>CP124712.1:46957500-47582500 GCA_031232105.1 Capsicum rhomboideum | reverse complement strand
CTGTGTGCATACGCCCGCAGTGCTGACACTGCTGACGAGGAAAACCTGCTGCCTGTGACCCATGAACTCCGCTACTCTGCCCTGGTGGACCACCCCTAGACCATCGAAACTGTGAGTGAGCACCCCCTGTGGAATAAGAGAACGACGGTCTAGGTGGTCTAGGAAAAATGCGGGGCCTAGATCCTCCATGGGACATCATAGGTGGTCCCATAGGTCTAGCCCTTTTGGATTGTCCCCTATCAAATTCATTCACTCTTCTTCTCTGTTGTTGGTCTTCCATTTTCTGAGCGAAGGCTTGTATTCGAGCAATGTCCATGTCCTTATTCAAGGCAGCAATAGTGCAACCCTGTACCAAATATGGCTCTAGTCTGTCCATATATCTATGGACCCTGTCTGTCATCGTAGCCACAACATTTGATGCATATCGAGCTAAGGAATTAAATTGAAAGCTATATTCCCTCACGCTCAAATTTCCTTGACGGAGATTCAGGAATTGATCTGCACGTGCCTCACGGATCTCATAGGGCAAGTAATGATCAAGGAAAGCAGTTTTAAACTCTTCCCACGTAGGTGGAGTTGCACCAATATCACGGGATTTCTTCCAATCCTCGTACCACAATATTGACTCTTCTTTCAGCCTATACGCAGCAAGTTCAACTATTTCGACCCCTATCACATGCATAACTTCCAAGGACCTCTGAATTTGATCCACGAATTCCTGTGGATCTGCTTTTGGATCTGACCCAGTGAAAATAGGAGGGTCAAGTTTCAAGAAATCTTGTGTCCTGCGACTCGCCACCCTAGCCGCATCATTATCATGTGTCATTGCACCAGCTCATCCCTGGCTTTATACCGCCACTAACTGTGTCAACATATGTACAGCATTCTGAAGGTCCTGATCCGTGGCATTCATCGGTGGCTCTACTAGTACTTCTCTACCAATTGGTTCTTCCGGAACTGGGAAGGTAGATGAAGACTGCGATGATATTTCAGCATTCGCTCCACCTTGACTAGCTTGGTCAGGTGGTAATCTGCTCATTCCTTCTCCAGCAGGCACATCTACCTGATTCCCTTTACCTCTACCTCTCGTGATTGGCATTTTGACTATACCAAAGAAAAACAAATACCATGGTCAGACACACTTCAACTGACAACACTGGCTCTATTGCATGATCTAGAAGTGAAGAACAGAAACAACATCCTAAATTTCCCGTAGCCTCCTACTTATAAATGTGGTGCACAACACATCGATAAGTAAGATTCTACTCAGACACGGCTTTGTAGACACCCTTAGAACGACCTTCTCTGATACCACTTTTGTCACGCCCTGAATCCCATCGAGACATGATTGGCACCCGTAGCCGATAAGACCCGAGAGAACCAACCTTTGCCTATGTTCAATCATATGCATATCATAATCATAACCACCATTGCGGAAGAACATGAAATACGAATAAAGGAAAACATGGGACATATTTATACATACATATGAAACTTGGCCGTTGAGGCCATCCAGTTAAAAAACATATGTCTTTTACGCTGATACACCCACATCCGTCTACAAAAGCCTCTAACAAGAGCAGTGACCAATACAAACCAAAAGTCGGGACAAGTCCCCGCTTTATGCAACATGTACATCATCAAAACATATATTTACTCTGACTCGGAGAAGCCCCGAATTAGCTGGAGCTCACCAAAGAACCGCTAACACTGGAAATCTACTGGGGAGGCCTACTGGGACCTGCGCCTGCAGCAAGTAAGGTAAATTCCCCGAGAGGGGTCAGTACGAAATAAGTACTGAGTATGTAAGGCTCAAATGAAACTTTGTAACACATGAACATACTAATGAACTCAATACAAATGACTAGACAATGTGAGTAAGTCACCATTTTGCATTTTGGCAACCAGGTGAATTGCTTTCTTTACTTCCATTACTTTCTTTACATTCAATGCTTGCTTGTCAATACATGTGTCACAATGTACCCGGGCCCCTACTGATCAGTGGGTCTTTTCATAACATATCATCATGTTGGGATCGGTTTGAGCTAGGCTTATACCCCTAAGACCTGTCACCCATAAATCAATACATCGGAATCGAGTCGAGCTAGGCTTGTGCCCCTAGACTTGCCACCCATAAATCAATACATCGGGATCGAGTCGAGCTAGGCTTACGCCCCTAGACTTGCCACCCATAAATCAATACATCGGGATCGAGTCGAGCTAGGCTTATTGCCCTAGACTTGCCACCCATACTTGATCATTGACCACATTTGCATTACTTTGATCTTTACTTTAAGATTGATATTTGATAGTCATAACATCACTTGAACTTTGGAACATAACATTGTTGGAAACTTTGGATCATTAACCAATGAGTGAGAGACATGTGATTAACTTGGCAACATAACATTATTAGAATCATAACACCATGGGAACTATTGGACAATAATCTATGAACAAAAAGACGTAAGCATAATCACTATTGGAACATTGGAACATAACTTTGTTTGAGCTTTTGGAACATTAACCATGATTATGAGACATGAGACTCACAATTGATCCTTGAGTAGGAAATATATGACAATGACTATTAATAAATGGATATATGATACCTTAGCACATTTCGGGATAGGACTAGTGAAATAACAATGTGGATACTATTTGCCGCAAAGAGATACAGACAGAGTAACCTTACATACCTTGTACTCTCAATACGGATATACAATCCTAGTTGTGCATACAATAGTCCCGCTCCTTTTTTATGTGTCACTCTACAACACAAATACATAACGGAATTCACATTAACCAACAACTACTCTACAAATGTATATAACATCAATGGGGTGCATGTTTGCCTTGAAACATGTCATTTCCCCTAGACAAAACCATTGATAGAATCATCATTCCAAAAATCCTCCAATATTCCCAACATTTACCAATACATGATAATCAATACATTTCCCCATAACACTTCTCTTTTACACCTTCTTATCCACACCACATTATAAATAATCCATCAATTC
This sequence comes from Capsicum rhomboideum, assembly GCA_031232105.1. Lineage (NCBI taxonomy): Eukaryota > Viridiplantae > Streptophyta > Magnoliopsida > Solanales > Solanaceae > Capsicum > Capsicum rhomboideum. Next base: position 47,579,477 of record CP124712.1, on the reverse strand, counting down.
ACCTTAATACACTTCATAGCACATATCGGCTAAAATCCCACAATTTACACTTGTAGAAAAGAACAAGTTTAACAACAAAAATAACACCATAGACGTTCATATTTTATCCATACCATGATCTTTCATCAAAGGCACAAGTCCTAATTCAAGCTTGAATCCCATGGATCACAAATCTATTATAAAAGCACAAAGTACCATGTTCAACATTTCCAAGCACAACCAATATGATTTACATACTCTTTCATGCATATAATATATTAATCCATAACAATAATCACTTACCCAAGCTTGAAAAGTGATGATTTTGCTTCAAGAAGTTGGCTTAGGGGTTTTAGGGTTCTTGAGAGTTGAGAGCAATTTTTAGGAAATTTCTAGAAAAGTGTAGTGCACTCCTTTGATTAAAATCAGATTTTTCCACCTATTTATAGCCCCTCAAGTCTCCTTGGCATTAAATTCCATGTACAAATGGTCAAGGATGAAGAATGGGTCCTTTTTGGCTTAATTGGGTCATGTTTTCTTTTCATTTTTGGGTCCTTTTTGGGCCCAATTCACTTAACCCAATAAAATCAATAATTTCTCGTGTTTAAGTCATCGTATACATATTACAATAATATTTCCACTCATGCTATTCATATCCGTAGCCTCATTCCCAAAACCAAGTGATTCTAGCCACGTTTGGCTTATTTTGACCTTAAGGGCAAAACTGTCATTTTGACCCCAAATTCATTCTCGAGTAATTTTATCATACTAATATAATATGTCATTCATTTCATGTATATACTCATGGTTGTAGAAGAAACGTGGCAAAAATCGGCTCGGTACATCCCCGGATCCCCTTGGGACTTAGAAATTTCCAACTTTCGAAAAAGTGGAAATCCCAAGGTGACACGCCCCTGGACGCGCCAACCTACTGCCTATGGGCTAAAAATTTTAGCCCAGAGCGGCGTGGCACAGTCCCAAATGCACCCCTCCTTAAAATTTTTCAAAAATTCCATTTTTCGACTTCTTTTCGCGGGTTTGGTTAGATACTTCAAGTCCTATTCTTTAACTCACTTCTTAACCTTAATATACTTTGTTTAGAGGTTTTCTTAGCCTAGTTTTGAACCTCACAAATGTTCCACAAAAATCATAAAACACTTCTTATGAAGGTTAAATCACATAACAAGAGCCAAATTCAATTATCTCACCCATAGCATTATCAAATGCATACCTATAGCTCTCGATACCGAAGTACATATTATTTAGTGTCGTCAAGTAGGGTTGGGAACGTATGGGGTGTTACATTTAGCTTGGGTGTATTTGGTTGGTATGATATGTTTTCTGTCCTACATTGCAGGAAAAAAGGTTTGGAAGCAAAATGATCAAAAAGGAAGAATCACGCCCGAGAACGAAGTATTGGAAGGTAAAAGAATAAGGAGTTGTACCAGAAGAGTGACCCACGACAGCACTCACGTTCCTTGAGTCCAATCACGTGACGTGAGTGGCTATCGTGAGTCATCTCCAGAGATTCTGAATATTATCTGATTCCCATGACAGGCAGTCACGTGGCGTGACTGTACTCACGTGGCGTGACTGGGTGGCGTGAGTCAACTTATGCAAATGTCTATTTGAGCCTGATTCCTACGACACTCACCTACGTGGCATGACTTGGTTCCACGACACCGTGGATCATTAAGTGGTTAGATGCAGGAGTGCCATTATGTCGCCCAAAATATGCCTCCTAAGAAGTATAAAGCGATCACTGTATCAAATATAGTACCCAACCAGGTTGGGGTTGATCCCACAGGAAATAGGACGAAAGTAGGTTGAGTTCTTGTTCGAGTAGTTGGCAAATAAGTAAATAGAGGGGGGGATTATTTGTAACAAGTAGTGATAGTAACAAGTGTTGATTCTTTGAAGTTGTTATCAATATGAAAATTACACTAGGACTATGATTCCCAATGATTCCTTAACACTACCGGTTATTAGTGTTGGCAAAACTGTCCCGCTGCGTTGCATACAAAATCTGACAAGTTATGTTCATCTAAACGTCTCTCGACCTTGGTTAGACGAATTTCACTCTTCTCTTCTCGATTTCCTAGCGTCGCACTACTAACCCTTGTCTTGTATCTCAGATAAATCTTCCACCTAAGGCTCAAGTTATTAGACGAAGGTTGATAGCTTCAAATCTCTGTCGTTGTTTCCTTTTCCCAATCTCTACCTCTCTCTCGAGTAAGTCTAGAATACAGGCGAGTTTATAACGTTTGCAACCATTAGAAGATCAATCACAACGAAGAAAATAATAATACATGCATCCACATCGGTTCAAAATTGCTTTACACTTAACCCATTTCGTTAATTCCTCATGGTTCACACAACCTTAGTTGATGAGTTTATCTACTCATGTTTGCAAGAGCACAATCAGAATTCGAAGATGAAGACATAATTGTAAACTCACAATAAAGAAGAAACTCTGAAATCTCAATTATGAATAAAAACCCTAGAATCAGTGTTCCAAGATTACAAAATAATAATGTGTTTCTGAACTCAAAATAATGAAAAACTATCACAAAACAATGTACTGAATAACTCCTGAACATAGGACAATACAGGGGTATTTATAGATACAAGGCTAATCCTATCCTAATCAAAATAGGAGAATAGAGTTGGCAATGTTACACGGTATCGTGACTTGGTGTCGTGGAACCAAATCACGCCACGTAGGTGGGTATTGTAGGAATCAGGGTCAAATAGACAGCTTCAGAAGTTGACTCCCGCCACCCAGTCACACCACATGAGTGCAGTCACGCCATGTGACTGCCTGTCGTGGGAATCAGACAATATTCAACATCTCTGGAGATGACTTATAGCAGCCACTCACGTTACTTGAGTGGACTCACGACACGTGAGTGCTGTCGTGGGTCACTCTTCTGGTACGGCTCCTTGTTCTTTTGTCTTCTGATACTTCGTTCTCGGGCGTGATTCTTCCTTTTTCATCATTTTTCTTCCAAACCTGTTTTCCTGCAATGTAGGACAGAAAACACATCATACCAACCAAATACACCCAAGTTATTGTATATTTTCCTTGTTTTAAGCATCGAAAGTGCCATGTAACCATGGCTCATCAACACCCTCAACTTAGAACGTTTGCATCTCCTCAGGCGAACAAAACAACACAAACATAGATGATGTTTAATTAATAGAAAGCTAAGGGACCTATGGCAATCAACTCATTGCTTTTGGCAAAACTTTTCTAACCCCTCCTTCTTGCAAATCCAAAAACCAGTCTGTATCCTTGCAACATTTTATCATGACATAGAAAGGATCAAGTGATAGCATAAGATTATGAACAAACAACACAGCGTGCATGCAAATGACATTATCCGAACAGATAGCAGCTAACAATACAACCCATGTACTCTAACAAAAAAGAAGTCCTATACACTCACACTATACTAATAAATTTCAAACTAGGGACTTGGTCAAAACACTCTCTCTCACAAAGAAGTTCAAACAGTGTGCATGAAATACCATAGGCTTGCCCTTATTTTCTATGCCTTAGTTGTTAGGACAGTTGGACTAGGATCACTATAGGACTTTCATTGGCTTGTAATGTAGGGTTGGGGATAGGTATGATACATATGGGTATGGTGACTCAACCCTCCTTGACACTACACTATTTTTGGCTCCACTTTTCAACCAGGTTTATTTATTCTCCCTTATTCTCCTTCATTTATTTTCAGATTTTCGGGTGTGATTTTCTTCACTTTTAAGACACCTTTTTTTTTTCTTTTTCTCTTTTTCTCTCCTCATCTCATTTTTTCTTTTTTTTTTCTTTTTCTTCACACCCAAATCCATTTTCTCTCTTTTTCTTTTTCTAACTCCTTCTTCATACCAAATCAATCTACGCACCCCTTATACAAGCCACCCTCAACTTAGACAATTTGCCTGCGTTGAGGTACATAATGTCCAAGGAGGGACCAGGGACAATACAGGTTCATTATAAATCAAAAAGGGAAGGTCAATAGGTTGAAGAAAGAAACAGGTCAATTAAGGCCCTAAATAGGGATCAAGGGATACTTAATTCATTTGGTCAGGCATTTAGGCTAACTATGGACTTAAAAAAAATGGCCTATGATCCTTTTCTAATCACTATCCTCTAACCTAGGCAAGACTAACCGGACAAGTTCTGTATCGCACACACAAAGTGAACTAAGTAATGACCTCACAAACACAGCACATGGTTACATTATCAACTACTACCTATCTGGGTTCATGTAATGCTAGCTACAGTTATTTTGTCTATAATTCTCATGCCATAACAAGATCCAACAGTTATCACAAAGTAAAATACTACACACACAATTCAAAACAAAACTTTTCAGGAGGGGTATCCTTTAAACAATCACAAAGCATCCTTAATATTCAAAATACATTCAAAATTGGACTGCACTAAGGTTTCCCTATTTTTCTCCTAATTAAACAAAAAAACACATAATAATATAAATAACAACCTAAACATGACGGTTCTACTATGATAGCACACTCGGGGGGAAAAGAAACACGGCAACAAAAAACCCTAAGTGGTGGTACACCCCCACCCCAACTAACAATGGTGCACTGCCCTCAGTGCACAGTTATCAATATGATCAATGCAAGGGAGTGAAGACATACTTGTAGCGCCCAAAGCTTCAGAAGTGGGTCCTCCTGTAGCGGGATCATCAGTCTACCCTCTGGCTCTCTGCTCGGTGCATCCGATGGAGGGGGTGCTTGACTGAAGGATGCACCGTGTGCCCTCTGCTCCTCCGCTATCTGGCTAGCATGGTACTCCATCCTAGAGGTCTTAACCTAACTCTAGAGATTACCCTCAAACTCATCACCACTATCCACCTGATCCTTCGGACTACGTGGTCGTTTACCTCTATCAACGGGAGGCTCCTCATCCGCAAACAAATCTACCTCAAAGGCCGACCTCAGCGGAGCCAGAACAAGTATAGGTGGTATAATAGGGGAACTGCTTGGTGCCAAAGAGCGAACCTCCTCTCTCAATGAAGCTACCTCCTGTGACAATTCTGCTATACCAGGACCATGTATAGAACCCATATGGGTGGCCATCTGTGCCTCAAAACTATCAATCCGCCCATGCAGCTCGCGCATAAATTGATCCACAGCTGCAGTCATACGGGCCTCTACTTTAGCCTCAAAAATCTCTATGATGGTCCGAACCCATGGCTTAAGTTGGGATACCAACTTAGCCATTTGGGCCTCAGTGTGAGCCTGCCGCTCAAACATCTCAGTGTGCCGATCAACCAGCTACTGTAGGAAGTCCCTAGAAACTAAAACCATACCAGAGGGAGGCGGTGGTCCTGTAAAGCCGGTTACCTCATCATCAATAGGGCCAGTGCCCCCAACCGATACATGAACAGTCTCTGGTACTCGCACCGGTACTAAAATAGGCATAGGCGTACTAACCGACTTACCTCTATCTCTAGGCCCTTTAAAAATGGCTGCTCCTGATGACCTAGAAGGCTGAGACCTCCGTGGAACACTGGGGATAGATCCCCGCTATTGCAGCAAACCAATGTCTGCTATGCGTGTCACCTCGATAAAGTGATCGACGGTAGGTAGCGCAACCACACCAGCACTATCACACAGGCCCTGAATCAAGCAGGGGAAAGGGTTACTAGTATAGTCATGAAAAGCATGCTCATGGATCTCTCTAACAATGTACCTCACAATATGAATTTCATAACCGACAATGATGCTAGCAACCACACATGCTAGATCCAAGGTGAGTGAATTATCCATATTAGGAGGCCCCAATCGATGCCTAACTACCGACCACCAGAATCTGCCAGCAAAATAGAGCGTGGACTTCTTTATGTACATCTTCCCAGTCACCCAACTAGCATCAACCCCATCCTCCGCTATATAACCAGCTATCCTCCGCAACAACTCCATCTTCTGATCAGCATCCCATATTTTAAGCCAATTTCTGTCAGTCTCCATGCGGTGATCAAACTCAGCGGTCGTGGCTAGCATGAGATGGTCTGCACCAAATAAGAAATGGTGGATGGTCTGCTCAGATATATCGACTCGGGTACCTCGAACCAAAAGGTGAGTCAATAAAGGTTGGTCCCGATACCGCAGCCCAATAGGTTTACTCAAATCAACAGTCACAGCATATGATGCATAAAACTTTTGGACCAATTCTGAGCTATAGCGACCAGAAGGCTCGGCCATCCATCTAAACCCATACTGCTCAAACACAGGCCAAATATCAGGCAATGCCTTCAACTCCTCCAGCCGATATCTGGGCTCCTCCATAATACTCCTCCAACACACACCCCGCTCCATCAGCTCAGCATCCTTGTCATAAAAATCTCGCATGCCTTCAACACACCATCGGCGGATATCCCTGTTCTGTGAGGGAGTCGGGGTACTCTGTTCACCAGCGCCTGAAATAGATGCTGTAGACTCCACTGCAGACTCGCCCTGTCTTATAGCATTATCCCCAGAACCAGAGACTGAATCATTCTCCCCCTCCTCAGACTGGGGGGGGGGCAAACTCAGAAGACTGAGCAGGAGCAGCCGACTGGACAGGCTGAAGTGCTGCCCGGGAAGTTGCTTGTGCCCGAGTCTGTAACCTCATGGTACGAGGAACTAATGCAGTATCATCATGTCCAATCTTAAACTCCACCACAGACCCACTTTTTTCAGATTCAGTCGGTTCATCATGCAAACTGGTTGGTAATTCTGGATTTTTGGTGCGAATTCTGGGCGAAGAATCAAGGTGGTCACTTTTGGGGTTTGATTTGGGTTGCATGGTATGGGGGTTGGGTAGGATTTTAGGTAGTTAGGTCGGGTTTGGGTCGGAGTTTGGGTAGTTGGGTCTGGTTTGGGTCGGATTTGTACGTAGGGTTTAGATTTTAGGTAAGATTTGTAGGTAGGGTTTGGATTTTACAGGGTGGGGTTTTTGGGATTTTGGGTTTTGGAGAAGGTGATGATTTTGGGTGGTTTTGGATTTTGTAGGTTTTGGATTTTAGGTTGTATTGGAGTTTGGGATTTAGGGTTTATATGTATTCTGGTCGGGTTGTGAAGGAGGGTAATGAAATTTATATAAAGAAACGGGTCGGTTTGGGTCAGGTCGTCGGATGTCTGCAGATTCCAGTTTCCACGAAACTACCCACGTGACTGGGTTGCACTCGCATCACGTGGGTCCCTGGTGTAGCTCAACTCCTGCATATTTCAATGTCCTCTGATTTTTATGATGCCACCCACATGATGTGGGTATACCTATGTCACGTGGGTACCTTGTCGTAGGTAAGATTCAGAAAGTGAAATATTTTCTCTGATTTTCACGGCACAACTCACGTGACGTGGGTACACATACGTCACGTGAGTACCCCTATCGTGGGTCAGATTCTGCAAGTGGCATCTATTGAATTTCAGCTAAGGTGTCTTCCAATGCTCAGATCATAAACTAATTAGATCTTGGGTTGCCTCCCAAGTAGCGCCTGATTTAAAGTCGAGGCACAACCCGGCTAACTTGGATACTCAGACTTCACCAACTAGCCAATGGGTTTCCTCCCATGAAGTGCCTGATTTAACGTCGTGGCACGACATGGCTAGCTTGACTACTTAGACTTCATCAAGCTCAAGATCCTCATATGTCCTTATTTCTTCCGTGATTCCCACATAATTCTTGACACACTGCCCATTGACCTTGAATAGAACATTATCAGCTCCTTTTAGCTGAATTACTCCATGTGGGAATACCCTGACGACCGTGAATGGTCCAGACCATTTGGACTTTAACTTACCAGCAAACAAGTGAAGCTTGGAGTTATAAAGTAGCACTAAATCTCCCGGGTGAAACTCTCATTTCTCAATGCGTCGATCATGATATAGTTTCATCTTCTCTTTATATATTGCTGAACTTTCATAAGCAAGGACCAGAAATTCATCCATCTCATTCATCTGCTCAAGTCTTAATTTAGCCGCTTCACTCTAGTCCAAATTCAACCTTTTCAAAGCCCATAAAGCCTTATGTTCAAGTTTGATAGGCAAATGGCAAGATTTTCCAAACACTAGCTGATATGGTGATGCACCAATTGGTTTTTTTAAAGCAGTGTGATATGCCCATAATGCATCATCCAATCTTCGAGCCCAATCAGTCCTACTGGCATTAACCGTTTTTGCCAAAATAGACTTGTTCTTACGATTTGACACCTCAACTTTCCCGCTTGTCTGAGGATGGTAAGGTGTTGACACCTTATGTTTAACACCATATTTTTCAAGCAGGGTCTTGAACAGACGATTGCAGAAGTGGGATCCTCCATCGCTAATGATAACTCGGGTGTACCGAATCGTGAGAATGTATTCTTCTTCAAGAATGTCGTGACAATTCTTCCTTCATTATTGGGGAGCGTAATTGCCTCCACCCACTTAGAAATATAGTCAATAGCTACCATAATGTATTTCATCCCGTGTGAGCTCACAAAAGGGCCCATAAAGTCAATTCCCCACACATCAAACAATTCGAGCTCAAGTATAGTTGTCATGGGAAGTTCGTGTCTGCGTGAGATATTACCTTGCCTTTGACATTGGTCACAAGCTCGGGCGTAATTCTGAGCATCTTTGTAAATACTAGGCCAATAGTACCCACATTGCAAGATTTTATGGGCAGTCTGCGCACCTCCATGATGACCCCCAACTGGAGATGAATGACATGCTTCCAAAATACTCATCATCACGACCTATGGAATACATCTCTGAATCATGCCATCTGCACACACCCAAAATAAATATGGCTCATCCCAGAATAACTTTCTCACCTCATGCATGAATTTCTTTAGCTGCTGATACGACATATCTTCTAGAACTATATCTCTTGCCAAAAAGTTGGCAAAATCAGTAAACCAAGGGATTAAATCTTGCGATGCTGCCAATACCTGCTCATCTAGAAAAGTATCATCAATCTCAAGATCATCCCTTAATTTAAGCATGGCCTCCTCTTTAAGGCGTGACAGATGGTCAGCGACCTGATTCTCAGTTACCTTACGATCCTTGACTTCAAAGTCAAATTCTTGTAGTAGGAGCACCCAACGGATCAGTCTTGGCTTAGCATCCTTTTTTGACATAAGATATCGAAGAGCTGCATGGTTTGTATGCAAAATCACAATGCTACAGTACAGGGTGAGTCTGCAGCGGATTCTACAACATCTATTTCAGGCGCTGGTGAACAGAGTGCCCCAACTCCGTCACAGAATATGGATATCCACCGATGGTGTGTTGAGGGAATGCAAGGTTTTTATGACAGGAATGCTGAGCTGACGGAGCTGGGTGTATGTCAGAGGAGTATTATGGAGGAGCCCAAATATCAGCTGGAGGAGTTGAAGTTATTGCCTGATATTTGTCCTGTGTTTGAGCAGTATGGGTTTAGATGGATGGTCGAGCCTTCTGGTCGCTATAGCTCAGAATTGGTCCGAGAATTTTATGCATCATATGCTGTGACTGTTGATTTGAGTACACCTATTGGGCTGCGATATCGGGACCAACCTTTATTGACTCACCTTTTGGTTTGAGGTACTCGAGTCGATATATCTGAGTAGACCATCCACCATTTCTTATTTGGTGCAGACCGTCCTATGCAAGCCACGACCGCTGAGTTTGATCACTGCATGGAGACTGACAGAAATCGACTTAAAATATGGGATGCTGATCAGAAGTAGGAGTTACTGCGGTGGATAGCTGGTTATATATCAGAGGATAGTGTTGATGCTAGTTGGGTGACTGGGAAGATGGACATAAAGAAGTCCACGCTCCATTTTGCTGGAAGATTCTGGTGGTCGGTAGTTAGGCATCGATTGGGGCCTACTAATATGGATAATTCACTCACCTTGGACCTAGATGTTGTGGTTGCTAGCATCATTGCCGGTTATGACATTCATATTGCGAGGTACATTGTTAGAGAGATCCATGAGCGTGCTTTTCGTGACTATACCAGTATCTCTTTCCCCTGCTTAATTCAGGGCCTGTGTGATAGTGCTGGTGTGGTTGTGCTACCTACCGTTAATCACTTTATCGAGGTGACACGCATAGCAGACATTGGTTTGATGCAACAACGGGGATCTATCCCCATTGTTTCATGGAGGTCTTAGCCTTCTGGGTCGTCAAGAGCAGCCCTTTTTTAAGGGCCTGGAGATAGAGATGAGCCGATTAGTACACCTATGCCTATTCCGATACTGGTGCGGGTACCAGAGACTGTTCATGTACCGTCTAGGGGCACTGGCCCTATTTATGATGAGGTACCCGACTCTACAGCACCACCGCCTCCCTATGGTATGGTTTCAGTTTCTAGGGACTCCCTGCAGCAGCTGGTTAATCGACAGACTGAGATGTTTGAGCGGCAGGCTCACACTGTGGCCTAGATGGCTAAGTTGGTATCCCAACTTAAGCCATGGGTTCGGACCACCGTAGAGGATTCCGAGGGTAGAGTAGAGGCCCGTATGACTATAGCTATGGATCAATTTATGCTCGATCTGCATGGGTGGATTGATAGTTTTGAGGCACGTATGGCCACCCGGATGGGTTTTGCACATGGTCCAGGTATAGCAGTATTGTCACAGGAGGTAGCTTCATTGATAGAGGAGGTCTGCGTTTTGGCATCAAGCAGTGCTTCTATTATACCACCTATACCTATTCCGGCTCTGCTGAGGTCGGTCTTTAAGGTAGATTTGTTTGCGGATGAGAAGCCTCCTATTGATAGAGGCAAACAACCACGCAGTTCGGAGGAGTAGGTGGATAGTGGTGATGAGTTTGAGGGTGATCTTCGAAGAGCGGTTAAGGCCTCTAGGATGGAGTACCATGCTAGCCAATTAGCGGAGGAGCAGAGGGCACGTGGTACATCCTCCAGTCAGGCACCCCCTCCATCGAATGCACCAAGCAGAGAGCCCAGAGGGCAGACTGATGATCCCGCTATGGGCAGGCCCACTTCTGATGCTTAGCGTGCTACAGGTATGTCTTCACTCCCTTGCATTGATTATATTGATAGCTATGCACTGAGGGCAGTGCAGTATTGTTAGTTAGGGGTGGGGGTGTACAACCACTTGGGGGTTTTTGTTGCCGTGTTTCTTTTCCCTCGAGTTTACTATCATAGTAGAACCGAAATATTTAGGTTGTTATTTATATTATTATGTGTTTTTATGTTTAATTAGGAGAAAAATAGGGGAACCTTAGTGCAGTCCAATTTTGAACGTATTTTGAATATTAAGGATGCTTTGTGATTGTCTAAAGGATACCCCTCCTGAAATTTTTTGTTTTGAATTGTGTGTGTAGTATGTTAGTTTGTGATAACTATTGGATCTTGGTATGGCATGATAATTATAGAAAAAATAGTTGTAGCTAGTATTGCATGAACCCAGATAGGTAGTAGTTGATAATATAACCCTGTGCTGTTTTTGTGAGGTCATTACTTAGTTCACTTTGTGTGTACGATCCAGAACTTGTCCGGTTAGTCTTGCCTAGGTTAGAGGATAGTGATTAGGAGAATAAATAAGCATGGCTGAAAAATGGAGCCAGAAATAGTGTAGTGTCAAGGAGGGTTGAGTCACCATACCTATCCCCAAGCCTACATTACAAGCCAACGAATGTCCTATAGTGATCCTAGTCCAACTGTCCGAACAACTAAGGCATTGAAAATATAGGCAAGCAAGCCTATGGTATTTCATGCACACTGTTTGAACTTCTTTGTGAGAGAGAGTGTTTTGGCCGAGCCCCTAGTTTGAAATTCATTAGTATATTGTGAGTGTACAGGACTTCTTTACTGTGAGAGTACATGGGTTGTATTGTTAGCTGCTGTCTGTTCGGATAATGTCATTTGCATGCAAGCTGTGTTGTTTGTTCATAATCTTATGCCATCACTTGATCCCTTCTATGTCATGATAATATGTTGTAAGGATACACACTGGTTTTTGGATTTTCAAGAAGGAGGGGTTAGAAAAGTTTTGCCAAAAGCAATGAGTTAACTGTCGTAGGTCCCTTAGGTTTCTCTTAATTAAGCATCGTATATGTTTGTGTTGTTTTGTTCGCCTGAGGACATTCAAACATTCAAGTTGAGGGTGTTGATGACCCATGGTTACATGGCACTTTCGATGCTTAAAACAAGGAAAATATGCAATAACTTGGGTGTATTTGGTTGGTATGATGTGTTTTCTGTCCTACATTGCAGGAAAATAGGTTTTGAAGCAAAATGGTCAAAAAGGAAGAATCACGCCCTAGAATAAAGTATCGGAAGACAAAAGAACAAGGAGTTGTACCAGAAGAGTGACCCACGACAACACTCATGTGCCGTGAGTCCACTCACTTGACGTGAGTGGCTGCTGTGAGTCATCTCCAGAGATGCTGAATATTGTCTGATTCCCACGACAGGCAGTCACGTGGCGTGACTGTACTCACGTGGCGTGACTGGGTGGCATGAGTCAACTTCTGAAGATGTCTATTTGATCCTGATTCCAACGACACTCACCTACATGTCATGACTTGGTTCCACGACACCAAGTCACTATACTATGGAACATTGCCGACTCTATTCTCCTGTTTTGGTTAGGATAGGATTAGCCTTGTATCTATAAATACCCCTTTATTGTCCTATGTTCAGGAGTTAGTCAGTACATTGTTTTGAGATAGTTTTTAATTATTTTGAGTTCAGAAACACATTATTATTTTGTAATCTTGGAACACCGATTCTAGGGTTTTTATTCATAATTGAGATTTCAGAGTTTCTTCTTTATTGTGTGTTTACAATTATCTCTTCATCTTCGAGTTCTAATTGTGCTCTTGCAAAGATGAGTATCTAAACTCATCAACTAGGGTTGTGTGAACCATGAGGAATTAACGAAACAGGTTAAGTGTAAAGCAATTCTGAATCGGTGTGGATGCATGTATTGTTATTTTCTTCGTTGTGATTGATCTTCTAACGGTTGCAAACGTTAGAAACTCACCTGTATTTTAGACTTGATCTTCTAACGGTTGCAAACGTTAGAAACTCGCCTGTATTTTACTCGAGAGAGAGGTTGAAATTGAGAAAAGGAAATAACGACAGAGATTTGAAGATATCAACCTTCATCTGATAACTTGAGCCTTAGTGGGAAGAGTTATCTGAGATCCAGGACAAGGGTTAGTAGTGCGATGCTTAGAAACCGAGAGAAGAAGAGTGAAATTCATCTAACCAAGGTCGAGAGACGTTTAGATGAACATAACTTGTCAGATTTTGCATGCAATGCAGAGGGAAAATTTTACCAGCACCAATAACCGGTAGAGTTAAGGAATCATTGGGGATCACAGTCCTAGTGTATTTCTCATATTGATAACAACTTCAAAGAATCAACACTTGTTACAAATAATCCCCCCCTCTTTTTACTTATTTGCTAACTACTCGAACAAGAACTCAACCTACTTTCGTCCTATTCCCTATGGGATCGACCCCAACCTAGTTGGGTTCTATATTTGATACAACGACCTCTTTATACTTCTTAGGAGGCATATTTTGGCCGACATCACACATCAATACTCTCAACTTAGAATGTTTGCTTGTCCTCGAGTAACAAAACAAAAACTAAACTAACATGATACTTAAGCAAAAGAAATCGAGGAAACTACGGCAGCTAAAAGGCTTTAGGCAAGATATCTCATAAGTTCGACACACCCCTTTCTTACTTCAAAACAATTATTTGTACACCACTTATCAAATTGAGATGAGAGGATCTTTGAATGATATTACAATATCCATGGACAATTTTGCATACACAGTTGACAGTTACCCTAATAATAAACAATCAACAATGTTAATGACTCATGGCTAGGATGTAGACTTGGATCATGACAAACTTTGTATCAGAGCTTTAGGTTCAAGTATTCTAGGGTGTTTGTGAAGTCGTGTCTATTCGGGTCATACTTATGGGTGTGAAGCTCGCCACATTAATAATTGGAAAGCTACATGACATTTAGGAATATTTTGCATCTTTCATGATCTAGTTCGTGTGATAGAGTTTAACTCTATATCTCTCTTTTGACTTGTGTTTTATGCATGTTGTAGATTATACCACCAAATAGCACTGCAAATCACAGTATGATACTAATTCTAGAGTCGATTCCACTTTGGTACCTCTGCAGAACACATGCAGACTAGGAATAGAGCATGTTCCTTCAGTTAGAATGCTAACACCGAGACTCCATTTGTGACATCAATTACATAGAGGGGTTTCGATTCATCTGCTACTCAGCCACCCCATGTTGATCCTAATGTCGAGTTTAGGAACACTATTCAGATGTTGACTAAGATAGTGGTCAATTAGGCCAACCGTTTAGCCCAACCAATTTTGGTTCTCAAGTCACCTCTAAGGTTTGTGACTTTCTCAAAATTAACAGTCTAGAGTTCACAAGGTTAAAGCTTGGTGAGGATCCCAAAAATTTCATTGGTAAGGTTCAGAAGATTCTTTGGGTTATACATGTTACAGATATAGAGAAGACTGGACTTATTTATGATGTGTCGTGGTTTTACGACATTTTTGATGCTTAAAACATGGGATTATTGTACCTTCTTAAGCATTTTTGGTAGATATGATGTGTTTTTTGTACTTGTTTAGGGAAACAGGGTTTGGGAGAAATGTCAAGGAAAAAGATTGATAAATGACTAAGTGTGGCATTGTGGAAGTTGTTCATGGCCTGGGGGAACCTTTGTCCTGCATGTCCCTGAAATGTATCTTGAAAGTGAGAAAAATGGCCCAATTCCCGCGAAGGCTGTTCACGGCCCGGGGAAGGTTTTTCACGGCCAGTGGAACTTTCCATGATTCGTCATGTATGTCTGAGAATCTTATCCTAAAGATGTGAAAAATGGCCTAGTTCCTACGAAGGGTTTCACGATCCGTAAACCAACCCACGAACTGTCCTGTGTGTTCGTGGAAAGCAAAACTAAAGTTTTTCAAAATTGGACCTCAATACCACGAGCCCAGTTCACGGATCGTGGATAGCAGTTCACAAATCATGGAAACCTGCCAACTTTGTTTTTCTATTTGTGTTAGGATAAGTTTTATAATGTCTATAAATTCCTTTCCTTGGTTTTATTTTATAGTTTATTCACTCTTTAGCCTTAGTAACATATAACATTTGGATTTTGGAGAATATTTCATACTTTGATTCTTGATAATTGAGCTTTCATTGATTATTAAAGATTTTAGATTTCTTATTCTTGATTCGTAAGGATATGATTATGAATTCTTCTACAATTATTATTGTGATTTTATGAACATGAGTGGTTGAATCCCATAACTAGTATTGACGGAACCTTGATGAATTAATAAAGTAGGTTGAAGTACTTAGTGCTTCTTGAATGGTGTTTATGCATGTATTGTTCTTTCCTTTGTATTATTTGCTTTTCACTGGTTGCAAACCTTAGAACTTGCCTTAATTTTTTACTTGCTAGACCAAAGAGGTAGAGAATAGGAAAAAGGATTAACAACAAAGATTTGAGGCTATCAACCCTCATCTAATAGCTTGAGCCTTATTCGGGAATAACTAATCTAAGATCAAGGGTAAGGGTTAGTAAAGCAAACACTCATTGACAGACCAAGTTGCATAGCGATATTCACCTAGATAGGGTATCAACCATTTAGGTGAACCTAACTTACCAATTTTGCATGCTAAGCACCAGGATAGATCACTAGTACGCTACACTTACTGAGTTATGAAATCATGGGGAACATAATCCTATTCCATTGCCACTGATTAATTACAACATAAAAAATTCTCGACACTTGATACTTACTACTACTTGTTCTTTTAAAACCCCTCTTTGGAAATAACTTACTAATACTTGAAATAACCGCATTGACCTAGCTTTTAGCCATAATCCATGTGGGATCGACCCCAACCTTGGTAGGGTTATACATTTGATCAATGACTGTGTTATACTTTATTATGAGGTGTAATTTAGGTGAAATCAAATTTTGACGCCGTTGCTAGGGAATATGGCTTGGGATTAGATCAATTGTGTTTATTTGACTATTAGTCCTTATTTCATGATTTAATTTTTCTATTGTTTTTGTTTTGTTCTCAGGGTCTAGACTTTTGTATGACCAACACTTGAATCCAAGGGAATCCCTTTGTTCTAATCTATCACGAACTTGAAAGAACTTTAAGAAGGATGGATCAACAAGGTATCCAAGAGACTCCGGAGCAAGCCACAACTAGGATGTTGGCTGAGGAACAAGAAAGGGCTTAATAAAATGATGTAACTCAGCTAGCTGTAGAGCAATGCCAAGCTACATCTAATGAGTAAACTAGACAAGAAGAGATATCCCATCAGGTTACACTGAATGAATTGGCCAAGCAAAGAAGGAATAGGGGCCACGAGCAACAAATCTATCAATATGCCACCAATTTTACAATGATAATTATGTTGACCTAGATGATGTAGGTGCAAAATGTTCCATAGTTTCTCCCTCCCTGCTTGTTAGGGGCAAGTTCGATATGACTAGTACAATGATCCAGTTGATGAACATGAAAGGAGTGTTTGCTGGACTTACTACTAATGACATAAATATGCACATAGTGAACATTATGGGGATTTGTAAGGCGTATAAACTACTTAGTGTTAGACAAGATACGATTAAATTGTCATTATTTCCCTTTCCATTGGCAGGTGAAGCGACTATTTGGTTGACAGAATTACCTAATGACTCGATCACTACCTGGTGGGAGTTGAAGAGCATTTTCTTTGAAAGGTTTTTCCCACCATCCAGAATGTTGTAGCTAAAAGATGAAATCTATAACTTCAGATAGTTCAGTACAAAGCTATTATGAGTCATGGTTGAGGTTTAAAAAGAAGCTAAATAATTCCCTAATCACAGGATACCTGATAAAGTTTGTTAGAGATCTTCTATAGGTCTTTAAATGCCAATATTGAGGCGGTAGCTGATACAGTTATTGAAGGAGCTTTTATGAGTCATACTTATGCAGATGTAGTAGTAATTCTTGATAGAGTCACCAAATTAATAGGGCATGGCACTCATAGGAATATAAAGTTTCTATTGGCACTTATGCTATAGGTATGTCTGCAGAGCAGCGTAAGAAATATGAGGAGCAGGATCAAGATATATCCCACATGAAAACTTAATTGGATTTGATTTATAAGCATGTCATAGGGGCCTAGGATGAAAAGTTAAATGCAGTCAGTTTGTAAGGTAAAGCACCAAGACATAATGGTTATGAATCTTATTCTGAGGAGAAGGTGAATTATTTGAATGATATGGTGACTGGTTTCCAGGCCAACGCCCAAGGAAATCAAGGTCAAAATTATTGCAAAGACAATAACTACAGCTGGTTGGAGAGGCAAGGACAGAGATGGTGATTAGAAGAAGTAAGATTGGTACAAGAATGATAAAAATGGTTTATATATTTCTACGGGTAGCTGTGAGGTAGAGTCGAGCACTTTTATATTGGAAGACATGATATCTAAGGTGTTGAAGTGGGTAGAATCTACTGAGGACAACCTCAAAGAGATTCGTGGAGATATTTCTAGGATGAACCAAAAGGTCGAGTTGCATGCTACCATGATTAAGCAAATTGAGCAACAAATGAACCAAATGTCGGCATCTGTAAATCAAAGGCAGAAAGGTTCACTCCCTAGGAATACAGTCTAGAATCCATAAAATGATAATCATTGTATGGCTGTAACTACTAGGAGTTGTAAAATTACTATTGATCCTTCCTTTTCAATAGTTGTTGATGATACAACCAGGTTCAAGATGATTGCTACTGAAAAGCTCGCTGAATGCGAGGAGGTTATTGATGAGAATTCGATAGAAAAGTTGTCTCTAGTATCTGAAAAAGTGATTGTGGCTAGAAAAGAAAGGAGAATGAGGTCCTGTAGATTTTAATTCCTATTTAATGACCACCTCCACCTTTCCTACAGATAGATATCTAAGAAGAAGGGATATATCATAAGTTTTTTATTGATGTTGAAGCAGTTATCTGTGAACATCCATTTAATTGAGGTACTTAAGCAAATGCTTGGCTACACCAAGTTAATGAAGGATCTTATTACGAAAAAAAAAGACCAGGAGTTTTGATCCTTCTGATAATTTACACCACTATAGTGCAATAACTTTTCGGTCTCTTGTGTAGAAAAGGAAAGATACTAGAGCATTTGCCATTCCATGCACCATAGGAGCCTTTAATTTTTCAAAGGCTTTGTGTGATTTGGGTGTTAGTATTAATCTTATGCCTCTATCAGTGTTTAGACAGTTGGGATTGTGAGCACCCAACCGACTTTAATGCAGCTTCTTATAGCAGATTACACGGTAAAGAGGCCTGTAGGAGTTCTTTGTGATGTTCTAGTGAAGGTTGAGTCATTCATCTTTCCAGCTGATTTTTTTATTCTGGATTACGAGGTAGATTATGAGGTCTCCATCATCTTAGGAAAACCATTCCTTTCCACCAAATGAGCATTAATTGACATGAAAACGAATAATTAAAATTCCACTTGAATAATGAGGAAGTGATTTTCTATATTTGCCATTCAATGAAGTAGCCAATGACATGCGTGTGGTCTCAGTTATTGATGTTGTTGATGAGAAGCCGACACTAGTATCTATTGAGGAGAGATTTGGTGTTGAGGCTCTAGTGGTTATGATCATGAATTTTAAGGGAGATGATATGGATGAGTATGATGATATGGTTAATACACTCACCAGTATGGGATCATACACTTATACACTGAAAAATTTAGATCTCGATGTGAAAATTCATGCAACTCTACTGGCCAAGCCTTTTATTGAGAAGCGTCTAGTCTTGGGGATCAAGGATTTCCCATTCCACCTTTGTTATATTTTCTTGGGATCTAGCAATACCTTGTCGGTCATTATAGCAACTAATTTGGTTGAATGGCAAGTGAAAGCTCTAGTATCTGTATTGAAGAAGTTCAAAAGGGCCATTGGTTGGTCTATTACTGACATTATTGGTATTTCGCCCGGTATTAGCACTCACAAAATCCAGCTTAAGCCTGATTGTATTCCTAGCATTGAGTATCAGCGTAGGTTGAATCCATCTATATAAGAGGTAGTGAAGAAAGAATCATCAAGTGGATGGATGCAAGTGTGGTTTATCCCATCTCTGATAGTAAATAGGTATGCACATTCTAATTTATGCCAAAGAAGGATGGAATCATTATGGTTCCTAATATAAATAATGAGCTTATTTCGATGAGGCCAGTCACAGGATGGTGAGTGTGCATGGACTATAGAAAGTTGAATACGTGGACTGAAAAAAATCACTTTTCAATGCCATTCATGGATGAACTGTTAGACCATCTTGCTGGTAGATAATGGTATTGTGTTCTTGATGGTTATTTGGGATACAATTAGATTTTGATTTCTCCTAATGACCATGTGAAGATCACTTTTACTTGTCCATATGGGACGTTTGCATTCAAGCGGATGACTTTCGAATTATGTAATGCACCAATGACCTTTCAGTAGTGTAGGATGTATATATTCTCTAATTTAGTGGAGGACACTATTGAGGTATTTATGGATGATTTATTGGTGGTAGTTAATTCATTAGAGTCATGCCTGGCTTACTTGGGTAATGTGTTACGGTGATGTAAGGAGACCAACTTAGTGCTGAATTTGGAGAAATGCCATTTTATAGTGAAAGAAGGTACAGTGCTTGGCCACAAGATCTCTAAAAAAGGGATCAAGGTTGATAGGACAAAGATTAAAGTGATTGAAAAATTACCGCCAGAGATTTTCGTAAAAAGTATTCGAAGCTTTTTTGAGGCATGCTGAATTTTATCGTAGGTTATCAAGGATTTATAGAGAAGGAGGTGAAGTTCGTGTTTTATGGTATGTGTCTAAAGGCATTTGAGTGCCTTAAGAAGAAGTTGATCTCGGCCCCTATAATTGTTGTTCCCGACTGGTCCATGCCTTTTGAGATTATATGTGATGCTAGTGGAGTGGTGCTAGGAGCAGTCTTAGGCTAAAGGTGTGAAAATATTCTTCATCCAATATATTACACTAGCAAAACACTTATTGCAGCTCTGAAAATTTATACTATGACAGAACAAGAGTTGCTTGCTGTGGTTTTTACTTTTGAGAAATTTAGAGCCTACTTGCTTGGAACTAAAGTTATTATGCACATCGACTATGTAGCTTCTAGGTACCTAATGATAAAAAAACATGCAAACCCTAGATTTATTTTATGGGTACTTTTGTTGTAAGAATTTAAATTTGAGGTCAAGGATCGAAAAAGGACTAAAAGACAAGTGGCTGGTCACTTGTCTAGACTTGAGGAAGAGGCAATACTGAAATTGAAAGATGATGTGGAAATTAATGATACTTTTCCAGATGAGAAAGTATTTACTGCATCACATGATTTGATTCCATGGTTCGCGGATTTTACTAATTGTTTGGTGAGTGATGTGATGCCTTCGAATTTGTCCTTTCACCAACAAAAGAAGTTTTTTCTGATGTGCTAAAAATTTTCTGGTATGACCATACTTGTTTTGTATTTATACTGATGGGATGATTCATAGATGTGTGTCCGAGGTTTAGATAATGAGCATATATGAGGCATGTCACTCATCTCATGTTGGGGGTCATCATAGTGGCATCCGAACAACCTATAAAATTCTATAATGTGGGTACTATTTTCCAACCATTCATCAAGATGTTCATGATTATGCGAAGGTATATGACCAATGCCAAAGGCGAGAGAGTATCAAGAAATCATGAACTTCCTCTCTTTCTCCCATTTTTGTGACTGAGCTATTTAATGTTTGGATATTGACTTTATGGCTCTATTTTTGAGCTCGAATGGGATGAAATACATACTTGGAGATATTGACTATGTTTATAAGTTGGTGGAGGTAGTTACGCTTCATAATAATGAAGGCAAGAGTGCCATATCATTCTTGTAGCAAATAATCTTTTCTAGGTTTGATATTCCAAGGGCTATCATTAGTGATGGAGGCACTCATTTTTGTAATAGGTGTTTTGACCCCTACTTGAGAAGTATGGTGTGAAGCATAGGGTGGAAATACCTTATCATCCGCAATCTATTTGGTAGGTTGAGGTCTCCAGCCGGGAGATCAAGACAATTCTTTCAAAAATTGTGAAAGCAAATAGAATAGATTGGTCTAGGAAGTTGGATGATACTTTATGGGCGTACCATACTACCTTCAAGACCCCTATAGGTATGCCTCCCTATCAGCTCATATATGGAAAAGTGTGTCATTTACCGATTGAGCTTGAGTACAAAGCCATGTGGGCGCTAAAGAATTTGAAGTTAAATTGAGGTGATGTCTCTAACTTGAGGCTTGATCAATTGAATGAGCTGGATCAGTTTTGACTGAGAGCTTATGAGAGTTTAGCTCTTTACAAAGAATGGATAAAGATGTACCACGACCAAAAAATTGAGAAATGAGAGTTTAATTTGGGTGGCTTGGCCTTGTTGTTTAACTCAAGGCTTCACTTGTTTCCTGGAAAATTGAAGTCTAAATGGATGGGGCTATTTTGTGTGCTGCATATGTTCCCATATTCTACCATTGAACTTTAAAATCATGAAGGTAAATGGTCAATGTGTGAAGGCATACTTGGGAACTGATGAGGAAATAAAGGTAGTTGATATTTGGGCTCTTGGTGAAGCCTGAGTAACCAAGGGACCCCAGCCATGCCACCATGTTAAATCAGGCACTTCATAGGGCGTAATCCATGGGGTATCTTAGTGAAGTTTAAGTAATCAAGATACCAACGTAGTGCCACGACATTAAATCAAGTTCTACTTGAGAGGCAACCCAAGACTTTTGTATTCTGTTTTACATTTATTTTGATTTTTAGAGTAGACTTGACATTTGTTGAGGTGTGCAGTGACAACTTGAGATAAATACGAGAAGATAAGGAATTAGAAATTGAGGTAAGTGAGGATCCATGAGCCTTGTTCATGGACTGTGGAACCACCTATGTCTCATGGATCCCACTCATGGTTAATCGTGGCTCTAAACTCCAAAATTACATCACTGTAGGGTAGGGTCCACAAACTAACAAAATAGTTCGTGGAGCATTCTATGGGTCATAGGTCCCTACATGGAAAATTAGGCAAGATATGACTAAATCACTGAGTTCATGGGCCCATCTAATGAATCATGGATTCAGCCACGACCCGTCAATGGCGCTCGTGGACCATATGTAAGTTTTTCTTTCTTTTTATTTTGGTCAACCTAGTAAAACCCTTATTAAACCCAATTTGACCGGACCCGATTCCTATTCCCACTTTCCCAATACCCAAAATCTTTACTAGAACCTACCGTTCTCCCTCTATTCTCTAAAATTACTCAAACAATAAAAAACTACATCTTTACCAAACCTGATCCCTACAACCCATATTTAACGGTATTGGCGATGTTAACACTGGTAGGGTGCCATCTGTGGTACCTACCATTTTTGATCCATTAAGCACGCTGGCCACAACCGATGCCACTATTATTGACCCGCGGCAATAGCTACAGTCTGAACCAACTCACCATACCACTAGCATTAAATTTTTTGTGTTGCTTTGGGGATAATGCATTTTCTTAATGGGGGTAGGGATGTACTTGTGGGTCTGTATTTTGAACCTAAAGTTTTTGTTGCCATGTTTCTTTTCCCTTAGGTGTTCTATCTAGTAGGAACGACATGTTTAGGAGTGGTTTGTGTTTTTGTGTGTTTTGTGTTTGTGAGAAAAAAATAGGAGAACTTAGCGCAGTTTATGGCATGATTTTTAGTTTTGAAAAAAAAAAATGGAGACCCCTCCAAATTTAGTGTGATATGTTATCTGTTTTGATAGATTGACAACTATGGATCTTTGCATGACTTTATGCATATGGATGTGACAATTGTTGCTTTAAATAGGGCATGAACTTGATAGTTAGTGATTGATAGTGTAACTTTGTGCCAAGTGTATGCGAGCCTGCATTCGTATTATTCATACTTTGTGTGTGCAATCTAGAGCTTGTCAAGTTAGTCTTCCTTTGGTTGTAGGATAGTGGTTAAGAAAGTATCATAGGCCATTTTTTACTTCTGTCCACTTAGCTTAAGTGACCATCCAATTAATATAAATGTCCCTTGATCCCTGATTTTGAGCCTAAATTGACCCTTTTATTGATTATCCTATTCAACTTCCCAATTTTTCTTTGAGCCTTTGTTTTGTCCCTGGTCCCTCCTTGGATATTGTGAACCTCAACTCAGAAAAATTGCCTAAGTTGAGGGTGGCTACTGTAGAGGTACATGAAAAGAATAATGGGGTATGAAAAGAAAAGACTAGTGAAAAAATTGGGGGAACAATGGATGTGGCATGTGCTAAAAGAAAAAGAAAAAAAAAATTAAAAAAAAAAAAAAAAGAAAATGAAAAAGAAAAAGAAGGTTGAGCCTGAAATAAAGCTTCACCTATCGCAAAAAGAAAAAAAAAGAATAAAAGGAGAATATAAAGGAAAAGGATTTGTCTAAAGTGGAACAAAGATAGAGTAGTGTCAAGGAGGGCGTAGTCAACTAGATGCTTACTAGTGGTCCTTTAGGACCCTTGGCATAGCATATCTATTAAGTAATATAAATAATGAAGCTGAAGTGGAAATATAAGGAATGGCATTGGGCCAAATCTAAAAGGGACAATCTTTATTAAGACATGGTTAGAATAAAAGAAAGACTGCCAACTACTATATAATTGTTTGTCTAGTGAATCCTCTACTACTAACCATAGGAGTCAACCGGGACAAGGCCCCATAACCTTTATTGAAACAAAAGTGTAGTCTAAACTAAGAAGAAAGCTATAATCAAATCTACGTCTCTTGAGTGATAGGAGAGATCACCAATCTGTGGAGTGTCAGGTACTACCAAATGCCTATCAACAAACCTTAAGCTCGAGTACCTGAATCTACATCATGAAAAAATATAGTACAAGACTCAGTCAATACAATAGAATGTACTGGTACGTAAGTTATATATGTATATCCATATCATAAACTGAATAACTTATCATGAAAACTTGTAGAGTGTAGCTTACAATAATGAATAAGATCTGAAATAGAAGATATGGGAAAGTCACAAAATAGCTTAAAACAACTGAAATCCTAAGGAAAAGTTATGATGGCTAAAGTCTGCATAAAATTATTTCATGAGCATATAGATAGTAATTAACGTAAAGTTTATACATGTACGGAGTTTCTTATAACCGATAAACACCATGTGAGCTTATGATACCCAACGTATTACACCCACACTGGAAGAGTTATCCCAACCTGCTAGAGTATAGGACCATGAACATACGGATCCAAAACTGAGCCTCTTGGGCTAAAATCTTGCAGTGGCAATCTAGTTATAGGGGATGTGCTATATGAACTCATATCCTCTCGATGCTAAATAATTCTCCCAAAACTATATGCTCGTATCATATCATGTGACGTAGCTGGATTTATAATTTGAGTCTTTGCTCAACATGTCTGTAAAATTGTACTGCTGTGAGCTTATGCTCAATTTCATGTCATAAATCATATGCGGAAATCTTGTATTTAATATATATATATCTTTTCAACATAGGGTTCATAATTCATAAAATAACCTTAAAGAATAAGTTTCAAAGCATAAATCAGAAATTTGTATAATAATTATAAAGCCATGGAAATTCTTTCATAGAAATCAGGTTAAACATGTAAATAAAATCAAATTTAATAATTTGGGAAAAAACTCTAGCTTTGAACATAATTCATAGCAACTTAAAAATACTTGGGCGTGAGGATGAAGGAATTCATCAGTGAATTCTTCCATACCTGAAGAAGACAACTAAGCCTGAAGAAAAACTCAGGAAAGCTTGCTGGAACTGAAACCCTAGATGGATTTGAATTGCCTGGAACTTTTACTTGACTTGTTAGAAGGATAAAAAGTGATATTTAGCTTATGGATCTCATATTTATACTCATGGGTAGAAAAAACATAGTACGATAGGGTATTAGGGTAAGAAAAGTTGAAAATACCCTTTTCAAAATATAGCTAAATTTTCAAGACAAGGTTGCATGGATGACTCTATGACTCATGGAACACTTCCATGAATTATGGTCTTAATCGTGGATTTTAGAACTTTTTTTTCCTAATTCTTGGGTCACTTCCATGATTTGAGAGCACGACTCATGGTATTGATTTACGGGTCGTATTATCATTGGTGATTTCTGGAGAATTTATCAACTCTCAGTCCAGTTTTCACGTGTCACCCTATGACTCGTGATCCCATTTCTTGAGTCATGTTGTGTATCTTGGAAACCTAGGAGTTGGGACCAAGTGGAGGATTAATTCCATGGGTTGATCCACGAATTATGGGTTGAGTCCACAACTCGTTAACCCTTTCATGGTATACTAAATCTTTTGTTTGATTTTCATGAGGCACTCCACGAATCATGGACCTAGTTCACGACTTGTGAACCATCCCGTGAAGATCTAGGACTTAAATATTTAGATTTTGTTTCTTATACTAAATGTTGAACATTTATATGCTCAAAACTTGAGGTGTTACAAGAACCTGCTCTGATACTATGTAAAAATGAAAAGCAAAACAAGAAATTAGTTTATAAATATTCAATGCGTATCTTTTAGTTGTACAATTTTTCATTAATAAAAAAGAAAATCTAACAAACTATACATTTGGCACGTATTTATTTTTCTACTCTCTAACAAACTTATTTTTTATACAAGAAAACAAAAAAGAATACTGCAGAAAGAATATTATGTATTCATTTTAGAAGTTCTTATGTAAATTTGTAAATCTGCTGAATCTTCCACGTGTGAGTTACAAATAATGTGGCACTTGTCATATGAGCCTTTACATGTATTTTCAAGATGAAATTGACCTATTTCTTATATTGGGTTTAGGTCTCCTTTTATTTTCTTTCTGAGTTTTAGGAAAGAGCATCCTTTTTCTTCTTTGGTCATGTGCTCATTGGAGCATTTAAATTTTCCATCAACACCCCCCTTCAAGTTGGAGGGGGTGGTTAGAAAACTCAACTTGTCCAAGGTGTTTCGACTAGAGGGTTCATCAAGTGGGTTGATAAATAAGTTCGCATGTTATGAATTTTAGGGGACAAGGAAAAGAGAAATCAGCTCAACCATGAATTATTATTGGATGAAATAACAATCTAGATCCACGTGTTTGGCTCAATTTTATGAAACAAATTTTTTTTAAAAGTACATATTGTGACTTGGCAATCAAAGTGAAAATAGATCAACAGAAATGATTGGCCCAAAATATCTTCGAGCAAATGAACTAAGCAAGTGATTTTTATAACTACTCGTGTTAGGCCTAATATAGATACAGGCCCATCTGCTTAATAGGACTTTCCTATTTTTACATTGCATTTTCTAATTTCACATTGTAAATATATATAGGCATAGATTTTTTGGTTGAGTTTTGTACAACAGTAATAAACCGACTCGGTCTATCTATCTTCTACTTTCTCTCTATATACATTCTAGGGTTTTCTACATAGATTTCTCCAATGATCTCTAAATTGAGGATGTTAACAAGGTATCAGAGTTGTGTAAAGGTTTCATCTTCTTCTCTTCTTTCTTTTGATGGTACTCCTATTCATAGATTCAGAGTTTTGGGTTCCATGGCATAGGTTGAGTATTTGTTGGTTTTCTCCTAGTAGTGACTTTCAACTCTGTTTCACTTGTTTCAAGACCTTTACTTTTTCAGGATAGAGAAGAAGACTGGTAAACTCGTCATTTTATTTATGGTTGTATGTCGAGTTTTCTTACTATATCTCATATATCTAGGGTTGATGTTCTCTCAAATATTTGCTCATCTAAGGTTTATCCATTTTGTGTGTTAATTTGAGCTGCATCAAAGTTGTTGTTATGGTATTTTTTGTTGATTATTGGTGCATTTTTTAGTGTAGTTTCAAGTAGTACAAATGACTTTAGAAATAATAGAAGGTTTTACTCCCATTTTAAGTGATACCTCTCATACATTCTATGTCCATCCTTTCGATAGTCCTATAGCCAAATTATGGCCATTCCTTTTTATGGTACTGGATTCACTCTTTGGAGAAGTAGTAAGTTGACTTCTCTTTCAGCTAAGAATAAACTAAGTCTCCTAAATGGTATGTCACCTACTCCAACTAGTGAATCTCTATATTTTTCTTATTGGGAAAGGTGTAATGACATGGTGGAGGCATGGATTATCAACTCAGTGTCGAGGGATATTTCTATTAGTGTTATGTGTCTCAAAACTGCTAAGGAAATATGGAAGGATGTGAATGTTAGTTTTGGTCAATCAAATGGATCAAAATATATCCAAGTTTAGAGGGAAATTAATTCTACTACTCGGGGATTTTCTAACATTGCCACCTACTTCACTAAGTTTAGGAGTCTTTGAAATGAAGTGAGTTGTGCTTATATTGGTCCTACTTGCATTTGTGGTGCTCTATCTAAGTTCATAGAGGACCAACAACTCTTTCAATTCCTCAATGGTTTAAATGATACCTTTTCTACACTCAAGAGTAGTATACTGATGATGTCTCCTCTTCCATCAGGCAACAAAGTGTATTCTTTATTGTTACAACATGAAAGTCAGATAGAAAACCACTCTTCCACCCCTAGTTTCTTTGGAGATTCAGCTTCTTTCTCAGCTTCATCATCTTCTAATGCCAATAGAGGTTTTTTTCAGTATAATTCCAATAATAACAGAAGTTTTTCTCAGAATAACAGGTGAGGTTATTCTCATAACCTGGAGTATAGCCAAATAACTTGTGGCACTTCTCCATTATAGAATGCATATGTATGGAGATGTGTTCTGGAACTTCTAAATATAATCTACGCTGGCATGCAATTCTGGGACTTGGGAAATTTGGAACCTGTATCCGCTCGATGTTAAATACTACTCCCAAAACTATATACTATTTCTCATAATAGATAAGCTAGTAAATCTAAAAATAAGCATGAAACTAGTTCAATTTATTTGATTAATTGAAATTCTGAAATACTAGAACTAGTCATGCTCACTTTTACTAAATTCTGGGATCATGTGTTCATAACATGTCAATTCTGTGTAAATCATGCTAAATCATGTATCAAGGTTATAGACTATAATTAAGGCTGTAAAATCATGTATAAATGTATTTGACAAAATAGATAATAATGAGAAACACGCTGGAACTAAAAATCATCACAATTGATAAAATTGGTATAAACGCTAAGTTGAAGAATCATGAAAACCATAATTTAAAAGTTGGATTTTGAGCATAAGGGTGAAATGAATCCCTTATTGAAATCTCACATACATGATAGCTTGAGAAATCTAGGCCGAAAGTTAGAGAATTGAACTTCAAGAAGAACCCTAGGTCTTTACTGCTTAAGAGACAAACTTGAGATTTTTCTTCCTAAGTTTGGGAGTTGAATGTGTAAGAATCAGGGATTAATCGACTGTTCACCTCTTAATATCCCCTAAAATAACCTTAAACAATGTAGTATTAGGTTTAAAAGAATAGAAAAAGATTGTCTTGCCCTTTTTAAAAACGTAACTGATTTTTGAAAACTACATTCCACGAGTCAACCTGCGAATCATACTCTAATACCATGTGTCGTGACATGACTCTGTTTTCTGGTTATGGATTTGGGACCTTCACTATTTTGGAGACCATGGACCGCTCCACGACTCATACTATGATACTATGAGTCATGGTTTTCTAGCCATTTTGAAACAACTTCTGGAACTCCCCTTCACTAGTCTCAGTACGAGTCGTACTATGAGATCACGCCTCGTACAGTGACTCGTGATCCCTGAGAAGAAGTTGATCATTTTTTGGACTTGGTTCAATGATTTTCCAATACAACTTATACACTGATACCACGAGTCGTACAATGACTCGTGGTTCACTAATGACAGAAAATTTGGATTGGTTTCTGCACTAAGGTTGCATTTTTTTTTTTAAGATTAAGACGTCTGAATCTGAATGCACATCTGAATGATTAAGATGTTGTCGATAGATCTATACACTGAATAATTAGGACTGTTTATTTTTAACATATGAATGCGCATTATTTATTTATTTACAAACATAATAAATATACAATTCAAATAAAATAGTAATTAATATAAAAATTATAAATTTAATAAAATAAATTTATTATTTGATAAAAAATAAAATATTTATGTTCGCTAGTGATGGTGGATATATTAAAACTTTTTGTTTTCTAACATTTGAATATGTTAGAGTTAAAAAATTATTAAGTATAAAATGTAAACAATACGACAACAATAACATAACTGATATAGCCCCTCAAGATAAAATTTAAACAATATACTAGTAACATATAAAATATCAATAATATATTTAAGAAAATATTAATATAATATAAGAAAATCACTAACTAATAAAATATAAAATATATAGTTGATACTACATTTGTCCATCTTTATTTGTCCATTATTAACTTGACACGCACCTTAAGAAACAATAAATAATAGAGATAATTTTACTATATCACCCTTTGAATATAATAAATTTAGCATTTGGGAAAATGCAGTGGGTAATGAATAATATTTAATTGTAAGGGTAAAATGGACACAAAATTGCAAATTATCCATTAGTTTCCTGAACGGGACAAATATTATTCGATACCTATTTTTAGTTTATTGGACAAATAAAGATGAACAAAAGGAGTAATGATTAATGTATCTAAATTATATTAAGTAATGATATTCAATTAATATGAATTGCTGCATCAAATGAGTGTTTGTTTGTGGAGGAAAGCGTCATTGGTTGCTTAGCATTTTACATTATTTAATAAAGTGCACTGAATGGTTATCTGACCGTAGTGTGGATCTGACCGAGTCAGACCAAATAAGACCCATTAAGTGATAAAAAATTTTAAAAAACAAGTGTACTTAATGAGCTGAAGTCTGAACCATTCAGATTCAAACCTCCATTAAGTGCAAAAAAATGAGGCCTAAGTCTGGTTTATAAGCATGGGAATGTTTGGGGGTGTTACAATATCTCCTCCTTGGGATCATTCATCCTCGAATAAAGGTCAAAACCGAGCTAGACTAGTGGAGAAAGAACTACTAACATTAAATTGATTTCTGAATCTGAACATATAGCATGACTGGGACTGGTTTAGACTAAGAGTAGTGACTCAACTGAAACGTATAGAGCATGAATGTATACATAGGACCAGAAATACTGAAAAAAGCATGAAACATATAGGAGCAACTATAGAAAGAAGATCGCTACCTCATGTTTTCTCGGTGCTACGAGGGAATAAATGAGGGTACTTGACCATCATATCTGCTTCTATTTTCCACGTAGCTCCCTCAACAGACTGATTTATCCACAACACCTTAACTGAAGCTATCTCTTTATTTCTCAGTCTGCGAACCTGCCTATCAAGGATATCCACTGGAATCTCATCATAAGAAAGAATATCCTTCACACCAACACTCTCCACAGGAACAACCAAAGTTGGGCCGCCAATACACTTCTTCAATATAGACACGTGGAAGACTGGATGTACTATTACCAACTTTGTGGGTAGCTCTAACTCATAAGACACATTACCAATACACTTCAAAATTCTATATGGGCCAATATACCAGAGACTAAGCTTCCCTTTATTACCAAATATCATCACCCCTTTCATAGGTAAAATTTTTAAAAACACCCAATCATCGATATCAAACTCAAGATCTATCCTCCTCACGTCTGCATAAGATTTTTGACGACCTTGAGCAGTTTTCAATCTCTCCCGAATCAACTAAACTTTCTATATAACCTTATGCCTCAAATATATCCCAATCAAATTAGCTTCACCTACCTCACACCAACTAATAGGAGATCTACATCTTTGCCCATAAAGTGCCTCAAAAGGAGCCACCTGGATGCTAGATGGAAACTATTATTATATGCAAATTCTATAAGAGGTAAATGATCATCCCAATTACCTTTGAAGTCGACCACACAAGCTCTCAACATGTCCTCTAAAGTATGAATAGTTTTCTTTGCCTGACCATTTGTCTGTGGATGAAATGTTATGATGAGATCTACTCGGGTACCAAGACCCTTTTGGAAAGACTTCCAAAATAAAGATGTAAACTGAGTATCCTTATCTGAAATGATAGACAAAGGAACTCAGTGTAATCTGACTAACTCATAAATATAAATCTTAGCATAGTCCCCTGCTGAATCTGTGGTCTTGACGGGTAAAAAATAAGCCAACTTAGTCATCCTGTCTACTACCACCCAAATTGAATCGTGCTATTGTCACGTGCAAGGTAACCCTATGATTAAATCCATGTTAATCATCTCACACTTCCAAGTAGGAATGCTGATATCCTGATTGATACCTCTTAGTCTCTGATGCTCAACCTTCACTTGCTGGCAATTAGGATACATAGTCACAAAATCTGTAATGTTCCTCTTCTTTCCATTCCACCAATATACTTCATGTAGGTCATGATACATCTTGGTGGCACCTAGATGAATAGAATACTGATAACTGTGAGCCTTTTTCAAAACCTATTGCCTCAAATCATCTATATTTGGAACATATAAATGACCATGATAACAAAGAACACTATGTCCTTCTTGGGAAAAAACCTCCACTTTCTGATTGTGGACTGATTTTTTCAACTTAAGCAAAATAGGATCACTGTCTCACTTTTACTTAAGATCCATCATAATAGAAGATTCTAAACCATTCTGGATGATAACTCTACTATCCGCTGAATATGTAAGACGAACCCTAACCGAGCAAGCTTGTGAACCTCTCTAGATAATTCCATTATTTCTTCTTCAACATGAGCCACACTACCTATGAACAACCTTCTAAGAGCATCAACTACTACATTGACATTACCCAGATGGTAAAACACACTCATGTCATAATCCTTAAGAAGCTCAAGCCATCTCCTCTATCGAAGATTCAACTCTTTTTGGGCGAACATATATTGAAGACTCTTATGATCTGTTAACACATCAACATGAACACCATACAAATAGTATCTCCAAATCTTCAAGGCAAATACTACTGGTGCTAGCTTAAGATCATGAGTCATAGAGTTCTTTTCATAAACCATAAACTGTCTAGAAGCATAAGTAATGACCTTGCCATGCTGTATCAAGACACAACCAAGGCTAACTCTGGAAGCATTACAATACACTATAAAACCATCTAAACCCTCTGGCAAAGTCAAAACTAGACCTGTTGTGACAATCGAGTCATAGACTCCTAAAACTTTCTCACAATTTTTGAACCACTAAAACTTAACTTTTTTCTACATTATCCTAGCCAACAGGGCAACAACAGATTAGAACCCTTCAACATACCTCCTATAGTAACCAGTCAAGTCTAGAAAGTTCCTAATGTCTGACGGAGAAGTAGGTCTATGCTAGTTCTTTGCTGATTCTATCTTCTGTGAATCAACTTGAAAGACACCACATGACTAAGGAATGCAATTGACTTCAACCAAAACTCACACTTGAGGAACATAGTGAATAATTGGCGGTCCTTGAGAGTCTGTAATACAACTCTCAAATGGTCTGCATACTCCTCGTCACTCTGGGAGTAGACATGAATGTCATCTATAAAGAAAATAATGAACTTATCTATATACTATTTGAATACCCTTTTAATAAAGTCCATAAAAGTTGCAGGAGCATTTGTTAGACTAAAATACATAACCACAAATTCGTAGTGACCATACCGAGTTCTGAAAGCTATCTTCAGAATGTCACATTCCCTAAGTCTGAGCTGATGATAACCAGATCTGAGATCAATCTTAGAGAAATAACAAGTGCCCTAAAGCTGGTTGAACAAATCATTAATCCTTAGAATGGGATAGTTATTCATGTTTGTGACCTTGTTCAAATGGCAGTAGTTGATACACATTCTAAGAAAACTATCTTTATTTTGCACAAAAAGGACACACATTCTGAGAAAACTATCTTTTTTTGCATAAAAAGGACAGAAGCACCATACGGGGAAATATTGGGTCGGATGAAGATTTTATCCAAGTTGTCTTTCAACTAATCTTTCAATTTCTTAAGCTAAGCTGGAGCTATTCTGTAAGGAGGAATATATATGGGTTGCATAGTTGGAAGATGGTCTATTCCAAAAACGACCTCTAGTTCAGGAGGAATTCCAGGCAGATCCTCAGGAAATACCACTAGAAACTCATTAATTATGGGAACTGACTGAAGAGATAGAGTCTTAGACTTAGAGTCCTTAACCTAAACTAGATAGTAGATGCAACCTTTAGAAATCATCTTCCTCGACTTAAGATAAATATGAACAAACCTATAGGCATTGAATGGCTACCTTTCCACTCTACTACTAGCTCATCTAGAAATAAAAATCTTATGACTCTGGTTCTATAGTCAATTGAGACATAAAAGGAATGTATCCAATCCATGACAAGAATAATATCAAATTTAGTCATATCTAGTTCTACTAAATGAATTATGGTGTCTTTATGGAGGACTGTAACTGGACAATTTCTATATACCTTTCTAGCTACGACTGACTGCCCAACTAGAGTAGATACTAAAAAAGGTTGTACGACTGACTGCCCAACTAGAGTAGATACTAAAAAAGGTTGTAGGAGTACTTCTGGATTGACTTTAAAATTAATAGCAACATAAGGGGTCACAAAAAATAATATAGCCCTAGGGTCTAATAATGCATAAATATCTAGGTGGAAGACTCGTAACATACCACTAACCATATCTGGAGAACTCTCCAGATCCTAGCAAGATGAAAGTGCATAAAAGTAGTTTTGGCATTGACCCCCATCTGCATTAGAAGTGGCGCCCTGCTAAATTGGACAACCTGCTGGAGCTGCTGAAGAAGTAGTCTGGGCCTAACCACTACCATTGTCATGTATGGAAGAGAGGCAATCCTTTATCCTATGACCTATTTTACCACAACCAAAACAACTACCCTTACCAGCTAAGAACTCCTCCGAATGGTTTCTACCATACTTGCTGAAAGTAGGGTAGGTATGCCCTCCTGTAATATTTCCCTGAGATTTAGAGCCTGATGCTCTAGTATTTTGATCATGTCGGGGTTCAGGTGCTGGATATGGAGCACTAGATGATGAATGTGCTAGTACTGGTGATTTATGTTGGAAGGAATTTTGATTCCCCTCCATCGGACCTCTGCTAATTATACTCAAAGTTACCTGTCTTGGCTCTCTTATTATTTTTTTCTTTCTCCTTCAGTTTCTCTTCCTCAATCTGTTGGGTATGGGTTATCAACCTGGAGATATCTATATCTCCAATCAACATAGTTTTCTTGCACTCCTTCTTAACTAAGTCAAAACCCCCAAAAACAAACTTACTCATCTTGGCCCATGGCTCAGCCACCATCTGCGGAGCATACCTAGATAGTTGAGTGAACTTCAGGCCGTATTCTTTAAATAACATGGATGAATGCAACATAACTATAAATACCATAATGTAACAAGTGTATACACCTCCTCCATCTCAGTATCTCACAAAGGTAGGACCTACGACAACCATCCTTCTCCAGCTCTACGACTCACGGACGAAGAGGCCCATGGGGGATTTGAGATATCCGTAGATGCTGCCTGGTCCCAAACCAGGACTTCCAATAACCATCATAATCAATCTACTCCGTCCAACACCAGAGAGCTTTATATATATAATAAGTTCACGGACACGAACCGTGACTAAAAGAGTGTACATAGTATAATAGGTGCATGGACTCGAACCGTGACTAAAGGAGTGTAAGTCTGTAAATACATTGCCCGAGATCAAGTTTGGGACTAAATCATCATAATAATGTAGAAAGAGTCAGAATATACGTGGACCAAAGTAAATAGTTGTGGTAAAATGAGTGGATTAATAACGGACCGAAATCAACCATGGTCTACTTCCTGAAACATCAATTTGAGTTCCAAACGCTCACAAATCATCAAATAAGGTGGTACGATTTCCATTATAAAAGAATCCATTTTAAAAGTGAAAAGTGGGAATAAATCCCTTTTTTTAGAAAACAGTAGTAAAATCAAGGTTTGTGGTTGGAATCGTACCACTAAGTGAGTATGAATGCGCCTAACAGTATGCATGCCATCACCAGTATCCAAACAATATAACCATAAGCTCCTAAGCGTCTATAAACTAGAACCACGTCCTCAGAAGGCACCTGGATTTCAACTGGTATCGTAACCACGGCCTAGGGCCCAATAGTACATAATCAACTTAAAAGGCCTCATAATTAGAGAATCCATAGTAATCAACGACATAAAGCCACTACAAGGATCTAATTGGGGAAAATACCTCCCAAATCACTAAGTCAAATGATAAATCTTATACTAAGGGATCCTTGATATTAAACTATGGTTAGCATGCTTATAATCGAGGGTAATAGGATTCTATAGCCACGGCCAGTATTTTACACTAAGGTACAAGTCATATTTCTACCCCAAATTCCCTAAATGGGCTAAGTCATGCTATACTAGTCATAAGTCCATCCTATAATCCCTACCTAGCATGTAATCTATACTATACATAATCTCATAGAGAAAAGTAGACCGAAGCCTACCTCGATGCCGAACCCTAAGTCTTGAATGGTCTATATAATTCGCTCATCTTTGCTCCATGATCTCAAAATGCCACCACACTATCAAAATATTAAACTACACATCATAACAAGTAAAATGATACCCATATTTTTACACAAAAGCTCGGGTCAAAATTTGGGTAAAGAACGGGCCTGCGGGGCCCACAAATGAAATCCAAAATTAAATTCGTCATGAGGTCCCTCAAAATACAAGGAATGTGCGCTCAAAAGTTTAGAACAAATGGAGCGTAAATCGGGGCTCAAATCAGTCCCCAAAGTTAAGGATTCAAAGACCTAATTTCTAAGAATTTACAATGAAATGAAATGGAATTCAACGGGTAAAATGATGAATAAGGTCAAGGAGTGTACAACTAACTTACCTTAGCTTCAATGGAATATTTTTCCCATTTTCCCACGACCTATGCTTTCAAGAATGGAGGAAAAGAGTGAAGAAATGAATGGGATTTTTCGGTGAAGAAGGAGATTTATCAGCCCCAGGTACTGCTAAAGCAGTCACCTGGTCGCTAAAGCAATACATGTCTGCTAAAGCGGTCGGGCAAAGAAAGGTGGAGGCCGCTAAAGCAAAACTTGGGGGCTAAAGCGATGTCCGCTTAAGCGGACCTCAGCCGAGTAGCCAAGGCCACTAAAGTGGCTCAGGGTTGCTAAAACGATTACTGCTAAAGCGGCTCTTTGACCGCTTTAGCGGTCACACTAGATATCAGACACCAAATTTTAGCTAAGTCCAAAATAGACTCCAATCGGGTGCTTGGGATTCATTCG
This sequence comes from Capsicum rhomboideum, assembly GCA_031232105.1. Taxonomy (NCBI): domain Eukaryota; kingdom Viridiplantae; phylum Streptophyta; class Magnoliopsida; order Solanales; family Solanaceae; genus Capsicum; species Capsicum rhomboideum. The sequence continues at coordinate 47,543,061 of CP124712.1, read as the reverse complement.
GAACCCTGTGCGGGCAAATGAACTATGCTACCATACCAAATTTGATATTTTGAACTTAATGGAACCATCAAAACTTTCATATGAGATCGTTTCGATTAAATGTGGGGTCCACACCTATAGTTTCATTTTTTTTATCAAATCTACCCAATAGCCCAAAATGATTTCAAAAGCCTCGGTACCTGAACCAAGGATACCTCTAGCCTAAAATCAACATTTTAGAGTTGATGGAGCTGTCAGAATTTCTATCTGAGATCGTTTACTAGCAGTTTTTGTCCGAGACCAATTCCTTGACAGTGAAAGCTCCAAATTAGGGAAATGTGCCTAAAAGCCAAACGAACTATCCGAAACCGAACTGACAGTTCCAGTAAGTCATAAATGACCTGTATCCACTGTGGGTAGGCTCGAAATACTGGAAACGTGTGGAAAATGAGAAAATAACTTGGAGGGTCATTACAAGTGGGGAAGTTCATATTACTAGCTAACTTTGTCATCCTAGATTGTGCATTTGAAAAGGAGATCCATATCATCCTTTGGAGACCATTTTGGTAAAAGGAAGTGTTTTATTCAATTTTGGGAAAGGAAAATAGTTTTGATCTAAATTATTTAGATAACTTCAAATAAATTCAAAATAATTTTAAAATCACAGAGTCGTCACTTAATTTTTTATAAAAAAAATAAAGAAAACTTAACGAATGTTTAAAGACTTAAAAATATAAACAAATCTTTAAAAAGTAGAGAAAACTAGGTAAGGTTCAAAATCATCTTAAAAAAAGTTTTAAGACACTTAGAATGTTTGTGAAAATGGTTGACCAAAAACTGTAAGACTGACTAAACAATGACTATGTTTGCAAATAAGTTGGTTTATGAAGATATTAAGTTATTTATAATTTAATAAAAGGAATTTAAAAAATTGTACAATTTCAGTAAAGAAATAAATCACTTTCGCTAAGTTACGAAAAAGAAAAATTACTTTAAAAAGGAATTGGAATTGTTTAGAAGTTAATTTAAGACTACATTTTTTTTTATTAAGATTAAGACATCTAAATCTGAATGACTAAGATGTTGTCTTTAGATCTGAACACCGAATAATTAAGATTATTTATCTTTTAACAACTGCATGTACATAATTTATTTATTTATAAACATGATAAATATATAATTCAAATAAAATAGTAATTAATATAAGAAATATAAATTTAATAAAATAAATTTGTTATTTGATAAAAAAAATAAAACATTTATGTTCGCTAGTGATGGTGGATATATTAAAACTATTTGTTTTTAAAAAAAAACAAAGACCATGTAAGCCGTTTTAGTAGAAAAGACCCACTACCAGATCAAGGACCAAAGAGGCACAAGACCTGGCAATGGGCAAAGCAGTAAAACAACAAATAATAATCCCCAAACCAAAAAATGGAAATAACAAGAAAAATCTAGAAGCTAAACTAAAAGCTAATGAAAGAACAGAGGCATCTACACCAATCGTCACTTCCAATACTTCAACATGCTGATCCCTGAAGCAATTCTTGATGTAGAAGCGAGTAGAGGAGGTGGGGATTGAGTGGATCTTCTCTTGGTACTAGAAACTTCGAGATCTGTAAGAGAGACAAGTTTTGATTGATTTCACACAAGGCATTTTCAAAGTCTCACAAATGCCATGAAATTATTTCAAACAAAGACTTCTTCAACTCATCTTACCACAGATCTAATCTTCTTTGACTAAGATAAGTACTAATCCCCTCTAGATATCTGAAATTAAGTGTCTAAGATTGATAGTTTTGTTTTAACTTTGCTTCCTTGAAAGGTTGAGCTCAACAAGGAGCCAATACCACTGTCTAAGAAAAACAAAGCTAAAATTCCTCTATCAACCTTACCGAGTATGTATGCTCTGTAGAAGAATCCTAAAAATTGAAATACTTTATCATGTCTGAATATTTTTTTTAAGAATTTGATCTTTCCAATTTGTTTTCCTCTTTTGATAGGTTGAGCTCATGAATAACATCTCATTTTATCCATAAGACCAAGAAAAATCTTTATTCTCATCTATATTAGGTACAAATTTCCTTGCTAGATCCATCAAAATCTATTGATATTTCCTTTGATCATTGTTTCTCTTTTTCCTTGTCATATGGTGTTGAAAATCTTGTGTTGTTGATATCCATATGGACTGCATTACTGAATTTGTCTGACCCTGTGTGTCCTACATTTTGCACTTTCTTCATTATACATGCCTCCCCCTGTTATTAAAAGTTCCATTTAGAAACTTTCTAATTCTAAGGTTTGGCACTTGACCTTTGTCCATGTTTAAAATAACTTTTTCTTCTCATGGAATTTCATGCATTGTAAACTAGATTAGTCTATCTGTACCTACAAAAGAGAAAACCTGGTTAACAAAAAAGTTTGCACGTTTATTGCCCTCTCTGTATGTGTGTTCCACCACTACATCCACATCCATCATTAAAGATCTAAAATTCTTAATATACATAGCAATACACCAAGGTACCTCCTATATAACATCCAAAATCTTCTTCGCTATTAAATAATTAGTCTCTAAAGTCAGTGGAATATAATTCTGATTAATACAATACTCCAAGCCATATTTGTAAAGATCCATTCCGTCGTTACGGAAAATATCTGTGGTAAAGGTATAAGAATCTCATTTTTCATAGGTGTTAGGATCAATTATTTGGTATGTGACTGCATTAAATATGAATTAAGGTTATACAATACCCCTAGCATAAAGTTAAGTTGGAAGTGTCCTTACCAATTGAGTTTCAGGCTAAGTTTAAACTAGGGTAAACTTCAAACGATCACTCCTCCTAGAATATAAAACCTTATAGGTCCCAATACACACCAAATTTAAGGTCTCTGAGTCTTCTTTCCAACACCACCGACCGTTCATTAATTCAACATCGGAGTAAAATGTTATGACCATTTTACTGAAGACTATTAGTGTTGAAAAGTTGAGGCCGCTATAGTAGGAATTCTCCCACTATAGAGGGACAATGGGAGTATAATAGCCTATTTTGGCCTAATTTCTGTTCATAAACTCCAAAATTTTATTCCATAGCCTAGGGGGTGATTTACTCAAAGTTGGGGTGGAAATTCTTCATTGAGGTAAGCTTTTTACTCCCTTTTAACATCGACTAATCCGTTTTTCTTCTAGAATCATTAGAATGAGAAATTATGGTGAAATTCTTGTGAGTTAGAACCCTAAGTTTATAAAATTGTAGGGAAAATATATGGGTATGTGTATTTTCACCTGGAATTACTTCTAGATTATAAATAACAATTCCTAATATGAATTTGTTATTCTAAATCATGAAATTAGATAGTTAGGGACCTTGAGTTCAATAAAGATGGGACCTTTAGCTTTAAAACTTCATTAATGGAGATGGATTGAGTGATTAAACATCCCTTGGGTAATCTTATAGACCGTGAATAAGGGTAGAATGAGTGGGTTTGAATTCCCAAAGTATTTATTTGAAGAGTAATTGATTAATTACTATTATGGTTGTTGTTTATTAGATCATTTAGCATTCGAAAACATGAAGAAAATAAAGAGCATCCATTGTATAGCTTACTTGTTGCAACAACTTAATGCCCAGGTAGGCTAGGTTTAACGTGTAGTAGATCTTGCTAAAATGGAAAACTGTAATATAGTTTGATGGGAGATTTCATGCTTAGGTCTGTGGGCATGGTGAATGGTTGGTAATTATTAAAATGTGAGCATGAATTGAATTTAATTTAGTTTAAGTTTTATTTTGGGGCAATTCTTTGATGATTTTATGGACTATGTGTTAATTATGATAATTGATGAGAATATATGTTTGTTGGTGTCCCATTATAGGCCTATGGGTTGTGAAAACTAGTAACTAATAATTATTGTATTTTCTAAAATTGGAAGGTGTCGATGTAAACTGATTATAGTGAAGCAGGAATGATAGTGAATAGGTTGGAAAGTTTAGTTGAATTGGTGAATTGTAATCATAGTTGAGCAATTGGGTGATAAATTAGTCTTTCCTAAAGCGTTGTCATAATTTTATGATTATTGAGAATCGAATTAAAGCTAATTGTCTATAAATGAGTATTTTTAATTAAATGCTTAGTTAATGGTTGCACTGCATGCTAGTTAATATGAATACTTTATTTCACTTGAGAAGCTATTGAATATGCTAAATGATTATCACAAATATTGTTAAATAATGAAATCATTGTATTTCTAGATAAAGAGTGTGTTGTTGTGCTAGTGGTGATATTTGTAGACTTACTTGATTATTTTACTTGAACCAGTTAGTGATGGTTAGATGTAGTTGTAAACCCAACTTGGTTTATGTGTGCATTTTAGCTGTTTCTTCATATGTTTGCTACAATGCATGTTCAAAGAAGGTAAATTGTTGAATGATGTTCTAAGTGTTAATTACATGTAATGAGGTCATATTAAAGGCTTGTTGTTACTCTCATTGTGGTTATGATTGTTGTGATATCTATTATTATTGTGGGATAATCCAGTAAAGGGCATCTTTGCGGGACTTATTATTATTGCAGAATGAGACAGTAAAGGACATATTTGTGATATCTATTATTATTATTGCGGGATGAGTCAATAAAGGACATCTTTGTGAGATTTATTATATTTATTGTGAGATGAGGGGATAATAGACATCATCACAGGATTGGTTTATATAAGGTTGGCAGACACTAGATGTGTCATGCCTCAAATCCCATTGGGGCGGACATGGCACCCGAAGCCGTTGAGGCCCCGAGAGAACCATCCTTCATTCATGTACCTTCACATGTATACCATTACAAAAGCCACAATCTATCTCATTTTGATACAAGTGACCATTAGCGAAAGTCATGGAAAACATGCGATGTATATATACATATGAAACTTGGCCGTTAGGGCCATCAAGTCAAAATGGACATATATTCCTTACATCCCTTCATTTATCCCACAACGTCTACAAAGCCTCTACAGATGCATAGACATAACCAACCTATAATCGGGACAAGTCCCCGCTTTAAACAACATGTACATAATACCAAAACAACCGTATACATGTGACCAGGAAAGCCCCGAATGAACTGGAGCTCACCAATGCCCTGTAGATGACCCGCAGCCTACTGTGGAGGTCTACTAGTACCTGTGCCTGCAGCAAGTAAGGCAAGTCCCCCAAGAGGAGTCAGTACGAAGAATGTACTGAGTATGTAAGGCTATAAGAAACTACATCATACATAAGAATGTCAATGGAATCAATATTAGAGAAATAGTCAATATGGATAAACCGTCTTTCTGAATACGAGGAACCATGTTCATTATATTTATTACGTTCTTTTCCTTTACGTTCTTTCCTTCATTCGTCACTCACTCCTTCGTTCATTACTCATCCTTCCATTCATATAATGCCCGGGCCCCAAGCTTATCAGTGGGAAATATCATAATAATCGGGATCGGCTTTAAGCCAGGCTTTCTCCCCTTAGGCTACCACCCGTGTCCAATAATTATTTGGGATCGGCTTTAAGCTAGGATTTCGCCCCTTAGGCTACCTCCCGTACTAAATAATCATTCGGGATCGTCTTTAAGCTAGGCTTTCGCCCCTTAGGCTACCACCCGTACTCAATCACTTATACATTACTTCAATTCTTTACTTCATTTCTTTACTTCTATGAGATTGATACCTTTACTTGCGAGAGATTGATATGCTCACTCATGAGAGATTAATACATTCACTTATGAGAGATTGATACTTTTGTTTGTAAGACCGTGATATATTGGTAGTCATAACCTTATTGGGAGTTTTGGAACATAACATTAGTGGGATTTTTGGAACCATGTCCATAATTATGTAACACATGAGCAACAACGACTAATGAATGAGGAACATGTGACTTAACAATAGATAACAACCTGAAATGAGAGACTCTTGGACATTTGGAATGGAAATAGTACAAAGTCAATCTGAACCATATGCTGCAGCAGGATACAGAAAGAGTAACCTTACATACCTTATGATCTCAATATGAATATACCATCCTAGATGTGAATACAACAATCCAGTTCCTTCCTTACGTGTCACTCTACAACACAAGTACATAACGGAACCAACATTAACCACAAGCTACATTCCAAGTGCATAAGACGACAATGAGTTACACAATTGCCCTAGAACATCATTTTTCCCTTTACAACACCATTTATGGAATTATCATACCAACAATACCATAATATTCCATACATTGACCAAGGCATCATAAACCAATAACATTTCACACCACGTTTACCCTTTACGCTTCCCCATTATCATTTCGTCACAACTATTCCATCAAAACATCTCCACAGCTTTCACAATAATACATTAAAGACAATCCATAATTGATACCATTCAAAATACCTTTGGGAAACTCCTTTAAAGTCATTCAAAAGTCACCATAAGTTGATAATTACATCCATGAAGGGTATAGGGGCTTCGGGGGGTCAAAGGGATACAAAAACAAGCCATTCGGGGTTCTAGGATGACCTGCGAAGCCACATGCGCCTGCAGGTGGTTGTGGTTCGCCCGCATGTGACCTTTGACAGTAGCCAGAGGCACCTGCGAAGTCACCTGCGCCCGCAGGTGCTTTGTCTGCAAGGGCGGGTGCCCGTTTCGGCCAAAAAGGGTCTCTTTTGGGTCTTTTTTTGTAATAAATGGTCCATGATCATAAATAACCTTTTCTTAAAATATTTAAGATCATCTTAAATTCCAAAAAACATCCATGGTTTCACAACGTACATAAACATCACCAAACTACATTTTTCTTTCAATACGTCACCAATTCCATGCCTAATTTCATAATAACAATTCCAAACATTATGTACAAGGATAAAACAAGTTAAGTCTATAATCACATATAAAATTTCAATATTGAATCCATAAAATTCATTCCCTTCAAGACCACAAGTCTACTTTCAAGTTTGCAAGACAAAAACCTTCACCGATTAAGCAAACATAAATTGTTTCACACATAGTGAACTTCTCACACTTCACCAACATAACCAACATGATATACCCCATATTCCATGCATATAATATATTAAAACATAAATATAAACACTTACCAAGGCTTGCAAAATGATGATCTTGTCCAAAGAGGAAGGTGGCTTAGGGTTTGAGAGATAAGGACTAACTTTGGGAAATGTCTAGAAATGGCATGTGTGTTTTGTGGATTTAAAATCTGATTTTCCACCTTATATAGTACCTCAATGGTCCCTCTTAACCACACACTTGGTCCAATAAGGAATATGGTGAGTTGGTCTCACAAGAATGGGTCAAATACCCCTTTTTGGGCCATGTCTTTTGTGTCTCTTTTTGGGCCTTAATTGAGCCCAATGGCTCAAGATTAATTTGGCCCATTACAGTTGATGTATAATTCCTCAAAACTCCCATGTTTAAATAATTCCATGAATGTTACGATAATCAACTATGTTCGAAAATGTACGGGGTGTTACAAGATGTCTGGGATTTATGGTACATGGACAGAGCTCGTCCCCTAAAGTTCATGGGTAGTGGGAGACTATAATACCCTTAGCATGTGTGTACAAGGTATTAGTGAGTTTGACGGTCCCTTGAGTGGACCAGGTTTATTTGTTAATTTATTTATATTTGGTTCTTAGATCGGACCAGATTTATTTGTTGACTTATTTATATTTAGTTCCTTAAGTGGACCGGTTGATATTATTGGTGTTATATTAGATCCTTTTGTGGTCGGGATATTGGCATAATTGAAAGAGATAATTTATATTGATGCCTATTTAAAGAACAATTTAGGAAAGGTGGTACTTATTATCGTTAGCCATGAACTGTTGATTTGGTCTATTATTGTTAGTCGTGTTCTTGACTTGATAAATTATATGTCATAACTTATACTTGCCTGGTTATTGGTTGTTGTCATTGGTCAGGGTGTTGCCTTGGTGAATTTCTGTATTGAATTATACATGGTTGATTTGTTGAAATTAATGGAAATAAAGTAAAGTAAAGGTGGCGTTGACTTGTTATTAGATGGTTATCTGTTCCTATGAATCATGGGTGCCTCTACAGGTAGGTATTTCCAAGAAACTTGATAATGGTTGAGGTCATTGAAGGGTACTAAGGGCTGGAATTCTCCATGGTCATTATCGTCGAGTTCTTAATAAAGTGGTGTGCTCTCATATTTAGCCTAGGCTGGCGATCTAAAGGTTGGTATATTTGAGGGGAAAATGAAAGTTACTCATATTAAGTGATGATATGAACTATAGACAGAGGAAAGTTAAATTGTCACGTTATATGTACATGATTGATCTTGAATTTCTGTAATATATGTTATGTGCTTTAACCTCAATTGACCAATGATGCCTACCAGTTGTTGACACCCAATTTTGACTTCCCTATATTCCTCCTAGGCTGTTATTTTACAAAAAAAAGAAAAAATTAGTTTCGAATATTAATATTTTTCTTTGCTTGTTATTTCAATGTCAAATAAACCTTGACGTTTTGCACTCATAATTTTGAAATATGTCTTTTTATTTTTTATATTTTTTATATACATAGTACATATAATTTATTAATTTAAATATAATATTTTAGATAATGGTGTAAATATTTATTAAGTTATTTTCGCGAATATGCATACTCATAATTTACAAATGAGTAGTTATTACTATTATTATTATTATTATTATTATTATTATTATTATTATTATTATTATTATTATTATCATTCTTGACTTATTTTCAAATTATTATCACCGTCAATTCTATATAAGATTTTACTTAACGTTAATTTTATATATAACAATTTTTGGGGTATTCTATTTATTTATTTATTTTTACTATTATTATTGAGTCGCCATTACATTTATTAAACAACAGCCTAATTCAATTAAATTTTCCCAATTTATTTAATTTCTAGCTTGATTTTACTCTGATAAAGTCAATTTTAGCCTAATTTGATTCCTATTTCACCCAATTTTAATTCCCAATTTGATTTCAATTAAACCCAATTTCATGACCTAATTAATTTGACCCATGACCCATTTCATTTTCAATCTCAACCGTCCAGCATATGATTCAACGGTCCATGATCATTCACCACTTTCCTTTTCTTTTAATTAAAACTAACCCCAAAAATTTCCAAAAAACCTAATCCCATTCACACCCCCACAACCGCAATTCTCTCTCTCTCTTGCCTCTTATCTCTCCCGATCTTTCTCACTCTGGCGACCTCCACACAAGCTGCCACCCTCACCAAAACTCTCTCATCTTCCTCTCCCTTTCTCTACTATATCACCGCTGGTGAACCTCTTCGTCATTGGCAAAAACCACGATGAGTTGGCCCCGTCGACCAGACCCTCTCTCTACCAAAGTCCACGAGTCAGCCGCCTCCCACCGACGAACCGCTACTGTCGCCACCCACCTGCCTCCACCGACGAACACTACCAAACAACCCCTATACTCATCTCGATCACGTCCCTATACTCTATCCCCTCTCCATCTCCTGTCACCGCACCATCTTCGACTGCGCACCAGTGAAACCCACCGGCGAAACCCACGCCGGCAGACAAACCCAAAAACTCCTAAGTGTTCTTCTTATCCGATGAACTTTGAAAAGCTCCGACGATGCAAGAATTCCAATAAAACACCAAGTATATGTCATGGACAAAAGTTCCAATTGTTTAAGACGATGAGAAACCACCCGATGCGTTGGTCTACGGTTGAGTTTTGAACTTTGATCTTCTATTGATTATTATGTGACCCGTCTCTAGTCTGGTTCTCTTGCATTCATTTGAATTGGTTGTTGGTCTCAATGGAAATTGGGTCGTGTATTACTTGTTGAGCCATTTCATGATGTGTCCAGTTTATATTTTATCAAAATTAGTGTTGTATTCTATAGTCTTAATCGTTAATTTTCAATTCGAACCGTATTAACGATAGGCCATTTGGTTCGTGTTCATTTTTGAATCAGTTCAAATTATGTAATGAATGTACCTACTTGTTTCTAGCCTTGCTTAAATCCGATTTACCACAACCTAGTATGATTAAACATGGTAAGTTGAGATTTTCACCTTACACAATAAATAGCTTGGTGCTCAAAATCAGTTAGTTTACCCCCTCCCTTTGCTTATTTTAATTAGACAGCTTTGGTACTTAACCATTTATGGTAAAGATCTGGTTCACTTTGTACACTCAATCAAATATTTTGTGGCTGATTTGTGTATGATTTAAACTGAAACAGTGTGATAGCTTCACCATTTATCTATTTTTGGCAGATTCTACAGTCTTGTGATCTCTTTATTAATTGTCCTATCCTTATTTGGTTTGGACAGATTTTCTTATCCATTTATTCATGGTAAACTTGACTAATCTGAAGGTCTAATTGATTCATTTTATTGTTTCAAGGAATTTTTTTTTCTTTAATTGATAGTATGAATATTTTATTCCTTTGATGATGAGATTGATCACAAGTCTTTCACTATATAAAAACAGTCCTCTTCTCATGGAGGAGGGCTGGACAACATCCTCTCTACCAAAGAAAAAATATATAAAATATTCTACAATTATATTCTCGCTTTTGGTTTTGAAAGAAGTGGACCTTTGATTTCATATTGTTGTTGGTTCTGCTATTGTTACGGTTTAAAGGTTTTCTATTATTAGTTATTTCCTGTTAACGGGTAAGTCTCTACCGATGCAATTTTCAATATTTATGTATTAGTTTTCCGGTAGCCTAGAGAGCATGCGTACGTATTTAGTGTCAAAATGGTGTCTTGTTTTCTTCATGTGTTTTTTTTTTCTTTGATTGCTGCATATTTTTAGCGCATTTGGCTTTGATCTTGTATTTAACAGGTTTTGTTAGAAGAAATGTTTGGGACTTGAAGAGTTGCCCGGGTGATTTGGGGAGTGTCTAGCTTATTCTATTTTAGTCTTATTTCTCCTTCTTTTAGCTTTGTTTGTAATATTTTGTTGTATAAACACTACTATATATATAATGAAATTATGGGTACTGCTTAGGGGGCAGGGATTCTATGTTTGAATATTTTATCACCTAGATATCATGCCTATAGGATTATCTAATAGATTTCATATAACAATTAAATTATTTTATCACCTAGGCAACACTTCTAGGACTATTGATTAAAATTTCAATGTGTTGATTAATTGTCACGTAGAAATCATGTTCTAGGAGTGTGAATTAGATTTCAACTTATTAAAATTAATTCCGAGCATGTTCATCAACTTTTCTGCATTTTAAATTAATTTCCTACACTTTTCTGTACACTCTAAATTAATTTTCAGCATTAAAAATCACATTTCCAGCACTTTAAATCTATTTTCCAGCACCTATAAATCATTTTCCAGCATTTATATTTATTTTCAGTCTTTTAAATTTAAATTCCAGCATAAGAAAGTATTTTTCAGCATATTGAATTTGTTTTTTTAGAATTTGAAAAATTTAATTTTCAGCATTTTTGCTAATTTCCAGCATATTAAATTACTTTTCAGCATTTAAAACATTAATTTTCAGCATATTAAATTACTTTCCAGCATTTTTAAATTAATTTTCCAGCAATTAAGTTTATTTTCCAGCACTCTCAAATACATTTCAGCCCTTGTTAATCAATTTTCAGCATTTTAAAATCAATTTTCAGCAACTTTAAATTGTTTTTCAGCACTTTAAATCTATTTTTTCAGCCCCTTTAATTTTATTTTCCAGCACCTTTAATTTAATTTCCAGCATATTTAATTAATTGTTCAGCATCTTAAATTACTTTTCCGCCATTGTTAATTAATTTTCAGCGTATTAAAAACTATTTTTTGGCATTTTAAAATCAATTTGCAGCAATTGTTAATTAATTTTCAGCAAATTAAAAACTGTTTTTAGCATCTTAAATTAATTTTTGGCAATTGTTTATTAATTTCCAGCATTAATTAAATTTCCGGCACCCTAATTAAGACTCCTCGCTTAGAAATCATGCCTATAGGTCTCAATTATGTAAGACGAATAGTTGTCCATCACCTAATCGGTTCTAATTGATTAAGAGGCTTGTTTGAACCTTTATGTGCTAGTTGCTAAGTCTTGTTTGTTCTGTATGAAACGACTCCCGAGTCTAATTAGGCAACCTAAGAGTTCTTTTGTCTAGACCCAAATCAAAAATAGTAGTCCAATGCCTCTTGGACATTAAGTTGGGACGAGTAGGCATTCTAGGAAACGTTAGATTTGTCGTTTTCTATAGAACGCCTTTAGGCTTAATAAACTAATTAGATGAGGTGGGTAGAATAATCAGATATGATGTAAGTTGACCCGAGCAGAATTCGACAATGTGACATACGGCGTTGTCATCCGTTAATAAGCCGGGCGCTGATCCGAATAAGATAAAATTAACCCTTGTTCAAACCTTTTAAAAATCTCAATTATATTTTACTCTTTGCATGCCCTTTTGCTTTGGGGTAGTCTAGGTTTACTTCCTAAATAAAAATTTCTTTTTATATAAATTGTGTCTCCTCTATCTTCTTGCTTATCTGATTTACCTTTACGTATTTTACTATGTTATCACTTAGATAATTGCTAAAAATTAAGTTGTATGTTTAGTTTATTAATTATTTATATTTTTTTCAACACTTAGTTATTATTAAGCTAATAAAAATAATTGACCTTTGTTTATCACATAAGATCTCCACATAATATATGAGTTCGGCCGGGACCCACATTTGTGGACCTCGAAAGGTGTCTAACACCTTCCTTTCGAGGTAACCTGAACCCTTACCCGAATTTCTGGTTGACGTAGACTAGACTATTAAAATAAGTTCATAATTAGTCTAGAATGGTGCCCTAATGCACCTTAATTCGTTAGGTGGCGACTCTTCACCCTAAATTATCCTAAAAAGAGTTGTCACGTCGAATCCCGCTTTTCGTGAGAAAAATGGGGCGCGACAGCATGACGACTCTGCTGGGGAAATACTTAGGTTCTAACCATTACAGATTCGTGTTTATGTAAGGTTTTGTGTTTTCTTTTCATTTTTTTTATTTTTATGGTAATAGGACTTGTTTTTATTATATTGTTGCTTTTCATTAATTGCGTATTTGCTATCGTATTATTTACATGCTATGTTTTTATTGCTTTATTTTAATTGTTATTCCACTTATACCTTCCTCCACTTGGAACCTCCTTTACGGACGGTTGCGTGGTTGCACGGACGTTCATTCCTAAAACATCCTTGCGGGAAATGCCTCATGGATCGGTCGATCAGCGGTGCGTCGACAGTCATGAGCTTTCCCACTCTCAAGTTGGCCACTTGAGGGAACTATGTCATGAAACTATTCTTGTTCTTTAGATCGTGGCTGCGTGTTCTTTTACTAAGGAATATGCATCTTATTCAGCCTGGAATACCTTGGCACCCTTGATGCGCTGAATGTTAATTAGTGAAACCTAGTCCCAAGTCCAAAGGGGTTCACAACCCCAAAAAGGCGCATAATCTTATTTGCTATGTGTTAAACTTCTATGCTACCTACCTTCTTGTTGTTTTTTTTGTTTTTGTTTTTGTTTTTTCTCTCTTTTGTTTTAGTTGTTCCTTACTCTTAGAGTTTCTTACTCTTGGAATTAATGTCTTGCTATTTTACCTTTATTCCTTTAGGCCCGAAATATACCATCTTAGGGCTTAGTGTCGAAACTCTCTTTCAACTTATCTTCATGGCTTGATCTTGTCCTCCAAGATATCTTTTAGCATACTAATCATCTCTTGAACCGATTCATTCCTCGATAGGATATTCTAGATTATTTCTACTCTTTTAGGGTGACTCATTATTTTAGGACATTCTTACTCAACACCTTAAATATTAACATACCACTGCCTTCACCATAACTCCTGACAATTAATATTTTCATATTCGTGCCATACTCTGGTTTTTCCAACCTTTAAGTCATATAGAGCTCTCAACTATTCATTTCGAATGAGCATAACTTAAATGTCTTACTCCATGATATTACTCATAGACATTCTATTGTCGTGCATTTTTGCTAATCATAAGTTCTTTCTTCTAAGGTTGACTAAAGTTGAACATGAAAATGGTCAGTCAAGCAATGTTTATCAATCTTGCCAACAGTGAAGCTGAGCGTAAGAGTTTGGGTTTGCACCAAGACAAGTTTACTCCTTTTGAGTCAAGCATTATGAGTGTGGAGAGGAAAATAGAAAGAATTAGAGGAATAATGACTAATCTTCTAGGTTCATCTGATATGCCACCAGGTTTTCCAGAGCCATTGTCCAAAACTGACTTTATTGCTCCCATCTACACTATGGAGTCGCCAGTATTGATGACCTCACCTATGCCTAATTGTGATGCACAAGTATCTCCGAGTTTGTATTCAGTCGTACTGCAAAAAACACTCAATGGGTTGACACGGATGGGCAAGGAGAAGGAAACAAAAGGAAAGATTTCTAACCATAAGGCAGAGTCATCTCAACAGCTCAAGATGGATAAGTTATCCAAATCAGTAGAAGAAAGTAAGAATAGAGTTGGGGACTTGAACTTTCCGTTATACAACGGGTCTGGCAATCCTCATTCCCATTTGAAAGCGTACCTCGATAAGCTAGCTGTTATAGGTCAAAGTGATGTTCTTAAGATAAAGCTTTTTGTTAGTTCACTTACAGTTCTGGCATTGATGTGGTACGCAGAGAAGGATACAAGCAAGTGGGTTTCTTGGGACAATTTGGCAAGTGACTTTATTGGGCGATTCGACAATAGACTGAAGAGGAAGTTCATAGGTGAAACTCTAGTACATGACAAGGTTGGTTTGGTTGAGCCACAATTCAGGGATAAGGGAAAGGTAATTATCAATGAGGCATCAAAGCCTCCAAAGCCCAAAGTGAGGAAATACCAAGTTATGACTCTCTTAGATGAACCACTGTCAATCACTTTTGAGATGTTGAGGTCACATGGTATCTTGCAGCCTAAGCTTATTGGTTCTTATTGCCCTTCAAGTCCTTTCTTTGATCCCAAAAAGCATTGTGCCTTCCATTCTGGCATGCCTGGTCATGACACGGATGAATGCCGCCAGTTGAAGAGAGAACTACAAAAATTTGGTAAGCGATGGGAGGATAGTAAAGAAAAGTCGCCCTCAACTGATATGGTATTCATCTCCAGAAATCACTCCAACAGCAAATTACGCCTATTATCCCCAATCCTCCACAAAGCCTCATCCTCAAACTATTTGGTACCCACTTTCATCCATTGCTCCAACATCAAAATACATCCCCGTGTCTTATCCAAATCCACCAACAAATCAACGATCCAATCAACCCGCTAGATCTCCAGTCAAGTTTCAGAAAAATCCACCAAGACAATACACCCCTCTAGTTGAACCCATAGCCCAGTTGTATGAAAGACTCAGAGAAGCAGGCTATATCACACCCATCCTTGCTGTACCTGTTAATACTCAGTCTAAACGGTACAATCCTGATTAGGTTTGCGCCTACCACTATAGGATGAAAGGGCATCCCATAGAGGCGTGTTTTGCCTTGAAGGACAAGATTCAAGTGATGATTGATACCAAGATGATAACTGTGACAGGGTTAAATCTTGGTGCTGATTAATTTCCTAAACATGACTGACACCTGTTTGGCGTTGATGAAGAGGATACTTGGAATAATATGGAGTTTCTTTTATGCTTTATTTTTATGTAATTAGAACTACGTTTGACCTGATTCCCCTATAAGAGGGATACGTAGGCGCTCATTTAATGGGTTTGGTTTCATTCTAATAAAAAATTTCCTTCCCCTATTTTATCATTTTGTATGAAGTTGGAAAGATTAACGATGATATCAATCACAAAGAATGTTTCAAATCAATAGTTATGATGTTCAACATGAGTCGACCTTGTTCATTCCCTAGCTTCCTTATCTTCTTTACAACCACAATTTCAACTCCAACATCATGTTAATCTCTCCAAAGCACAAGTTCTGTCACTATCATCTGTCTCGTGTGTTAGAAGCCAAATCTCTACGCTTAGATCACTTATTAAGTCATAGTCTTCGTCTTGGAATGTCTTCTATTTATATTGTTTTAAACTTATTTGTGCTATATGGTAACTTTTTTTTTGATTTATTTATTTTGTTTAACTGGTTGTCTAGTATTTGAACATTGAATCATCTAAGAGTCTGCAATTTGACAAAATATGCCTGACCATCTTGATCCTTTTTCTAACACAAATTTTGCTTCTTCCCCAGCACAAAATACCTTCTTGCCTATCTTCTTATTCGTCTCCTCAACAAATTTCTTTGACACACGTCAATCTTGGTACTTTGCAAAACATGGTAATACATGATGGGGAATCACTTACACTGCAACAAAAGTTTCTTCACTTAGAAAAGAGGTTGGATGAGTGTCTACGTTCCAAAGGCATTTATGACTTGAGGTATGAGAAACTGTGTCTACATCCAAGGGTTGGTTTGCCTCCAGGATACAAAGTTCCAAAATTCAATGTGTTTGATGGGCTTGGAGACCCGATCATGCATCTAAAGGACTATTGTGGTAGATTAGTTGGAATCGGGCATAATGAAGCTTTACTAATGAGACTCTTCATCTAGAGCTTATCAGGAATAACGCTCACTTGGTATGTCAAACAAGACTTTGACAAGTGGTATACATGGAAGACATGGCTCAAGACTTTGTGAGACAATATAAGTTTAATATCAAGGTCGATCCAATGATGTTGAACTTACTTGAAGTAAAGAGAATGATTCATGAATCTTTTGAGGAATATGCAACACGATGGAGATTGGAAGCTTTTAAGATACGTCTTCTTGTGCATGAAGAAGAGTTGATCCAAATTTTTGTCAGGTCGCTAGATGGTATATACTATCAAAAATTATTCGGCTTATGTATTCAAAGCTTCGACAATCTGATCTTAATTGGGAAAAGATTAGAATATGGTATTCGGACAGGAAAAGTTATTGATGTTTCCTCCATACAATCTACTTTTCAAGCACTGAAAGCTTCGCCAAAATAAGAAAAAGAAGAAGATTTCTCAACCATCCCACCTCAAGAACAATACTATCCAAATACCCAATAAGCATAAGCTATTTTTGACACCTACAACCCACAAGGTTTTCAATACCCAAATTCTAAACAACATAATACAATACCATCCAATTCTTATCAACCAAAGAAAATGAAACCTCGTATCTTTACCCCTTTGACTGAACCTTTATCCAACATATTTCAAAGATTGTTTGCTTAAGGAGTTCTGAAACCAAGAAAAGGATGGATCCCTAAATACCCACCTTCGAATTTTGACTTGTCCCAAAAGTGTGCATATCTTTCAAATATCCAAGGTCATGATATTGAGGAATGTTCAGCATTGAGGTATAAGATCCAAGATTTGATTGAGAAGGGAAAGATTATAGTGCGACAAGGGCCACTAAATAGCATTTATGACCCTACCACAGGCACAATAACGGTCCAAGGTGAGCCGACAGAAATAACCCCGAGACATTTGACAAGGAAGCGTAAAGCACATCGAAGGAACTGAGAAGGACTAAACCATCACAAGCAAAGTACCAATTCCATTTCCAATCAATAAAATTTCCTACTTTTGTTTCTCTTTGTACTCATGAACTACGTTTGACCTGACTTCTATTTGGATACGTAGGCAGCCCACTCTTGGGTTCGGTCTTAATCTAATAAAATTTTCCTTTTTCCTTCATAATCAAATCATGTTATCTTTTGACAAGATTCTATTCCACAAATCTAAACTATTTTGACCCATTCATGACTTCAAAAGACAATTGCAGATTCAAAGTCGAACCTCAATGTTCGAATACAAGACAGCCATTTCTTTTGAACTAACAATTTTCTTTGAGTGATGCAGGAATATAAGACTTCATAAGTAAACACTGGGGAAGAATTTTTTAGATTACCTCAAAAATTCTACCAGCAGATAGCATTTTGATTCGCAAGAAAGTGCGAAACATATTTTAAACTAATGTAGAAATTTTTGAGGAGTACTCAAAAATTCCATCACAATGGAATGACAATGACAGGAAGTTAAAGACAATGCAAAGGATGTTGGTTTATCCACCCTAAAATAGGATATGCTAGGTTTTTCCGCCCTAAATTGGATATGTTGGGTTATCCGCCCTAAAATAGGATATATTGGGTTATCCGCCCTAAAATTAAGATATGCTGGGTTATCTGCCCTAAAATAGGATGTGCTGGGATATCCGCCCTAAAAAAGGATACACTGGGTTTTTTCGCCCTAAAATTGGATATGCTGGGTTATCCGCCCTAAAATAGGATATATTGGGTTATCCGCCCTAAAATTGGGATATGTTGGGTTATCCGCCCTAAAATAGGATATATTGGGTTATCCACCCTAAAATAGGATATGTTGGGTTATCCACCCTAAAATAGGATGTGCCGGGTTCATTGCGCCCTAAAATAGGATATGTCGGGTTCATCCGCCCTAAAATAGGATATGTCGGGTTCATCCGCCCTAAAACAGGATATGCCTGGTTCATCCGCCCTAAAATAGGATATGTTGGGTTATCTGTCCTAAAATAGGATATATCAGGATCTTCTTCCCTAAAAAAGACAATTGGGCTCGTCCACCCTAAAATAAGGACTATTGATTTTGCAGGCATATAGTCAATGTGATCACATTCTCCTTAAAAGTCAAAACTGGGGTAGATTTTTGAGGTTCCTCAAAAATCTTAGGTAACAAGCACAACGTCAAACAGATACGCTTTCTTATTTTCTCTTATTGTTATTGTTATCTATTGTTATTCCTTGTATCTGCATTATTTAATATTTGCTATGTTTATGAGCTAACCATTTTATCTAGTTGTGTTAGAAGCTGCAGATATGCTCTCAAAAGAATAACAAAAGAGTTTGAGAATCATTTTTCCTCTAGTCTCTGAAACATGATTCGTTATCCTTATGTCTCATAATCTAACCTAAATCATATTCACATTCCACATTTCAAAGCTACTCGTACTCCAATCTCGTCAACTCGTGTTATCTTCATTCAAATTACACATTCATCAATTTTCTTTAGGAATCTCATTCGTTCCTAAGTCTAGAACTACACATGGCCTGATTCTTGTAAATTGGAAATATGTAGGCGACTTAAAACCAAAGTTTCGGCCATACCATTTAAATAAACCTCTATTGCTTTTCGATTCCAGCAAACCATCCTATCGGTCAGACGAAATTGGCTACTATGACAACGTTCGTTGCTCGACAATTCTTCCATCATTCCCAAGCAACGAAGGGGCAGCTGTTGACACCCAATTTTGACTTCCCGATATTCCTCCCAGACTGTTATTTCACAAAAATAAATAAATAATTAGTTTCGAATATTAATATTTTTCTTTACTTATTATTTCAGTGTCAAATAAACCTTGACGTTTCGCACTCATAATTTTGAAATATGTCATTTTATTTTTTATAAACATAGTACATATAATTTATTAATTTAAATATAATATTTTAGATAATGGTGTAAACATTTATTAAGTTATTTTCGCGAATATGCATACTCATAATTTACAAATGCATAGTTATTACTATTATTATTATTATTATTATTATTATTATTATTATTATCATTTCTTGACTTATTTTCAAATTATTATCACCGTCAATTCTATATAAGATTTTACTTAACGTTAATTTTATATATAACAATTTTTGGGATATTCTAGTTATTTATTTATTTTTAATATTATTATTGAGTCACCATTACATTTATTAAACAACAGCCTAATTCAATTAAATTTTCCCAATTTATTTAATTTCTAGCTTGATTTTACTCTGGTAAAGTCAATTTTAGCCTTATTTGATTCCTATTTCACCCAATTCTAATTCCCAATTCAATTTCAATTAAACCCAATTTCATGACCTAATTTATTTGACACATGACCCATTTCGCTTTCAATCTCAACCGTCCATCATATGATTCAACGGTCCATGATCATTCACCACTTTCCTTTTCTTTTAATTAAAACTAACCCCAAGAAATTCCAAAAACCCTAATCCCATTCACACCCCCACAACCGCAATTCTCTCTCTCTCTCTCTCTCTTGCCTCTTCTCTCTCCTGATCTTTCTCACTCTGGCGACCTCCACACAAGATGCCACCCTCACCAAAAATATCTCATCTTCCTCTCCCTTTCTCTACTATATCACCGCTGGTGAACCTCTTCGTCATTGGCAAAAACCACGATGAGTCGGCCCTGCCTACCAGACCCTCTCTCTACCAAAGTCCACGAGTCAGCCGCCTCCCACCTGCCTCCACCGGCAAACACTACCAAACAACCCCTATACTCATCTCGATCACGTCCCTATACTCTATACCCTCTCCATCTCCTATCACCGCACCATCTTCGACTGCCCACCGGTGAAACCCACCGGCGAAACCCACGCCGGCAGACAAACCCAAAAACTCCTAAGTGTTCTTCTTATCCGATGAACTTTGAAAAGCTCCGAAGATTCAAGAATTCCAATGAAACACCAAGTATATGTCATGGACAAAATTTCCGATTGTTCAAGACGTTGAGAAACAACCCAATGCGTTGGTCTACGGTTGAGTTTTGAACTTTGATCTTCCATAGATTATTATGTGACCCGTCTCTAGTTTGGTTCTGTTACATTCATTTGAATTGGTTGTTGGTCTCAATGGAAATTGGGTCGCGTATTACTTGTTGAGCCATTTCATGATGTGTCCAGTTTATATTTTATCAAAATTAGTGTTGTATTCTATAGTCTTAATCGTTAATTTTCAATTCGAACCGTATGAACGATAGGCCATTTGGTTCGTGTTCATTTTTGAATCAGTTCAAATTATGTGATGAATGTACCTACTTGTTTCTTGCCTTGCTTAAATCCGATTTACCACAACCTAGTATGATTAAACATGGTAAGTTGAGATTTTCACCTTACACAATATATAGCTTGGTGCTCAAAATCAATTAGTTTACCCCCTCCCTTTGCTTATTTTAATTAGACAGCTTTGGTACTTAACCATTTATGGTAAAGATCTGGTTCACTTTGTACACTCAATCAAATATTTTGTGGCTGATTTGTGTATGATTTAAACTGAAACAGTGTGACAGCTTCACCATTTATCTATTTTTGGCAGATTCTATAGTCTTGTGATCTCTTTATTAATTGTCCTATCCTTATTTGGTTTGGACAGATTTTCTTATCCATTTATTCATGGTAAACTTGACTAATCTGATGTCTAATTGATTCATTCTATTGTTTCAAGGAAATTTTTTTTCTTTAATTGATAGTATGAATATTTTATTCCTTTGATGATGAGATTGATCACAAGTCTTTCACTATATAAAAACAGTCCTCTTCTCATGGAGGAGGGCTGGACAACATCCTCTCTACCAAAGAAAAAATATACAAAATATTCTACAATTCTATTCTCGCTTTTGGTTTTGAAAGAAGTGGACCTTTGATTTCATATTGTTGTTGGTTCTTCTAGTGTTGCAGTTTAAAGGTTTTCTATTATTAGTTATTTCCTGTTAACGGGTGAGTCTCTATCGATGCAATTTTCAATATTTATGTATTAGTTTTTCGGTAGCCTAGAGAGCATGCGTACGTATCTAGTGTCAAAATGGTGTCTTGTTTTCTTCATGTTTTTTTTTTCTTTGATTGCTGCATATTTTTAGCGCATTTGGCTTTGATCTTGTATTTAACAGGTTTTGTTAGAAGAAATGCTTGGGACTTGAAGAGTTGCCCGGGTGATTTGGGGACTGTCTAGCTTATTCTATTTTAGTCTTATTTCTCCTTCTTTTAGCTTTGTTTGTAATATTTTGTTGTATAAACACTACTATATATATAATGAAATTATGGGTACTGCTTAGGGGGCAGGGATTCTATGTTTGAATATTTTATCACTTAGATATCATGCCTATAGGATTATCTAATAGATTTCATATATCAATTAAATTATTTTATCACCTAGGCAACACTTCTAGGACTATTGATTAAAATTTCAATGTGTTGATTAATTGTCACGTAGAAATCATGTTCTAGGAGTGTGAATTAGATTTCAACTTATTAAAATTAATTCCGAGCATGTTCATCAACTTTTCTGCATTTTAAATTAATTTTCTACACTTTTCTGTACACTCTAAACTAATTTTCAGCATTAAAAATCACATTTCCAGCACTTTAAATCTATTTTCCAGCACCTTTAACTTAATTTTCCAGCACCAATAAATCATTTTCCAGCATTTATATTTATTTTCATTCTCTTTAATTTAATTTCCAGCATAAGAATGTATTTTTCATCATATTGAATTTGTTTTTTTAGAATTTGAAAAATTTAATTTTCAGCATTTTTGCTAATTTCCAGCATATTAAATTACTTTTCAGCATTTAAAACATTAATTTTCAGCATATTAAATTACTTTCCAGTATTTTAAAATTAATTTTCCAGCAATTAAGTTTATTTTCCAGCACTCTCAAATAAATTTCAGCCCTTGTTAATCAATTTTCTGGATTTTAATATCAATTTTCAGCAACTTTAAATTGCTTTTCAGCACTTTAAATCTATTTTTTCAGCCCCTTTAATTTTATTTTCCAGCACCTTTAATTTAATTTCCAGCATATTTAATTAATTGTTCAGCATCTTAAATTACTTTTCCGCAATTGTTAATTAATTTTCAGCGTATTAAAAACTATTTTTTGGCATTTTAAAATCAATTTGCAGCACTTGTTAATTAATTTTCAGCATATTAAAAACTGTTTTTAGCATCTTAAATTAATTTTCGGCAATTGTTAATTAATTTCCAGAATTAATTAAATTTCCGGCACGTTAATTGAGACTCCTCGCCTAGAAATCATTCCTATAGGTCTCAATTACGTAAGACGAATAGTTGTCCATCACCCAATCGGTTCTAATTGATTAAGAGGCTTGTTTGAACCTTTATGTGCTAGTTGCTAAGTCTTGTTTGTTCTGTATGAAGCGACTCCCGAGTCTAATTAGGCAACCTTAGAGTTCGTTTGTCTAGACCCAAATCAAAAATAGTAGTCCAATGCCTCTTGGACATTAAGTTGGGACGGGTAAGCATTCTAGGGAACGTTAATTTGTCATTTTCTATAGAACGCCTTTAGGCTTAATAAACTAATTAGATGAGGTGGGTAGAATAATCAGATATGATGTAAGTTGACCCGAGCAGAATTCGACAATGCGACATACGACGTTGTCATCTGTTAATAAGTCGGGTGCTGATCCGAATAAGATAAAATTAACCCTTGTTCAAACCTTTTAAAAACCTCGATTATATTTTACTCGTTGCATGCCCTTTTGCTTTGGGGTAGTCTAGGTTTACTTCTTAAATAAAAATTTCTTTTTTATATAAATTGTGTCTCCTCTATCTTCTTGCTTATTTGATTTACCTTTATGCATTTTATTATGCTATCACTTAGATAATTACTAAAAATTAAGTTGTATGTTTAGTTTATTAATTATTATTTTTTTCAACACTTAGTTATTATTAAGCTAATAAAAATAATTGACCTTTGTTTATCACATAAGATCCCCACATAATATATGAGTTCGGCCGGACTTATATTTGTGGACCTCGAAAGGTACCTAACACCTTTCTTTCGAGGTAACCTGAACCCTTACCCGAATTTCTGGTTGACGTAGACTAGACTATTAAAGTAAGTTTGTAATTAGTCTAGAATGGTGCCCTAACGCACCTTAATTCGTTAGGTGGCGACTCTTCACCCTAAATTATCCTAAAAAGAGTTGTCACGTCGAATCTCGCTTTTCACGAGAAAAATGGGGTGCGACACCAGTACCTGTTGTTTGGATCGATTTTAAACTTGCTATACCCTTTTTGGAGCTATAGTATGGTTGCAAGGTCAGTTGATGTTTCTCAGGTGATGTGGATTGTGATCTCCAGCAGCTTCTACTCATTTCATTCCTATGGTGGGAGTTGTGTACTTTGTGTTATCATTTACTTATTAGAAACTCTTGTACATTATCTAGACTAGGTCCTCGGGGAAGGATGTTTTCTTTCATGTATTTAAAAAGAGTTTGTAATAAGTTTTTGTAGTGTTGTGAAGAGTTTTATGATATTTCATTGTGACTTCTGCATTTCTTATTTGGATGGTAAGGGTTCTCCTATCTAAGTGGATTAGAGTAGGTGCCCTTACGATCTGGTTAGGTGGGGTCGTGATAGTTGGTATCAGAGCACTAGGTTATTGGTCTCATAATTACAAGAGCAAGTGTCGAGTAGAGTTCTGTGGATTGGTATGTAGAGGTCCATATCAAATCCTCGGGAAGCTATGAGGCATTGTAGGAATTATTTCCTTTTCTTCCTTCCTATCATGCCACTCGATTGCTATCTATCTGGGTTGAGCCCAATTGATATCTAGCCGATTCTAATTGGTATCACTGCAACCATAATTGGAATCTAGTCAATTTCAATTGGTATCTTGATAAGTTTGCAATTGAAACCTAGTTGTTTCCAATTGGTAAGTGTCAATAAGAGCTAGGACTTATGATTACCGTGTGAATTATGATGAAATTACTTGGTTGTAACTTTATTTGGTGCATTATAAGATGTGATTGTGAATGTTACTTGGATTTACGGTAGTAACTGGTATGGTTAATAAAAGTGTTGTTTGTTTTAGTTGTTTAAAGAGAATTTGTTTTTGGTTTTGAATTTTGTGATAACTTGAAAGCTTAATTGATGGTTGAAATGTCTGTTGATGATTGGATTGTTGGTTATTTGAATGAAAGGGTGGATATGATAGCCCTTGGCATGAAAGTGGAATGAGGTGGTTGATAATATATGATGTGTTGATAAGTTAAATGTCTGATGTGGGCATTATTGTCTGTTTGAGGTGACATACATATTTAAACTCCAGCCTTGTTTGACTTGATGGTTTTGACTATTGATTTAGTAAACTACTTGTATTGTGATGATAATGCATAATTGGTGAAGAAATCATGAGATTATGGTGGAACTAGGTTCCCTTTGTATTCGTGAATAAGGTCATTATAGCCATCTAATGGTAAAGCTAGTCACTCATATGTTGATTTACAAAATGACTTGTAATTGACTAATATTGGTTGACATTTCTTAAATGCTTAATTCATGGGAGTAATTATCGGTTAGTAGTATCTCTTGAATATGGTATAATTGGATTACTAAGATTTTTGAAAAAAAAAAGTTAGCTTGATTATGATTGTTGACCCTTAGTTGTATGGTCGATTGAGGGAGTAGTGTTATTAGATGTGTTCTTGAATACTCATATCACTCTTGTTATTCATGATAATACTTGGTGGTTATTGCTCATTGAGTGGTTGAGGTGTGTTGTGTCGGTAATCTGACTAATCGTAAGCTAGTGGTGAGGCTAAATGAGTATAGTTTGTCCTTGGGTAATTGATGAAATGTTTATTTATAAACGATTGATTGTTGATGGTTGAATAGACTAATGTGAGTTGTGGTGGAGAATTTATGTGTTAATGAAACCTATAGTGGTGTGTTGAGTGGTGTTTGTACTCTAGATGAGTTATTCTTGTGCGTTGATAATGGAGGTGTGAAAAGAGTTGTAAAGTAGATGTACCGAGGGGAAAATATGGTGTAAGTGTTTGGTGGTATTGTGTTTGTTATAGCATTGGTTAGGGTATAAGTGCCAGGGTAGAGTTCTCCCTAGGAAGAGAGTTGGTAAAATCTTAGGCTAGGGTGGGTTCCAATGCAAGTCCGGCGTTGTGTGGTTTAGAGATATTTGGTGTTTCTAGGTGTAGTGTTTTATGAAATTAAGGTGATATCATGATATGTGAGGGACATAGTATCCCATAGAAACTTTCGGAACGAAATTCGGATTAGTAGAACTCCGGATATAGTATTTAACGTAAAGGGATTAGTATGGAAAGTCAAAATCTGAATATTGTGTTGTGGAAATGGAAAAACTGGGAATAATCCCTAGTTTATGCCTCGCCTATCCCTCTATAACGGGAGACAGAATGCTACCATGGGATCGCTATAGCAGAAATTTTCCCGTTATAGCGGAAGTCAATAATGGTCAGTAGCGCTATAGCAGATCCTACTATAGCGAGAATTTGGCCACTATAGCGGGCTCGATGCAATAATTGTTCAGCTTTCTCCTAGTTGAGATATTATCTCATTATGAACTCTTAAGGTCTTTTTCTTAGACCACAGTGAGAAAAATAACTAATTTGTGCGTAAATGTTTGGCTCCACATCTTCTTGTCTTAAAAGGCCTAGATAGAAAGGCTGAGTATAAATGTAGTTTAGTTGATAAATGATAGCGAGTGGGTAAGTAAGGTGCAATATAAGCAAATCTGAAGGTAGTGTCTTTCTAATTCCAACCTCATGTGTCTCTTCGCCCAATGTCCGTCCAGGAAGAATGGATGGTAAATTGACATCTAATGTAACAACTCGTTTCATCATTACTAAAAATATATGCAGTAAATGTATAAAAATCTCATTCGTCATAGGTATTAGGTTCAATTCTTTGGTATGTGACTATACTAGATATGAATTAAGGTCATACAATACCCCTAGCACACAGTTAAGTAGGAAGTGTCCTTATCAATTGAGTTTCGGGCTAAGTTTAAACTAGGGTCAATTTCAAATGAGCACTCCTCCTAGAATATAAAGATTTATGGGTCACAATAACCACCAAATTAAAGGTCTTGACTCTTTTTTCCAACGCCACCGACTATTCATTAATCTAATATCGGTGTAAAATGTTTTGACCATTTTATTAAAAACTGTTCGTGCTGAAAAGCTGAGGCTGCTATAATGGGAGTGTAAAAGCCTATTTTGGCAAAATTTCAGTTCATAAACTCCAAAATTTCCCTCCACAACCCTAGGAGAGGTGATTTCCTCAAGGATGGGGTGGAAATTCTTCATTGAGGTAAGATTTTAGCTCTCTTTTAATATCAATTGATCCGTTCTTCTTCTAGAATCATTAGAATCGGGAATTATGGTGAAATTTTTGTGGGTTAGAACCCTAAGTTCATGAAATTGTAGGAAAAACATATGTGTATGTGTATTTTCAGCTAGAATTACTTCTAGATTGTTAAATAACGATTCCTAGTATGACTTTGTTATTCTAAATCATGAAAATTGATAGTTAGAGACCTTGAGTTCAATAAAGATGAGACCTTTAGCTTTAAAACTCCACTAATACAGATGGGTTGAGTATGATATAACTAATTAGTGATTAAACAACCCTTGGATAATCTTGTAGACCGTGAATAAGAGTAGAACGAGTAGGTTTGAATTCCCAAAGTATTTATTTGAAGAGTAGTTGGTTAATTACTCTTATGATTGTTGTTTATTAGATGATTTAGCATTCGAAAACGTAAAGAAAAGGAAGAGCATCCATGGTACAACTTACTTGTTACAACAGCTTGGCACCCAGGTAGGCTAGGTTTAACATGTTGTAGATCTTGGTTAAATTGCATAACTGTAAATAGTTTGACGGGAGATTTCATGCTTAGGTCTGCAGGCATGGTGAATGGTTGGTAATAATCGAAATGTGAGCATGCATTGAATCTAATTTAGTTTAAGTATTATTTTAGGGAATTTTTTTGATGATTTTGTGGACTATATGTTAATTGTGATAATTCGTGAGAATATATGTAAGTTGGTGTCCAATTATGGGACTATGGGTGGTGAAAATTAGTAACTAACAGTTATGGTGTTTTTCGAAATTGGAAGGTGTCAATATCAATTGATTATAGTGAAGCAGGAATGGCACTGAATAGGTTGGAAAGTTTGGTTGAATTGGTGTTTTGTAATCATAGTTTAGCAATTGGGTTATGAATTAGTTTATCCAAAAGTTTTGTTGTAATTTTATGGTTATTGAAAGGGTAAAGAGTTTGAAATATACCCAAACTTTAAGGAAATTTGCTGTTACACGCCCAAACTTTGTGGGGGTCCTATGACCCCCCTGTACTATTTATTAGTATATTTTTGCGACATTTATTTGCACAACTGGCACCAAATGTGAATACACACGCGCTCAGCGCGTGACTAAAAAAGTGGTCCAGCTAAGCAAATAAATGTCACAAAAATACACTAATAAATAGTACAGGGGGGTCATAGGACCCCCGCAAAGTTTGGGCATGTAAGAGCAAATTTCTCCA
Organism: Capsicum rhomboideum; assembly: GCA_031232105.1. Lineage (NCBI taxonomy): Eukaryota > Viridiplantae > Streptophyta > Magnoliopsida > Solanales > Solanaceae > Capsicum > Capsicum rhomboideum. The sequence goes on along the minus strand of CP124712.1, from coordinate 47,514,901 downwards.
AAGTTTGGGTATATTTCGGACCATTTTCCCTTATTGAAAATCGAATTTAAGTCAAATTATTTGTAAATGAGCATTTTTAATTAAATGCTAAGTCATTGGTTGCATTGCATGCTAATAAATTTGAATACTTGATTTTGCTTGAGAATCTATTGAACATGCTAAATGATTATCGCAAATATTGTTGAGTAATGAAGTCATTGTATTTTTGGATAAGGACTGTGTTGTGGTGCAAGTGGTGATATTTGTAGACTTACTTGATGATTTCACTTGAACCAGTAGGTGATAGTTAAATTTAGTTAAAAATATAACTTGGATTATGTGTGCATGTTAATGGTTTCTTCGTATGCTTATTACAATGTATGTTCAAAGAAGGTAAATTGTTGAATGATATCCTAAGTGTTAATCACACGTAATAAGGTTATATTAAAGACTTGTTGTTACTCTTATTATGGTTGTGATTGTTGTGATATCTATTATTATTGCTGGATAAGTCGGTAAAGGATATCTTTGTGGGACTTATTATTATTATTGCGGGATGAGCCAGTAAAGGACATCTTTGCAGGATTTATTATTATTATTAAGATATGAGCGGTAATGGATATCTTTGTGGGATTTATTATATTTATTATGAGATGAGTTGGTAATGGATATCATCACAGGATTGGTTGATATAAGGTTGGCGGACACTAGATTCTGGGATTTGTGGTACGTGGACAGAGCTGGTCCCCTGCAGGTCATGGTTAGTGGGTGACCATAAGACCCTTAGTATGCTTGTACAAAGTATTGGTGAGTTTGACAGTCCATTGAGTGGACCGGGTTTATTTGTTGATTTATTTATATTTGGCTCCTTGAGTGGATTGGGTTTGTTTGTTGACTTATTTATATTTGGTTCCTTAAGTAGACCGGTGGATATTATTGATGTTATGTTAGATCCTTGTGTGGTCGGATTGTTGGCATAATTGGAAGGTATAATTTCTATTGATGCCTATTGTAATGACCCTCTAGGTCTTTTTTCGTATTTCTATACTATTTTAGCTTTTAGATCTTTCCCATAGCTTCCCCAAGTCATTTATGACTTGCTGGAGCTGACAATTCGATTACCGGGCAGTCATTTAGTTTTTAGAGCCAATTCTCTGCTTTGAAGATTTCACTGTTAAGGATTGGGTATCAGGCCTAAACTTTAGGTAAACGACCTTGTATACAAATTTTGATAATTCCATCAGCTCCGGAACATCGATTTTAGTCTAAAGGACCCTTGGTTCTGGTCCCGAGACTTCCAAACGCATTTTGGGCTATTGGGTGGATTATGATTAAAACGACCCTTAGGTGTGGGACCCACATTTCATCAAAACAACCTCGGATGGAAATTTTGAAGGTGTCGTTGAGTCTGGAATGTCGAATTTGGTAGGGTAGCAAAGTTCGTTTGCATTCATAGGATTCCAAATGAATTCCAAGGGTTCGATCGCAAACTTGGCAAAATGCCAAGTTTGCTGGTGTAGCTTCAATTGATGCAACCATGTATTGGCCTTCGTGTTGGTCAAGAAAACTTGGCCTTCGCGTTCTTGAGTTGGCCTTTGCATTCGTAAAGGGTGAGCTGGCCGACCGGTCCAAGCTTCCTTCTTCGCGTTCGCGGTAGACCGGCCGCGTTCGCTTAGGGTTGATCGGTTCTTAGGTCACGATTGTGATGCGGTCCCTATGTTCGCGAAGAAGAGACCCCTGGCAGTATTTAATATTGTAGAACTAAATTTTCTCTCATTATTTCAAGTCCCAAGTTCATAGAACCCTAGGGAGCTTGGAGAAAAAGAGAGATTGATCATTGGGTGTCGAGAGTCAGTTGGAGACCTCATTGTAGTCATTTGCACATCGTTTATTCTGTAAGTTTTCTTTAATTTCTTTGTTAATTCTCCGATTGAAACTCAAATCCCTAGATTCTTTGCAGACTGATTTGGGAGTGTATTTGTGCTTGGATTTTAACACATTTTGAGGGTAACTGATCCTTGATCCTAGAGGGACGTTTTGATGGTTTTAAAGTTGTGATTCCGCAAGTGGGCCTCACATGGGATTTTTAGCTCAATTTTGGATCCAAAGCATTTATATGCAATATGGGTATTGCTATTCTCGTATTAATATGTAGATTATTATTTTGATAGCGTGGCATCGTGCGGAGGCTTTTCGAAAGGGAAAAGCTCTGATTTAGTGGAATTTCTTGAACTTCATCGGCGTCTAGGTAGGCTACGCTTACTTTCTTTATAAATTGAGCTTTATTATGGTATTAGTATAGTAATAAGCTAGATTTGGGTTTGAATTTACAGCTTGATCGCATGTTTAGTGAAATTTGGAATATTTAGCTAGTTAGAGAGCCATTTTTAGGTAGAATTGACCCATTTACCCTCTTCTTGAGTTTAGTTGTTGCCTTAGGACTTGTTCACACTTATTTAATACCATGTATTGGATCCTTGAAACCTTATTCTAGCTTTGGGTAGAAATTGCCTTAGTAGGGTCTTTCAGGGTTAGTAGCGGGCCCCACTGGCCCTTATTTAGGTCAAATATCCTAATTAGCTCTTTGTAGACCTAGAAGGACTTCTTTCTTCATCTTGCATACATTCTTGAGCCCTAAGATGATTTAGACATTTTTCCAACTCTTGACTAGACTTGTTACCTTGTATTTACTTTAAAGACTAATTCGAGTCAGGCATTTAGTGTTCACTTATGATACTAGATTCCCAATTCAAGTCAGGCATATATAATACTAGTATCTGGTTAGAGTGTGGTATTTATTGTTCACTTATGATGTTAATGGCCCAGTATGAGTCCGCCGTTTATGGTACGAAGGGATTCACAGATATGGCCTCAGTTGTCGTTTACTTTATACTTATTATTATTGATGGTTCTTCTCTTGTTTGTATCTACCGGGCTTATGGGAGCTCATATGGGTTAATTCTCTCTTGTGTGTGCCTTCTGGGTTTATGGGGGCCCAGTTAGGCTGTAGTTAGCTTGTGTTCTTTTGACTTTATTTACCTCGTTATTTATTATCTGTCAGTCGGAGCATTAATTCATGTTTACCCTCTTATCCCTGACTTTAGTTTACATTCTTTCATATTATTATTCTTTTATTATGATTTAGCTCAATCGTTCGATGATGTCTACTGAGTAATCTTTGTTTTGGTACTCATACTACACTTTTGCATTTTTCTCTGAGGTAGTTTCGGGTACGAGTAACCGCCATTGATATTCTATCCAGCTTGCTCTCAGGATTCGGAGATAGGGTGAGCTTTCTGAGATAGAGCTTATTCTCTCTCTCTCCTTCCATTACTTTTGGGATAGTCTTTAGTTATCGAGACTATCTATATATTGGATACTATGTAGTACTCTTATTCTTTTGGATTTAGTGGCTCTTGTACTGACCTTACCAGGTCTGGGATATTCTTCTACTATCTTTCTATTCCTCTTTTACACACACACACACACACATATATATATATATATATATATTGTTGTACTTATATTTTATTGCGTACAATTCTATTGTACGCTTAATTTTGGTATTTATATACCTTCTACCAACTAACCCATTACTGGTGATTTCAGGCTATGGTTTGGCTTATCTACTGGTGGGATAACGTAAGTACCATTATGACTTGAGAAATTGGGTCGTGACTAATTGGTATCAGAGCCAGGTTCACTGGTATTATTGGTCCAAGAGAAAATGTCTAGTAAAGTCCCATGAATCGGAATTATGACGTCTGTATCTTATCTTTGGGAGGCTATAGGGCATTCTTAGGAGAATCTCACTTTTTTCATTCATTTCGTGCATCGAGTCTGTGTTGGTTTCTAAATTTCTCATTGTTTCAGTCTTCTGTAGATGGTCAGGATGTGAGCTACGATGACCGGTGATGAGGATCCCGAGTCCTCAGCTAGGGCATCCACTGGAGGCCATAACCGACCCAGAGGTGGCAGCCAGGCCAGATTCGCAGCCCCAGCTAAGGATCAGGGTAGGGAGCCTTCACCAAATTCTGTTATTACTCTTGAGCCAGAGATTCTGCCACCCCATCCATTAGTGGGCTAGGGAGCAGCCCAGGCCCCACCGGGGTTTATTTCTTCTTCAGTGCTCAGAGATGCCTTGCTTCAGTTGTATGGATTGGTAGGAGATGCATCGTTTGATGGTGCTCAGTCAGCAGAGTAGAATGGTATTGATTTAAGGGCTCAGCCTGCAGTTATGGCCACCAGAGTCAAGATTCCTCCAGAACCGACAGCTCCATAGTAGGCAGTTGCTCAGCTCGTTAAGTCTGCGAAGGAGTAGAAGATGTTGGGCCAATTTCTGAAATTGACTCCACCTTGGTTTGTAGGGGCCCCAGGGGAGGATGCTTATGAGTTTCTGACTAGTTGGAAGGAAAAGCTCCGTAATTTGGGGTTAGTTGAGTCACACGGAGTGGACTATACGACTTATCAATTTGACGAGGCAGCACGATAGTAGTAGAGGGGTTATCTTGATTCCAGGACAACTGCATCTCCACCTATGAATTGGGGTCAGTTCCCTAAGGATTTCTTGGGGAAATACATGCCTCTTACTATATGTGAGCGTCTGAGAGACGAGTTTTCTGCTTTGAAACAAGGTTCTTTGATGGTGGATGAGTATGAGGTGAGATTTCATGAGTTATCCAGATATGCCACCATGATTCTGCCTATAGAGCACGAGAGGATTTGGTGTTTCATCAAAGGGTTGAGTCTACTGCTCCGTAGGACTACTCAGAGTTTAGTGACTTCAAAAAATTATTTTCTTATATTGCCGCCCATGTCTACTCTATAGAGGAGATATATTACAAGGCCCAAGGGGACAGCGAGAAGAAGCCCCGTCAGCAGGGTAGTTTTAGTGGGAGATGGAGCGGCTCGCAATTCAGGGGAAGAGGTTTTTAAGGTAGGTACCCTCATCATCAGTCTTATCGGCACCAGGGTCACTCTGGTAGGCCCGTTTAGGAAGCATTTCAGATTAGTAAAGAAGGATAGACCAGCTACAACAATTACTGTGGTCCAATCAGTGGCTAGTCTTCGAGAGGTGCACATTCTGGGTCTTCTAGCCAAGGTGGCTACTCTAGGTCAGTCGGATCTTATATGATTATCGGGTCATCGTCCATTACCCTAGAGAGTGTCCCCAGCATGGGACAGTAGTGACTGCAGCACATAGTATTTAGCTGATTAGAGCAGTACCGCCCCTTGTTAGAGGTGGTATACAGGGTCGTAGGGGTGGTCCCCAAGATACTTGAGGAGGTCCTCAGGTAGGTAGGATATGTGGTCGGTCAGGCGCCCAGCCAGGTGGTAGGCGAGGTCATTTGTATGCTATAACTGGTAGGACAGAGGCAGAGTCTTCAGATGCTATTATTACAAGTATAATTTTAATATGCCGTCAACCATCTATTGCTTTATTTGATCCGGGATCCATTTGTCATATGTATTTGCTTATTATGCACCACAATTAGAGTTGTTATGGGAGTCTTTATCTATGCCATTGCATGTATCTACCCTCATGGGTGATTTTTTAGTAGTGATCAGGTTTATAGATCATGTGTTATGACCGTTTGAGAGTTTGATACTCAGGCAGATCTTATTGTGCTAGATATGGTGGACTTTGATGTGATTTTGGACTAGTTATCCCCTTATCATGCTGTCTTAGATTATTTTGCCAAGACCATTACCTTAGTCATGTCTGGCATACCCCCAATTGTATGGCAGAGTTCTTTTAGTCGTGCGCCACGGGGATTTTTTTTATGTTCGAGCTAAAAGACTGATTTTGAAGGTTTGTGAGTCTGATCTTTCTTATATTCCTGATGCTAGTACGGAGAGTCCTTCTCCTGATTCTGTTCCTATAGTCCATGATTTCCTTGATGTTTTTCCTATTGATCTACCTGGACTTCCTACTGAGTGTGATATCGAGTTTGCAATTGATCTTGAGCCGATCACCCAACCTATTTCTATGGCACCTTACCATATGGCTCCTCCAGAGCTTAAGGAGCTGAATTCTCAGCTTCAGGATCTTCTGGAAAAGGGTTTCATTAGGCTGAGTGTATCTCTTTGGGGTGCTCCTGTCTTATTTGTAAAGAAAAAGAATGGTTCCATGCACACGTGTATCAACTATAGGCAGCAAAATAAGGTGACAGTGAAGAATAAGCATCCTATGCCTTGCATTAATGATTTATTTGACCAGTTTCAGTGTGCGGCTGATGTCGCCCAAAATATACCTCCAAAAAAGTACAATGCGGTCATTGTATCAAATATAGAACCCAACTAGGTTGGGGTCGATCCCACAGGGAATAGGTCGAAGTTTATATAGAATGCTGGTTTGAGTAACTGGTAAGTAAGTAAAAAGGGGGGGGGTTTGTGAAGAAGTAATAAAGTAACGATTGCTGATTGTATCGAGTTTGTAGACAATAAGAGAAATACACTAGGACTGTGATCCCCAATGATTCCTTAACTCCACCGGTTACTTGAGCTAACAAAACAGTCCCGCTATGTGGCATGCAAAATCTGACAAGATATGTTCCTCTAAATGTCTCTCGACCTTGGTTAGACAAATTTCACTCGTCTCCTCTCGGTCTCAGAGTGTCACACTACTAACCCTTGTCTTGGCTCTCAGATAACTATTCTTGCTAAGGCTTAAGTTATTAGATGAAGGTTGATAGCTTCAAATCTCTGTTGTTATCTCCTTTTCCCAATCTATACCTCTCTCTCGAGCAAGTCTAGAATACAGGCAAGTTTCTAACGTTTGCAACCGTTAGAAAGCAATAAAAACGAAGAAAACAACAATACATGCATTCACAGCAGTTCAGAGTTTCTTTGCACTTAACCGAATTCGTTAATTCCTCATGGTTCATACAACCCTAGTTGATGAGTTTAGCTACTCATAATTGCAAGAACACAAGAAGAATTCAGAGATGAAAACATAATTGTAAACTCACAATAATGAAGAAGAATTGAAATCTCAATTATCAATAAAACTCGAATTAGGGTTTGCAACTACAAAACCAAGAATATGTTTATAAGCTCAAAAACAATATGAAATATCTCTCAAAACAATATATGACTCTCTCCCGCACATAGGACTATACAGGGGTATTTATAGATACAAAGCCAATCCTATCCTAATCAAAATAGAAGAATAGAGTCGGCAACTTTCACGGTATCATGACTTGGTGTCATGGAACCAAGTCACGCTGCGTAGGTTGGTGTCGTGGAAATCAGGCTCAGTTAGACGTCTTCAGAAGTTGACTCACGCCACCTATCCACGCCACGTAGGTGTACCCACTCCACGTGGATGCCTGTCGTGGAAATCAGGCATTTTTTCACACTGGAAGTTGACCCACGACACCACTCATGTCATGTGAGTGGACCTCAAGGTACGTGAGTGGTGTCTTGACTCCCACTCTGGTGCAAATTCTTGTTCTTTCATCTTCAGACACTTCATTCTCGGGCTTGATTCTTCTTTGTTGATAATTTTGCTTTCAAAAACCTGTTTTCCTGCAAACTAGGACAGAAACCACATCATACCAACCAAATACACTAAAGTTATTGCATATTTCCCTTGTTTGAAGCATTGAAAGTGCCATGTAACCATGGCACATCAAAACACTCAACCTAGAACGTTTGCATGTCCTAAGGCGAACAAAACAAAAACACACATATACGATGCTTGATTAAGAGAAACCTAAGGGACCTATGGCAGTCGACTCATTGCCTTTGGCACAAAACTGTTCCGACCCCTCCTATTTGCAAATCAAAACCAAAGTGTGTATACAGGTAACATATTATAATGACACAGAAGGGATCAAGTGATGGCACCAGATTATGCACAAACAACTAAGCATCTATGTAAACGACACGTTTTGAAGAAATAGCAGCTAATAATTCAACCGATGTACTCTCACAATCAAATAAGTCCCATCCACTCACAGTATACTAATGAATATCAAAGTAGGGACTAGGTCAAAACACTCACTCTCACAAAGAAGTTCAAACAGTGTGCATGAAATTCCATAGGCTTGCCCTAGTTTTCAGACAGTTGGACTAGGATCACTATAGGACTTTTCTTGGCTTGTAATGTGGGCTTGGGGACGGGTATAGTACATATGGATATGGTGACTCAACCCTCCTTGACACTACACTATTTTTGGCTCCAACTATCAACCTTTCTCATTTTTATTCTCCCTTATTCTCCTTTCTTTTATTTTCAGATTTTGGGTGTGATTTTCTTCACTTTCAAAACATAATTTTCTCTTCTCTTTTTTTTTTTCTTTTTTTTTTTGCAATTTCTCTTCTTTTCACTTTATTTTTTTCTTCTTTTTCTTCACACCCAAACCTGTTTTCTCTTTTTTTTCTTTATTAACCTCTTCTTCATACCCAACTCAATCTACGCAGCCCTATAATAGCCACCCTCAACTTATGCGATTTGCCTGAGTTGAGGTACACAGTGTCCAAGGAGGGACCAGGGCCAAGACAGGTTCATTGTAAGTTAAAATGGGAAGGTGAATAGACTAATGAAAGAAATAGGTCAATTAAGGCTCAAATTCGGGATCAAGGGATACTTATTCATTTGGTCAGGCATTTAGGCTAAAAGTGGACTTATTCAAAATGGCCTATGATCTTTTCCTAATCACTATCCTCTAACCTAGGCAAGACTAACCGGGCAAGTTCTGGATCGCACACACAAAGTGAACTAAGTAATGACCTCACACATACAGCACAGGGTTGTATTATCATCTACTACCTATCTGATTCATGTGACGCTAGCTACCGTTATTTTGTCTATAATCCTAGTGCCATAACAAGATCCAACAGCTGTCACACATAAACATACTACACACACATACTTCAAAATAAAAAATTTCAGGAGGGGTATCCTTAACATTCAAAAAGCATAATTTTTTTCAAAACTGGACTACACTATAGTTCCCTTATTTTTCTCCTAATTCAACACATAAACACATAATAATATAAATAACACCCTAACCATGCCGGTTCTACTATGATAGCACTTGAGTGAAAAGAAACACGACAACAAAAACCCCCAAGAGGATATATAGACCCACAAGTACCTCTGCCCCCACCAACTAAGAATCCATTGTCCCCAATGAATTAGACAAAAAAAAAACAAGGAAGTTAGAAACATACCTGTGGCACCCTAGGTGCGTGGGTCTAATGTCGATCAAAATAACAAAAATCAAAACAAATATAGGAAGAGAAAGACACCTTGGGTTGCCTCTCAAGCAGCGCCTGATTTAACGTCGCGGCACGACGCGGGTATCTTGATTACTCAGACTTCATCAAGATATCCCTTGGGTTGGCCTCCAGGGTCATCTAACATATTTATTTCTGAAACCACCCTCATGTCCTTTGGCTGTTTCATAGTTCTGCAAATATTGAATGTGACTTCCTTATTATTCAGCCTGAATTTCAGCTCACCTCGCTCCATATCTACCAATGCTCTGTCGGTGGCAAAAAATGGTCTCCCCAAAATTATGGGCATATCAAAATCGACCTCACAATCCAAGACCACAAAGTCAGTAGGGAATATGAAGTTTTCAACCTTGACCAAAACGTCACATACAATGCCCAAAGGTTTCTTGATTGAATGATCCGCCATTAATAACCGCATCTTTGTTGGCTTGAGGGTTCCCAAACCTAATTTCTTGAATACTGCCAGCGGGATCAAGTTAATGCTTGCACCTAGGTCACACAATGCTCTGGCAAAGTTAACTGACCCAATTGTGCATGGAACTGTGAAGGCACCGGGGTCATCTTTCTTTTGCACAAGAGAACGGGATGCAATTGCACTACAATGGTGAAAATCACCGACAGACTCATTAGTGACAGTTCTCTTTTTTGTCACCAAATTTTTCATGAACTTTGCATATCCCGGCATTTGTTCCAAAGCTTCAATAAGAGGGATGTTTATAGAAAGTTGCTTCACTATGGACATGAACTTATGAAATTTTCCATCCTCCTTCTTCTTCTTCAAGCGCTGAGGGAATGGAGGTGGAGGCCTAGGAATGGGGGTTAGCACTTGTGGGGCTTCCTTCTCTTTCTCAGTTTCATCATTTGCCTCATTTTCATCAGTTTGAGGATTTTCCACCTCTTTCGTGATCTCCACACTAACAATTTTATTTTCATCCACCTTTTTCTTGAGAAGTTGAGGGAAAGGTGGAGGAGGTCTTGAAAATGGAACATACTTCTGTAGAGCTTCCTTTACTTTTTTCGTGTCCCTAGTCTACTCTTCCAGTGGCGCATGAACACCCTCAACTTGATTGGGTGCCTCAATGAGAGTCATTCCACTTCTTGTTGTGATAGCCATACAATGAGCATCATTTTTTGGATTCTGGACGGTATTGTTTGGAAGGGTACCTGGTTGACATTGGTTTAATGCCACTGATAACTGCCCAAACTATTGCTCCAACTATTTGACAGCAGTTGAGTGAGATTCAACCTTCTGACTTATTCTCGGAATGTCTGACTTAATCTCTTTAAGACAGTTTTCTTGGCTTTCTGACCTCGTAACCAATTTATTCAGAAGGTTTTCAATCCTTGAATTTCCAGCCTCAACATCGCGGCTACCTGGTGGTACGTAAAGACCATTCTTCTCTCTATAGTCATCTTTTCACCTCCAATCACCATCACAGTCTCGTTCTCTATCTCTATTTCCCGACTTATTGTAATTGTCTCCATAATAGTTTCGACCTTAATTCCCTTGCCTCGAGTTCCAAGAGTCTTGATTAGACCCTTAGCCCTTGGCTCAGAAACCCTCCACTTCTCGATCTAGGTACTTATCCTCTTCATCAGACTCACTATCATCGTGTCTAGATGATTTACCTTGTGCACCTACAGCATGCACCTTTTCAGCATCTCTGGCCGTAATTTGTTTAGCCAGAAGACCAATTTTTGTCCTTAGCTAAGTGACTTGTTGAGCTACAGATTCGTCCAAAGCCCTTTTAGCTGCTGAAGCTCCAATAGCATATGTGCCAGCAGGCGTTTCTGCCTCCCGAGTATGCCATTCTCGGTTGATCTTAGTGACACGATCTAATATCTCCTAAGCTTATTCCCATCTCAAACTCATGAATGCTCCACCAGTGATAGTATCTGCTACCGCCTTTGTGTTGACATTCAAAGCCCTGTAGAAGATTTCAAGTAAATTCCCACCACTCATCCTATGATTTGGCACATTCTGTAGCTTTTTTTTGAACCTCAGCCATGTCTTATAGAGTGCTTCAGAATAAAGCTGTCTGAAATTGTAAATCTCATCCTTCAACTGCAGTATCTTGGAAAGTGGGAAAAATCTTTTAATAAATTGGTTTCTCAATTCTTTCCAAGTAGTGATGGAACCTCGTGGCAACTCAGCCAACCACAAAGTAGATTCCCCTATTAGAGAGAATGGAAACAACCTCAACCGAATAGCCTCTTGGTCAACTCCAGGCAGATTGTACGACATGCATACCCCCACAAAATTCATCACGTGCATGTTTGGATCATCAGTAGGAAGACCGGCGAACACACCTTTCAATTTTAGAAAATGAATCATGGCACTAGTAATGTCGAACTTAGTGCCCGGAGGTAACTCTGGTGGAATGATGGAACCAGTCTCTATTGGCTCAAAGTAGGCCACATCTTCTTCTTTAGGATCATCATAAACAAGCACGTATGGTCTCGGTTGTTCTCTCAGTCATCTTTGTTGCTCTTCTGCATCAGCCAAACGCTGTGCGGCTTCTTGTATAACTCGATTATCTCTCTCTACTTGTCTAAGAGCAACTTGTCTAGCATGCTCTTCTCGTGTCAATTGAGAAGTAGTTTGATCCGTTATTTCATGAATGTCTCCCGCAGCTGCGGGATCCTAAACTCCATCAGTATTTACCATTCTTCGATTAGCTCTCAACGTTCTTTCAATTTCAAGATCAAGTGGAATCAGGGGATTTTCTTGACTCCTAGTATTGGGCATACACCGGCGTGTACCCTCAAAAGTATGTAAAAACAAAACCAATCAACTCTAACCAGTACTAATCAACTCTGTAATCGTATTCCCGGGCAACGACGCTAAAATTTGATGTTGCCCAAAATATACCTCTAAAAAAGTACAATGCGGTCGCTGTATCAAATATAAAACCCAACTAGGTTGGGGTCGATTCCTCAGGGAATAGGTCGAAGTTTATATAGAATGCTGGTTTGAGTAACTGGTAAGTAAGTAAAAAGGGTTTTTTTTGTGAAGAAGTAATAAAGTAATGATTGCTAATTGTATCGAGTTTGCTGACAATAAGAGAAATACACTAGGATTGTGATCCCCAATGATTCCTTAACTCAACCGGTTACTTGTGCTGACAAAATAGTGCTGCTATGTGGAACGCAAAATCTGACAAGATATGTTCATCTAAACGTCTCTCGACCTTGGTTAGATGAATTTCACTCTTCTCCTCTCGGTCTCCGAGTGTCGCACTACTAACCCTTGTCTGGCTCTCATATAACTATTCTCGCTAAGGCTCAAGTTATTAGATGAAGGTTGATAGCTTCAAATCTCTGTTGTTATCTCCTTTTCCCAATCTATACCTCTCTCTCAAGCAAGTCTAGAATACAGGCAAGTTTCTAACGTTTGTAACCGTTAGAAAGTAATCAAAATAAAGAAAACAAAAATGCATGCATTCACAGCGGTTCAGAGTTGCTTTGCACTTACCGGATTTGTTAATTCCTCATGGTTCACACAACCCTATTTGATGAGTTTAGCTACTCATAATTGCAAGAACACAAGAAGAATTCAGAGATAAAAACATTATTGTAAACTCACAATAATGAAGAAGAACTGAAATCTCAATTATCAATAAAACTCGAATTAGGGTTTGTAACTACAAAACCAAGAATATGTTTATAAGCTCAAAAACAATATGAAATATCTCTCAAAACAATGTAATGACTCTCTCTCGCACATAGGACTATACAGGGGTATTTATAGATACAAAGCCAATCCTATCCTAATCAAAATAGGAGAACAGAGTCGGCAACTTCCACGGTATCGTGACTTGGTGTCGTGGAACCAAGTCACGCAATGTAGGTTGGTGTCGTGGAAATCAAGCTCAGTTAGACATCTTCAGAAGTTGACTCACGCCACCTAGCCACGCCACGTAGGTGTACCCACTCCACGTGGATGCCTGGGGTGGAAATAAGGCATTTTTTCACACTGAAAGTTGACCCACGACACCACTCATGTCACGTGAGTGGAACTCACGGTACGTGAGTAGTGTCTTGACTCCCACTCTGGTGCAGATTCTTGTTCTTTCATCTTCAGACACTTCGTTCTCGGGCTTGATTCTTCCTTTTTGATCATTTTCCCTTCAAAAAATTGTTTTCCTGCAAAGTAGGACATAAACCACATCATACCAACCAAATACACCTAAGTTATTGCATATTTCCCTTATTTCAAACAGCGAAAGTGCCATGTAACCATGGCACATCAGCGACAGTGTTTTCTAAGATTGAATTGAGATCAGGGTACCATTAGTTGAGGATTTGGGCTGAGGACATCCCTAAGACAGCCTTTAGGACTCGCTATGGCCACTATGAGTTTTTGGTGATGTCTTTGGGGTTGACTAATACCCCAGTAACATTCATGGATTTGATGAACCATGTTTTCAGGCCCTATTTGGACCCCTTCAGGATTGTTTTCATCAATGCTATTCTTGTATACTAAAGGATTAGAGACGAGGATGAGCAACATTTAAGGATTGTGCTCCAGACTTTGAGAGATCATAGGGGTTTTGCCAAATTCTCAAAGTGTGAGTTCTAGTTAGAGTCTGTAACATTTCTAGGACACGTGGTGTCTAAGGATGGGATATGGTGGATTTGGCAAAGATTGAGGCTATTCGTGATTGCGCCAGACCTACATCTCCGACCGAGGTTCGCAACTTTATTGGTTTACCAGGCTACTACAGGCGGTTTGTCTAGAGATTTACTACTATTGCGTCCCCTATTACCAGGTTGACTAGGAAGAAGGTTCTTTTTCAGTGGTTCATAGAGTGTGAGTCAAGCTTTTGGCAGCACAAGAACTTGCTCACCTCCGCTCCTATTTTGACTTTTTCTGTTAAGGGCGAGGGGTTTATAGTTTATTATGATGCTTCTGTTGCTGGTTTGGGTTGTATTTTGATGCAGTCCGGCCGAGTTATTACTTATGCATCGAGGCAGCTGAAGGAGCATAAGCGCAACTACCCCACCCCTGATTTGGAGTTGGCGGTGGTAGTTTTCGCACTTAAGATTTGGAGTCATTACTTTTATGGTGTTTGCTGTGAGATCTATACTAATTATCATATTCTTCAGTACATTATGACTCAGAGGGAGCTTAATTCTAGATAGTGCAGGTTGATTGAGTTAATGAAGGACTATGACATCTCTATTCTATACCATCTGGGTAAGGCAAATATGACAGTGGACGCCTTGAGCCAGAAGGCGGTGAGTATGGGTAGCTTGTCCATCATTTCAGTTTTGAAATAGTCATTGGCTTGGGACATTCAATCCTTAGCCAATTTGATGGTTCGACTTGATATTTTGGACTCCAGGAGGGTCTTTGCTAGTGTTGAGGCTAGGTCTACCTTATTTGAGCAGATTTGGAGTCACCAGTTTGAGGATAGTAGACTTTGTGGCATTCGTCATCAGGTGCTGGGAGGTGAGTCCAATCGAGCCACTTTGGATTCTGAGGGTTATCTAAGATTTGATGGTTGTATTTGTGTTTCAAGGGTTGGGGACTTGATTCAATAGATATTGAGGGAGGCTTATAGCTCCCAATATGCCATTCATCCTGGGACAACTAAGATGTAAAACGATTTGAGGCAAAATTACTAGTGGAGTGGTATGAAAAGAGATGTAGTGGACTTTGTAGCTTGGTGTTTGTATTGTCAACAGGTAAAGGCTGAGCATCAGAGATCGGGTGGATTGCTTCAGAGATTACATATTCCTAAGTAGAAGTGGGAGCAAATTACTATAGATTTTGTGAGTGGTTTGCCTCGTCCCTCTCATGGTTATGACAGTATTTGGGTCATTATCTATCATTTAACCTAATCTGCTTATTTCATTCCCATTCATATTTCCTTCAGTATCGAGAGGTTAGCCCGTATCTATGTTTGTGAGATAGTTCTCCTTCATGGAGTGCACATGTCCATTATTTCAGATAGAGGCTCAGTGTTCACTTCTAGCTTTTGAAGGATATTTCAGGAGGAGTTGGGTACCTAGGTTGATCTTAGCACCGTATTCCACCCCCATACCGATGGTCAGAGAAGTCTATTTAGGTCTTGAAGGATATGCTCCGTGCGTGTATTATGATTTTTGAAGGTCAGTGGGAGCAGCACTTAGCCTTAACAGAGTTTGCCTATAATAATAGCTACCATTCGAGTATTGAGAAGGAACCATTCAAGGAATTATATCATAGGCATTGTCAATCTCTGATTGGCTAGTTTGAGACTTCTGAGGCTATTCCCTACAGTACCGACTTTCTTCGTGAGTCTTTGGATATGGTGTGGGTGATTCAGGCTAGGCTACGTGCAGCTCAGAGTAGGAAGATGAGTTATACTGACCGCAGGCTTCGTGCGTTGAAGTTTGGGATTGGTGACTGAGTTTTTCTTAGATTATCACCCATGAAGAGTGTGATGAGGTTGGGGAAGATGGGAAAACTCAGCCCCACGTATATTGGGCCATTTGAGATACTTCGGACGGTTGGAGAGGTGGCTTATAAGTTGTCCTTGCCTCCAGACTTTTCAGATGTCCACCCAGTATTCCATGTATCCATGTTGCAGCTCTACATTTCAAATAAGTCTCATGTGCTTTGATAGGACTCAGTTCAGTTGGATGAGAGATTGACCTTTGTGGAGGAGACAGTCCTCATACTAGCTAGAGATGTCAGGCGGTTACGCTCTAGAGAGATTCCAGTGGTTAAGGTTCAATGGAGACATCGTCCAGCTTAGGAGTCTACCTAGGAGATTGAGAGTGAGATGCGGGCGCAATATACCCACCTATTCGAGTCTTCAGGTACATCTTGATCCCTTACTTTCGTGGATAAGAGTCCTTTTTTAAGTGGATATTGTAATGACCCTCAAGGTCATTTTCCTTATTTTGCACTATTTTAGCATTTAGAGCTTTCCCATAGTTGTCTTAAGTTATTTCTGACTTACTGGAGATGACAGTTCGGTTACCGACCAATTCGTTTGGTTTTTAGAGCCAATTCCTTATTTTGAAGTTTTTGCTATTAAGGATTGGGTATCGAGCCTAAACATTATGTAAATGGCCTAATATGCCAATTCCTATAGTTCCATCAGCTCTGGAATATTGACTTTAGTCTAGGGGTACCCTTGGTTCGGGTCTCGAGACTTTCAGACTCATTTTGGGTTATTGGGTGGATTTGGTTAAAACGACCCTTAGGTGTGGACCCATATTTCATTGAAATGAATTCGGATGGAAATTTTGATGGCGCCGTTGAGTCTGGAATGTCAAATTTAGTAGGGTACCATAGTTTGTTTGCATTCATAGGATTCCTATCGAATCTCGAGGGTTCGATCGCAAACTTAGCATTTTGCCAAGTTTACTGGTGCAGCCATGTTTTGGCCTTCACGATCTCGAGGCTTGGCCGCGTTCATGATAGACAAGGAAACTTGGCATTCACATCCACAAGTTGGCCTTCTTGTTTGTGAAGGATGAGCTAGCAGACCGGTCAAAACTTCCTTCTTCGCGTTTGATGTAGACCGGCCGCGTTCGCGAAGGGTTGCCTGGCTCTTAGGTCGCGATCGCGATGGGGTCCCCCTTTTCAGGAATAAAGGACCCCTGGCAGTATTTATTGTTATGGAATCCAATTTTCTCTCATTTATTTCAAGTCCCAAGTTCATAGAGCCCTAGAGAGCTTGGTGAAAAGAGGAGATTGATCATTAGGTGTCGGGAGATCCTTGAGCCTAGAGGGACTCTTTGACAGTTTTAAAGTTGTGATTCCGCAAGCAGGCCCCACATGGGATTTTTAGCTCAATTTTGGACCCGAAGCATTTATATGCAATATGGGTGTTACTATTCTCATACTAATGTGTAGATCATTATTTTGATATCGCAGCATCGTGCGGAGGCTTTTCGGAAGGGAAAAGCTCCGATTTAGTGGACTTTCTCAAGCTTCGTCGGCATCCAGGTAGGCTAGGCTTACTTTCCTTATATATTTATCTTTATGATGGTATTGTTATAGTAATATGCTAGATTTGGGTTTGAATTTACAGCTTGGTCGTATGTTTAATGAAATTTGGAATATTTAGCCAATTAGAGAGCCATTTTTAGGTAGAATTGACTCATTTACCCTTTTCTTGAGTTTAATTATTGTCTTAGGACTTGTTTAGACTTATTTAATACCTTGTATTAGATCCTTGAAGCCTAATTCTTTCTTGGGGTATAAATTACCTTAGTAGGGTCTTTTGGGGTTAGTAGCGGGCCCTATCGACTCCTTTTTAGGTCAAATATCCTGACTAGATCCTTGTAGACCTAGGAGGCCTTATTTCATCATCTTGCATACATTATTGAGCCCCAGGATGATTTGACATCTTTCCAACTCTTGACTAGGCTTGTTACCTTGTATTTACTTTAAAGATCGGTTCGAGTCCGGCATTTACTGTTTGCTTATGATACTAAATTCCCAGTACGAGTCTGGCATAAATGATACTAGAGTCCAGTTTGAGTTTGGCATATAATTTTCACTTATGATGTTAAGGGCTTGATTTGAGTTTGGTGTTTATGGTATGAAGGGATTCACAAATATGGCTTCGGTTGTCGGTTATTTATACTTATTATTGTTGATAGTTCTTCTCTTGTTTGTATCCATCGGTGGTTTATGGGGGATCGTATGGGCTAATCCTCTCTTGTTTGTGCCTTCTAGGTTTATGGAGGCCCAATTAGGCTGTAGTTAGCTTGTGTTCTTATGACTTTATTCAACTTGTTATCTATTATCTGTCAACCAGAGCATTATTTCAGATTTGCCCTCTTATCCCTGACTTTAGTTTACATTCTAGCATCTTATTATGCTTTTATTTTGATTTAGCTTAGTCGGCCGATGATGTCTACTGAGTAACCATTGTTTTGATAGTCATACTACACTTATGTATCTTTCTATGATGCAGATCCAGGTATGAGTCACCGCCCCTGGCGTTCTATCCAGCTTGGTCTCAAGATTCGGAGATAGGGTGAGCTTTCAGAGCCGGTGCAGATTCTCTCTCTCCTTCCGTTACTTTTGGGACAGTCTTTAGTTATCGAGACTATTTGTATATTGGATACTTTGTAGTACTCTTATTCTTTTGGATTTAGTGGCTCTTGACCGACCTTACTAGGTCATGGGATATTCTTTTTCTATCTTTCTCTCTCTCTTATATATATATATATATATATATATATATATATTGTTGTGCTTATATTTTATTGCCTACAATTCTATTGTACGCTTAATTTTGGTATTTATTAGACCTTCTACCAACTAGCCCATTACTGGTCGTTCTGGGCTACGGTTTGGCTTACCTACTGGTGGGATAAAGTAGGTGCCATCATGACTTGAGAAATTCGGTCATTACACCTATTTGAAGAACAATTAAGGCAAGGTGGAACTTATTGTCGTTAGTCATGAATTGTTGACTTGGTCTATTGTTTTTACTCGTGTTCTTGACTTGATAAGTTATATGTCATAACTTATACTTGCCTGGTTATTGGTTGTTGTCATTGGTCAGGGTATTTCCTTGGTAGATTTTGGTATTGAATTATACGTGGTTTATTTGTTGATATTGATGGAAATAAAGAAAAGTAAAGGTATTGTTGACTTTTTATTTGGTGGTTATGTGCTCCTATGGTGCATAGGTGCCTCTACAGGTAGGTATTTCTGAGAAACATGATAATGATTGAGGTTATTGAATGGGTACTAAGGGTTGGAATTCTCCATGCTCATTATCATTGAGTCCTTAATGATGTGGTATGCTCTTATATTTAGCCTAGGCTGGAGATCTAAAGGCTGGTATATTTAAGGGGGAAATGGAAGTTACTCATATTAAGTGATGATATGAACTGTAGACTGAGGAAAGTTAAATTGTCACATTATATGTACATGATTTATCTTGAATTTCTGTATTATATGTTATGTTCTTTAACTTAGGTTGGCCGATGTTGCCTACCAGTACGTGTTATTTGTACTGATGCTACACTTGCTATACCCCTTTTGGGGTATAGTCTGGTTGCAGGATCATTTGATGTTTCTCAGGTGACGTGGATAATGATCTTCAGTAGCTTCTACTCATTTTATTCCTACGGTAGGAGCTGTGTCCTTTGCGTTGTCATTTAATTATTAAAAGATCTTGTACATTGTCTAGACTAGGTCCTCCGGAAAGGATGTTTTCTTTCTTGTAGTTAAAAAGGAGTTTGTAATAAGTTTTTATAGTGTTGTGAAGAGTTTTATGATATTTCATTGTGACTTCCACATTTCTTATTTGGGTGGTAAAGGTTATCC
The DNA here is from genome assembly GCA_031232105.1 of Capsicum rhomboideum. Lineage (NCBI taxonomy): Eukaryota > Viridiplantae > Streptophyta > Magnoliopsida > Solanales > Solanaceae > Capsicum > Capsicum rhomboideum. Next base: position 47,495,385 of record CP124712.1, on the reverse strand, counting down.
TATCTAGGTGGATTAGAGTTGGTGCCCTCATGATCTGGTTCGTTGGATCATGACAATGTTTCATTGCTAAAACTTCAACAACTAAATTAGTAGTATCCCCAAATCTTCTTCCCTCTGCATAAACCAAATTCCCCATATCATTCCTTATTCGAAAAGCTCATGAACTAGGGCCAGGATTGCCCTTTAATACTCCATCTTAGTTACATTTGAAGAATCCCATAGTAGGTACCTTCTAGTACACCGCCTTACATCCAATTCTAGGAATATAGTCTTCCAAGGACTTTACCAACTCTGGCCATTAAGAAGGCAAATTATTCTACCAAGGGTAGATACACCTAGCCATAAAAATCAAATTCCTGCTTATTTCCATTCTCATACTAGCATATGACATCCTTTCTCCATGCTTTATAGAGTTTCTTCTTTTCCAAATTTTCCAAAGAATAAACATAAGTATGGCTTTGTATATAGACTTAAGTTTTGGTGCTACTTCAATGTCCCACCATTTGCATACAATATATTTAACTTGAAGAAATAACCCATTAACCCCTGTAACTGCTGTAAAATATTGCCAAATAGCATTAGAAACAGAACATGTTATGAATAAATGTTCAATGGTTTTATGTACTCCATCACTACAATAGTAAAAAATTACATTGTTAGTAATTCTACTTCTGATAAGAACTTCCCCCAATAGGCAATCTCTTCTTCCACAGCCTCCGCAAAAAGAAGGACACCTTAAAAGGGACTATCTTCACCCATAATTGCTTGAAATTTTCTTGAATCCTCTTTGTCTAAGGCATTCCCAGGTAGATCCAACAGTAAATTTCCCAGAACTATTCAACATCTACTAAGGCTTATCCCACTCCTCATCCTCTTCACAATTAACACAATTTATAATGTGGTTATACACCTCCTCTGTAAAAACATGTTGTATCAATTCTATATTCCATCTTCCATTAATGAATAGTTGAATTACCTCCTCCAAATGATTATCTCTCAAAATTAATAGGTGGAACATAATGAAGGGCACCCAGTTGTGTCCAATTGTCATACCACACACTAGAATGACCACACTTAGGTTCCCACTATATCTCTTGATTAAACATGTCTCTGGCTTAAAGCATATACTTCCAAGTCAGTGATCCTCCTTTCCATTCTACCATTTGAGGCCTCACTTTTTTACAATACTTGTTCCACATAAAATTAGTCCACAAAGATTTTTGAGTTCTGAAAATCCACCATAATTTAGCAAGCAATGCTTTAGATACATCAAATAAGGACCTAAATGTCAAACCTCATTCTTCTTTAGGGGTACAGATGTCAGACCAAGCCACCCAATGATTGTGTCTCCCTGCCTCCTTAAATTTCAATATAAATCTTACAAAGATTCTACGTAAATCATATATAACACACTTAGGAGGATTGATGGTAGACAATAAATAAATGGTAATACTACTTAAAACATTATTGATTAACACAGCCTTACCACCAAATGAAAGCATCTTCCCCTTCCAAGCTTGTAATTTATTATGCATCTTCTTCATCAGTTCAGAAAAATCAACCTTCTTCTTCTTTGCATGACCAATTGGGCATCCAACATATATTAGGGGGAATTTTCCTCTAATAAATCCAATGCACTCTGCTCCTTATTAATCAATTGACCAGATTGTGCCTCATAGTCCCTAAGAATGTCCATTACTATCTGCCGATATTTTTTGTCAATAGAGACAAAGATAATTGTATTATTAGCATAGGCTAAGTGATTAATGTTATCACTCCACTTAGTTAAACTAAAGCTCTTAAACTTAATGTTATCAAATAAAGAATTTAAAGCTCTAGTTAAACCTCAACTGATAAAATAAATAAAGTTGGGGATAGAGGATCTCCTTGCTTTATATCCCTTATAGAATGGAGGAATTCATGGGCCTACCCATTAATAAGAATAGAATACTAATTATTAGCAACCAGTCTCCAAATCTTATCTACTACTCCAATGCCAAATCTTATCTTCTCTAGCACTTCAATCAGGAAATTCCAATTAATTCTGTCATAAGCCATTGTCATATCAAGCTTGATCACCACATTTGCAGGCTTTCCCCTTAGTCTGATGTCAGAAATAATCTCCTATGCCAAAAGCACATTTTCAGTGATACTCCTGCCTTTGACAAACCCTGACTGATTCTTTAAGAAAAGAATAGGTAATAGGTCTTCTAATCTATCATTCAAAACTCTTGAAATCACTTTATTTGGGAAATTACTCAAATTTATTGGCCTCATGAATGAAAAATATTGCACAACATCTTTTTTAGGCAGTAATACCAAATTAGTGTGAGTAATAGATTTGGAAAGAGTACCTCCATAAAAAAGGCAGTCACCACTTTAAAAACATCATCACCCACTATACCTCAGCAACTCTGAAAGAAATAACCAGTAAATCCTTCAGGACTACTAGCATTATCACCCTTTAATTCAAAAACCACCTTCTTAACCTCCTTCATAGTAGGGTTGACATTTATAGCACTGTTAATCTCTTCAATGATCAAAGATGGTATATGTTGAAGCAGAGAAAGCTCCAAATCACCATTACTGCCTGTAAATTGATCTTGAAAGAAAAAAATTGCTTCAACAGCCATATGATCACCATCCTTATCCCATTGTCCATCTGCCGTAAGGATTCTATACACATACATTCTCTTCCTTTTTTTCATTAACTAGACTATGAAAGAATCTAGCATTCTTTTCCCCTTTTGAATACCACTGTATACGTATTTTTTTCCTTTGGAATTCTTCTTTATAATGACTGTACTACTTTAATTCAGCTTTTGCCCTTTGTAACACCATTCTATTCTCTGCAGATTGATTTTCTTCAAAAGGTCTACCTTAAGCCTGACAATTTCTTCCCTAATAATAATCTGTTTGAATGTGTCACCAAATCTTTGTCTGCTCCAACTAGGCAAAGTAGCCTTGATCTTTTTCTTTATTTCATTTAGACTGATGAAGATGACTGAATTCTCTGAAGAGACCCAACTTATTCTCACTACCTCTTGAAAGTCCTCCTTTTCAAACTAAAATTTAAGAAATTTGAATGGTCTTCTGATTGCTCTCCACAAGAAAGCAGTAAAGGAGTATCATTAGAGCCACTCCTAGCTAAATGCTCTATTTCAGCAAGGCCATTCATGCCCAAAAAAGCTTGATTTACCATCAATCTATCCAACCTTTTAAATATACACTCACTATCATCTTTTTCATTCCACCATATAAAAGAACTGCCTTGAAAATTGATGTCAAAAAGTTCACAAGAATTAACACAAAGTGCAAAATCCTCATATTTTTTAGGATATATAGGAAGACCATCAATTTTTCCTTCTTTACTCAGAATGATATTAAAATCACCTCCCACCAACCAAGGAAACCGCATATTCATACTGAGATTGTAGATATCATCCCATAGGCTAATCCTCTCTTATGTTTCACACTTTGCATATACCATAGTAGTAATTAAGGACTGGCCAGATTCCTAAAAATCTAACTATAATGACATCTACTATGTTGAATCTGATAGGACCACCACTTGTACATATTCCTAAATAAAGACCCAAATCTTTCCATTCTGATTGTAATTTTCATATTGCATCCCTAGTATCCTTTTGTATTTATGTATTTGCTTTACATCATTAAAAAATTCTATTAAAGCAATAATAGAGAACTTATGATATCTGTGTAGCATTTGTATTCTATGGAATAAATTTTTAGTCCTCACAGATCTCATATTTCAAAATAATGCCTTCATCTTTATTTACAACTTGACTTCACAATCCTCATAGGAGTTACCCTAGTAGGCTTCTGCTCCACCTTGTTTCTGACTTTGCTGAACTTGGAGACTAATTGTGGTAATAATCTAGCATTATTCAACACTTGAATCTCCTTATTTTGGCTATGATCTTCTTCCTTATCTTCTACTACCTCTGTCTGTTATGCAATTTTGGAAGTCTCTACTCCATCTTCTATATGATGTAACACTAACTCATGTAGAGTCTTAACTGGAGATGCTTTTTTACATGATGTTACTATGTTAGGTGCCACTGCTACTTCCTTAACTGGTGGCTGATCCAGCATAAGATTATTGAAAGTTGTGGTTAGATAACTTCCCACTACCTCTACTACTACATCAAAAGCCTTTAAACTATCAATCTACAAAGGTTCTTGAAATATTGCCTTTGCCAACTCCTGTTGCATAGCCTGCTCCCTTTGAATGATAGAACTTTTCTTATTTTCACTGTTAGTTATTGTATTTGTCTCAGGTGACTGTTGTACATCTTCTGTATTGCCCTGCATTATCTGAATATCATCATTCATAATACATAATGCTACACTTAAAGCCTCCTTTGTATCTGGTGTATTTAAATCAGAATCTTTACATTATGATGGACTTGGACTTGTAATACTACTGCTCACATTTGTTGCATCTACCTCATCTTATTTTTTTATTGCTATTGACATCCCTTCCCCTTTCTTTATTATGATCTTCTTTATAGTTGTTACTTCTCTCATCTGCATCATTCCCTGTGTGCTATATTTGGCCTTGATATGTTTCACTGCATAGGATCAATTTCTGGTTAATCACCTTATTGAGATGATTTATTTACATGTACTTCCATCTCTTTATCTGCATGTATCTTGTTTTTATTTCTCTTAATGTTGGTCTGCACCTCACTACCATATGTACTCCTATTTTTTTACCCGCTCTTCCTGTAACACATCAAAAGGATTTGCAGTACTGATTCCTTTGTCGGAAAGAGCTGCCTCCTTTGGTTGCATCACTTAAAAATTTATCAGTGCCTTTTTAAACCTTAGATATTCTACTTGTAGTATTCCATCTTGCAATAACTACCTTTCCATTTATGTATCTTCTTTGCATAGGTATAGAATAGTGCTCTACCTTGTTATTTATGTCCCCATCTTGCGTATTTTCTACCACCTATGTTTTTAATTTTGGGTGTAAACTCCTACATTCCACTTCCTCATGTACTTGGAGTTTATATGTGTGATAATACTTTGACATCATGTCTTGTTTCATTTTTCTTACTATTTATTACCTCAATCTCCACATATTTAGGCAATTTAGCAGTCAAATCTACTTAACTTAAACCCTCGCACAACTAGGGTGAGTTTTGTTAATAGTATCCATGTCCAGGTGGATTGTCTTTCCAACAGCAGAAGCCAATGAGAAAAGAGATTCCTTCACAAAAAACATAGGCAATAGATTAGGAAAGGATATCAATGTAACACCCCATACCTTCCCGACCCTACTTGACGACTTTGACCATTGTTATCTTAGGTGTCGAGAGCCATAAGTATGTATTTTGTAGTGTCATTGATGAAATATTTGATATTGGGCCTAGTATATGTGGTTAGACCTTTGTAGTGGGTGGCGTTTGTGACTTTGTAGAGCATTTGTGGGGTGAAAAATTGAGGTTTAAGGGACATGCAAGCAAAAAATCTTAAAGCTAAGAGGTAAGCAAAAGGTTGGGACTTGAAAGATCCAACCAAATCCGCAAAGAAAAGCCAAAATCAAAAATTTGGCATGGGGCGCTACAGAGGGCGTGCCAGGCCACTCTGGCCCAAATTTTTGTTTCCACAGGCAGCAAAAGGGTGCGCCATGCGGCGTGCCGGGGTGGTTTTCGCCAAAATTTTTCTTCGACTATTATGATGTAAATAAGACTTTTAAGTCATGGTATCATTAACCCATCATAGTAGGACTATTCTTAAGTGTGTTTAGCATCCGAGTTGGGGTTAATTCTTCATCACAAGTGTTTTAACAAATTATGTTCAAGTAATCCATTAGCGACTAGAATTTCTAGTTTTGCGATTGAGGCTACGAACGGAAATCTCGTAAGTGAATATTATCGAGACATTTATAGAATTATTTGAACATGAGATATATGGTGGATTATACATTACATTTGGTGGGTTAAGATGACATGGGTTATTGGGCTCAATTTAAAGCCCCAAAAGAGACCAAAATGCAAGGCCCAATGGGGCAAATGACTCATTCTTCCACTTTGACTAAACCAATATTGCATTTAATGCAAGGAAATGGCTAAGGATGACTTGAGCACTATATAAAGGCCCCAAAAATCAGATTTTTAATTCATTGGAACTCTCATGTCTCTTAGATATCTTCTCAAATATTTCTCCCAAACCCTAAGAACCCTAAGGCACTTCTTTGGGCAAGATCATCATTTTACAAGTTTGGGTAAGTGATTATTCTTATGGATTAATATATTATATGCATGGGAGAGCATGTAGATCATGATGGTTATGTCTAAAAGTGTAAATGGTGCACTTTTGTGTTTTGTAAAAGATGTGTTATTTTTGTGAATTAAACTTGAAACGTGACTTGTGGTTTTGGTGAAAGTTCATGATATGGATGAAATATCAACATGTATGGTGTGATTATGTTTCTAAACTTTCCATTTTTCTATAAATGTAAATTATGGGATTTTGGCCGATATATTGTTATGAGGTGTATTAAGGTGACTTGATGGGATAATTGTGATATGATGTTCATGAGAAAGTGTAAAGGAGAAACTTTGTTGTGACATGCTATTGGTATGTGATGTTGTGGTCAATGTGTGGCATGATTGGAGTATTGTTGGTATGACAATCCCGTAAATGGTATTGTAGAGAAGGAAATGACATTTTAAAGGAAAACATGTAACTCATTGTCGTCATATGCATTTATAAGGTAGTTGGTGGTTAATGTAAACTCCGTTATGTACTTGTGATGTAGAGTGAAACATAAGGAAGGAGTGGGACTATTGTATGCACATTTAAGATTGTATATTCAATTGAGAATACAAGGTATGTAAGGTTACCCTTTCCGTATCCTTCTGCAGCTCCTAGTATTCACATTGATGTTGTACTAGTTCATTCCGAAATGTCCTAAGGTATCCTATATCCGGTTACCAATTGTTAATATCACTTGTTTCCTACTCATTGATCAATTGTGATTCACATGTCTCATGGTCATTGAATAATGTCCCAAAGGCCCAATAATGTTGTATTCCAAAGTTCCAATAGTATTTATACACATGTCTCTTATTCATTGATTATTTTTCCAATGCTTCCAATACTGTTATGCTAAGTAAATGTACCAATCTCTCACAAGTAAAGGTATCAATCTCAAAGGTAAAGAATGAAGTAATGCATATATGTGGTTAATGATTGAGTGTGGGTGGTAGCTTTTGGGGCGAAATACCTAGCTCAAGCCGATCCTGAGATTATTGGATCAGGGGGCAGTCTTAGAGGCATAAGCCTAGCTCGGACCGATCCTGACGGGGGGGTAGCTCTAGAGGTGATAACCTAGCTCGAGCCGAACCTGATATATTGGTATGGGTGGCAGCTCTAGAGGTAATAACCTAGCTCGAGCCGAGCCCGATATATTGATTCATGGGTGGTAGCTCTGGAGGCATAAGCCTAGCTCGAGCCGATCCCAACATAACGTTATGTTATGTAAAAACCCACTGATCAGTCGGGGCCCAAGTACATAGTGACACAAGTGACGATGAACAAGCATAGAAGTAAAGAAGCTAAGAAAATAATGAAAGCAATATACATGGTTTCCAAAGTACAGAATGGTGACTTATCCATATGGATTATTCATTTGTATTTGAGTTCATTGAAGCATTTATGTGTCATACAATTTCTTATGAGCCTTACATACTCAGTAAATTCTTCGTACTAACGTCCCTTGTGGGACTTACCTTACTTGATGTAGGTGCAGGTGCTAATAGGCCTCCACAGTAGGTTGCCAGTTATTTGCGGATCATTGGTGAGCTCCAGTTAGTTCGGGGCTTTTTCGAGTCACAGTGGTACAGGTGTTTTGGTATTGTACATGTTGTATAAAGCGGGGACTTGTCCCGACTTTCAGTTGGTCTTGTAAATGCATCTGTTAGAGGCTTTTGTAGACGTATGTGGGTGTATGAATGTAAGAGACACATGTCACTTTTGACTTGATGGCCTAGACGGCCAAGTTTCACATATGTATATATATCACATGTTCCACGATTTCCATTTTTAGCCTTTTATGCTCGTACGTGATAGTGGTGTTTCGTATGGCATGCATATGAATGAATATAAGCAAAGCTTGATTTTTTCGGGCCTTATCGGCTACGGGTGCCAATCCGTCTCATTGGAACTCGGGGCATGACAAAAGTGGTATCAGAGCAGGTCATTCTAAGGGTGTCTACAAAGTCGTGTCTGAGTAGAGTCTTACTTATCGATGTGTTGTGCACCACATTTATAAGTAGGAGGCTACGGGACATTTAGGAGTCATTTCTTTCCTTCATTTCTAGATCGTGCAATAGAGCCAGTGTTGTAAGTTGAATTGTATCTGACCATGGTAATTGTTTTTCTTTGGTATAGTAAAATGCCAATCACAAGAAGAGGTAGAGGTAAATGTAAGCAGGTATATATGCCTGCCAGAGAAGGTACGAGTAAATCACCACCTGACCAAGCTAGTCAAGGTGGGGCTGGCACTGAGGTTGCATCGCGGGCTTCTTCTACTTTTCCAGCTCTAGAAGAGCCAATCGGTAGAGAAGTACCCGCAGAACCACCAATGAATGCCACTGACCAGGATCTAACAAATGCAGTACATATGTTGACTCAGTTAGTTGGGGTACAAAGTCAAGGATGAGCTGGTCCAACGACAATTGAGGATGATGCGGCTAGAGTGGCGAGTCGCAGAACACAGGATTTTCTGAAACTGGACCCTCCTATATTCACTGGGTCAGATCCAAAAGCAGATCCACAGGACTTCGTAGATCAAATCCAGAGGGCTCTAGAATTTATGCACGAGACTGGTGTTGAAACAGTTGAACTTGCGGCCTATAGATTGAAAGGGGAAGCGATATTGTGGTATGAAGACTCGAAAAGATCAAGGGGTATTGATGCACTTCCAGCTGGTTGGGAAGAATTTAAAATGGCATTCCTTGATCATTACCTCCCATATGAGGTTCGGAAGGTACGTGCAGACCAGTTTCTGAATTTACGTCAAGGGAACATGAGTGTTCGAGAATATAGTCTTCAGTTTAATTACTTGGCTCGATATGCTCCGAATGTAGTGGCTACAATGACAGACAGAGTCCATCGATACGTGGACAGATTAGAGCCATATTTGGTAAGGGATTGCACCATTGCTGCCTTGAATAAGGATATGGACATAGCTAGAATACAAGCCTTCGCCCAGAAAATGGAAGATCAAAGACAGAGAAGAAGGGTACATGAATCTGACAGAGGACAGTCCAAAAGGGCTAGACCTATGGGACAGTTTATGATGTCCCATGGAGGATCTAGGCCTTGGATGTTTCCTAGACCGCCTAGACCATCATTTTCCTATTCCACAGCAGCCGCTCACACTCAATTCCGAGGGTTTAGAGGTGCTCCATCTGGGCAGAGTAGTGGAGTTCACGGATCACATGCAACAGGATTTCCTCGACAGCAGTGTCAGCACTGCGGGCGTATTCATTCAGGTACATGCCGAGTGGGGACAAATGCTTGTTTTTAGTGCGGTATGACGGGACATATGATGAAAGAGTGTCCCCAGAGGAGTATGGGTGGTATAGCAAGACTGGCGAGATCGGCCATTGCGTCATCATCATCGGTTCCTTCTTTAGGATGAGGTGCACAGTATGTTGGTCGGGCTAGAGGTGCCAGAGGAGCAACCAGTACTAGTGGGGTCCAGAATCGTACTTATGCTTTAGTGGACCGATAGAATTTGGAGGCTTCTCCTGACGTCGTCACAGGTACATTATCCATATTTTCATATAATGTATATGCATTGATTGACCCAGGTTCTACATTGTCCTATGTTACTCCATTGATTGCTTCAAAATTTACAAAGGCACCAGAATTACTCCATTGGTAACTGTGTGTGGTCATAATACACTGGCCGACCTCATCGAACTAGACATGGTGGATTTTGATGTGATAATGGGGATGGACTGGTTGGCTTCTTGTTATGCCACGGTAGATTTCCGGGCCAAGAAGGTGCATCCAGTGGTCAATGAATTTCTTGATGTATTTCCAGAGGATCTTCCAGGCTTACCCCCAGAACGGGAAGTAGAGTTTGGCATTGATGTGATTCCAGGCACTCAGCCTATCTCTATTCCTCCGTATAGAATGGCTCCAGCAAAATTGCGTGAATTGAAGGAGCAGTTGAAAGATTTGCTGGACAAGGGCTTTATCAGTCCTAGTATGTCCCCGTGGGGTGCACCGGTATTATTTGTGCGGAAGAAAGATAGCACGTTGAGAATGTGCATCGACTATCGACAATTGAATAAGGTAACGATCAAGAACAAATATCCCCTCCCTCGAATTGATGATTTGTTTGATCAGTTACAGGGTACCAAGTGTTTTTCAAAGATTGACTTGAGGTCGCGTTACCATCAAGTCAGAGTTAGAAAAGAAGACGTACCCAAGACAGCATTTCGAACACGGTGTGGCCATTATGAATTTTTAGTTATGTCATTTGGACTAACAAATGCACCAGCTGTGTTCATGGATTTGATGAATAAGGTGTTTAAGCCATTTCTAGACGTGTTCGTGATGGTATTTATAGATGAAATCTTGGTTTATTCAAGATCACCAGAGGACCATGCTAATCACTTAAGGCAGGTGTTACAGATTCTTCGTGAGCGTAAGTTGTATGCAAAGTTCTCCAAGTGTGAGTTTTGGTTAAAATCTATCGCATTCTTGCGTCACATTGTGTCAGATGAAGGTATACAGGTTGATACACAGAATATTGAAGCAGTGAAAAATTGGCCAAGACCTACGACACCTACAGAGATTCATAGTTTTCTTGGATTGGCAGGTTATTACCGAAGATTTGTGGAAGGTTTTTTTCCATTGCTGCACCATTAACAAAGCTTACACATAAGGCAGTTAAATTTCAGTGGAATGATGCGTGTGGGAAAAGCTTCCAAGAGTTGAAAGATAAATTAACCTCCACACCAGTTTTAGTACTTCCCAAAGGCACCGAAGGTTATGCAGTGTATTGTGATGCTTCTGGGGTTGGCCTCGGATGTGTATTGATGCAGCACGAAAATGTCATAGCATATGCCTCATGACAGTTGCGGCCACATGAGAAAAATTATCCCGCACATGATCTTGAATTAGCAGCGGTGGTTTTTGCTTTAAAGATATGGCATCATTATTTGTATGGAGTTCATGTTGATATCTATACTGATCACAAAAGTTTACAATATATCTTTAAGTAAAAGAAACTCAATTTGAGGGAAACAAGGTGGCTTGAGCTATTGAAGGATTATGATATTGATATTCTATATCATCCAGGGAAGGCAAATTTGGTAGCTGATGCGTTAAGCCGCAAGACAGTAGGAAGCACTAGTGGTCAGTTGACTAAAAAGCAAGAGATATTCAAAGATTGACATCAACTAGCCAGCTTGGGAGTTTGTCTTCTTGAATCTCCAGATGAAGGGGTTATTGTGCAAAATGCATCAGAATCCTCCTTAATAGCTGAAGTGAATGAGAAGCAGTTTGCGGATCCTATGTTATTGCAGCTAAAATAAAATATACAACAGGGTCTGACTGCGGCCTTTGATCTTACACAAGAAGGGGTACTTCAATGCCAAGGAAGATTATGTGTACCGGATGTAGATGAGCTGAGTGAACGAATTATTACTGAGGCACATCACTCGCGCTATTCTATTCATTCGGGTGCTACTAAAATGTACCATGATTTAAAGGAAGTGTATTGGTGGGGAAATATGTAGAAGAATATTGCCGAATTTGTTGCTCAATGCTCGAATTGTCAACAAGTGAAAGTAGAGCATCAGAAACCAGGAGGTTACATGCAATGTATCAATCTTCCAGTCTGGAAATGGGATATGATTAACATGGATTTCATCACAGGTTTGCCTCGTACACTGTGGAAATTTGATTCTATATGGGTTATAGTTGACAGGCTTACCAAGTCAGCGCATTTCCTACCAGTCAAGACTACCTATACAGCTGAGGATTATGCAAGATTGTATGTTAAAGAAATAGTACAGTTACATCCTCAGACTGATGGACAATTAGAGTTTGGGCACACTGGTGAATCTGAGTACGACTTTCCATCCTCAGACTGATGGACAAGCAGAATGTACTATTCAAACACTTGAAGATATGCTACGAGCATGAACGTTAGATTTTCAAGGCAGTTGGGATGACCATTTGCCTCTTATTGAATTTTCTTACAACAATAGATATCATTCAAGTATCAAAATGGCACCTTATGAAGCTTTGTACGGAAGGAAATGTAGATCACCAATTGGGTGGTTTGAAGTAGGTGAAACTGCTTTACTTGGGCCAGATCTTGTTCATCAGTCTATGGAGAAAGTTAAAGTGATCCAATAGCGGCTACAAACGGCCCAAAGTCAACACAAGTCATATGCTGATGTTAGAAGAAGAGGGCTCGAATTTGCCATAGGCGATTGGGTATTTTTGAAGGTATCGCCAATGAAAAGGGTAATGAGACTTGGGAAGAAAGGGAAATTAAGTCCGCGCTATATAGGCCCATATGAAATTATCAGAAGATTTGGGCAAGTTGCATATGAATTGAAATTACCCCAATAACTCTCCTCAGTCCATCCAGTATTTCATGTTTTGATGCTTCAAAAATGCATAGGAGACCCATCATGTATTGCTTTCATTGACGATGTTCAAATTATGAAATATCTTACTTATGAAGAGGTACCCATTGTTATTCTAGATCGACAAGTAAAGAGGTTGAGGAATAAAGACATAGCTTCTGTAAAGGTACTATGGCGAAATCAACAAGTAAAAGAGATCACATAGGAAGCCGAGGAAATGATGAAATCCAAGTACCCTCATCTGTTTCAAATGGAAGAAAAAGTTCAAAGTGCTGAAGTGGACCAATAACAAGTAAGTATCTATAAGCATTAAGTTTTTATGTATATATATGCTAATATAGAGATGCATTTGTTGTAATTAAAATGATGTTGTTAACATTCGAGGATGAATGTTTCTAAGGGGGGGGAAGAATGTAACACCCCGTACCTTCCCGATCCTACTTGATGACTTTGAACAATGTTTACTTAGGTGTCGAGAGCCACAAGTATGTATTTTGTAGTGTCATTGATGAAATATTTGATATTGGGCCTAGTACATGTGGTTAGACCTTTGTAGTGGGTGGCGTTTGTGACTTTGTGGAGCATTTGTGGGGTGAAAATTGAGGTTTAAGGGACATCCAAGCAAATAATCTTAAATCAAAGAGGTAAGCAAAAGGTTGGGACTTGAAAGATCCAACCAAATTCGCAAAGAAAAGCCAAAATCAAAAATTTGGCATGGGGCACTGCAGAGGGCGTGCCAGGCCGCTCTGGCCCAAATTTTTGTTTCCACAGGCAGCAAAGGGGCGCGGCAAGCGGCGTGTCGGGGTGGTTTTCGCCAAAATTTTTCTTCGACTATTATGATGTAAATAAGACTTTTAAGTCATGGTATCATTACCCCATCATAGTAGGACTATTCTTAAGCGCGTTTAGCATCCGAGTTGGGGTTAATTATTCGCCACAAGTGTTTTAACAAATTATGTTCAAGTAAGCCATGAGCGACTAGAATTTCTAGTTTTGCGATTGAGGCTACAAACGGAAATCTCGTAACTGAATATTATCGAGACATTTATAGAATTATTTGAACATGAGATATATGGTGGATTATACATTACATTTGGTGGGTTAAGATGACATGGTTATTGGGCTCAATTGAAAGCCCAAAGAGGGACCAAACTGCAAGGCCCAATGGGGAAAATGACCCATTCTTCCACTTTGACCAAACCAATATTGCATTTAATGCAAGGAAAAGGCTAAGGATGACTTGAGCACTATATAAAGGCCCCCAAAATTAGAGTTTTAATTCATTGGAACTCTCATGCCTCTTAGATATCTTCTCAAATATTTTCCCCAAACCCTAAGAACCCTAAGGCACTTCTTTGGGCAAGATCATCATTTTACAAGTTTGGATAAATGATTATTCTTATGTATTAATATATTATATGCATGGGAGAGCATGTAGATTATGATGGTTATGTTTAAAAGTGTAAGTGGTGCACTTTTGTGTTTTGTAAAAGATGTGTTATTTTTGTGAATTAAACTTTAAAGGTGACTTGTGGTTTTGGTGAAAGTGCATGATATGGATGAAATATCAACATGTATGGTGTGATTATGTTTCTAAACTTTCCATTTTTCTATAAATGTAAATTATGGGATTTTGGCCGATATGTTGTTATGAGGTGTATTAAGGTGACTTGATGGGATAATTGTGATATGGTGTTCATGAGAAAGTGTAAAGGAGAAACTTTGTTGTGACATGCTATTGGTATGTGATGTTGTGGTCAAGTTTTGAATGATTGGGGTATTGTTGGTATGACAATGCCGTAAATGGTATTGTAGAGAAGGAAATGAAATTTTAAAGGCAAACATGTAACTCATTGTCGTCATATGCATTTGTAAGGTAGTTGGTGGTTAATGTAAACTCCGTTATGTACTTGTGATGTAGAGTGAAACATAAGGAAGGAGCGGGGCTATTGTATGCACATTTAAGATTGTATATTCAATTGAGAGTACAAGGTATGTAAGGTTACCCTTTCTGTATCCTTCTGCAGCTCCTAGTATTCACATTGATGTTGTACTAGTTCATTCCGAAATGTCCTAAGGTATCCTATATCCGGTTACCAATTGTTAATATCACTTGTTTCCTACTCATTGATCAATTGTGATTCACATGTCTCATGGTCATTGAATAATGTCCCAAAGGCCCAATAATGTTGTATTCCAAAGTTCCAATAGTATTTATACACATGTCTCTTATTCATTGATTATTTTTCCAATGCTTCCAATACTGTTATGTTAAGTAAATGTACCAATCTCTCACAAGTAAAGGTATCAATCTCAAAGGTAAATAATGAAGTAATGCATATATGTGGTTAATGATTGAGTGTGGGTGGTAGCTTTTGGGGCGAAATACCTAGCTCAAGCCGATCCTGAGATTATTGGATCAGGGGGCAGTCTTAGAGGCATAAGCCTAGCTCGGACCGATCCTGACGGGGGGGTAGCTCTAGAGGTGATAACCTAGCTCGAGCCGAACCTGATATATTGGTATGGGTGGCAGCTCTAGAGGTAATAACCTAGCTCGAGCCGAGCCCGATATATTGATTCATGGGTGGTAGCTCTGGAGGCATAAGCCTAGCTCGAGCCGATCCCAACATAACGTTATGTTATGTAAAGACCCACTGATCAGTCGGGGCCCAAGTACATAGTGACACAAGTGACGATGAACAAGCATAGAAGTAAAGAAGCTAAGAAAATAATGAAAGCAATATACATGGTTTCCAAAGTACAAAATGGTAACTTATCCATATGGATTATTCATTTGTATTTGAGTTAATTGAAGCATTTATGTATCATACAGTTTCTTATGAGCCTTACATACTCAGTACATTTTTCGTACTGACGTCCCTTGTGGGACTTACCTTACTTGTTGTAGGCGCAGGTGCTAGTAGGCCTCCACAGTAGGTTGTCAGTTATTTGCGGATCATTGGTGAGCTTCAGTTAGTTTGGGGATTTTTTGAGTCACAATGGTACAGGTGTTTTAGTATTGTACATGTTGTATAAAGCGGGGACTTGTCCCAACTTTCAGTTGGTCTTGTAAATGCATCTGTTAGAGGCCTTTGTAGACGTATGTGGGTGTATGAATTTAAGAGACACATGTCGCTTTTGACTTGATGGCCTCGACGGCCAAGTTTCACATATGTATATATATCACATGTTCCACGATTTCTATTTTTAGCCTTTTATGCTCGTACGTGATAGTGGTGTTTCTTATGGCATGCATATGAATTAATATAAGCAAAGCTTGGTTATCTCGGGCCTTATCGGCTACGGGTGCCAATCCATCTCATTGGAACTCGGGGCGTGACAATCAAAGTTATTGCTTGAATAGTCTCTCCATACTTTGCAGTAATATAATTAACATTTTTGGCAGCATGTTCACAAATCCCCCATTAAACTAAACCTTATAAATATATGTTTGTTCTTAGTAGTCCTATTTTGCAATCATTTCACTTTGTATTATTTAGGTATTTGAATTCTAAGATCCTCCAATTCTGGCCAACCATAAGAAAATTTATCAATTAATGTAAGTTGTAAATCCTCAAGTACATTCATCTTTTGCACCACTTCTTTTTTTCCACAGAACTCTTTGATACTAACATGGATGGCACGTGTCTTTCAAGGCCCTTCACACGTAGTCAAGCATGGGAGCTCCAAGATCTATAATCGATGCTCACGCTAAGGGGATCTTAGGTGAAGCTTGAAGAATGTCAATGGAAAGCTTACAATGTGTGGGAGATTTGTGAGAGTGAATAGGAGGAAGTAAAGGGGCCATTTGTGCAGGTGGCTACCTCTTGAAATTCAAGAATTCACAAAGAAGATATCCAAACAAGGCCCTTGTCTCATTAAGGGCAATATTGTAAAAAAACAATATTTTGTTTATTTCCTTAGTATAAATAGGATTTCTTTTATTTTGGAAGGTAGACTTTGATGAATATTGAACCTTTGAAATTCTAGTTTCTTCTTAGCAAATTCCCTTAAGGAAATTAGTGAGTAATTAGTGGTAAATAGTAGTGTGGAATCTTGAAATTGTTGGTGAACTTATTTTGGTTTGATTAATCGAAGGTTGTCCATTTGTAGTTTTCTTGTTTCCTTGATTTTCAAACTAGGGTTTTTGTTTGAGTTGATGAAATTAATTGGGAGGTGAGGGTTTTAGCCCCTTGTTGCCCATAATTTCAATAGTGTAGGTAATAACTCACATATCCATTTTTCTTTGTTTCCTTTCTTGTTGTTTGTTTCTTATCATTTTGGTATCAAGAGCCTAGATTTAGGTTTGTTTTCACAAGTCTAAATCTTGGGATTTTAATCTTTTCCAAAATTCAAAAATCCAAAAAAATAAAAAATAATCAAAAAAATCCAAAAATATTTTGTTTTGATTTGTTGTTTTGGCACTAGATTTGTGTTCCCTAGTGTCATTTGAGTCTGCATTTCAAATTTTGTTCAATTCGAAGTTGTAGAAGTGAAGTTACCATTGAAGGGTTTTGAGCTTTGAAACTTTGTCAATTTCGAAAAGGGGTTTATTGATTGAGGAGGAATTGGGGCTCAAAAACTATTGGGGTTTGTTCCCTAAATCGAGAGAAAGAAAAAATTAAAATTTGAGCCAATTTCGAGTGGAATTAGAGGTGTTAGGGTTTGGTGTGTGTTTTTGGCATTCATCTTGTTCTTGAAGAAGAACATAGAAAAAGTACAGCATGATCCAAAAATTTTAAGGTCAAATTTGGTCAAGTGTTTGTGGATCCAAGTGACAATTAGTTGGAAAAAAAGTTAATTCAAATTTTCCACGTGGACAAGCCATGTCAGCACCACATCAGTAGTCAACAAGTCAACTACCAATGCAGCAGCCAACGGCCAGCCACGTGGCAGCTGACAGCAGCCCACTCTCACCCACAAAACCTGTAGGGCGCGTGTCTCTCAACTTCAGAGAGCAAGCAATTCCAACACTTAGTTTTTTTTTTTGGTTCCTAAGTTTTTGGGACCCAAAAATTTTTCTAGGTGTCCAAACTTTGTGCTTGTTTTTTTAAAATCTCTCTCCTTTGATTTCTCAACTATTTAACAAGTAATTAACATCTTTAATCACTTGTTAACTAGTTTTAAAATATCAAATCATCTCTTTGATTCATCAAAATTAAGCAACACAAGTAATTTTTCTGCTTTTGTTACTTAGTTTTATTTTAGTCCGATTTTTTTCATTCTTCTTTTCTTCGACTTTTCTCATTTTAATACATAGATAAAATTCTTGATTCAAGTCCTTTTAGCTTCAATTGGATCTTCATTCTTTCAAGAGTCACAAGAATCCACTCCACACCAAAGAATAGGTGAACTTGAATTGTTCAAGTGAAGCTAGTTCACTACTAATTTTGAGACGACGCTATAGGAGGTGAGTTGAGAGTTTACATACTTGTGGCGTGAGGCTTTTATTACTAATATTGTTTGTTGAGTTTTGTAGGTACCATGACTAATACAAGTCTAATTAGGGAGAGCTCGGAGAATATCATGGAGGTTATCAACAACCTCTCCAAACAAAAGACAAAAATGAGGATGGAAATGAATGGATGGATCAGAGGTATGGAGGAAATGATGGCAGGGGTAGAGAGCGATACTAGAGGGGGAACACTTCAATCGCCCAGAGATGAGGAGATGAGGAGGGTGTTGTTGCAATCCACCACCATTGCTCCAGAACAAGCTCATAACATAAGTTACCCTCCACCAAATCGAACCCGAAACTACCATCAACCTACCTTCCAAATGAAAAATCCTCTAAACCACCCAAGATAAGTTACATCACGTCCAAATCCATAACCATACCAAGTTCCACACCAAACTCCACACCGAAACACATCAAATGTATCTTAACATGACTCCTATATATCACTACCACAAAATGCACCACAAACACCCTACCAAGACTACTAATACCAAAATCCTCTCTATGATGAAATGAATGATAAGATCAATAATGATGAATTTTGGGGGCATGGAGGTAGGGGCGAATATGTAGTGCCAAGGGAAGGAGTCCGACCTCGGGACTTGAGGTGTGACCAAGGCGTGAAAGGTCAAGAATATTGGACTAAAGGAGATAGGATGAGAAATAGAGGATATAGGATGGGATATAGAGGCGATAGGCTTAGAAAGAGGAATGATCAAGATCGAGGCTTAAACACTATCAAGGTCACACTTTCAAGGTTCAAAGGAAGTAGTGACCCCGATGAGTTCTTGGAATGGAAAATTCAAAATGAGTGCATCTTTCTTACGAATAATATCTCAGAAACTTTGAAGGTAAAGTATGCTCTCACGCAATTCGAAAGGTATACGTCCACTTGGTGGGAGTCCAAGAGGAGGGAAAGGGAGAGTCATCACAACTATGAGTTACAAACATGGCTAGAGTTGATTATGCTTATGGAGATGAGGTACTTGACTCCAAACTACTATCAAGAAGTGCTCAAGAAGGTGTATATGTTGAGGAAAGGTTCAAAAAATGTGGAAAAATATTACGATGAGTTTGAAAACTTGAGAATGAAGTCTAAGCTTGAAAAAAAACATGAAATGTATGGTGATTTGATTCGTGGCAAACTTGAGGTATGATATTTTGAAGCCTTTGAAGCTTAAATGCTATGATACTCTTAAAGTGTCTTTTCATGATGCCTCAAAGGTAGAAGCGGATTTGAAAAAAGAAAAGTCCTACAAGGTCAAGAGTTCTTCTACTTCCACATGGGACAAGAGCAGAGATAATTGAAAGGTGACATCTTTTAAGGGGAAATCTAAGGGTGGTGGTCAAGATACTTAAGTCAAGATTGATTACAAATCCAAGGGAAGTGAGAATCCATTAGGAGGTAACTATGTTAAACCTAACTTTCCTCGACCTTCTACCATTCAATGCTTTAGATGTCAAGGGAGGAGGCATGTTGCTAGTGAGTGCCCCAATAGGAGAATAATTGTTGCACTTCGAGATGGGTATAGAATCGAGAAAGAAAAAAAGGGTGATGAAAAGAGTGAGAGAGAGAGAGAGATAAAAGTGAGGAAGAGGTGGATGCTTCAGGGGATGAAGAAGAAAGATTAGTTGAGAGGGTGAATTTTGCTTGCTTCATTGAGAAAGGGAAACCTTTGCTTGATGATGATTGAGAATTGAAGGTGAATGCCAATCTTTCAAGTGTTGTGAGAAGAATTATAGGGGACCTTACCAAAGAGGAGATTGATCAAAGGGAGAATCTATTTCATGCTAGGTGCAAGATCCAAGATAGAGTGTGTTCTTTGATTATTGATAGCAGGAGTTGCACCAATATGGTGAGTAGTTCTTTAGTGGAGCGTATGTAAATCCCAATAAGAAAATACTCGAACCCTTACAAACTATAATGTCTCAATGATAGTGGTGAGATGAAAGTCCTCAAGCAAGCAAGTATTCGATTTAGTGTGGGCAAGTACAATAAAGAGTTGATTTGTGATGTTGTGCCTATGTTGGCTTGTTATGTATTGTTGGGGAGGCCATGGAAATTTGATAGAGATATTATGCACTATGGGAGGTCCAACAAGTATACTTTTCTGATTGAGGGTAAGAAGTATGTGCTTCCACCTCTCACTCCATACTAAGTGAGTAAGGACTATCAGGCTATGAAGGAGTTTCGAGAGAGAATAAGGGTGGATGAGGCTAAGAGTGAAGGTGAAAGTTCCACCATTGTTCCAAAGGAGGTAAGTGACTTGGATAAAAATAAGAAAAAAATGTGCATGATAGTGAATCCAAGCAAGTGTCTAAAGAGTGTAGATGAGGAATGCTTTCTAGTGTGCCTTGTCAACACCAATATTTTATTGCATGCTAACCAAGATACTAGCACTTTGCCTAGTATTATTTCTTCTTTTTTGGCAGACTATGATGATTTATTTTCGGAGGAGATGCCCAAGGGATTACCACCCTTGAGGGGAATTGAGCACCAAATTAACTTTATGCCAGGTTCACAAATTCCAAACCAGCCGGCCTATAGGAGCAATCCGGAAGAGACTAAAGAGCTACAAAGTCAAGTAGAAGAGTTTCTTGAAAAGGGGTTGATCAAAGAAAGTCCAAGTCCTTGTGTCATATCGGTCATTCTTGTTCCTAAAAAGGATGGCACTTGGAGGATGTGCATTGATTGTAAAGCCGTGAATAAGATTACCATCAAGTATAAGCATCCAATTCCTAGACTTGATGACATGTTAGATGAATTGTGTGGCTCGAGTATCTTCTTAAAGATTTACCTTTGAAGTGGGTACCATCAAATTTGAATGAAACCGGGTGATGAGTGGAAAATGGCTTTCAAGACAAAATTTGGGTTGTATGAGTGAATTGTAATGCCATTTGGGTTGACCAATGCTCCAATCACTTTCATGAGGTTGATGAACCATGTTCTCAAGTATTTCATCAACAAGTTCGTGATGGTTTATTTTGATGATATACTTATGTATAGTAAGATAATTGAAGAGCATATGATCCATTTGAAACAAGTGTTTGATGTCTTGCTACAAGAGAGGCTCTTTGCTAATCTTAAGAAGTGCTCATTTTGTGTTGAGAAAGTCATCTTCTTGGGTTTTGTGGTTAGGGAAAATGGTATAGAGGTTGATGAAGAGAAGGTGGAATCCATCAAATCTTGGCCGACTCAAACCAATGCAATTGAGGTAAGAAGTTTTCATGGGTTAGCAAGTTTTTACCGGTATTTTGTGAAATGTTTTAGTTCAATTGCTTCTCTTTTAATCGAATTGATAAAAAAAGATGTACCTTTTGTATGGGGTGATGAATAAGAGATGTTCTTTCAAGCCTTAAAATCAATGTTGAATTCTTCACCGTTACTTCAACTACCCAACTTTGACAAAGTTTTTGCGATTGAATGTGATGCTTTGGGTGTTGGTATTGGTAGAGTTGTGATGCAAGAACGGAATCCATTAGCTTACTTTAGTGAAAAGCTAAAGGGATATACTCTTAGGTACTCAACTTATGATAATAAGTTATATGCACTTGTGTGGGTGTTGGCTCATTGGAAACACTACTTATGGCACAAAGAGTTCATAATAAAGACCAACATGAGTCCTTAAAACACCTTAAGGGGCAATCTAAGTTGAACAAGCAGCATGCTAAGTGGGTTGAGTTTATTGAGACCTTTCCATATTTGATCAACTACAAGCAAAGCAAGAAGAATGTGGTAGCGGATGCTCTATCAAAAAGGTATGTGTTGGTCAATGCTTTAGCTTCTAATATGATGGGATTTGAAAGCTTTAAGGGATTCTATTCTATGGATTCCGATTTCGAAGAGGCGTTTGAAAGTCTAAATCAAGGGAAGCGGGTTGATAGGTTTCAATTGGTTGATAGTTTCTTGTTCAAGGATGGGCAGGTTTGTGTACCTATGAGTTCATGGAGAGAATTGTTCGTCAAGGAGGCTTATAGTGGTGGTTTGATGGGACACTTTCAAGTACCCAAGACACTTGACATTCTCATGGAGCAATTTTATTTGCCCAAGATAAAGCATGATGTGGAGCGTATTTGTGGATAATACCTAGATTGCAAGCAAGCCAAATCCATGACTCGGCCTCAAGGTAAGTATACTCCTCTTCCTACTCCTCGTGGTCCATGTGTTAGGCCTTTCTAGGAATAAGAGAGGACATGATAGCATATTTGTGGTAGTAAATAGATTTTCCAAAATGTCTCATTTCATTCTATGTCATAAGTGTGATGATGCATCCCATGTTACATCTTTGTTTGTCATTAATGTTCTTAAATTGCATGGAGTCCCTCAAACTATTGTGAATGATAGGGATTCCAAATATCTTAGCCATTTTTGAAAGAGTCTATGGGGTACACTTGTTACCAAGCTTATGTTCTCTACTTTTTGCCACCCCCAAACGGATGGGAAAACCTAAGTAGTCAACCGGACTCTTGGAAGCATGCTTAGATGTATGATTAGGGGAACCCCAACTTCTTGGGAAGACCGTTTACCCTTGATTGAGTTTGCATGTAATCGGTCTTTTCACTCTTCTATTGGAATATCCCCATTTGAGGCATGTTATGGCTTTAAGCCTTGTTTCCATTAACCATGACTCCTTTATCTAGCCATGTTATTGTGAGTTTAGATGCCAAGCAAAGGGAAACGGAGATGATGAACATTCATTTCAAGGTCAAAGAGGCCATTGACAAGAATAATTCAAAGGTGGCCAATCGGAAGAATCATGGGACAAAAGAAGTGATCTTCAATCCGAATGATTGGGTGTGGGTTCATTTTGGCAAGAAAAGGTTCCCACAAGTCCAAAAAGGGAAACTAAGTCCAAGGGGAGATGGTCCTCAAAGTTCTCAAGGGAATCAATGATAATTCCTACATGATTGACTTGCCAAGTGAGTATAATGTTTTCAATGTTAGTGATCTATCTCCTTGTGTTGTAGGTGAGCCTTTGGATTCGAGGACGAATCCCCTTTAAGAAGGGGAGGATGACACTAGCATGGGTGGAACGTGTCTTTCAAGGCCCTTCCCACGTAGTCAAGCACGGGAGCTCCAAGATCTATAATCGATGCTCATGCAAAGGGAAGCTTGGGAGAAGCTTGAAGAATGTCAATGGAAAGCTTACAATGTGTATGAGGTTCGTGGGAGTGAAGAGGAGGAATAAAAGGGGCCATTTGTGCAAGTGACTACCTCTTGAAATTCAAGAATTCACAAAGAAGATATCCAAACAAGCCCCTTGTCTCATTAAGGGCAATATTGTAAAAAGCCAATATCTTCTTTATTTCCTTAGTATAAATAGAATTTCTTTTATTTTGGAAGGTAGACTTTGATGAATATTGAACCTTTGAAATTCTAGTTTCTTCTTAGTAAATTTTCTTAAGAAAATTAGTGAGTAATTAGTGGTAATTAGTAGTGTGGAATCTTGAAATTGTTTGTGAACTTATTTTGGTTTGATTAATCAAAGGTTGCCCATTTGTGGTTTTCTTGTTTCCTTGATTTACAAACTATGGTTTTTGTTTGAGTTATTAAAATCAATTGGGAGGTGAGGGTTTTAGCCCCTTGTTGCCCATAATTTCAATAGCTTAGGTATTAACTGACATATCTATTTTTCTTTGTTTTCTTTCTTGTTGTTTGATTCTTATTACTCTTGGTACTCTGTTATTGTATTCCACAGGTTTCATGACAATTGTATCGAGCAGTAGCTTTTTACTTTGTTGTAAAGTAATGCTGGGCGTCATTAAATCCACAAATTTCAGCTTATTTTTGTTCATATCATCATTATCATTCGAATCAATGCTAGGAAAAACAGTAGGGTCTGTAGGCAAACTAGGTATTTTGGGAAAATTAGAATGGTATAGTTCTGAGAAATTTATAGGGATGTGAGAGAGAATTTCTGTCCAACGCCATAAGGCTGATCAGTGGCCGGACCATCCATGCCGGCGGTGGAAAACTAAGGTTTTGGAAATTTTAGGTTAATCAACATTGATGGCTAGAGAGGGTTTTTTAGTTTGAAAAGTAATACGATCTCCTATTAAAACTGTTTGTTTTCTAACATTTGAATATATTGAGTTAAAAAATTAGTAAGTATAAAATTTAAACAATTTGACAATAATAACATAACTAATATAACTCCTCAAGATAAAATTTAAATAATATACTAGTAACATATATTATATCAATAATATATGTAAAAAAGTATCAATATAATATAAGAAGATCACTAACTAATAAAATATAACCTATATAGTTGATACTCCCTCAGTCCATCTTTACTTGTTTAATATTGACTTGAAACACACCTTAAGAAACAATAAATAATAGGGATAATTTTACTATATCACCCCATTTAATATAATAAATTTAGTGTTTTGGGGAATACATTGGGTAACGAATCATAATTAATGGTAAGGATAAAATGGACACAAAATTGTAAATTACCCATTGATTTTCTTAATTGAACAAGTATTATTGGATATCTATTTTTAGTATACTGTACAAGTAAAGATGAACGGAGAGAATAATGATTTAATGTGTATAAATTATATTAAATAATGATATTCAAGCAATATGAATTGTTGCATCAAAGTGTTTGTTTGTGGAGGAAAGAGGCGAGCACTGAATGGCATCTTCAGACCTTAGTATGGATCTGACAGAATCAGACTAAATAAGACCCATTAAGTGATAAAAAAAAATTTAAAAAAAATGTACTTAGTGAGATGAAGTCTGAACCATTTAGATTTAGACGTTCATTAAGTGCAAACAAATAAAGCCTAAAGAAAAGCTTTGGGCAAATTCTTATTAAAGAAATTAACACACAAAGGTCATTTTATTCCGTTTTTAACAAAAACGATATAGGTGAGAAATTCCAAACAAGTGAAATAAGGTAAACCAGAGATAATGTTAAAATGGCAAATGTAGAGAATTTGTTTAGATTAATTATTTGAAGTTAAAGTTAATACATACAAATATCATGAATAAATTACTAAGAAATGACAAGAAAGACTTGAGATTGACCCCTTTTTGATCCATTTAAAATTGGGATGATTTCAACTATGCACAATAAAATAATTAGTTTATAATAAATATAGTTATGTTTTTAATTACAAAAAGAATAGCCGAAAAGTCAAAAAAAGTCATGTTTTAGCCATGGTCGAATCATGGCTAAATGATATAGTATATAAACCATGGCTAAATGGCCATTTTTTTTTGCTAACTAATAATTTTATTAATCACCAAGGGAAATTCATAGATAACTTCTCAAACGTTGTATATGCAATGTATATGTAATGTATCGATATTGTATAATTAATAGTTATGTAATGTATATGTAATGTATCGATATTGTATAAACATGTATTGTATTGTATGAATGATGTATAAAAATGTATGGATATTGTATAAATAGTTACCTATTGTATATGTAATGTATTGATATTGTATAAAAGTTATATAATGTATCGTATTGTATAATTGTGTATCGATATTGTATAAATAATATATAAATGTGCATTAATATTGTATAAATAGTGTATAAATGTATATCGATATTGAATAAATAATTTTCTAAACTCAGTTATCACCCGATCAATTCTAAAGATATCAAACTGGTCTGTTCCTTGCATATAAGGGAAGAAGATTCAGTTGACAACAAAACTAGTACAAATTTTTCACTGTGATGGGGACTTTCTTCAAAATATTTATCATATCAAAAATTATTTGCAAAGAAGCATTTTCTATCCTCACGATTTCCACAAGAGGCATCAATTGTGCAGGAATTCACACAGAAAAAGAAAGAAAAATTAAAATTAAAATCAAGGAATAGAACAATTCATGAAACAGTGACAGTATATAATCTCAAAATAAGGCATCATTTTTGTCATGAGTGAAGATCAGAAGTATTGAATTTCACCACATTTTCTTTTATCTTTTGTCAAATTATAAGCCTTCTATACTAGCCATAAAAAGTTTATTATGTTACAACCTCCATAAATAAGTTCTTTTAATCCTACTCAAAATCTCCTCAAAATAGTTCCAAATTTTAGATATGAGATCATCTCGATGTTTCGTGTCTTTTGATATATAATTCGCTTGAAATGATTTATGTTTGCGGTGCGCCAATTTATTTTTTCTTAAAAAAATAATGGAAAGCAACGAAGAAGAAAAGAGGAAGAAGAAGAATAATGAGGAGGAGGAGGGAGGAAGAAGAAGGAGGATGAGGGAGCAGGAGGAAGAAGAGAAAGGTCTGGCCGATTCCCGTAAGTTACCATTTTTTTGGAAAATATTATAGTCGAGCGGCCATTAGGAGTAGTTTCTATTTTATTGATAAATATTATGGCCGAGTGGGATTAGGAGTAATTATCCCTTTAAAATTTCCCAGATTTGAACTTGAAGAAATAATGGACTTTGGCCAATTTCAATTCGTATACCAACTATATATTGTCTTCAATTTCCCTGTATATTCACTATGTATCAGTGTATATCAGTCCCTTTTGGATTATTATAGCCGAATCAAATGGGCTTTGGTCCATTCTCTTGTTTGGAAACCTGTATACTAGCTTTTTTTTTTATATATATAATGACTCGTTAGGTCATTTTGAGCACTAGAGCTCTTTTTTCATAAAAGACTCTTCTCATCACTTTTAATTGAGAATTTTAAAAACTTTGTTTAACTATAGTTATTTAAATGATGGGTAAATTTTAAATAATTAATTTATGTTGTGGTTAATGATTCAAAAAACATAGAAATGTAGAATTTTATTATTGGAAAAATTACACAGCATAGATAAAATAACTCCATAATTACCTCCTATGGTTAATGTTTAAAATAATTACTTTACATGGTTAAAGGAAGTTAGAAAAGTTTTTAATTATGTGGGCCCTCATATACAAATTGTGTTACGTATATATAGGTTTAAATTAAATTAGAGAAACATACTCTCTCAATTAAATTAGAAAAACTTAGTCTTTTAATTAACACTGAAAATGAATAGATTATCATGTTTAAGAAGATTTCAGAAAGATCTTCCCCTATTCATGAGAAATTATAATCCATAAACATCCACACGCGATATCCTTTGGAGTTATCCGTTTAGGTTGTGTATATTAGTTTTCCTTTGTTTTTTTTGTTTAATTATCTATCTTCTTCTTCATCTAATCACATTAATTTCCTTCCATTTCCCCCATTTTTGCAGTTTTAATTAGGGTATTCATTGTATACTTTTTTCACTTATATATTTTTATATACATATGAATGTATTGGATGTATATCTTTTGATGTGTGTGTGTGTGTATATATATATATATATATTTGTATAACTATATATGTATATACGTTTGTTATGTGTTGGTTCATATATACATTATGCATATACATATGTGTATACATTTGTTATGTGTTTGTGTATATTATATACATATGCATTTAATTGTTTTGTGTCTCTGATTTTATTTAGTCATAAAGTGAATTTGCTTGTATATTTCTATCAGCGCGTTTGTATTTTTGTATATATATATATATATGTATTCTGCATATACATGTCCTTAATTGTATATAATTATATGAATATATGTATTTTGTTATTTTCATTTTGTATACATATACGTATAATTGCTTTATGTATACATGTGTACTCTATATATATGGATTAATTTCATAGAATCCATTGATATTATTATATACATATGTATATACATATATAGAAATAGATTATTATGGGGAAGTTGGAGAAAATATTGGGTGCAAATTTCTATCCCTTTCCTTATTAATCTCTTTTTTCTCAATTTTTCTCAGTTTCTCTACTACATATTCGCTTTAATGCTTTGTTATGGAAAGAGATTTTTATGGGGAAAGTTGGAGAAAATATTGGCTGCAGATTTCTATCCCTTTCCTTATTAATCTCCTTTTTCTCAATTTTTCTCAGCTACATATTTGCTTTAATGCTCCGTTATGGAAAGAGAGTTTTGTGGGGGAAGTTGGAGAAAATAATGGTCATTGATTGTCATCCCTTTCCTTTTTAATTTCTATTTTCTGTTAATTTTTTTTTCTTGTGTGTATAATTCCTCCCTAAATACATGTAAGCACTAACTGTTGTTTATAGAATGTAAATATTGAAAACTAGACTCGGAAGTTAGGTAGAAGGGGTCTAAGATGACTATATGTGAAGTTTTGCCTATTTTATTACCGGGATTGAAGTGGTCTTAAAAAGCTAAAGAATTAGTGAATCAGTCATTTGCATAATGATGAGCTAATACTTGGCATAATGATGGGCTAATGATTGTTAGTGAGAAGAAAAGAAAATGATAGAGGGTATATAATTTCTACGTGCTACTGTTTTCGTTTCTTAGCTTCGGCTTTGGGGAATCTTCCTTAGGAGTAACATGCAGCGAATTTGGGTTTTTGGATATATTTGGATGCACAAAATTGTGTATTAGATTATATATACACCTTTATGTTATTATATTTCAGATGTGGAAAGTTGAATTTTAATCTTAAGTTTAAGAAATTGGGGTTTTAGGCAATTTTCTTAGAATAAAGTTCTTGATTTGGGGGTTGAATAACGATTTGTTCTAGATGAAATTTGGCATGCAACTCCATTTTATTATGGGTAAATATAATTCGATAAACTTTAGATTCGACTCTGGGAAATGGGGGTGACTTTTGACCCAATTTTTGAGCTGAAAATACATACATCAATATGGATCACTGCGGAAGCATTTACTTTTGAGTAATGCATATTTGATAGATTGGGAACATTCCAAAACTTTACTGAAGGGAAGAGTGATACACCGTGATATAATCTTGATGGTTTGTGATACACCGTTCGACATTTGAGGTATGTTAAGACTTCCTAGACTTTGTTAAGGGACATTTTGCTAATTAAAGATTAAAAATTAAATAGCTAACGAGTAAGGGCGAAAGATAGGGTCTCGTACCTGTGGTATGATGGACATTGGTACGATTGCCGGTGTTATAAAAGGAAAAGTTTGTTACTATGAAATGATAAATTATAATCTGAGAATGCCAAAGCATATGGGCATTAGCTGATGAATTGTTGACTTGGTTGCTTTTTATGTATTTGTGATTCTTCATTTAACCCATATATTTGTGATAGTCGAGGTAAATGTATTTTATATCGGATATTTGGTTGAAATGGTATGCATTATCATCCTCTATTTTGTTAATATTATATTATGCACGTGTATTGACATAATATCTAGAATGAATAAGGGTCGATTAAGTGGAGATCGTCCGTACAACGATTATTTTATGATTATGAGTTGTGCACAGAGAGATTATTCGTGTTGGGGATAAATTAATTTTTATGATAGTACATTGCGATCGTCCGAACACGTTGAGACCATCTGTGCTAGTATATTGACCTCACGAGTCCCCCATGGGTCACAAACTCTCGATGTATTTCCGAGGAGTATAGTGTATATATGATTGAGAGAGTATTTATAGTTTGAGGTAAATCATCTTATTGCATCGCATCACATTAAATCCTACCTTCTTACTTGATTATGTGTTTAATTGATGTTTGAACCTTTTGTGAAATTCGATTATCCCTATTTCAGTTAAAACTTGATTGTTAAGTACAATGTAGACTTATAAAATTTAAAGGATGACTTTCTTATGAAATTCTGTCACTCCTTCTTTATTTTTGGTTTATGAGACATACTGGGTACATGTAGTTTGGTACTCATACTACACCTCTTGCACTATGTTGATACAAATTCAATTTTGAGCACTAGCAAATCTCGTGGAGCTTTCTGTGTCCGTGCTTGGATTATTTTGGAGTTGTGATGAGTTGCTTGACTGTTTTGCGACCCACACCTTCCTCTATCTCTTTATTTATTCTATCTTTTTAGTATTCAGATAGGCTATTTCTTACATTTACACTTGTTCTTTCCTCTTTAGAGTGGTATCATACTATAGAAGCTCTTGTATTTATGACACCAATCCTGGATGGTATTTTAGCTATTTTTGCATTTATTTATGAAAGGCTTAGTATTTGAGATATTGTCTTGTCTTTTTTACGTTTCCATTAGATTTAGTAAATTAGATTGATAAAATCATTGGGTTGGCTTGCCTATCATTTTGGAACATAGGTGCCATCACGACTTGTATTTTGGGCCATGATAATTTGGTATCAAAACCCTAGGTTCATCGGTCTCTTGAGTACAAGAGCAATGTCAGAGTCATACGAATCGATACGATGACATCTGTATCAATCTTCGAGAGGCTATAGAACATTTAGAAAATTTCCTTTCTTTCATTCCTTATCATGCATATGTGATTTTGTTAAAGGTTTAAACTTTATTTTTTCATCCTCTCACAAATGGTAAGGACTCATTCTCAAATTTGCATAACAATGACGACTGCTGACATTACGTGGTATAGTGCATGATGTTGTACTGTGATTATCAAGATAACCAAGTAACAAACATTATGACTTTGGAGAAGGCATTTAAGGAGGCAGGGCATAACAAATATGGTTTGCTCGAGATGTGATTTTTAACAATAATATTTTAACTTTGGCTGAATTTATTACAATAATATGACACATGGGTATCAATAACAAGTCAACAAGTTAGTAATGAAATGGTATAATATGAGTGTTCTGAAGACAAATATAAGTTTGGGAGAATTAATTAATCAAATAAGAGGATAGTGACCATGGTAAGGCTACGAGGATGTACTGAAGATGATGTTATAAGATTCGTATGAAGGGTTTTCTTTATATTCTTTTGAGTGGAGGTGTACTGAAGAGAATTTAAGTAGTGTAAGTTGGGTACCAGTCAGCAAGGATAATTAAAGTGGTAGACATTGAGAAATTCAAGTTGTAAGGTGCCTTTTGAAGATTGAACTATTAGTTAGAACCAAGATCAACAAACTCACTATGTGACTTTCAAATATCTATGTTGGGTTGGCAAACTCATAAACCTAGTAAGAAGGAGGATTATTTAGTTAAAGAATTTTTACATGGATACTTGCATAAAGCTATATGAGAACATTCATAGAGATGTTCCTACAATAGTTAAGAATAGCCCTGCAAATCATGGACCAATGTAGTGGTAGTTGGAATATTACGTTGGAAAATAACTTTCTCTATTGGAGTAATCAAGATTGTCCCAAGTATTGTTCAATATGCTTTTAATCGGCTACAGTTTTATTTCGACCATGGATCTACTACTTTTACGTACCTACAACTTTTTCAAAGAATATTCAGCTTTGGATATGCTTTGTGACTTTCCTTCTATATAAGTACGTGTTTCTACACACGTAGATGAATTTAATGGTAGATCGATTACATCAATCTTATGTAGTTGACTTGGTAGTACATGACACATGGGTAGACTTAATTTTTTTAAATATGGTAGACTTTGACATCATATTGTCTATGAATCAGCTTTCTCCCAAATGTGCAGTTCTAGAGTATTAAGCCAAGACAGTTACAATAGCTATGACGGATATTCCTATAGTAGAGTGGAGAGGTTCATTAGATACGCTCCAATATAAGTTGATATCATCCCTTAGGAGTTAATGCTTGTTGGTTGGTGGAGAAACAATTTTTGGCTTACTTGGTGCATGTTCAAAATACTAGCATGGAGATTCCTTGTCACGACTCAACTAACCGGATCGTGAGGGCACCTATTCAAATTTACCTAGATAGGAGAACCCTTACCACCCATTTCAAAATATATGCGAAAGTTAATAAGAAACAATAAAATACCTTATTTATTACAATCAGTTTATCAAAACTTGAAATACAAAACACAATACTTTCCCCAAGTACCTAGTCTAAACAGGTACATGAGCTTCTACAGAAAACACAAAACTATACACCTGACCCAGTTTCCATCGTAAGAACAATGACAAAAGTTGTTGGAGATCTTCACCGTGTCAAACATGAAACATCTACTGATCCTGCAAACAAATTATACCCCAGAAAAGGATATAGCAAGAGTAGTATTAGTATAAACAACACATACTGGTAGGTATCATTGGCCGATCAGGGTTAGATCATGTAAACACAATACAAAAATCACAGAAAAAAAGCATGACAACTTATATAACAATTTAATTCACGTCACTTTCATCCACTTATGTTACCTAAGAGTATTCCATTCTTATTCTTACTGACTTAGTTGTATCCAATTCATTACCAGTAGTAAATATGTACCACTGACATTCCCCTTATACCATTCACATAATATGCCATACATCATAACTCTCACTTGTTTAGCCCCAATAGCTATTAAAAGTCAATCTATTCCACTTACACTTTAATAAACCTCAATAATAAATGAGAACAAATAACCATAACCTCGTAAACATGTACAATCATGAACACGTAACAATTACTTCAGTTATGTTACCACTTAGCCCTTCACAACAACACCAAGATTTCAGTCAAATGTAAGCCAATATTGACAACATACCAAGTCAATACCATGACTACCGACAACAAATCTAGTTAAAAAACCATGACTCACAACAATAACCTACCCCTTGTATCAAATATACCAGTAAGTAGACAATAACAGAATATATGTCATTCTTTTATGTCCTTAGCTTGGACCACTCAAGGATCCAACATAATCAACAAGTCAATAATCATAATTCTCGGTTCACTCAAGAAACCAAATATAATATCATATAACACATAAATTCAGTCACTCAAGGAACCAAATATAATATCATATAACACTTAAACCTGGTTCACACAAAGAACCAAATATAATATCAGATAACACATAAACTAGGTTCACTCAAGGAACCAAATATAATATCAGATAACACATAAAATCTATTCACTCAAGGAACTGTCACACTCACCATTACCTTTTACACATATACTAAGGATCTTATGATCGACCACTAGTAATGACCTATAGGGGACGAGCTCTTATCTATGTACCAAAACCCCCAGACATATAGTGTCTACCAACCTCATATCAACCAATTCTGTGAAGATGTCCAAATATAGGTACATCCCATAATAATAAATATAAATTCCATGAAGATTTCCAAATATTAGTGCATTCCACAATAGTAAATACAATCCCATGAAGATGTCCAATTACCGGTACATTCTACAATAGCAACAAATATAACAACTATCACAACCACAATGAGAATAAGCCATTATGCTTGTACAATCAACAAGACTTTAATATAACCTCATTATATGTGTTTAACACTTAGGATATCATTCAACAATTTACTTTCTTGAACATGCATTACAATAAATAGACAAGCACTCCAAACACTTGGTTAAACTCAAGTTCATCATTTCATGTAAATAAAAATTATTCTTTAAAACGCAAAATCACAATTATGCCCGAAGGCCACCCGACAACTTATAATTCAGGCGTTATCAATTCATATTACTCAATTACAGTATGCCCAAGACCAATCCATGTCTTATTCAAGTAAGCATTATCAAGACATATTCATCAAATTAAAGTATTCATTTTAGGAGTACACATTCAATCAAATGGAGTCTAAACTCTAGTTCAATAATCATAAATTCATTAAGTAATCCAATCCGGCTTTATTTTTGTCGAGACTTGTGATACCACTATTATCTAGCAACCCTTACTATCCATTCATCACTAGGTTTAATCCCTACTCCATTAACCAACCATTCAACTTTTATACCATTTCCAAGGGATACTATCAACTGGTAATTATTCTCATCTAATAAGTATATGAGCAATGTCAAACCATATTCCAAACACACATAGTATCAATTTCACCCTTTTTATAGTATTTAGGTTGAATCACTAGATTATAGGCTCACAC
The DNA here is from genome assembly GCA_031232105.1 of Capsicum rhomboideum. Lineage (NCBI taxonomy): Eukaryota > Viridiplantae > Streptophyta > Magnoliopsida > Solanales > Solanaceae > Capsicum > Capsicum rhomboideum. Next base: position 47,461,438 of record CP124712.1, on the reverse strand, counting down.
AATCTCCTTATCACCATCTATATTCACATAATTCATGTTACAATCCACCATGAAGTCATACAAACACAAAACACCCATTAAGAATTCATACATTAACATATCAACACACAATTAGGTTTTTATCACATAATCCCATGTTTTATCCAAACTCCGTGCCCACAAGCCTAAGCATGATTTCTCCCGTCAAATTTATATTATGAATATTATTTCAAACCACAGTCTACTACTTATAAACCATAACCTATTTGGGCGCTAAGCTGCTGCAACAAGCAAGCTGTACCATGAATGATCTTCCTTCATCTTCACGTTTCCGAAGGCTAAATCATCTAATAAACAATAATTATAAGAGCAATTAATCAACAACACTTTAAACAAATACTTTGGGAATTCAAACCCACTAATTCTACCCTTCAATCTACTCAAAATCTCTATCTTTTGGGAATGGTTAGATCAATTTCTAGTCCCAAGGACATAATCTATCAATAATAACTCAAATTCAAGGGATTTCAACCTATTAATTCACTTTACATAAGAAAATTCAACCTAGGTTAACTTTCTACAACCATGATGATCACTCTAATGTTATTCTAAGGATTTTAGAATCAAATGAGCGTTAGATTGATGGAAAAACATACCTTGAAGGAGGAAATCAATGAAAAATTGAAAAAATCACCTCTCTAGGATTGGGGAATGATAATTTTGAGTTCTGGAACTGAAATCCATCAAAAATAGGCTTATATACTGCCTCTATCCCACTATAGCGAAAATGTTTTTGCTATAGCGGCCTGATCCCGCTACAGTGGCCTCAACTTTTCAGCATGGTCAGTCTTCAGTAAAATGGTCATAACTTTTTTCTCAAGAAGTGGATTAACGAATGATCAGTTCCGTTAGAAAGAAAACTTAAAGATCTTTAATTAGGTAGGTATTAGGCCTCATAACTCCTTATATTCTATAATGAGTGATCATTTGAAGTTGACCCTAGTTCAAACTTAGCTCGAAACTCAATCGGTAAGGACACTTCCAACTTAACTTTGTGTTAGGGGTATTGTATGACCTTAATTCATAACTAATGCACTCAAATACCAAGGAATTAATCCTAACATCTATGAAAAATGAAATTCATATACCTTTACCATCGATATTTTCAGTAACGACGGAATGGGTCGTTACATTATATACCAATTTACCATTCGTTTATCCCCGAATGGGCTTTGGGTAAAGAGAAAACGAGGTTGGAATCAGAAAGACACTACTTTCAGAGTTGCTTGAGTTGTACCTTACTTACCCACTCACTATTGTTTATCAACTAAATCATATTTATACTCAGCCTCCCTATCGAGGCTTTTCAAGACAAAAAGATGCAGAGCCAAACCTTTACACACTAATTAATTATTTCTATTACAGCGGTCTAAGAATGAAACCTTGAGAGTTCATGATGAGACAACATCTAAACTAAGAGAAAACTAAACAGTTACTACATCAAGCCCGTTATAGTGGTATAATTCCCTCTATAGTGGGATCTGTCCACTATAGCGCCATTGACCATTATTGACTCCCGCTATAGCGGTCCTGTGGTAGCGGCCTGCCTCCTTATATAGAGGGATAGGAGAGGCAAAAACTTGGAATTTTTCCCACTTTTGCCATTTTCACAATACAATACTCAGATTTTGATAATCTGGACCAACCCCTTTATGTTAAACTCTATATCTGAAGTTCTACTAAGCTAAACTCCATTCCGAAAGCTTCTATGGGATACTATGTCCCTTATCTATCATGATATCACCTTAATTTCATCAAATACTACACCTCGAGACACCAAATATCTCTAAACTACACAACATCAGATTTTTATTAGAGCCCACCCTAGCCTGAGATTTCATCACCTCTCATCCTAGGGAAACCTCTACTCGGACACTTACACCCTAACCAATGCTATAACGAACACATCACCACCAAACACTTACACTATTATGGATTTCATTAACACATAAATTTTCCACCATATTTCACATTAGTCTATTCGACCCTTAACAATCAAACGTTTATAAGAAACCAACTTTTTAGTTATCACCCGAGGACAAGTTATACTTATTTAGCCTCACAATCAGCTTATGGCTAGTCAAATTACCGACTCAACCACTCAAGGAGCAATACTAATCAAGTATTATCATGCAACAATAAGAGGGACATATCTATGCATAAACACATCTAATAACAAGTCAAAAACACCTTTAATTTACTTTATTTCCATCAATATCAACAATTTAAATAGGTATAATTTAATATAGAAATCTACCAAGGTAGTACCCTGACCAATGGCAACAACCAATAACCAGGCAAGTATACGTTATGACAGACAATTCATCAAGTCAACAACACGACTAATAATAATAAGTTCCACCTTGCCTCAATTGTTCTTTAAGCATGTCACGCCCTGAATTACAACGAGGTGGACTAGCACCCAAAGCCGTTGAGGCCCGAGAGAACCAATCTTTGCTCATGTACATTCATATGTATGTCTCTGTAGGAATATCATTCTACCTCATGTAACTATAAAATACCAATGGTGGAAGTCATGGAAAATATATTATATATGAAACTTGGCCGTTAGGGCAATCAAGTCAAAATGGACATACATCTCTTTCATTCATCTTCCCACATACGTCTACAAAGACTCTATAGATAAATGTACATAAAAAACCTACAGTCGGGACAATTCCCCACTTTATACAACTTTACAATACCAAAACAAATGTACATATGTGACTCAAAAAGTCTCAAACCAACTGGAGCTCACCAATGATCGAAAAATGATCTGTAATCTACTGTGGGGGGATATAGGCACCTGCGCCTGCAGCAAGTAATGGTAAGTCCCCCAAGCAACGTCAGTACGAAGAATGTACTGAGTATGTAAGGCTATAAGAAACTACATCAATACATAAGAACCTCAATGGAATCAAATATAAGAGAATAGACAATATGGATAAACCATCGGTCCGTATGTTTGGAACTATGTATATTGCTTTCATTGCTTTCTTTGCTTCTTTGCTTCTTTGCTTTTATGCTTATTCATCATCACCTGTGTCATAATGTAACCGGGACCCAACTGATTAGTGGGTCTTAACATAGCATAACGTTATGTTGGGATCGGCTCGAGCTAGGCTTATGCCTTTAGAGCTACCACCCATAAATCAATACATCAAGCTCGGCTCGAGCTAGGTTATTACCTCTAGAGCTGCCACCCCTAAACCAATATATCAGGTTCGGCTCGAGCTAGGTTCTTACCTGTAGAGCTACCCCCTGCCATGTTCGGCCTGAGCTAGGCTTTTGCCTCTAGGACTACCCCCTGATACAATAATCTCGGGATCGGCTCAAGCTAGTATTATGCCTTTAGAGCTACCACCCATACTCTTGTAACCAACAACTATGCATTACTTCATTTCCTTACTTTTGAGAGATTGATACAATGATAGTCATAACATTATTGGAACTTGGAACATGTCCGCAAATTATGTAACACATGAGTAACATTTGATCAATGAATGAGGAACATGTGACTAACAATGGATGACAACCTGAAATGAAATACTTTAGAACATTTCAGAATGGAACAAGTACAATGACAACGCGAACACTATGTGTTGCAGAAGGATACGGAAAGAGTAACCTTACATAACTTATCTTCCCACTATGAATATACAATCCTATATGTGAACACAATATTCCAGCTCCTTCCTTACGTGTTACTCTACAACACAAGGTCATAACGGAGCTCACGTTAATAACTAACTACCTTACAAGTGCACAAAACGACAATGAGCTACATGACTGCCATATAACGTTATTTCACCCTTTACAATACAATCCACTGCATTACCATACCAAAAACACCATAATATTCCACACATTGACCAAGACATCATAAACCAATAACATTTCACACCAATTTTACCCTTTACGTTTCCTCATTAACACTACGTCACAATTATTCCATCAAGTCACCTCAATACCTTTCGTAACCACATATTAACAATAATCCATAATTTATATAATCCATAATGCCTCCAAAATACCCCTTAAAGTCATTCAATAGGTATCATAAGTTGATAATTGCATCCAAAAAGGGTATAGGGGCCTTCGGGGATCAAAGAGAGACAAAAACATACAAAACGGAATTCTGGACTGGGCTGTGGAGCCACCTGCGCCCACAGGTGGATGACATGCAGCCGAAGGTGCCCCTCTGGCCTTGTCCAAAGCCACCTGCGTTGGCATCTGCACCCGCAGGTGCTCCAGACGTGAGGGCGGATGCCCATTTCAGCCTCCAGGGGTCATTTTAGGTTCCTTTTTTTGTAATAAATGGTCCATGGCCATAAATAAGCTTATATTTATATGTTTTAGGTCAACTCGGATACCAACTAACAACCATGGTTTCACAACACACATGAACATCACCAAAATGATATTTTTCGGTCAATACATCATCAATTCCATGATCAATTTCATACCAACAATCCCACAAGTTATACACATAGAGAAAGCAAGTTAAGAACATAAACACATCTTACATGTTGATATTTAATCCATCAAGTTCACTTCCTTCAAGACCACAAGTCCATTTTCAAGTTTACAAGGCAAAACCCTTTTTCGATTGCAAAAGTAGACAGTTTTACACATAGTGAACTACCCCACACTTTGCCAACATAACCAAGATTATTTATGCACCATCTTAAGCATATAATATACTAAACAATAAGAATAAACACTTACCAAAGCTTTGCAAGAGAGTGATCTTGCCCAAAGGAGAATAGTTGCCTTAGGGTTTGAAGATGAGAAATATCTCTAGAAAAGTGTAGACTTGGCATGTGTGTTACAATGAATAAAATCTGATTTTTGTGCCCTTTTATAGTCCCTTTTAGTCTCATCCTTATCCACACTTTGGTCATGAATGCTATGTTTACTTGGTCAATGCCAAGAATGGGTCATTTTCATTGGGCCATGCCTTTTTGCTTTATTTTGGGCCTCATTTGAGCCGAAATCACTAGATTAAATTCAGCCCATCAAATTTAATGTATAATACCCCCCACATCTTAAATGTCTAAATTATTCCATAAAGGTTACGGTAATAAACTAGGTTCGAAAACATACGGGGTGTTACATTCTTCCCCATTTAGAAACATTAGTCCTCGAATGTTAGTGACATTATCCAGTTTAACAAATTCAAGTCTAGGATCATTTTCCATGTTATCATATATATATACTTAAATCTTATAAATACTTACTTGTTATTGCTCTGATTCCATATCTTGGACTTTTCTTCCATTTGAAACAAATGAGGGTACTTGGACTTCATCATTTATTCATCTTCCCATGTGATCTCTTCTACTTGTTGATTCCTCCAAAGTACCTTCACGAAAACTACGTCTTTATTCCTTAACCTCTTCACTTGTCTATCCAGAATAGCAATAAGTATCTCCTCATATGTAAGATCCTCTGTAACTTGTACATCTTTAATGGGAGCAATACGAGATGGATCTCCTATGCACTTTCGAAGCATCGAAACATGAAATACTGGATAAACTGTGGAGAGCTCTTGGGGTAATGCTAATTCATACGCAACTTGCCCAAATCTTCAGACAATTTCATATGGCCCTATATAACGTGGACTCAACTTTCCTTTCTTTCCAAATCCTATTACCCCTTTCATCGGTGACACCTTCAAGAATACCCAATCACCTATGGCAAATTTGAGCCCTCTTCTCCTAACATCAGCATAGGATTTGTGTCGACTTTGGGCCATTTGTAGCCATTGTTGAATCACTTTAACTTTCTCCATAGCCTAATTAACAAGATCTGGCCCAAGTAAAGTAGTTTCACCCGCTTCAAACCATCCGATTGGTGATCTACACTTTCTTCCGTATAAAGTTTCATAAGGTGCCATTTTGATACTTGAATGATAGCTATTGTTGTAGGCAAATTCAATAAGAGGCAAATGATCATCCCAACTTCCTTGAAAATCTAACGTGCAAGCTCGTAGCATATCTTCAAGTGTTTGAATAGTACGTTTGGTTTGTCCATATGTCTAAGGATGAAAAGCCGTACTCAGATTCACTTGTGTACCCAAACTCTTCTGAAAAGATCTCCAAAAATGTGCAGTAAATTGAGCTCTCCTATTTGATATAATGGAGATCGGAATCCCATGTATTCGCACTATCTCTTTAACATACAACCGTGAATAATCTTCAGCCGTATAGGTGGTCTTGACTGGTAGGAAATGCACTAACTTGGTAAGCCTGTCAACTATGACCCATATGGAATCAAATTTCCGCAGTGTACGAGGCAAACCTGTGATGAAATCCATATTAATCATGTCCCATTTCTAGATTAGAAGATTGATACATTGCATGTAACCCCCAGGTTTCTGATGCTCTACCTTTACTTATTGACAATTTGGGCACTGAGCTACAAATTCTGCAATGTTCTTCTTCATATGTCCCCACCAATACATTTCTTTTAAATCATGGTACATTTTGGTAGCTCCTGGATGAGTAGAATACCGTGAATGATGCACCTTTGTCATAATTCGTCTCCTCAGCTCATCCACATCCGGTACACATAATCTGCCTTGGCATTGAAGTACTCCTTCTTGCGTAAGATCAAATGCCTTTGTTAAACCCTGTTGTACATTCACTTTTAGCTACAATAATATAGGATCTGTATCCTGTTTCTCTTTCACTTCAACTACTAATGATGATTCTGCTGCATGTTGCACAATAACCCCTTCATCTGGAGATTCAAGGAGACGAACTCCCAAGATGGCTAGTTGATGTAGATCCTTGACTAATTCTTGGTTTTCCGTCAACTGGACACTAGTGCCTCCTATTGCCTTGCGGCTCAATGCATCAGCTACCACATTTGCTTTTCCTGGATGATATAGGATATCAATATCATAGTCTTTCAATAGCTCAAGCCACCTCCGCTGCCTCAGATTTAAATCCTTCTACTTAAGGATATATTGCAAACTTTTCTGATCAGTGTATATGTCAACATGAACTCCATACAAATAATGGAGCCATATCTTTAAAGCAAATACCACAGCTGCTAACTCAAGATCATGTGTGGGATAATTTCTATCATGTGGTCGCAACTATCGTGAGGCATACGCGATTAAATTATCGTGCTGTATCAATACACACCCTAGGCCAACTCCAGAAGAATCACAATATACAACATACCCTTCTGTGCCTTCCGGAAGTACCAATACCGGTGTAGAATTCAATTTATCTTTCAACTCTTGGAAACTTTTATCACATGCATCATTCCACTAAAACTTGACTGCCTTGTGTGTAAGCTTCGTTAAAGGTGCAGCAATGGAAGAAAACCCTTCAACAAACCTTCGATAATAACCTGCCAACCCAAGGAAACTATGAATTTTCGTAGGTGTCGTAGGCCTTGGCCAATTTTTCACCGCTTTGATCTTTTGCATATCAACCCTTATCCCTTCATCTGATACAATGTGACCCAAGAATGCTATGGACTTCAACGAAAATTCACACTTAGAGAACTTTGCATACAACTTACGCTTAGGAAGGATTTGTAACACTTGTCGTAAGTGGTTAGCATGGTCTTCTTGTGATCGTGAATAAACCAGGATGTCATCTATAAACACCGTCACGAACAATTCTAGAAATGTCTTAAACACCCTATTCATCAAATCCATGAACATAGCTGATGCATTTGTTAGTCCAAACGACATAAATAAAAATTCATAACGGCCATACCGTGTTCGGAAAGCTGTCTTGGGTATATCTGTTACTCTAACCCTGACTTGATGGTAGTCCAATCTCAAGTCAATCTTTGAAAAGCATTTGGTACCTTGTAACTGATCAAACAAATCGTCAATTCTTGGGAGGGGATATTTGTTCTTGATCGTTACCTTATTCAATTATCGGTAGTCAATGCACATTCTCAATGTGCCATCTTTTTTCCGTACAAATAATACTGGTGCACCCCACGGGGACATACTAGGCCTGATGAAGCCCTTGTCCAGCAAGTCTTTTAATTGCTCTTTCTATTCATGCAATTCTGCTGGAGCCATTCTATACGGGGGAATAGAGATAGGCTGAGTGCCTGGAATTACATCAATACCAAACTCTACTTCCCGTTCTGGAGGCAAACCTAGAAGATCCTCAGGAAATACATCAAGGAATTCATTGACCACTAGAACCGACTGAGGGGTTAGTGGTTCCACATCAGTATCTTTCACTCTTACTAAGTGACAGATGTATCCCTTGGCTATCATTTTCCTTGCTTTAAGATAGGAAATAAATTTTCATGTTGGTGCCCCTACATTACCCTTCCATTCAAGAACATTCGTTTGTGGAAAATGAAAGTGTACTTCCTTAGCTCGGCAATCTACTGTGGCATAGCAAGAAGTCAACCAATCCATACCCATTATGATATCAAAATCCACCATTTTCAATTTAATGAGATCAGCCAGCGTATCATGACCACACACAGTTACCACACAATTACGATATACTCTTTGTGCAACAATATATTCACCAACTGGTGTAGATACTTCAATTGACTTAATTAATAATTCTAGTGTTCTTGCAAATTTCGCATCAATCAACAGAGTAACATATGATAATGTAGAACCCCGATCAATCAATGTATATACATTGTGTGAAAATATGGATAATGTACCTGTGACTACGTCAGGGGAAGCCTCCGAATTCTGCCGATCCACTAGAGCATAGGTGTGATTTTGGGCTTCACTGGAACTAGCTACTCCTCTAGCACCTCTACCATGACCAACAGACTGCACACCTCGGCCTAAAGAAGGAACCGATGATAATGATGCAATGGCTGATCCCGTAGGTCGTGCTATACCACTCATGTTCCTCTGGGGACACTCTTTCATCATGTGCCCCAACATACAACACCAAAAGCAAGCATTCGTCCCTAATCGACATGTACCTGAATGAGTACGCCCGCAGTGCTAACACTGCTGACGAGAAACTCCTACTGCCTGTGATCAGTGAATTCCACTACTCTGTCCAGATTGGCCGCCTCTAAACCCTCGGAATTAAGAGTGAGTGCCTGCTGTGGAATAGGAGAATGATGGGCTAGGCGGTCTAGGAAACATTCGAGGCCTAGATTCTTCATGGGACACCATAGACTGTCCCATAGGTCTAGCTCTTTTGGACTGTCCTTTTCAGATTCATGTACCCTTCTTCTCTGTCTCTGATCCTCCATTTTCTGTGTGAAGGCCTGTATTCTGGCTATGTTCAGATCTTTGTTCAAGGCAGCAATGGTGCAGTCCCTTACCAAATATGGCTCTAATCTGTCCACATATCGATGGACTCTGTCTGTCATTGTGGCCACTACATTTGGAGCATATTGAACCAAGGAATTAAATTGAAGACTATATTCTCTAACACTCATATTCCCTTGACGTAGATTTATGAACTGGTCTGCGCGTGCCTCCCGGATCTTATATGGGAGGTAATGATCGAGGAATGCCATTTTAAATTTTTCCCAGCCAGCTGGAAGTGCATCAATACCCCTCAATCTTTTCCAGTCTTCATACCACAATATAGCTTCACCTTTCAATCTATAGGCCGCAAGTTCAACTGCTTCAACACCAGTCACGTGCATAACATCTAGAGCCCTCTGGATTTGATCCACGAAGCCCTGTGGATCAGCTTTCGGATCTGACCCAGTGAATATAGGAGGGTCTAATTTCAGAAAGTCCTGTGTCTTGCGACTCGCCACTCTAGTCGCATCATCCTCATTTGTCGTTGGACCAGCTCATCCTTGACTTTGTGCAGCAACTATCTGAGTCAACATATGCACTGTATTTCTTAAATCCTGGTCAGTGGCATTCATTGGCGGTTCTGCGGGTACTTCTCTACCTCTTGGCTCTTCCGGAGCTGGAAAAGTAGAAGAAGACCGCGATGCAATTTCAGTGTTAGCTCCACCTTAACCGGCAAGCATATCTACCTGCTTACCTTCATTGTTAGCTCCACCTTGACCGGCAAGCATATCTACCTGCTTACCTTCGCCTCTACCTCTTCTTGTCATCGGCAATTTACTATAAACAAGAAAACCAATTCCAATGGTCAGATACGATTCCACTGACAACATTGGCTCTATTGCACGATCTAGAAATAAAGAAAATAAACAACTTCTAAATGTACCATAGCCTCCTACTTATAAATGTGGTGCACAACACATCTATAAGCAAGACTCTATTCAGACACGACTTTGTAGACACCCTTAGGACGACCTGGTCTGATACCATTTTTTCACGCCCCGAATTCCAATGAGGTGGACTGGCACCCGAAGCCGTTGAGGCCCGAGAGAACCAATCTTTGCTCATGTACATTCATATGCATGTCTATGTAGGAATATCAATCTACCTCATGTAACTATAAAATACCAATGACGAAAGTCATGGAAAACATATTATCTATGAAACTTGGCCGTTAGGGCCATCAAGTCAAAATGGACATACATCTCTTTCTTCATCTTCCCATATACATCTACAAAGCCTCTACAGATACATGTACATAACCAACCTACAGTCTGGACAAGTCCCCACTTTATACAACTTTACACTACCAAAACAAATGTACATATGTGACTCGAAAAGCCCTGAACCAACTGGAGCTCACCAATGATCGACAAATGATCCGCAATCTACTGTGGGGGTCTATGAGCACCTGTGCCTGCAGCAAGTAAGGTAAGTCCCCCAAGGGACGTTAGTATGAAGAATGTATTAAGTATGTAAGGCTATAATAAACTGCATCAATACATAAGAACCTCAATGGAATCAAATATAAGAGAATAGCCAATATGGATAAACCATCGGTTCATATGTTTGGAACTATGTATATTGTTTTCATTACTTTCTTTACTTCTTTGCTTTTATGCTTATTCATCATCACCTGTGTCACAATATACCCGGGTCCCAACTGATCAGTGGCTCTTAACATAACATAACGTTATGTTGGGATCGGCTCGAGTTAGGCTTATGCCTCTAGAGCTACCACCCATAATTCAATACATCGGGCTCGGCTCGAGCTAGATTATTACCTCTAGAGCTGCCACCCCTAAACCAATATATCAGGTTCGGCTCGAGCTAGGTTCTTACCTTTAGAGCTACCCCCTGCCATGTTCGTCCCGAGCTAGTCTTATGCCTCTAGGACTACCCCCTGATACAATAATCTCGGGATCGGCTCAAGCTAGTCTTATGCCTCTAGAGCTACCACCCATACTCTTGTAACCAACAACTATGCATTACTTCATTTCCTTACTTTTGAGAGATTGATACAATGATAGTCATAACATTATTGGAACTTGGAACATGTCCGCAAATTATGTAACACATGAGTAACATTTGATTAATGAATGAGGAACATGTGACTAACAATGGATGACAACCTGAAATGAAATACTTTAGAACATTTCAGAATGGAACAAGTACAATGACAACGCGAACACTATGTGTTGCAGAAGGATACGGAAAGAGTAACCTTACATAGCTTATCTTCCCACTATGAATATACAATCCTATATATGAACACAATAGTCCAGCTCCTTCCTTACGTGTTACTCTACAACACAAGGTCATAACGGAGCTCACGTTAACAACTAACTACCTTACAAGTGCACAAAACGACAATGAGCTACATGACTGCCATATAACGTCATTTCACCCTTTACAATACAATCCATTGAATTACCATACCAACAACACCATAACATTCCACACATTGACCAAGACATCATAAACCAATAATATTTCACACCAAGTTTACGCTTTACGTTTCCTCATTAACACTACGTCACAATTATTCCATCAAGTCACCTCAATACCTTTCGTAACCACATATTAACAACAATCCATAATTGATATAATCCATCATGCCTGAAAATGACCCCTTAAAGTCATTCAATAAGTATCATAAGTTGATAATTACATCAAAAAAGGGTATAGGGGCCTTCGGGGATCAAACAGAGACAAAAACATACAAAACAAAATTATGGACTGGGTTGTGGATCCACCTGCGCCCACAGGTGGATGACATGCAGCCGAAGGTGCCCCTCTGGCCTTGTCCAAAGCCACCTGCATTGGTATCTGTGCCCGCAGGTTCTCCAGATAAGAGGGCGGATGCCCGTTTCAGCCTCCAGGGGACATTTTAGGGTCCTTTTTTTGTAATAAATGGTCCATGGCCATAAATAAGCTTATATTTACATGTTTTAGGTCTACTCAGATGCCAACGAACAACCATGGTTTCACAACACACATGAACATCACCAAAATTACATTTTCCGGTCAATACGTCATCAATTCCATGATCAATTTCATACCAACAATGCCACAAGTTATACACATATAGAAAGCAAGTTAAGAACATAAACACATCTTACATGTTGATATTTAATCCATCAAGTTCACTTCCTTCAAGACCACAAGTCCATTTTCAAGTTTACAAGGCAAAACCCTTTTTCGATTGCAAAAGTAGACAGTTTTACACATAGTGAACTGCCCCACACTTTGCCAACATAACCAAGATTATTTATGCACCATCTTAAGCATATAATATACTAAACAATAAGAATAAACACTTACCAAAGCTTTGCAAGAGAGTGATCTTGCCCAAAGGAGAATAGTTGCCTTAGGGTTTGAAGATGAGAAATATCTCTAGAAAAGTGTAGACTTGGCATGTGTGTTACAATGAATAAAATCTGATTTTTGTGCCCTTTTATAGTCCCTTTTAGTCTCATCCTTATCCACACTTTGGTCATGAATGCTATGTTTACTTGGTCAATGCCAAGAATGGGTCATTTTCATTGGGCCATGCCTTTTTGCTTCATTTTGGGCCTCATTTGAGCCCAAATCACTAGATTAAATTCAGCCCATCAAATTTAATGTATAATACCCCCACATCTTACATGTCTAAATGATTCCATAAAGGTTACGGTAATCAACTAGGTTCAGAAACATATGGGGTGTTACAAAACAGGTATCAATAGAAATTATACCTTCCAATTATGCCAATAGCCCTAATCACTCATGGCTCTAATTAAAAACAACAAAAAATCACATTACTTTACATCACAGTTATGAATCACAACAAAAATTTTCCTTGTAACAATTCCCGCTATTATGCATCAATAACCCTTTTTGTACTTATTCACGTACCAACTACTTGAAGCAAGAGTTTCCACAATCATATACCCTTTTTTCTTTACCATTTTACCAATGATAAGATCATGCATAACATTTAGCATATAGTTTTCACCTTTTTTATTATCCTTTATTTGCCTCATGGATAACCACTAGCCGAGTATTCAGAAGTTTACACTGCCTTTATGGCCAGATACCAATTGAAACCTTTCCAGTTCCAATTTCCATTGCTTGTGTCAGTCTAAATGGAGTCAAATGACATCCATTTACCTCGTTCAGATACCAATTAGAATTGAGAGATTCCAATTGGACTCAACTCATACAAGCAAGCATACAAACCACACGAAAGGAGAGAAAGAGGTGAAACAATTTCTTAGAATGCCTCAAAGCTCCCCAAAGATTTGATGAAGACGTCAACACACTAATCCGCAGGACTCTACTCAACATTTGCTCTTGTATCGAGAGACTCATAACCTAGACTCTAATACTAGATTTCATGACCCAACTAACCAGATCATGAGGGCACCTATTCTAATTCACCTATATAGGAGAACCCATACCACCCATTTCAAAATATATGTGGAAGTTAATAAGAAATAATAAAATACCTTATTTATTACAATCAGTTTATCAAAACTTGAAATATAAAACACAATACTTTCCCTAAGGACCTAGTCTAAACAGGTACAAGAGCTTCTATAAAAAATATGAAACTATACACCTGACCTAGTTTCCATCATAAGAACAATGATAGAAGTTACTAGAGATCTTTACCGTGTCAAGTATGAATCATCTACTGATCCTGCAACCAAATTATACCCCAAAAAAGGACATAGCAAGAGTAGTATTAGTACAAACAACACGTACTGGTAGGTATCATGGGTTGACCAGGGTTAAATCACGTAAACACAATATAAAAATCACAGAAAAAAGCATAACAACTTATATAAAAATTTACTTCACATCACTTTCATCCACTTATATTAGCTAAGCGTATTCCATTCTTATTCTTGCTAACTTAGTTGTATCCAATTCATTACCAGTAGTTAATAAGTACCATTGACATTCCTCTTATACCATACACATAATATGCCATACATCATAACTCTCACTTGTTTAGCCCCAATAGCTATTAAAAGTCAATCTATTCCACTTACACCTCAATTAACCTCAATAATAAATTAGAACGAATAATCATAACCTAGTAAACAAGAACAACCATGAACACGTAAAAATTACTTCAGTTATGTTACCACTTAGCCTTTCACAACAAGACCAACATTTATGTCAAGTGTAGTCAATATAGACAATAAACCAAGTCAAGTCAATGGCTACCGACAATAGACCTAGTCAACAAACCATGACTAACTACAACAAGCCAAGTCAACAGAACCATGACTCACAATAATAACTTATTCCTTGTATCAAATACACTAGTAAGTAGACAATAATATAATATATGCCATTATTTTATGTCCTAAGCTCCGACCACTCAAGGATCCAACATAATCAATAAGTCAGCAATCATACTTCTCGGTTCACTCAAGAAATCAAATATAATATCAGATAACACATAAACCCGATTCACTCAAGGAACTAAATATAATATTAGATAACACATAAAACCTATTCACTCAAGGAACCAAATATAATATCAAGTAATACATAAACTCGGTTCACTCAAGGAACCAAATATAATATCAGATAACACATAAATCCGATTCACTCAAGGAACTAAATATAATATCAGATAACACATAAAACCTATTCACTCAAGTAACCAAATATAATATCAAGTAATATATAAACTTGCTTCACACAAGGAACCAAATATAATATCAGATAACACATAAACCCGGTTTACTCAAGAAACTATCACACTCACCAATACTTTATACACATATGCTAAGGGTCTTATGATCGACTACTATCCATGACCTATAGGGGGAGAGCTCTTGTACATGTACCAAAAATTCCAGACATCTAGTGTCTGCCAGCCTTATATCAACAAATCCCGTGAAGATACCCAAATACCGATACATCCCACAATAATAAATATAAATCCCATGAAGATGTCCAAATACCAGTACATCCCACAATAATAAATATAATCCTATGAAGATGTCCAAATACCTGTACATTCCACAATAACAATAAATATCACAACAATCACAACCATAATGAGAATAAACAATCATATTGTACAGTCACCAACACTTTAATATAACCTCATTATGTGTGATTAATACTTAGGATATCATTCAACAATTTAATTTCTTGAACATGTATTGCAACAAGTAGATAAGCAATCCAAACACTTGGTTAAAATCAAGTTTATCATTTCATGTAAACAACAATTATTCTTTAACACGCGAAATCACAAGTATGCCTGAAGGCCAACCAACAACTTATAATTCAGGCCTTATCAATTCATATTCCTCAAATACAGCATACCCAAGACCAATCCATGTCTTATTTAAGTAATCATTATCAAGCCATATTCAACAACTTCAAGTATTCATTTTAGGAGTGAACATTCAATCAAATGGAGTCTAAACTCTAGTTCAGCAATCATAAAAATTCATTAGCTAATCTAATCCTCCTTTATTTCTATCGAGACCTATGATTCTGTTATTATCTAGTAACCCTTACTTTCAAGTCATCACTTGGTTCAGTCCCTAATCTATTAGCCAATCATTCAACTTTAATACCATTTCCAAGGGTAACTATCAACCGGTAATTATTCTAATCTAATACGCATATGAGAAATTTCAAACTATATTCCAAATACACATAGTATTAAATTCACCCTTTTTATGGAATTTAGGTTGTATCACTAGATTATAGGCTCACAAAATCTCCTTATCACCATCTATATTCACGTAATTTATGTTACAATCCACCATGGAGTCATACAAATACAAAACATCCCTCAAGGATTCATACATTAACATATCAACACACAATTAGGTCTTTATCACATTAATCCCATGTTTCATCCATCTAAATTCCACACCCGCAGGCCTAAGAATGATTTCTTCCGTCAAATTTATATTATGAATACAATTTCTAACTACAGTCTACTACTTATAAACCATAACCTACCTGGACGCCAAGCTGATGCAAAAAGCAAGTTATACCATGGATAATCTTCCTTCTTCATCACATTTTTGAAGGCTAAATCATCTAATAAACAATAATTATAAGAGTAATTAATCAACTACTCTTGAAACAAATACTTTGGGAATTGAAACCCACTAATTCTACCCTTTAATTTACTCAAAATTTCTATATTTTTGAATGGTTAGATCAATTTCTAGTCCCAAGGACATAATCTATCAATACTAACGTAAATTCAAGGGATTTCAACCTACTAATTCACTTTACACCAGAAAATTCAACTTAGATTAACTTTTTACCACCACCATGATCAATCTAATATTATTCTGAGGATTTTAGAATCAAACGAGTGTTAGATTGATGGAAAAACATATTTTGAGGGAGAAAATCGATGGAAAACTGAAGAAATCACTTCTCTAGGGTTGGGGAATAATAATTTTGAGTTCAGGAACTGAACCCCATCAAAAATAGGCTTATATACTGCCGCTGTCCCACTATAGGAGGAAAATTCCTGCTATAGAAGCTCCGCTATAGTGGCCTGATCCCACTAAAGCGGCCTCAACTTTTCAGCACGAATAGTCTTCAGTAAAACAGTCATAAATTTTTACTCAAGAAGTGGATTAACAAACGGTCAGTTGCATTGGAAAGAAGACTCAAAGATTTTTAATTTGGTGGGTATTGATCCTCATAACTCATATTCTAGGAGGAGTGATCATTTAAAGTTGACCCTAGTTTAAACTTAGCTCAAAACTCAATCGGTAAGGAAACTTCCAACTTAACTTTATGCTAGTGGTGTTGTATGACCTTAATTCATAACTAATGCACTCACATACCAAGTAATTGATCCTAATGCCTATTACGAATGAGATTCATATACGTTTACTGCAGATATTTTCAGTAACAATGGAATGGGTTGTTACATTCCTAAGCTTGACTCTATTTCAATAGTGAGTGAGATATCTGAGGCCTTCCTAGTGGACCCACCAGGTCTTCCACTTGATCATGATATTGGTTTTCATACTGACTTGGAACCGATCACTCAACCTATTTCTATTCTGCATATCGGGTGGCAGTGATGGAATTGAAAGAGTTGAAGGAATAATTGTAGGATTTGTTAAGCAATAAGTTCATTAGACCAAGTGTATCTCCTTGTGGAGCTCTAGTACTACTAGTGAAGAATAAGGATTATCTATGTATATATGTATTGACTATCCACAATTGAACAAGGTTACCTTCAAGAATAAGTACCCAATACCTCATATTGATGATTAATTTGATCAGCTTCAGGGTGCTTCAATTTTATCTAAGATTAACTTGAGATCCGGTTATCTTCAGTTAAAGTTTAGGGCAGAATGTATCCCTGATATATAATAACCTTACTCCAATGCATCAACACACACCCAAGGATAATTCTGGAAGTATTATAACATATAGTAGAGCCCACGTCCTCTATCGACAAAGTCAAAATAGAAGTAAAAGTCAAAAAAATTGAGCTTTTGGAAGCTTACTTTGCACTAATCAGACCACTAGAAGACCATATTATTCTAAGTCAACTTGATCAAAGTATATGGGAATGAAGAAAACCCTTCCACTAACCATCGGTAATAACCAACTAACCGAATAAAGCTCCAAATATCAGTAAGTGTAATGGGTCTAGCCCAATCTCGTACTAACTCAATCTTCTTCGGATCCACCATAACTCCACCCTTAGACACTACTGCCCTAAGAATTCCACAGACTCAAGTAAAAACTCACACTTGGAGAACTTTAAATAAAACTACTTATCCTTCATGGTCTGAAGCACAATACTCAAATATTGTTCATGATCCTCCCAACTCCAAGAGTAGATTAAGATGTCATCAATGAACACAATTATGAATGAATCCAAATAGGATTGAAATATTTTATTCATCAACTCCATAGATATTACAAGGGAATTAGTCAATCCAAAAGACATGACAAAAAACTCATAGTGGCCATGTATGACTGGAGACGAAAAAAACTTCATCTTAGAACCATATCTAGGAGGAAGTGTAGGATTTGGATATGATAAAAAGTGTGATATAATTGAAATTAGAAAAAAATAGAAAAATTTCTATCTCATGCTATTGAGAAGGTGTACAATGTAGATGGCCCAAGACACAATCTTCTAAGTGTGTCATAGATTTGTGATAAAGGGAATTAAGTCCTTTTAACATCTGAAGACTACATTATCAAAAATTCAATGATAGGAAAATTGGTTCTCAAAGAAAAAAAGATACAAAAATATGCACACAGTAGACATCATGAATTCTCACGAAGATCAATCTTGAGTATTATTGCATATTAAATGGACTCATTTTTATGGCATAAAAGGCTAGGACATGTTAGTATATCACTCATCAACAGATTAATTTTAAAGAAATTGATTCTTGGCCTTTCAATAGTCCAACTCAATAAATATAGGTATGTGATGCTTGTACAAGGAAAGCATGTTAAATCTTCATTCAAGTTAAAGAAGATGGTGATTACACCTCGACCACTGGAATTGCTTTGTATAGATCTATGTGGACCTATGAGAATCAAAAAGCAGAGGAGGAAAGACGTACATAGTTATAATTGTTGAAAGGAAAACCCTAATATCACATATTCTAGAGTCATTAGGAGTCGAAATTATTCTAATAATAATGGAAAAAAAGCTCTAGAACAAAAAATTAATACCATGAGTGTAAAGAAATCTTCTTAGGATGCTCTTCACATAACAAGGCATGAAAAGTATACAACCAAAGGATTGTATTAGCTAAAGAGAATGTGCACATGAATTTTGATGAATAAGGTGGCCTTAAGGGGATGAAAACTTAATGATAAGGATGTTGAAATATGATCAAAAAAAATTATGAAAATTCAGTAACATAGGAAGCCTCAGATAAATAGAATGGAGTCACAATCAAGAAACTTGGAAGCCTCAGATAAACAGAATGAAGGAGTCTCAATCAAGAAACCTAGTTTTCTAGTAGTACAAGATATGCTTTCAACTAGAGAAATTGAACAGAACAACAATACCAATGAAAATAGTTTCTTGAATACTTATGAAGACATACATAATGCACAACAAATAGATGAAGCTGGACAAGAGGTTGTAATGAATCCAGCCCATTAGTTATTCATGGAAGCAATTAAGAATATAAGAGGGACATTAAATTTAGAATGTCATAAATTCTATAGAATCAGGTGTTACAACATGATCCAAAGCCAAATTTTACATGCTTTCCTTGCCTACCTTTGAGTGATTGAGAAAGAAAACATAAAAAAAACTCTTTAGAATGTCGATTGGATCATTACAATGTGAAAAAAGCTCCATCTATTTGAAAAAATAAGGTGTGACATCTGAAATCCAAATTGAAGGATGAAACTATTACTGTAGCTACGTGTATCCTTAGAAATAAATAGCATGATCAAGAAAACATCACAATGAACAAAGCTAGGCTGGTAGTGCAAGGCTACAAATAAGAAGAAGAAATTGACTATGATGAAACCTTTGTATC
This sequence comes from Capsicum rhomboideum, assembly GCA_031232105.1. Lineage (NCBI taxonomy): Eukaryota > Viridiplantae > Streptophyta > Magnoliopsida > Solanales > Solanaceae > Capsicum > Capsicum rhomboideum. The sequence continues at coordinate 47,441,596 of CP124712.1, read as the reverse complement.
AGTAGCTAGAATGAAAGTCAGATGTATGCTCATAATCTTTGCATCTCACATGAAGTTTAAAATCTATAAAATGAATGTCAAGAGTACCTCCCTAAATAGATATCTAAAAGAAATCTATGTGCAACAACCTTCGGGATTTAATAGTCAAGACTTCTTAATTTTCTCTGGTACCAATTATTGTAGAAGATCATGGATTACTAGCACAAAATGACACATAAAGAAAATAGAAAAGAAAAACAACACAAGAATTTAATGAGGCTCATCCACATCTAGTCTTCATACAAAAAATAGATAAAGTTTACCACTATAAATAAGAATGAGTGTACAATACAAAAAATCAACAATTACAACCCTTTATATAGATTCCATGCAATTCCTAATTAATCCTACAAGTAATGATTTTACATACCTACAATGAAAATGATTGTCCCAAACAAATAAGAAAAATAAGTTTCCCAATTTAACCTACTAAGAAATCTGACATGATTCGAATTCATAAAATTGAACACAAAAAACAAAATATATTAATTAAATATTTTATTTTATATATCAATATAGTCACACCAGTATAGTTTTCAAGCCATAACCAATCAATATAAGTTCAAATTCCAAAGACTTTTTCCTGTTTGTCACGATTTTTGAGTTTTTTTTCAAGTTTACAAAAGAAACTCAAAGCTGCAGCGAGCCAAATTGTATTCTTAGTATTGAGCATCAGTGTAGGATGAATATGCCTATGGAAGAGGTAGTCAAGAAGGATACCATCAAGTGGTTGGATGAAGGTGTTGTTTACCCTATTGCGGATAATAAATGGGTGAGCCCGGTTCAATGTGTGCCGAAGAAGGGTGAAATCACTATGGTTCCATATGCAAATGAACTTATTCTGATGAGATCGGTCACTAGTTGACGAGTGTGCATGGATTGTAAGAATCTGAATATATGGACTGAAAAAAATCATTTTTCGATGCCATTTATGAACCAGATGTTAGACTATCTTGCTGGTAGAATGGTATTGTCTTCTTGATGGTTACTTGGGATATAATTAGAATTTGATTGCTCCTGAAGACTAAGAGAAGACCTATTTCACTTTACCACATGGGACATTTGCTTTCAAAAGTATGCCTTTTGAATTATGTGATACGCCAGCAACTTTTCAGCATTGTATGATGTCTATCTTATCAGACATGGTGGAAGACACTATCGAGGTATTCATGGATGATTTTTTTTTTTTGATAGGTGACTCTTTTGAGGATTCCTTATCCCATTTGGATAGTGTACTGAGGAGGTGTTAAGATTGCAATTAGTGCTTAATTGGTAAAAGTATCACTTTATGGTCAAAGAAGGGATATTGGTTGGCCACAAGATTTCAAAGAAGGGGATTGATGTGGATAAGGTAAAGATTGAAGGTATTGAAAAATTGCCTCCACCGGTTTCTGTGAAGGGTATTCGAAGCTTTTTGGGGCATGCTAGATTTTATCATAGGTTCATCAAGGATTTTTCTAAAATTGAACATCCTTTGTGCAAGTTGTTGGAGAAAGAGGTGAAGTTTGTGTTTGATAATGCATGTCTGAAGGCATTTGAGTGCCTTAAGGAGAAATTAACATCGGCCCCTATCATTGTTTTACCTGGTTGGTCCATGCCATCTGAGGTTATGTATGATGCTAGTGGAATGGCATTATGAGCAATCCTAGGAAAATGGCGTGAAAAAATACTTCATCCTATCTATTATGCTCGCAAAGCACTAAATCCAACTCAGAAAAATTACACTTTGATGGAACAAGAGTTGCTTGTTGTGTTTTTTGCTTTTGAGAAGTTTCGTTCCTACTTGTTTGGCTCAAAAGTGATTGTGTGCACTGACCACACAGCTTTTTGGTACCTTACGGCAATAAAGTATGCAAAGCCTAGATTGATTCGATGGGTTCTTCTATTGCAAGAATTTGACTTCGAAGTGAAAGACTGAAAGGGGACTAAAAATCAAGTAGCTGACCACTTTTCACGACATGAAAAAGAGGCAATGTTGTAGTTGAGATATGATCTTGATATTGATGACACATTTTTGGACGAGCAGGCATTGGTTGTATCACAAGACTTGAATCCATAGTTCACAGATTTTGCTAATTATTTGGTGAGTAAAGTGGTACATGTGGACTTATAGTTTTAGCAATGGAAGAAGTTTACGTTTGATGTGCGAAAATTTTTCTAGGATGAGCTATACTTGTTTGCGATTTGTGTGGATGGAATGATTCATAGATGTGTCCCAGAGTTTGAGATGATGAGTATTCTAGAAGCATGTCACTCATCCCCAGTTGGGGTTCATCATAGTGGGGTGTGCACGACTAATAAGATTTTGTAATGTGGGTATTATTGGTCCACCATTCATCAAGATGCTTATGACTATACAAAGTCTTGTGACCAATGCCAAAGACAAGGCAACATCTCACGGAGGCATGAGCTACCGTTGACCCAGAGATTGAGCTATTTGATGTGTGGGGTATTGATTTCATGGGTCCATTTGTGAGATTATAAGGTATGAATTAAATCTTGATTGTTGTTGACTATGTCTCGAAGTAGGTGAAGGTAATCACGCTTCCAAACAAAGAAGGAAATAGTGTTACAACATTTCTGAGGAGAAACATATTTGTAAGATTTGATACACCGAGGGCCATCATCAGTGATGGGGGTTCTTGCTTTTGTAATCATCTATTCAAGGCCCTTCTTGAGAAATATTTTCACGGTCCAAAAGGTCATGATTGACACCCTCCCTATCCTATGGCGGGATAACCATATTAGTATCACCTTTACTCACGTAAGTGTTACTCTCACATTAATATTATATGATTCCCCATGTATTAAATCAGTTCTGAAAGGTTTTCATTCAAATAAAAATCATTGTCAGATGACATCATCATCCATAAAGCGAATAGAGTGCGAAAACGTTTATTTATTATAATTCTCGGGACCTGAAATCATTGTACAAGAACATCTAAAAACAACTAAGGCTGGAAATAACTAGGATATCCCAAAAACATAACAAGAATAAATCATCTTAGTCCCGAAATAAAGGATATCAACATCATAAGAAGATCTGAAGGTTGCTTGGACATGGTGCTCACCCTCAAAATTCGGTATGAACGTCTAACTAGAGCCGATGTCGCGTGTTAATTGCTGAAGAATGTTCTGTACTCAAAAAAAGAAGAGTATAGGTAGCATCAATACATCAACAAGTACTGGTAAGCATCATAGGTCGACTAACTTAACAATGTACAAATAAGCAAGTCAAACAAGTATAAAAGCGATCATACAAAACTCATAACCAATGATATCAATCCAACAAATACAACAGGTATCATCATATAATTACAACTCACAAGTTTACTTTCACAGAGTTTCATACTTCGTCATTTTCATCAACAATTCATCATCAGATATCATCATCATAAAAGCACTCAATGCATATGAATGAGTGCATGTATGCAAAATGTGCGCATCATCTCATACTTTTCTCATCCTTATCATCAACTTCATAGCGTACCGACTTGGTATTCGACCCATTATCACAATATATCATACCGTACCAGCATGGTACCCAACCTATTATCACAACATATCATATTGTACCGACTTGGTACCCGACCCATCATCTCAACATATCATCACAATGTAATGAAAATGTAATGCAGTCATTAAATCACAAGTTATGCTAGAAGGCAATCATAGATGTCTAAATTACAAACAAGCACAAAGCCAAGAAAGTATAAGTTCTACAAAAAACCATAGCCTACCTCAACTCCTTTGCTCAAAGTCACCCTTAAGCCACACTTTTGCCTTTTCGATCTCGTTCTTGATCTATAAAAACAAGAATATACATTCATTTCTGTAATACCCCATACATTTTTGACCCTAATTGACAACCTTAAACCATGTTTACCCTAGGTTCAAGAGCAATAAGTACGTATTTTGTATTGTTATTGATGGAACATTTGATATTGTGCTAGTAAGTGTGATTAGACCTTTGTAGTAGGCGTTGTGACTTTGTGGAGCATTTGTGGGGTGAAAAGTGAGGTTTAAGGGACATCCAAGCAAAGGATCTTAAATATAAGAGGCAAGCAAAAGGTTGGAACTTGAAGAATCCAACCAAATCCGCAAAGAAAAGTCGAAATCAAAAATTAAGCATGGGGCGCGCCAGGTGGCGTGTCGGGCCGCTTTTGGCCGAAATATTTTTGGCACAGGCAGCAAGGGGGCCCACCCAGGGGAGTGCCAGGCCGCTCCTGCACACTTTTTCTAGAGCTGAAATTTTTCTAAGTCCCTAGGGCGCCCAGGAGCGTGTCGGGGTGCTTTTTGCCAAATTTCTTCTACGATTATTAGTCTATAAAGAGGACTCGGGGGTTATGGTATCCTTATTCCATCGTAGTAGGACTACTCTTGAGCGAGTTTGGCATCCAAGTTGGGGTTAATTCTTCGTCACAAGTATTTTATCAAATTATGTTCAATTAAGCCATGAGTGGCTAGAATTTCTTATTTTTGAGATTGAGGCTACGAACATGAATCTCGTGAGTTGAATATTGTCGTGACATTTTGGGATTATTTAAACATGAGATATATGGTGGATCATACATTGAATTTGGTGGGCTAAGTTAACATGTGTTAATGGGCTCAATTTAAGGCCCAAAATGGATTAAAAGACATGGCCCAAAAGGGCAAATGACCCATTCTTCCATGTTGACCAAGTAAACATGGCATTTAATGCCAAGAATTGGATAAGGATGACTTGAGGGCCTATATAAAGGGGAAAAATCAGATTTTTATTTACATAAACACACATGCCAATCTAGACATTTCCACAAGATATTTCTTTAAGCTCTCAAAACCCTAAGTCATCTCTTTGGACAAGATCATCATTTTTTAAGCTTGGGTAAGTGTTTATTCTTGTGATTTAATATATTATGTGCATGAGAGATGGTGTATATCATGATGGTTATGTCTAAAAGTGTGAGTAGTGCACTTTTGCTTTTTGCTAAAAGATGTGTCATCTATGGGATTTGAACTTGAAAGGAGACTTGAGGTTTTGATGGAAGTGAATGATGTGGATGAAATATCAACATGTATGGTGTGGTTATGTCCTTAAATTGGTTTTTTATATATGTATAACTTGTGGTATTGTTGTTATGCAACATATTCAGATGACTTGATGGAGTAATTGTGACGTTGTGTTGATGGAGAAGTGTACAGTATAAACTTAGTGTGACATGCTATTGGTTTATGATGTCTTGGTCAATGTATGGATGTTGTGGTATTGTTGGTATGATAATTCCATGAATGGTATTGTAAAGGGTGAAATGACGTTATAGGGCAATCATGTAACTCATTGTCGTCTTATGTGCGTGTAAGGTAGTTAGTTGTTAACGTGAGCTCCGTTCTGTACTTGTGTTGTAGAGTGAAACGTAAGGAAGTAGCTGGACTATTTTGTTCACATATAGGATTGTGTATTCATAGTGGGAAGATAAGGTATGTAAGGTTACTCTTTTCGTATCCTTCTGCAGCACATAGTGTTCACATTGACACTGTACTTGTTCCTTTCCGAAATGTCCTATGGTATCTCATTTTTGGTTATCAATTATTCTTAATCACATGTTCCTTACTCATTGATCTATTGTTATTCACATGTCTCTTATTCATTGACTATTACTCCAAGTTCCAACAATGTTACAACCAATAACGTATCACTCTTATAATATAAGAATTGAAGTAATGCATACTTGTTGAGTACGGGTAGCAACCCAAAAGGGCGTAAGCCTAGCTAGGGGAAATCCTGAATGTATATTGAGTATGGGTAGCAACCCAAAGGGGCAAAATCCTAGCTAGGGGCAATCCCGAATGTATATTGGGAACGGGTGGCAACTCGAAGGGGCGTAAGCCTAGCTAGAGGCAATCCCGAATGAATATTGAGAACGGGTGGCAACTCAAAGGGGCGGAAGCCTAGCTAGAGGTAATGCCAAAAGATTATATGAATGATATCACATGGACAATAATTGATGAATAATTGTGACAATGATATAAGCAAAAACGAAAGAAATGAATGCAATATATACAAATCCACACATGTATATTATGGTGGCTAATCTATAGTGCTCACTCACTTGTACTTGATTTCATTGAAATCCTTATATCTTATGCAGTTGCTTAGTGCCTTACATACTTGGTACATTCTTTGTACTGACGTCCCCAGGGGGACTTACCTTACTTGCTGCAGGCACAGGTGCTAGTAGACCTCCACAGTAGGTTGCGAATCATTTGCCGATCTTTGGTGAACTCTAGTTGGTTTGGGGCTTTTCGAGTCACATGTGTATATTTGTTTTGGTACTGTAATGTTGTATAAAATGGGGACTTGTCCCGACTTTAGGTTGGTTATGTATATGCATCTATTAGAGGCTTTGTAGACCTATGTGGGAAGATGAATGAAAGAGATGTATGTCCATTTTGACTTGATGGCCCTAACGGCCAAGTTTCATATATAATATGTTTTCCATGAATTCCGCCATTGGTATTGTATAGTTACATGAGGTAGAATGATATTCCTACAGAGACATGCATATGAATGTTCATGAGCAAAGATTGGTTCTCTCGGGCCTCAACGGCTTAGGGTGCCAGTCCGCCTCGTTGGAATTCGGGGCGTGACAATTTCAACAATTCATCCCTTCTTAACTACTAGGGATCGAAAGTCACTGATTTTAGCCATGAACTTACCCTATTTCATCATCTTTGGATTTGTTTTATCATTTAAACTTCATGAACCCTACTTGAATTAGCATAAATAATTGTAATTCTAGTCCCATTAGTATTTTCTAACACCCTAGGATCATTATCTACTGAAATTATACACATTCCAATCACTTTTTAATCAATTCCCACAAGCTTGGGTTAAACCCCCAAAATCCGCCATTAATCTATTTTCTAGTGAATTCCTAAGGTTAAACGAAGTAAATTCAAGTCTAGAATGTAATTACTTACCTCCAAAGATGAAAAACTTCAAAATTCCTCTGAAAATCACCTCTCCCCATAGCTCTATCACATTTTTCAAAAAATAGGGAATGAAAATGTTTTCTAGTTTTTTTAAAACTATAATTTTACCGTGCATTACTACTGTAGTGGATAATTACCACTGTAGAGGTTAAATTTTTGTTGTAGCGGTTCATGCCATTTTTACTGGAGGTCGCCGCTACAGTTCCCATGACCACTGTAGCGGTTACATTTTTTGATGCAGTGGTCCAAGGTAGAAACTTGAGACCTCTCCTCAGTTTTCTCATTTTACAATACACATCACGAATTTCAACATTGCGAACCAACCCCTCTACAATAAATGCTATAACCGAAGTTTTATAGCTCTGTTTAAGGTGCTGAAAGTTGGTATGACTTCCTATACTTGTTGGCTATCTAACTACCACATCAAACCCCACTCTAACCAATTACATTAAAACCAATTTTTTTTCAACTAGCACATTCTAAAAAATAAGCTAATACTAGACTAACCCTGAATTCCTCAAAATTTTACTAAGGGGAGTCTAGGTGCAACTTCTACCTCCTATTTCAGAATAATGACACTTTGGGTCATTACAATAGATACCAATTTACCACTCGTTCATCCCTGAACAATAACTGGCCCCAAAAAGACATAACAACTGGAATAGAGTGTACTTGAGTCAATGAATAAGTGCGGATACTGCTTACGCATGTTTGCTTCTGTCTCCCATATAGCTTCTTTAATGGTATGCTTCCTCCACTGACCCTTGACACAAGGAATGACTCGTGTCCTCAACTTCCTTATATCTCTAGCTAGGATAGTAATCGGTTCCTTTTCATAAGATAGTTCCTTATCAAACAGTTTTGGTCCCCAACAAATAATGTAGTCACCATCTCCAAGGTACTTCTTTAACATTGATACATGGAATACGGGGTGGAGCCCGAACATACTAGGGGTAAGGCCAGTATGTATTCTACCGACCCCACTTTTTTTCAATACCTCAAAGGTCCTATGTACCTTGGCCTCAACTTGCCCTTCTTACCGAATCGCATCACATCCTTCATAGGTGACATCTTTACAAGTACTTTCTCCCCCTTATCAAACTTCATGTCTATTACCTTTTTATCCACATATTCCTTCTGTCGGCTTTGATCCGCTATGAGTTTCTCCTGTATGAATCTCACTTTTTCCATAGATTCCTTGAGCATATAAGTGCCCTAAAGCCTCACCTCGAACGTGTCAAACCACCTAATTAGGGAGCTACATCGCCTACTATATAAGGCCTCAAAAGGAGCCATGTCGATACTAGAGTGGTAGATATTGTTATAGGCAAATTCGTACAATGGTAAATATTATTCCCATTGACCCCCGAAGTCTATAACACAAGCCCAGAGCATATCCTCAAGCACTTGGATAGTCAGCTCAAATTGACCATCGGTTTGTGGGTGGAAAGTTGTGCTCAAGTCCAATCTAAAACTCAACTAGGAGTAAAACCTCTCCTTAAAATTAGAAGTGAGCTGAGTACCCTAATCGGATACAATTGACACCGACCTCATGTAACCTTACAATATCCTTCACATAGATCTTGGCCAACTTAGCTGCATTATAATCAACTCTTATAGGGATAAAATGAGTTGACATAGTCAATCAGTCAATAATAACCCAAATGAAGTCGCATTTCCTCAACGTTTTTGGAAGACCAACCAAAAAATCCATCATTATCCATTCCCACTTCTATTTTGGAATGGACATCCACTGAAAAGTACTACTAGGATTTTGATGTTCGTATTTGATTTGTTGGCAGTTTTGACACATAACCACAAAATCTACAATGTCACGCTTCATCCTTCGCCACCAATAGTATTGTCTCAAGTCTCTATACATGTTGTTGGCACCCAGATGTATGAAGTACTTAGAATTGTAAGCCTCTGCCAGAATGGTGGGAATCAAGTTACCTACCCGAGGTACACACAGCCGACCTCGGATTCTCAAATCCCCCTTGTCATCAAGGATGGCCTCCTTCGCCTCCCCTTGTAATACCTTTTTTTTAGGTTATTTAATTTCTTATCTTCAAACTATCTACTCTTAATCTGATCATAGAATGTGGACCTAGACTCCACATATGCCAACACCTTTCCTTTGCTAGTTTCCTGCAATCTCAAAAAATCATTAGCCAAAAATTGTACCTCTCTCGCCAATGGGCGCCTGGACATCTCCATAAATGATAAACTCCCCATGCTCACTGGTTTCTGGCTTAGTGCATCCGCCACCACACTGGCCTTACTTGGGTGATACAGAATTGAGATGTCATAGTCCTTAATCAACTCCATCTATCTTCTCTATCTCAAATTCAAATCCCTCTAGGTGAACACGTGTTGCAAACTGCGGTGGACTGTGAACACCTCACACTTCACCCTGTAGAGATAGTGTCTCAAAATCTTTAAAGCGTACACCATAACTGCCAATTTCAACTCATGCGTAGGGTAATTTTTCTCATAAGGCTTTAGTGGTCTCGAAGCATAAGCAATCACATTCCGATCCCGCATAAACAATGCACCTAAACCCTAACGTGAGGCATCACAAAATATAATAAAATCCTTACCCTCAATAGGTAGGGTTAGTACTAGAGATGAAGTTAACACAGTTTTAAGCTTTTGAAATCTCTCGTCACACTTTTCATCCCATTCAAATGGAACTTCTTTCTGGGTCAAATGGGTCAGGTGCGAAGCAATAGTAGCAAACCCCTTAACAAACCGACGGTAGTAGCTTGCCAACCCTACAAAACTATGGATTTCTGTCATAATCGTTGATCTAGCCCAATTTTTAACCGCCTCAACCTTTTACGGGTCTACCATAACCCCCTCTTTAGAAACCATGTGTCCCAAGAAGGACACTAAAGAAAGCAAGAATTCACATTTAGAGTACTTATCTACAATTGCTTCTCCTTCAATGTCTTTAAAACAACACGCAAATAAGCTTCATGCTCTTTCTCACTCTTAAAATAAATAAGTATATCATCAATAAACACAATAACCAATGAATCCAAAAAAGGCTTAAACACTCCATTCATAAAAATCATGAAAGTAGTTGGGGCATTGGTCAAATCAAAAGACATAACCAAAAACTAATAGTGTTCATAACGAGTTTGAAAGGCAGTCTTCGGGATGTCCTCAGCGCTGATATTTAGCTGATGATAACCCGACCTTAAATCAATCTTATAGAACACTGCAGCTCCTTGAAACTAGTCAAACAGATCATCTATTCTAGGCAAAGGATATTTGTTACGAATGGTCACCCTATTCAACTGGCGATAATCTATGCACATCCTCATACTATCATCTTTCTTTTTTACAAACAACACTGGTGCACCCTACTGAGAGAAACTTGGATGAATAAATCCTTTTTCTATTAACTCTTACAATTGGGACTTCAACTCTCTCAGCTCTGCAGGTGTCATACGGTATTAAGGGATAGAAATGGGTCTAGTCCTCGGCTCTAAGTCTATACAAAACTCAATTTATCGATCTGGAGGAATACCTAGAAGATCATCTGAAAACATTTCTAGGAATTCACATACCACTGGAACTGATGCTATAAGAGGGACTACAGAGTTATCTTCCTGAAGATGGGCTAAAAATGCCCTACACCCCTTATTTACTAATTTCTCAGCATAAATTGCAGACACAACCCTAATAGGATTAATTTTAAAGGTACCCTCCCACTCTAACTTTTTTCTCCCGGGTATTGCTGCAGTAACGATTTTGGAATGATAATCAAGAATAGTATGATAAGGGGACAACTAACTCATCCCCAAAATAACATCAAACTCCTCCATGTCTAGAATAACCAAGTATTCTAGGGTCTTAAATCCCATGAACATCATAGGACACGCAGAATATACCTAATCAACACATACAGACACCCCAACTGATGTAAACACATTCATAGAAGTATCAAGATATTCACAGTCCAAGTCCTAACCCATAGCAAATTTCACAAACACATAAGAAAAAGTGGAACCGAGATCAAACAATACAGAAGCCATATGAACACAGCTAAGAATAGTACATGTGATCACCATATCGGAAGCCTCTGCCTCAGGACCAGTTGGAACAATATAAAAATATGCCTTATCACTACCTTGGCTACCACCTCTACCACTCTGAGCTCCGTTTCTACCAATTTGTCCTCCACCTTGGTTGGCCTGGCTGCCACCCCTAGCTTGGACACCACACCCACCCTATGGATGACCCCTACCATTTTCTCATCCACCAGACCAGACCTGTCATAACTACAGCAGTAGAAGCTGGTTGCTGTGTTAACTGACCTGCAGATAAGAAATTAGGACAATAGCTCCTGACATATCCCAAAACCCCACACTCAAAGCACTTGGGTCCCAAAGTAGGCCTCTGAACTGAAGAGGAAGAAGGTGTGTAGTTTCCGCCACAGGAAGGCTAATAACTGACCCAAGATGGGGCCCTTGTAGATACTGGAATAGCTGAATAGTAGGGCTTAGAAGAACCATGCCCCTTTGAGAAGGTACCACTAAAGTGGCCCAGTGTCCGAGCCTTTTTCTCTTCTGCTTTTACCTCTCCCTATTTCTCAAGTGCTTCAGACTTCTTGGAAAATTCAACAACGTCCTAGAAGGACTTACTAGACACATTCACAGATAAAGTAGCCAACTGAATTCTCGAATTCAGACCCTTCAAAAAATACCTGATCCGCTCCTCTTCTGAGGTAATCAACTGTAGTGCATATTGAAACAGGGCATGAAACTTGGCCTCATAGGCTGCCACAAACATGTTACCCTACTCTAAGCTTGGAAACTCATCCTTCTTCTAGTTATGATAAGTGCGGGAAACATATTTTTCAAGGAATACATTCTGAAATTAAGCCCAAGTAAGTGGAGGTAAGGTAGCCCTGCACTCCACAAATGGCCTTCACCATTACTTGGCTTTGTTTTATAGCTGAAAGGAAACAAAATCCACACCATACCTTTCAACAATACCCATCTTGTGCAGACATTCATTACAATCTATTAAGAACTCAGAAGAATCCTCGAATTTTATACCTTGAAATACCGGGGGCTTCATCTTCATGAACTTATAAAATAACCCATGCTCATCATCTTTCATCACTAGTCCAAGTACTTGTTAAGGATACACCTCTGTTTCAGATCTTGTATCCATCCTTAGTGCTACAGCAGTGGCATGTTGTAAGGCTATGGGTGGAACAGTTGGAATAACTAGAGTGTAGCCCGTGTTATCCAAGTTGCCTAAAACCCCAACACTTGTTGAATCACCTTTGTAGATAAAGTCACCTGTGCTTCCCCATTTAGTGTTGGCACCATATTCTCCGGAGCTATCAATTCTTCTTTCTCAACTACCTCCTCTTCATCCTGAGCATGGCCTAGAGCATCATATTATAGAGGAGGGGTAGGTGGTGTTTGTCTTGCCGATATCGAGGATGCCTGTGCTCTACCCCTAATGGGCACTGCTCTCCATCCTCTCTTTATTGCTCTGCCCTTAACTCAAGGCCTACCCCTGACTGTGGCCTTAGCGGCTGGTGTGGGTGCTGCTGGAGGTGCTTCCGCAGGTGTTGTTACTGTTGCTCTGGTGGTACGAGTATTCACCATATGTAGACAAAAGTGAAAGGATTAGATACCAATTTGGATCACCAGCTACCAATTGGAATAAAATAATAGCACAAAGGAAGAAAGAAAGGAAATTCTTTTCCTAAAGTCCTGTAGCCTCCTGAAGAAAAGTACAGAAGTCTCCGTACCATTTCATAGGACTCTATTAGACCTGTTCTTGTATGATGAGATCTATGAACCCATTGCTCTGATACCATCTCTGTCACGACCCAAACAGACATGATTGGCACCCGTCCTAACCTATGGCGGGAGAACCATACTAGTCTCACCTTTACTCACGTAAGTGTTACTCTCACATTGATATTATATGATTCCCCATGTATTAAATCAGTTCTAAAAGGTTTTCATTCAAATAAAATCCATTATCAAACGACATCATCATCCATAAAGTGAATAGAGTGCGGAAACCTCTATTTAATACAATCCCCGAGACCTAAAGTCACCATACAAGAACATCTAAAAATAACAAAGTCTGGAAATAAATAGAATGTCCCAAAAACATAACAAGAACAAATTGTCATAGTCCCGAAACAAGGGACATCAACATCCTAAGAAGATCTGAAGGTTGCCTGGACATGGTGCTCACCCTCAAAATCTGATCTGAACTGCTAACTAGAGCCGACGTCACGTGTCAACCGCTAGAAGATGTTCTGTACTCAACAAAACAAGAGTACATGTAGCATCAATACATTAACAAGTACTGGTAAGCATCATAGGTCAACTAACTTAACAATGTACAAGTAAGCAAGTCAAATAAGTATAAAAGTGATCATACCAAACTCATAACCAATGATATCAATCAAACTAACACATCATGTATCATCATATAATTACAACTCACAAGTTCAATTCACAGGCTTTCATACTTAATCATTTTCATCAACAATCATCATCAGATATAATCATCATAAAAGCACTCAATGCATAAGAATGAGTCATGTATGCAAGATGTGTACATCATGTCTTACTTTTCTCATCCTCATCATCAATATCATAGCATGCCGGTGTGGTACCCGACCCATTATCACAACATATTATATCGTACCGGCATGGTACTCGATCCATTATCACAGCATATCATATTATACTAGCGTGGTACCCGATCAATTATCTCAACATATCTTCACAATGTAATGAAAATACAATTTAGTCATTTAATCACAAGTCATGCTAGAAGGTAATCATAGATATCTAAATCACAAACAAGCACAAAGATAAGAAAGTCTAAGTGCTACAACAAAACCATAGCCTAGCTCAACTCTTTTGCTCAAAGTCACCCTTAAGCCACACTTTTGCACTTTCGATCTCGTTCTTGATCTATAACAATAAGAATATACATTCATTTCAACAATTCATCCCTTTTTAAAACCTAGGGATCAAAAGTCATTGATTTTAGTCATGAACTTACCCTATTACATCATCTTAGGGTTTTCTTATCATTTAAACTTCATGAACCCTACTGGAATTAGCATAAATAATCGTAATTCTAGTCCCATTAGTGTTTTCTAACACCCTAGGATCATTATATACTAAAATTATACACATTCCCATCACTTTTTCATCGATTCCCACAAGCTTGGGTTAAACCCCCAAAATCCACCATTAATCCATTTTCTAGTGATTTTCTAAGGTTAAACCAAGTAAATTTAAGTCTAGAATATAGTTACTTACCTCCAAAGATGAAAAATTTCAAAAACTCTCTGAAATCACATCTCCCCAGAGCTTTATTGTATTTTTTAAAAATTGGGGAATGAAAACATTTTTTGGTTTTTTAAAAAATGTAATTTTACTGTGCGTTACCACTGCAGCGGATAATTACCGCTGCAGCAGTTAAATTTTTGTTGTAGAAGTTAGCACCCTTTTTACTGGAGGCCTCCGTTGCGGTTCCCATGACCGTTACAGTAGTTACTTTTTCATTCTTTTTGAAATGAACGGAGTAGTAATTTATTTTTTTGGAAATAAGTTTGAAAGAAAAATCCCCCCAAAAAGTTGAATTAATGGTGTGGAGCTTATGCATTTAGTTTAGAACAAATTTAGTTAAGAATCTTTTTATAATTGTGGTGACCACAATTTTATAGGGTGTTTGTATCCATCATCATAAATATCGTGGATAATTTTATCTATCAGTTTTCTTTTAAAAAAAATTCACTCAGTTTTGATATTTGCATTGGGAGCTGACTGAATTTGATTCACGCCGAGAATTAATAAGTCCCATATTGGGTCGTGAATCTTTCTCTAACAAAGGCCACTGCATATTTAGTTGGGTTCGAATTCAAAACCTCTAGTTAAAGATGAGGAGCATCTATATATCTCTCAACGACGACCTTTGTCTATCAGGTTTACTAGAGTTAGATCCAAAATTAAAAAAGATTCGTGTAATTTGCTTCAATTGATTGCTAGTTAATATTCATATTAGAGGAGAGAAAAATGATTCATGTAATTAACATTAACTTAAAAGTAAGTTGGTTTAATGTAATTGTGTTTCATTAATGATGTTGTTCTAATTATAGTTCACACA
This sequence comes from Capsicum rhomboideum, assembly GCA_031232105.1. Taxonomy (NCBI): domain Eukaryota; kingdom Viridiplantae; phylum Streptophyta; class Magnoliopsida; order Solanales; family Solanaceae; genus Capsicum; species Capsicum rhomboideum. The sequence goes on along the minus strand of CP124712.1, from coordinate 47,426,410 downwards.
ATTTTGAAATGCAAATTCATTTAGTTATTATAAGAAAACATATACTTCCTTTATTATGTATTTAGACAGTTGTTATTTGAGGAGACAAAGTATTTTGATGTGCTTTACTTGAGTTTGTGGGTGTTTCGAAACAACCTCTCTGTTTTACAAGATAGGGATAAGGTTTGCATACACATTGTACTTTTCACATTTTACTAGTAGGATTACACTAGTATAATATTGTTTTTGAATAATTAATACTCCCTCTGTTTAAAAAAGAATGACCTAGTTTGACTTGACACAGAGTTTAAGAAAATAAAGAAAACTTTTGAATCTTATGGTCTTAAATTAAAGATATGTCAAATGTACCAAAATACCCTTTAATCTTGTGGTCTTAAACATACCATATGAAAAGTTGGAATTAAAAAGTTGCTAAAAAGGAAAATGAGTCATTCTTTTTTAAACAGACTAAAAAGGAAAGCAGGCCATTCTTTTAGAAATGGAGGGAGTAATAATTTCAATCCTTCTTTAGTATGCTTTATACTTGAATTTGGGGTCTTTTGAAAATGACTTCCCTATCTTCACAAGGTAGGGATATGGTATGCGTAATACACAGCACACTCTTCAGACCCCATTTGTAAGATTACACTGAGTATGTTGTTGTATAAGTAATAATAGTTCCTAACCTACTTTGATATGTTTTTCTTGAGTTAAGGGTATTTTGGAAACAACCTTTCTATCTTCACAATATAGGAGTAAAGTCTGTGTACACACCATATACTTTTCGGACAACACTTATGAGATTACATCTGAGTATGTTGTTACTATTGTTGTCACTACACCAAAAATAATCTTTAGCGGCAATTAACTAATGTCAATAGTTTAATTGTCGCTAAATATGTTTTTCTTAGAGGCACTTACCAGTGACAATTACATTTTAACTCTCTTTGTAAATGTCCCTAAAGCCTATAGCGACATTGGATCCAATGACAATTAACTAATGCCGGTAAAAAATTTAGCACTCTTTGTTAAAGTGCATATTTATTGCCACTAAAGGTTATTTTTGTTGTATTGTGTATAAGTAATAATAGTTCCAAAATTGTTTTGATATGCTTTACTTGAGTTGAGGATTTGTCAAAAACAACCCCTTTACATTCACAAGATCTGCAAGGTTTGAGTACCACGCCACCTCTTCAAAATCAACTATTAGGATTACACAGGATAAGTTGTTGTTGCTGAACAAGTAATAATAATTTCAAACCTGCTTTGATATGCTTTACTAAAGCTAAGGGTCTTTCAAAAATAGTCTCTCTATCTTCACAAGGTAATGGTTAGGTCTGCATACACACTACGCTCTTCCAACCCCACTTGTGGAATTACACCGACTATGTTGTATAAATAACACTAATAATTTGAAACTTGTTTTGATATGTTTTGCTTGAACTGAAGATCTTTCGAAAATAGCCTCTCTACCTTTACAAGATAAAAATAAGATTCAGATACACACCACCTTTTTCGTAACCCTACTTATGAAATTACACCGAACTTTTGGAATAGGACAGGTGAGAGGAACAAGACTAAAAGATACAGTGGAGATTGTGTCATTGAAACCGTTCCACGTCAGCTTGGTCGAAGGTACTTTTCTTTATGCACTTGGTCCCACCTAATATAAGATAGGAATAAAAGCCCTAGGGAAAGCTATTTATAGTACAGGGAAACTTGAATTCAAAATAAAACTTAGAATTTACCCGCTCGCGTGTGACGACAAGACTAACATCCCGTCACAAAACTAATGACTCATCATTTGTGGTCGTCACTTGAACTCTACTTGATTCAGTTTCTATTTTAGGCTGATGAGATGGGTGATGGCTCGTCACAGGGTTGATGGCTCATCACCTTTGGTCGTCACTCACTTTGAGCTCACTTCGTATTCTATTTTATGCCGACGAAATGAGTGACGAACCATCACAAGGTTGACGTCTCGTCACTTTGGCCTTCATTACTCTTTTTTAGTTCAGTTTCCCCGATTTGGTACTTGTTCCCTGTAACACCCCACACTTTCAGGCTAGAATTTGAACCATCCTTTATACGTGTATATACCCGAATCCTATGATTCCTCTTTAGTATATAAGTTTTAAGATCAATTTCTTAGTGTGGGAACATCTTTGGAGATGAATTGAGGTCATAAAAATCTCTTATCTCAAAGTCGAGTTGAGAACTTTCCTACCGATTGAGTTTTAGTATATGTTTTTATATGGGTCAAATTTAAATGAGTATTTTTCTTAGAATATGAGGAGTTAAGTGGCCCATAAAATATCCAATTAAAGATCTTTGAGTCTTCTTTCCAACGCAATTAACCGTTCATTAATCCGAGTCCGGAGTAAAAAGTTATGTGTATTTTAGTGAGGCAGTATCCCGAGTCACGACACCAACTCACGTGACGTGGGTTGGACCTACGGGACGTGAGTTGGACTTACGGAACCATAGATCCCTTCCGTGGATCAGTTTTTGGAAGCTAAAAAAATTCCCTGATTTTCACGGAACCATTCCACGGCCCGTGGGATGATTTACGGCACGTAGGTGGGTTCCGTGAGCTATTTTCTAGAAAAAAATTTTAAGTCGGCCTAGGGGTATTTTGTTCATTTTCCCATAATGAGACCCGACCTTTTCAGCTTAAAAGCACCTCCTAAAAAATTTTGGTGGACTAATATTTCCTGATTTTAGTGAGTGGAATAGTTTAAATTGATACGTTATGGAAGGTTTGAATGTGTAAGTGTGTATTATATATATATATATATATATATATATATATATATATGAGGACTAGTTTGGTATTAGAAAATTGTGGCTAAATCAATAGATGGATAAGAGCCTTAAATTATACGAATTAGGTGTACTCGATCTTGAGTTATGAGTGTCATGTGTAGCTAGTTCATATGCTTGAAATGCTTAGTATGGAGAAGTTTAGGTAGTTGCTATATGGTGTTCTTTAGGCCTGAATTGAGGGAATTATAGATAGACGATGTGATCCCTTGGTATAGTATTAAAATTTTTGTTAAGTTGTGAGGTTATGTGATTAGAGGTTTAATGCGTGCTAGTATGCTAAGGAATGGAGAATGGATTGTTATGTATTAGAGAATGTGGATGTGTATGCCCGTGAGAGTGTAAGTTATAGGGTGATGACTATAAATGCAAGAGAAAGTTAAGGTTAGTATCTCTGAAAGGGATTTCCTAGAAAGAATTTAGTGTCTTCATATTATAGCTTATCAGGGTGAGTTTAGCGTTCATGTGTATAGTGATTTCCCCATTATGCAGAGTGTTGTTCCTATAGATCTAAAGAGAGAATATGTCCGCAAGTCTAGGATAACGACCTTGAGCCAAGGGGGAGATGATAAACTAAGGCAGATCTTGAATTTTTCTCATGATGGTGAGTTTCAAGAAAGAGTCATGATGATATCTATTCTTATTCGAGCAAATACCTCCTACTTAGGTTTAAGAGGACATTCTACCAATGTTTTATGTATTCAAGTCATGCCCATGCTTAAGGTCCGAGTTTTCTATGAAACTTATGTCCATACTCCGACCCCTGAACTAGAAGTAATAATGTCTCTTAGCAATCCAAGCTTCCAAGTATTCAAGCTCTATGTTACGATGCTCATGATCCATAAACCCATGTATCACATTATGCTTAGTTCTAAGAAACTATACTATCTATATGCTACCGACTCATTTTATGTCATGTATAAGCCTAAAGCAATACTATCTATGCTCATGACCATTCTTAGTTCCCAAATTAGAAGCAATAGCTTCAGGCAGAAATTCTAGTCATATTCCTTGAATTTATGAATCGAGCCGTATGTTATAAAATTCAAGATATGCACTCGTATTTCTCTATGTGCACAGTTCTAAGACCTCATGCCACGTTATGTCTATGTCAGAAACAATTATCTATCCATTCTCTATACATTTTTATATATGAAATATTCGTGCCTATTATACCTTATTTGCAGGTCCTTTTTGAGTGTTAGGGCTCAAACAAGTATAAGTCTTGGTCAAATAATATTCCTCTCATACCGGACCGTTTTCACTTTAGCCCTCCAATGACTTTGCTTATAGTATGATAGTGGTGTTGAAGTAGTTGAGTAATGATTTTATTGGGAGAAAGTAGATGCTCTTAGTTGTGAAAACTAGTGGTGTAATTTCTCCATCCTAAGAAATTATAAGTGTAGACGACCTGTTGCATTAGGTATAGTTGGATGGGGAATCTATGGTGTGACTTCATTAGAAGGGACTAAATTGATAATTCTAGGTGTAGAAGACCCTAAAACGCATGTATTAGTAGGCTTGGATGACGTGATTGATTTATAAAGGGGACATATGGCGTAAAGTCTTGTGAAAGTGATGAAAGTTGCTAAATTTAGGTGCGGAGGTCTGTAAAGTGGGTGCAGTAATAATAGGCATGAATATTATGATTGATAGATATGCAGACCATTGTGTTATGGGGCTAATACTCCTTGATTAAGGTTTGAGGTTGTTTGATTGTAGTGATAAGATGGAGTAGTATTCTTGGATGGATGTAAAGTATAGAGCTTTGTAGCTTAGGCTAGTATTTTAACTCCGGGTTAGGCTTTAACATGGAAGCGCTATTTAAACTCAGGCTCTAGTAGTTATGTGTTTCGCGGGGGGAATTGTATGTTTGAAATGATGAAGTGTGGTATCCATAGTAGAAAACATAGTTGAGGAGTGTTACTAAATTTAAGGGCTATTAGACATACCATTTAAGGTGGAGAATGCTTATATCCTTATGTCCCATAAAAATCTTATTTCATATCTTGAGTCAATTTTAATTAGGGCGATGATTTTTGAAAAATTCATGTCTTATGTTGTTATGATCATGTTCCATAGAACTCATGTCCAAGATCATGACTATGTCAAGTCTCATTACCTCATAATTCGTGCTTGCACAATTTTCTTAGTATTGTCATGAAGCTCCTTTTGATGCATATGTATGTTTCGTTGAGGGAGAATTCCTAAGGTGAGATTTCATTTTTATTCCGTACTTTTAGATCTTCAATAAGTTGCTATCCATCATTCGAGGACAAATGATCCCAAGGGGGAATAGTGTAACACCCCACACTTTCGGGCTAGAATTTGAACCGTCCTTTATACGTGTATATACCCGAATCCTATGATTCCTCTTTAGGATATAAGTGTTAAGATCAATTTCTTAGTGTGGGAACATCTTTGGAGATGAATTGAGGTCATACAAATCTCCTATCTCAAAGTTGAGTTGAGAACTTTCCTACCGATTGAGTTTTAGTATATGTTTTTATATGGGTCAACTTTAAATGAGTATTTTTCTTAGAATATGAGGATTTACGTGGCCCATAACATATCCAATTAAAGATCTTTGAGTCTTCTTTCCAACGCAACTGACTGTTCATTAATCCGAGTCCGAAGTAAAAAGTTATGTGCATTTTAGTGAGGCAGTATCCCGAGTCATGACACCAACTCACGTGACGTGGGTTGGACCTACGGGACGTGAGTTGGACTTACGGAACCGTAGATCCCTTCCATGGATCAGTTTTTGGAAGCTAGAAAAATTCCCTGATTTTCACGGAACCATTCCACGGCCCGTGGGATGACTTACGACACGTAGGTGGGTTCCGTGACCTGTTTCCGAGAAAAAAATTTTAAGTCGGCCTAGGGGTATTTTGGTCATTTTCCCATAATGAGACCCGACCTTTTCAGCTTAAAAGCACCTCCTAAACCCTAGAAACATATTTTTCTTTCTCCAAAAACATACTCCATCTTCTCTCTAAACACAAAGGGAGATATCAACTAGGGTTCAAGCTACAAGGTCCAAAGATTCAAGTTTTCTTCAAGTTCTCTCCGTAAAAAGGCATGTTTGAACACTCCCTATTTCAAATACTATTCTAAATTATGATTATTCTTTATTATGTATATTATTATGGTGATTTTGAAATTAGGGTTGGCGATTTTGTTATTAAAGCTTGATATTAATCTTCCCCTTTTCTTTAAGAATGGATTTTTAATCTTAAATTGGGGGTTTTGAGACTGAATTGGCTATTTGAAATTTATGAACTATAATTGATATATTTTTTAGCCATGATTTCTAGTCTCTTGAAAGCTTGAAACTTCATAAGGGATATCAATGTTTTTCCCCGTCCTTTATATCATTGAAAGTATTGTGTTATTTAAAAGGGTTTGAAGTTGTTATGAGGATTTCAATTATAATTATGTTTATGATGTTAAAGGTGGGGTTCATTTTGGAGTCAAAAGATGTTTAATGAAAATTATTTGGCATGATAAGAATGACTTACAAGGTTATTGGTATGACGATACCAACATGTTAATGCCTTAATGAAAGACTCAATGATTGAATGTAATAAAAATATTTTAATTGGGCCTGAAGAGAATTATGTAGTTTACCGAGAAGGTGTAGTCCTTGTGACCAACACTGGAAACCACGTTTGCCGACGTTGGGGGAGGTCTTGTCCTAAAATATGGATGGCCACTATGTGCTTGCCTTGAGCAGTTGTATGCAGTTTTTGATGAGGTTTTAATGTTATCTCAGTCCATGCGGCTAACATGGGCTGAGGCCCCGCCAGTTGGGGAGTACTGGACCCATATTGCCCGTGGGTTACTTAATGTTGGTGTAACTACATAGTTCAAAACTAAAGATTTCAAATGATTGTTTTATTTTATATTTTCAAATGTTCTTTATTTCATACCTCATTTATGACAAATTTATACGATGAAGCTCTCCAAAATTTTTATTATTATATTATATGAACTGTTTGGATCCCTTTCCTTCGGTTGCATGCCAGTACTCATCGTACTGACTGTCCTCAGACACTACATCTTTTCATGATGTAGGTTTCGAAGCCTTTGTTCATGACCCAGTTCAGCAGTAGATTATTCGCAGGTCAACAGTTCGTAAGTGGTGATCCCTCCATCTTTCGAAAGGCATTATGTTTATTTTCCCTAGAACTTCATATTGATTTTATGGTATTACCGGGGCCATGTCTTAGCTTAGGATTTCTATTCATGATGTTAGAGGCTTCGTAGACCTAAGTTAATTATTATTTTGATGTTACATTCCAAAGATTTTGGACTTTAGAAATCTTTTATTTTATGGGTCTAGTTTCCGCATTTATTTTTATTATGACTATGCTTATGATGTAATGCTAAGAGGTCTTATCGGGCCATCACTGGTTCGGGAATCCTGTCACGGCCAGGGCCTCTGTTCGGGTCGTGACATTCCCTTTTCCTACACACTAAAGGTAAAAAATGATTAAAAATAACATGAGTTGCTTAAGGATTTATAATTATTCCTAGATGAAAGACTCAAATGTGCCGTCAAAATGCCGGCACATCAACACCCTCAACTTAGAATATTTACTTGTCCTCAATCAACTAAACAACACTATACTATGCAAACAACCAGATTCTACGGAATAACACAACAGTTAAATCATCAAAATCGAACCTATCAGTCTAGTCAAACTCATCATGCATGGACTAATTATCAACTAACCAACACGGATCCATGATTGGCATCACAATACAAATAGGCAATATTGCATACACTCATAGTAATTAACCTGACGGCTAGTAGTTAACAGTGCTATCCACATGCCTTCACCACAAAAAAGTCTCACACACAAATATCAAATTAATTAGGGACTGACAATCAAATATCTTACTCTTTTTTAAATTAATTACGGACCAGTGGTCCTTTTTATTAATAATCAGATAAGTCTGGCCCAAAGAGGCCCAAAATGAAAGCAAAAAAAACAAAAAATATTTACAACCCAAACCGGCCCAAAAGTAACCAGATTTAGGCATATAAAACATGACCCTAAAATTTAAGGTTTCCTAAATTGAACCTCAACCTTTTTTTCTTTTTTCTCCTTTGTTTTCACTGCTGAGAATGTCTCTATTGTGCCTTCCAAATGCTGGTCTCCGCCTCCTTTTATTATGGGTTGTGAACTATCTTCATCGCCATAGAGGCGACTGTTTCTTGTTCAACTTGCAGAAGTTAGAGCTCCACTTTCTCTCTTTTTATCCGATCAGCTGACTTCTAACATTTCTTTTTCCTTCTCTCCTACAGTTTTGTAATTCGGTAGAGGTCCAAGAGTTTAAGTAAAACTAGAAAGAGGATTAGAACCATGTATTCCAGTTTCATAGTTCTTTGTAAGTCCTTTTTACCTTCCTTTTGTTCATTCCCTCTTCTTCTCCATCTTAACAGATGTGTTTGGTTTAGCTGAAGCAGAAGTGGAGAAAACTACGTCGCTCCCGACTTCCATCTTTTAGAGCTCTTAGTTGGATGTAAGTTAAAACTCACAAATCTGGTTTCAGAACCTTCATTTTTTGCTGGTGATCCTTTTTGTTGGCTGATGTAGCTTAGGCTATGTAGCAATCTTACAATTATTTTTCCCTTATGGTGGCCATAAATTGTAACACCCCGTACATTTTTGAACTTATTTGACTGCCTTAACATTTATGGAATTATTTAAACTTGAGATAGTTGGTGTATTATCCACTAACTTTATTGGGTTGAATTAATATTGTGCTAATGGTCTCAATTGAGGCCCAAAAAAAATAAGTAAATAAGACATGGCCCAAAAGGAAATGATCCATTCAAAATTTGACCAAGTAAACATATCATCTTTGACCAAAAGTTTGGCTAAGGATGACCATAAAGAGAGGTGGTTTGAAGGGACTATATAAGGCTAAAAAATTAGCTCTTATTCACCATAAAACACTTGCAAAATTCCAGATTTTTCCAAGAGATATTTTCTCCTCTCTTAAACCCTAAGCAACCACCCTTTTGGACAAGATCTTCACCTTGCAAGCCTTGGTAAGTGTTTACTCTTATGGTTTAATATATTATATACATGACGTATTGTTTAGATCATGTTGGTTATGTTTAAAAAATGTTGAGCAGTCCACTTATTGTGAAGCAGTCCACTTTTGCTTCTTTACTAAAGGATTTGCCTTCTATGTTGTTTAAACTTAAAAGGGGACTTAAGGTCTTGAAGGAAGTGAATTAGATGGATTAAATTTCAACATGTTAGGATGTGGTTATGTCCCAAACTTGTTTCCTCCTTGTGTATGACTTGTGGAAATGTTGTTATGAAATTGTGCATGGAACCGGTGGTATAGTGAAAGCAGAATATAGTTTTGTGATGTTCATGTGTATTTTGAAACCATAATTGTTCATTGGCATCAAAGTTAACCTAAAATATGAAAAGAGAAGCTCACTTATGTCCATGGGCCATTTATTACAAAGATGGACCCAAAGGAGACTCATTGCAGTCGATTCGGGCATCCACCCTCGCGGATGAGCCACCTACCCACGCAGGTCACTCCGCAGGTAACTCTGGACAGGGCCAAGAGGGCATCTGTGGCCGCACCTCATTACCTGCGGGCGCAGGTTGCTCCGCAGGTCCTTCCAGAACCTCTTTTGGCTTGTCTTTGCTTCTCTTTGACCCTCAAAGGCCCCTCTACCCTTCTTAGATGCACTCATCAACTCATGGTATCCTTTGGAGAGCTCTAAGGGGGTAGTTCGGAGGCATTTTGGATTGTATCAATTGTGGAATGTTTTTAATGTGTTGTGAAAGGTATTTAGGTGACTTGATGGAGTAAATGTGACAATGTGTTGAGGAGGAAATGTAAAGTATAAACTTGGTGTGAATTCCTACTGGTTTGTGATATCTAGGCTGATGTGTGGACTGGTTTGGTGTTGTTGGTATGGTGAGTAGTAAATTGTATTGTGGGAGCGTGGAATGAAGTTATATGGCAGTCGAGTAGTTTATTATCACCTTGTGAACTTGTAATGTTGTTGACTTTGAATGTAAGCTCCATTATGTATTCGTATTGTAGAGTAACGCTTTAAGGAAGAGCTGAATTGTTATAGTTACATGTTGGAAGGATAAGGTATGTAAGGTTACTCTTTTTTGTATCCTTTGACAGCACTTATTGTTCACATCGTTACCAAACTTGTTTCCATTCCGAAATGTTCTAAAGTATCTCATTTCAGGTTGTTAGAAATTGTTATTCACGTGTCTCTTATTTATCGACTATTGTTCCAAAGCTCCAATAATGTTATGACCACCAATGTAACAATCTCACAAAAAGTAAAGAAATGAAGTAATGCATAATTGGTTGAGTACAGGGGGAAGCTCTGGGGGTGAAAACCTAGCTCTATCCAAACCTGATTTATTATATTCAGGGGGCAGCTCTGGGGGTGAAACCCTAGCTCGAGTTGAACCTGCTTTATTAATTTATGGGTGGCAGCTCTGGGGGCGTAAGTCTATCTCGAGCCGATCCCAATGTTATTTACCACTGATCAGTTGGTCCCAGGCATTGTATGATTGATGTTGATATTGATATGACCGTAAAAGGAATGTAATAAAGGCAATGCACATGGTTCTACATATATAGTACGGTGGTTTATCAATATTGTCCATTCACTTGTATTTGATTCAATTGGAGTTCTTATATTTCATGCAGTTACTTATAGCCTTACATACTCAGTACATTCTTTCGTACTGACGTCCCTTGGGGGACCTACCTTACTTGCTGCAGGTACAGGAGCTAGTAGACCTTCACAGTAGGATACGGGTCATCTGCAGACTATTGGTGAGCTCCATATTGGTTTGGGACTTTTCGAGTCACTTGTATACACTTGTTTTGGTACTGTGTAACAGTTGTATAAAGTGGGGACTTATCTCGACTTTAGGCTTCGTTATGTATCTATTAGAGGCTTTGTAGACATTGTAGTCAAACGAAGGAATGTCTTACCCTTTTGATGTGGTGGCCCTAACGCCCAAGTCTCATATCTATTTGAATGTCTTTTCATGACTTCTGTCATTGATATCTTGTATCTATATGTGACAGAATGTTGCTCACTTAGTGACGTGCATTTGAATGTACACGATCATAGGTTGGTTCTCTCGGGCCTTAACGACTTCGGGTGTCAGTCCGCCCCAATGGGATTTGAGGTGTGACAAAAGTGGTATCAGAGTGGGTCGTCCTAGGGTGTCTACAAAGCCGTGTCTGAGTAGAGTCTTTCTTATGGATGTGTTGTGCACTACATTTATAAGTAGGAGGCTGCAGGATATTTAGGAGTTGTTTCTTTTCTTCATTTCCTAGATCGTACAATAGAGCCAAAGTTGCAGGTGGAGTCATATTCAATCACTGAATTCATTTTATGTTTTTGTTTCTTCGGTATAGCAAAATGCCGATTACAAGAAGAGGTAGGGGTAGAGGTAAGAAGTTAGACATGATTGCTAGTGAAGGGACCAGTAAATCACCACCTAAACAAGCTAATCAAAGTGAGGCTGAAAATGATTTTGCATCGCGGGCTTCTTCTACTCTTCCATTTCTAGGAGAGCTAAGAAGGAGAGGAGTATCCCCAGAACCACCTATTAATGCTACTGAGCAGGATTTAAGAAATGCGGTGCAAATTTTGACTCGTATAGTTGCTGCACAAAATCAAGGACAAGTTGGCCCAATGACAAGAAATGATGGTACGGCTAGGGTAGCTAGTCGGCGGACACAGGATTTGCTGAAATTAGATCCCCCCACGTTCACCGGGTCAGATCTTAATGATGACCCACAAGACTTCATGGACCAATTCAAAGGGCTTTAGATGTTATGCATGTATCTGGTGCAGAAATAGTTGAACTTGCAGCATATAGATTAAAAGGAGAGGCTATATTATGGTACGAAGATTGGAAACGATCTAGGGGTATCGGTGCACTTCCAGCTAGTTGGGAAGAATTCAAAGTGGCATTCCTTGATAATTACCTTCCATATGAGATCCGAGAGGCTCGTGCAAACCAGTTCTTAAATCTTCGTCAAGGTAATATGAGCGTCAGAGAGTATAGTCTTCGGTTTAACTCTTTGGCCAGGTACGCTCCTAATGTAGTAGCTACTATGGACGATAGAGTTCATCGGTATGTGGATAGATTGAATTCATATTTGGTTAGGGATTGTACTATTGCTGCTTTGAATAGAGACATGGATATAGCCAGGATACAAGCTTTTGCACAGAAGATGGAGGATCAGAGGCAAAGGAGAAGAACGCAAGAATTTGAAGGAGGACCGTCAAAGAGGGCTAAACCTATGGGACAGTTCAGGGCGTCCCAAGGAGAATTTAGGCCTCGGGTTTTTAATAGACCGCCTAGACCATCATTTTCTTATTCTACAGTAGGTACTCCATCCCAATTTCGAGGGTTTAGAGGCAGTCAAGTTGGGTAAAGTAGTGGGATTCAAGGTTCACAGACAGGAGGGTATCAAGAACAAGGAAGAATGAGACAATCGAGGTTTTCTCGTCAGTCGTGTCAGCATTGCAGGAAGCTTCATTTAGGTATATGTCGGCTTGGGACAGATATTTGTTTCTGGTGTGGTATGTCGGGGCACATAATGAGAAAGTGCCCACGGAGGGGCACGGGTAGTATGGCGCGACCTACTAGATCAGCCGTTGCATCATCCTCGTCAGGTGTACAGCCTACTGGGTATGGTAGAGATGTTCGAGGAGCAGCAAATTCTAGTGAAGTCCAGAATCTTACCTATGCCTTAGCGGATCGTCAGAATTCAGAGGCTTCTCCGGATGTAGTCACAGGTACATTATCCATCTTTTCACATAATGTATATGCATTAATTGATCCGGGCTCTACCCTATCATATGTCACTCCATTGATTGCTGAAAAATTTGAAAGAACACCGGAATTACTAGTCAAGCCATTTGAAGTATCTACACCCGTTGGTGAGTATATTATAGCTAAGAGAGTCTATCATAATTCTATAGTAACTATTTGTGATCATGATACATTGGCTGATCTTATTGAGCTGGAAATGGTAGATTTTGATGTTATAATGGGTATATATTGGTTGGCTTCTTGTTATGCCATGGTAGATTGTCGAGCTAAGAAGGTACATTTCCATTTTCCACAAAAGACCATCCTTGAATGGAGGGGTAATGTTGGAGCACCGAGAGGTAAATTTATTTCTTATCTCAAGGCAAAGAAAAGGATATCCAAGGGGTACATATGCCATCTAGTAAGAGTGTAAGATATCGATGTGAAGCCACCAACTCTTCAATTGGTTCCGGTGGTAAATGAATTCCTTGATGTATTTTCCGAAGATCTTCCAGGTTTGCCTCCAGAAAGGGAAATAGAGTTTGGTATTGATGTGATTCCAGGAACTCAACCTATCTCTATACCTCCATATAGAATGGCCCCAGTAGAGTTACGGGAATTGAAGGAGCAATTGAAAGACTTACTGGAAAAAGGATTCATAAGGCCTAGTATGTCCCCTTGGGGTGCACCAGTCTTATTTGTACGAAAGAAAGATGGCACGTTGAGAATGTGTATTGATTATTGGCAACTGAACAAGGTAACAGTCAAGAACAAATATCCACTCCCCCGAATTGATGATTTGTTTGATCAATTACAGGGTGCCAAATGCTTCTCAAAGATTGACTTGAGATCGGGTTATCATCAAGTAAGAGTTAGAGAGCAAGATCTACCCAAGACAGCTTTCAGAACACGGTATGGTCATTATGAGTTTTTAGTTATGTCATTTGGGCTAACTAATGCACCAGCAGTTTTTATGGATTTGATGAATAGGGTGTTCAAGCCATTTTCAGATGTGTTCGTGACAGTGTGTATAGATGATATTTTGGTTTATTCAAGATCAAAAGAGGACCACGCTAATCACTTACGACAGGTGTTACAGATTCTCCGTGATCTTAAGTTATATGCAAAGTTCTCTAAATGTGAATTTTGGTTAAAATCTGTAGCATTCTTCGGTCATATTGCATCGGATGAAGGAATATGGGTTGATACTCAAAAGATAGAAGCTGTGAAGAACTGGCCAAGACCTACGACGCCTACAGAAATTTGTACTTTCCTTGGGTTGGCAGGTTATTATAGAAGGTTTGTTGAAGGATTTTCTTCTATTGCTGACACCTTTAACAAAGCTAACACACAAGGCAATAAAGTTTCAGTGGAATGATGCATGTGATAAGAGTTTCCAAGATCTGAAGAATAAATTGACTTCTACACCTGTATTGGTACTTCCAGAAGGCACAGAAGGGTATGTGGTATATTGTGATGCTGCAGGAGTTGGCTTAGGATGTGTATTGATACAGCACGAAAATGTAATAGCTTATGCCTCAAGACAATTGCGACCACATGAGAGAAATTATCCGACACATGATCTTGAGCTAGCAACTGTGATATTTGCTTTAAAGATATGGCGCCATTATTTGTATAAGGTTCATGTTGAAATATATACTGACCATAAGAGTTTGCAATATATCTTTAAGCAGAAGGACCTAAATCTGCGGCAGCGGAGGTGGCTTGAACTATTAAAAGATTATGACATTGATATTTTATATCATCCGGGGAAAGCAAATGTAGTAGCCGATGCATTAAGCCCCAAAGAAGTAGGAAGCACTGATGGCCAGCTCATGGAAAAGCAAGGTATAGTCAAGGATATACATCAACTAGCCAGCTTGGGGGTTCGTCTTCTTGAAACTCCAGATGAAGAAATTATGGTGCAAAATGCGGCAGAATCTTCTTTAGTAGTTGAAGTGAAGGAAAAAATAGTATGCGGATCCTATTTTATTGCAGCTAAAGGAGAATGTAAAACAAGGTTTGACAAAGGCATTTATTTTACGCAAGAGGGAATGCTTCAGTGCCAAAGTAGATTGTGTGTACCTGATGTAGATGAGCTAAGGAGACAGATTATGACAGAGTCACATCATTCACGGTATTCTATTCATCCGGGAGCCACCAAAATGTATCATGACTTGAAAGAAATGTATTGGTGGGGTAACATGAAGAAGAACATTGCAGAATTTATAGCTCATTGTCCAAATTGTCAACGAGTAAAAGTAGAGCATCAGAATCCTTGAGGTTATATGCAATGTATAAATCTTCCAATCTGGAAGTGGGACATGATCAACATGGATTTCATCACAAGTTTGCCTCGTACACTTCGGAAATTTGATTCCATATGGGTAATAGTTGACAGGCTTACCAAGTTAGCACACTTCCTACAGGTCAAGACCACCTACACAGCTGAAGATTATATGCGGTTGTATGTTGAAGATATAGTTCGACTACACGAAATTCTAATCTCTATTATATCAGACAGGGGAGCTCAATTTACTGCACACTTTTGGAAGTCTTTTCAGAATAGTTTAGGAACCCAAGTGAATTTAAGTACGGCTTTCATCCTCAAACAGATGGACAAGCAGAACGTACTATACAAACACTTGAAGATATGCTACAAGCTTGCACATTGGACTTTAAAGGTAGTTGGGATGATCATTTACCTCTTATTGAATTTGCCTACAATAATAGCTATCATTCAAGTATCAAAATGACGTCTTATAAAGCTTTATATGGAAGAAAGTATAGATCACCAATTGGATGGTTTGAAGTGGGTGAAACTGCCTCATTTAGGACAGATCTTGTTCATCAAGCTATAGAAAAGGTTAAGGTGATACAACAACAGCTATAAATGGCCCAAAGTCGACACAAGTCATATGCCGATGTTAGAAGAAGGGGGCTAGAATTTTCCATAGGTGATTGGGTATTCTTGAAAGTGTCACCAATGAAAGGGGTAATGAGATTTGGGAAGAAGGGAAAGTTGAGTCCACGTTATATAGGGCCGTATAATATTGTCTGAAGATTTGGTCAAGTTGCGTATGAATTAGAACTACCACAAGAACTCTCCACAGTTCATCCAGTGTTTCATGTTTCAATGCTTCAGAAGTGCATAGGAGATCCATCCCATATTGGTCCCACTGAGGATGTACAAGTTAAGGAAGATATCACTTATGAAGAAGTACCTATTGCTATTCTGGATCGACAAGTCAAGAGTTTAAGGAATAAAGACGTAGCTTCTGTAAAAGTGCTTTGGAAAAATCAGCAAGCAAAAGAAATCACATGGGAAGCCGAGGAAATGATGAAGTCTAGGTACCCGCATTTATTTCAAACGGAAGAGAAAGTTCAAGATGTGGAATTGGAGCAATAACAAGTAAGTATATATAAGTATTATGTGTATGTGATAATATGAAGAATGAACTTAAACTTAAACTTGTTTAGATTGGATAATGTTACTAACATTCGAGGAAGAATGTTCCTAAGGGGGGAAGAATGTAACACCCCGTACATGTCCAAACTTATTTGACTATCTTAACATTTATGGAATTATTTAAACTTGAGATAGTTGGTGTATTATCCACTAACTTTATTGGGATGAATTAATATTTTGCTAATGGGCTCAATTGAGGCCCAAAATAATTAAGTAAATAAGACATGGCCCAAAAGGAAATGATCCATTCAAAATTTGACCAAGTAAACACATCATCTTTGACCAAAAGTTTGGCTAAGAATGACCATAAGAAGAGGTGGTTTTAAGGGACTATATAAGGCTAAAAAATAGCTCTTATTCACCATAAAACACTTGCAAAATTCCAGATTTTTCCAAGAGATATTTTCTCGTCTCTTAAACCCTAAGCAACCACCCCTTTGGACAAGATCTTCCCCTTGCAAGCCTTGGTAAGTGTTTAGTATTATGGTTTAATATATTATATGCATGAGGGCTTGTGTAGATCATGTTGGTTATGTTTAAAAAATGTTGAGCAGTCCACTTATTGTAAAGTAGTCCACTTTTTACTAAAGGATTTGCCTTCTATGTGGTTTAAACTTGAAAGGGGACTTAAGGTCTTGAAGGAAGTGAATTAGATAGATGATATTTCAATATGTTAGGATGTGGTTACGTCCCTAACTTGTTTCCTCCTTGTGTATAACTTGTGGAAATGTTGTTATGAAATTGTGCATGGAACCAGTGGTGTAGTGAAAGGAGAATATAGTTTTGTGATGTTTATACGCATTTTGAAACCATAATTTTTCGTTGGCACCAAAGTTAACCTAAAATATGAAAAGAGAAGCTCAACTATGTCCATGGGCCATTTATTACAAAGATGGACCCAAAAGAGACTCATTGCAGCCGATTCGGGCATCCACCCTCGCAGATGAGCCACCTGTCCGCGCAGGTCACTCCGCAGGTGGCTCTGGACAGGACCAAGAGGGCACCTGCGGCCGCACCTCATCACCTGCGGGCGCAGGTTGCTCCACAGGTCCTTCCAAAACCTCTTTTGTCTTGTCTTTGCTTCTCTTTGACCCTCCAAGGCCCCTCTACTCTTCTTAGATGCACTCATCAACTCATGGTACCCTTTGGAGAGCTCTAAGGGGGTAGTTCGGAGGCATTTTGAATTGTATCAATTGTGGAATGTTTTTAATGTGTTGTTGTGAAAGTTATTTATCTGACTTGATGGAGTAAATGTGAGAGGAAATGTAAAGTATAAACTTGGTGTGAATTCCTACTGGTTTGTGATATCTAGGTTGATGTGTGGACTGGTTTGGTGTTGTTGGTATGGTGAGGTAGTAAATTGTATTGTAGGAGGGTGGAATGAAGTTATATGGTAGTCGAGTAGTTTATTATCACCTTGTGAACTTGTAATGTTGTTGACTTTGAATGTAAGATCCATTATGTATTCGTATTGTAGAGTAACGCTTTAAGAAAGAGCTGAATTGTTATAGTTACACGTTGGAAGGATAAGGTATGTAAGGTTACTCTTTTCTGTATCCTTTGACAGTACTTATTGTTCACATCGTTTCCAAACTTGTTTCCATTCCGAAATGTTCTAAAGTATCTCATTTCAGGTTGTTAGAAATTGTTATTCACGTGTCTCTTATTTGTCGACTATTGTTCCAAAGCACCAATAATGTTATGACCACCAATGTAACAATCTCACAAAAAGTAAAGAAATGAAGGGGGTGAAAACCTAGCTCTAGCCAAACCTGATTTATTGGATACAGGGGGCAGCTCTAGGGGTGAAAACCTAGCTCGAGCCGAACCTACTTTATTGATTTATAGGTGGCAGCTCTGGGGGCATAAGCCTAGCTCGAGCCGATCCCAATGTTATTTACCACTGACCAGTTGGTCCCGAGTACTGTATGATTGATGTTGATATTGATATGAACGTAAAAGGAAAGTAATAAAGGCAATGTACATGGTTCCACATATACAGTACGGTGGTTTATCAATATTGTCCATTCACTTATATTTGATTCCATTGGAGTTCTTATATTTCATGCAGTTACTTATAGCATTACATACTCAGTACATTCTTTCGTACTGACATCCCTTGGGGGACTGATGTCTCCCAAAGTATACCTCCGAAAAAGTACAATGCGGTCGTTGAATCAAATATAGAACCCAACTAGGTTGGGGTCGATCCCACAAGGAATAGGTCGAAGTATGAGTAGAATACCAGATGGAATAATTGGAACGTAAATAAACCTGGGGGGGTTTGATAGTGAATAGTAACAATGACGATTACTGGTTGTATTGAGTTTGTGAACAATAAGAGAAATTCACTAAGACCGTGATCCCCAATGATTCCTTAACTCCACTGGTTACTTGTGCTTAACAATGTTGTCCCGCTGCGCTGCATGCAAAATCTAACAAGTTAGGTTCATCTAACTGTCTCTCGACCTTCATTAGACGAATTTCACTCTTCTCCTCTCGGACTCCGAGTGTCGCAATACTAACCCTTGTCCTGGATTTCAGATAACCTTTCCCGCTAAGGCTCCGGTTATTTGATGAAGGTTGATAGTTTCAAATCTCTGTTGTTATCTCTTTTTCCCAATCTCTACCTCTCTCTTGATCAAGTTTAGAATACAGGCAAGTTTCTAACATTTTCAACCGTTAGAAAAGCAATCATAACGAAGGAAACAATAATACATGCATACACAGCAATACAAAGTTGCTTTGCACTTAACCGATTTCGTTAATTCCTCATGGTTCACACAACCCTAGTTGATGGGTTTAGCTGCTCATAATTGTAAGAACACAAGAATAATCCAAAAATGAAAGCATAATTATGATCTCACAAGAATAAAGGAAAACCGAAATTTCAATTATCAATCAACCTCAAATTAGGGTTTGTGAATGCAAAACCAAATATATGTCTGAAACAGTATGAAATAACTCTCAAAGTAGTAAATTTTCCAACTCTCTCACTTAGAACTACATAGGGGTATTTATAGATACAAAACTAGTCCTATCCAAAATCAAATAGGAGAACGGAGTCGGCAACTTCCACGGTATCGTGACTTGGTGTCGTGGAACCAAGTCACGCCACGTAGGTTGATGTCGTGGGAATCAGGCTCAACTTGTGATCTTCAGAAGTTGGATCACGGCAGGCTTCCATGCCACGTGGGTGTCAGTCACGCCACGTGACCCCTGCCGTGGAAATCAGGCCCTGTTTCTTCACTCTGATGTTGAGTCACGATAGCCACTCACGTGGCGTGAGTGGCTTCCACGCCACGTGACTTGTGGCGTGAGTGGCTCTCTTCTGCAGCCTCTTGTTCTTTCTTCGTCCGACACTTCGTTCTCGGGCTTGATTCTTCCTCTTTTGCTCATTTTGCCTTTAAAACCCGTTTTCCTGCAAATTAGGACAGAAACCACATCATACCAACAAAACACACTTAAGTTATTGCATATTTTCCTTGTTTTAAGCATCAACAGTGCCATGTAACCATGACACATCAACACCCTCAACTTAGAACGTTTGCATGTCCTCAGGCGAACAAAATAAAAGTACACAAACACAATGCTTAACTAAGAGAAACCTAAGGGACCTATGGCAGTCTACTCGTTGCTTTTGACACAAAACCTTTTCAACCCCTCCTATTTTCAAAGTAAAACCAAAGTGTGTATGTAAGCAGCATAGTATCATGACACAGAAGGGATCAAGTGATGGCACCATATTATTCACAAACAACTAAGCGTAGATGCAATTGGCATTTCTCAAACAACTAGCAGCTAATTATGCAGCCCATGTGCTCTCACAATCAAATAAGTCCCATGCACTCTCAGTATACTAATGAATATCAACATAGGGACGAGGTCAAAACACTCACTCTCACAAAGAAGTTAAGACAGTGTGCATTAAATACCATAGACTTGCCCTTATTTTCTACACCTTCGTTTTCAGACAGTCGAACTAAGATCACTATAGGACTTTACTCGGCTTGTAATGTAGGCTTAGGGACGGGTATGGTGCATATGGGTAAAGTGACTCAACCCTCCTTGACACTACACTATTTTTGGCTCCAACTTCCAACTTTTTTCATTTTTATTCTCCCTTATTCTCCATCTTTTTCTTTTCAGATTTTGGGTGTGATTTTTCTTCTCAAACCTTAAACACATATACAAATTATTATTTTTTTTATTTTTTTCTTTTTTTTTTTTCTTCTCTTTCTTCTTCACACCCAAATCTGTTTTCTCTTTTTCTTTTATTAACCCTTCTTCATACCCAACTCAATCTATGCACCCCTATATTAGCCACCCTCAACTTAGGCGATTTGCCTGAGTTGAGATACACAGTGTCCAAGGAGGGACCAGGGCCAAGACAGGTTCATTGTGATTAAAATGGGAAGGTGAATAGGCTAATGAAAGAAATAGGACAATTATGGCTCAAAGTCGGGATCAAGGGATACTTCTTCCTTTGGTTTGGCATTTAGGCTAAAAGTGGACTTTCTTCAAAAACGGCCTATGATCCTTTCCTAATCCCTATCCTTTAACTTAGTCAAGACCAACCGGGCAAGTTCTGGATCGCACACACACAGCTAACTAACTAGTGACCTCACACACACATAGCACAGGGTTGTATTACCAACTACTACCTATCCGTTCATGCAATGCTAGCTATGGTTTTTTGCCTATAATTCTAGTGCCATAACAAGATCCAACAGCTGTCACACACAAACATGCTAGTCACACAATTCAAAAACCAAAATTTCAGGAGGGGTAGTTAAAACACATAAAAATCATCCAAAACTGGACTGCTCTACAGTTCCCTCATTTTTCTCCTAATTTAGCAAGAAACATAAAACCATCAACAATAACATCCTAAACATGCCGGTTCTACTATGATAGCACACTCGGGGGAAAAGAAACACGGCAACAAAAACCTCCAAATGGTGGTACACCCCCACCCCAACTAAATATGGTGCAATGCCCTCAATGCACTGATATCAACTAAATACAAGGGAGTGAAGGCATACCTGTGGCGCTCTATGTGCCGAAAGTGGGCCTGCCAGCAGTGGGATTATCAGACTGTGCAGTAGTCGCATCCGGTGGGGGGATAGCCTGACTGGAAGAAGCACCACGCGCTCTCTGCTCTGCCTCAATCTGGCTCGCATGGTACTCTACTCGGGAGGCTTTAACAGCCCTCCTCAGATCACTCTCAAACTCAGCAACACTCGCACCCCTATCCATCGGACTGCGGGGTCTCTTGCCTCTATCCATCGGAGGCTCCTCATCAGCAAACAAATCAATCTCAAAACTTGGTCGCACGGAGGTCGGGACAGGCACAGGTGGTATAATTGGAGTGCTACTTGATGCCTATGCCCGAACCTCCTCTCTCAACGCAGCTACCTCCTGGGTCAAGCTGGCCATATCAGGGCTCGGTGCAGCACTCAAGCGGGAGGCCATACGTGCCTCAAAACTATCAATCCGCCCATGTAAGCCCCGCATAAACTGGTACATAGCTGCATTCATCCAAGCCTCAACCCTAGTCTCCACAGCCTCTACTGTAGATCGAACCCAAGGCTTAAGCTGGGATACCAACTTAGCCATCTGAGTCTCAGTGTGAGCCTGGCGCTCAAATATCTCCGTCTGCCTGTCAATCAGCTGCTGCAGAAAGTCTCGTGATACTGAAACCATCCCAGCAGGAGTTGGTGGGGCACTAATACTGGGTACTCCTTCATCAATAGGGTCAGCGCCCTCAGTCTGAACAGGTACCCTAACTGGTGCAGGAACAGGCAAAGGGGCACTACTCGACTCATCCAGGGCTGCACCCGCCGACTCAGACGGCTGTGACTCTCGTGGAAGCACGGGGTGTGAACCCCTCTGCTGCATCAGTACAATGTCTGCAATGCGGGTCACCTCAATATAATGGTTGAGAGCAGGTAACCTGGCCACCCCTTCCCTATCACACAGTCCCTGGAACAAGCATGGAAAGGGGATACTCGTGTGATCTCTGAAATCCCTCTCGTGGATCTCCCGAACTATGTATCTCGCAAAAGGAATCTCATAACCAGCTAAGATGCTGGCAACTACTACAACCCGCTCCAACGTGAGTGAGTTGTCAACATTGGTTGGACCCAACCGATGCCGAACCACAGACCACCAA
Source organism: Capsicum rhomboideum (assembly GCA_031232105.1). Taxonomy (NCBI): domain Eukaryota; kingdom Viridiplantae; phylum Streptophyta; class Magnoliopsida; order Solanales; family Solanaceae; genus Capsicum; species Capsicum rhomboideum. The sequence goes on along the minus strand of CP124712.1, from coordinate 47,404,113 downwards.
AATTTACCAGCAAAATAAAGCATGGACTTTTTGATGTCCAGCTTCCCAGTCACCCAACTAGCCGCCACACCATCTTTGGCTATGTACCCTGCAATTCATTTAAGCAAATCTAATTTCTGCTCCGCATCTCTCATCTTAACCCTATCTCTGACAGTGTCCATCCTATGATCATATTCAGCAGTCGACACAGGAAGTGGACGATCAGCCCCAAATAATAAATGGTGAATGGTCTACTCTGAAATATCCACACGGGTACCACGAACCATGACATGGGTCAAAAATGGCTGCAAAATAAATTTCTGCCCAACAGGAGTGCCCAAATCCACTGACGCAGCGTATAAGGCATAAAACTCTCTAACTAACTCCAAGATATATTGACCAGAAGGCTGCGCCATCCACCCCAAACCGTATCTCTAAAAAATAGGCCATATATCAGTCAAGGTCCTCAACTCATCCACCCGATACCATGGCTCCTCCATAATGCTCCTCTGACACACCCCTCTCTCAGTCAATTCAGCATCTCTATCATAGAAGGCACACATGCCCTGCACACACCAATACTGAATCTCAGTACTCTGCATGGGAGTCGGAGCACTCTGGGCACCAGAACCTGAAACAGAAGCCGTAGCCTCCGCCGCAGAAGTACCCTGGCTCGTAGCATCATCAGCAGAGCCTGACGCAGAACCATCCTCCCCCTCTTCATACTGGGGGGCAGACTCAGAAGACTCAGCCGGAACAACTGGCTCAACAGGTGGTGGGGTCGGCTGATGTGCTGCCCGGGCAGCCGCTCGGGTTCGTGTTTATAACCTCGTAGCCCAAGGTACTAAAGTAGTATCATCATGGATAATGTCGAATTCCTCCACAGAACCACTTAGCTCAGACTCACTTGGTTCATCCCACAGACGGGTCGGTAAATCAGGATTTTTGGTCCGAATTCGGGATGAGGCATCAAGGTGGTCACTCTTGGGGTTGGATTTTGGAGGCATGGAAATGGGTTTGGATCGAATTTTAGGGTATTTAGGTCAGATTTGGGTCGGGTTTGGTGCCTTGGATTCGGATTTTAGGACTTGGGGGTTGGATTTGGGGATTTATTTGATAATGGGGGTCGGATTCTTGAGATTTTGGGAGTCTAGGGTTCGGATTTTTTGTTTTAGGGTGGTGAAGATCCGAATTTGGAGGAGAAGGATGAGTTGGTTTTGATTTTAGGGTTTGGTTAGAAGAGATTTGAAAGTGGGGAAAGAAGGGACATGGTTTGGATATATATCGAGTAAAGAAGACAAGATCCGGATTTATTTTGGAAAAATGGGCTTGGGTGGGGTCGGATTTGGGTTTCTGAATTTTTTAAGTTTCACAACATGATCCACGCCAAGTGGGTGTGACCTACGTGACGTGAGGTCTGTCGTGGTTGATATTTTGATACTTACCTGAGTTTCTGATTTCAATGACACCACTCATGTGGCGTGGATCCCATCCATGTGACGTGGATGCAGTCCGTGGAATAGATTCAGAACTTGGAAATTTTCCTCTGATTTTGATGATACCAACCACGTGGCGTATAATAACCTCACGTGATGTGGTTCATGTCGTGGGTGATATTTCATCCATTCAGGTAAATTCTGTGATTTTTCAGCTAACTGTTCCTCAATAATCCGATCTCCGCATAACAAATCTTGGGTTGCCTCCCAATCAGCGTTTGATTTAATGTTGCGGTACGACATGGCTAACTTGGATACTCAGAATTCCCCAACTAGCCCATGGGTTGCCTCCCATGAAGCGCCTGATTTAACGTTGCGGCACGACATGGCTGACTTGACCACTCAGACTTCATCAAGTTCAAGTTCTTCAACCGTCCTTATCTCTTCCGAAACTCCTACATAATGCTTAACACGTTGTCCATTGACTTTGAATAGGACATTATCTGCTCCTTTTAGCTCAATAGCACCATGTGAGAATACCCGAATGACAGTGAATAGGCCAGACCATTTGGATTTTAGTTTTCCAGCAAATAGGCGAAGCTTAGAATTATACAATAAAATCGAGTCGCCCGGGTGAAATTTGCGGTTCTCAATCTAACGATCATGGTACAATTTCATCTTCTCTTTATACAATGCTGGACTTTCATAATCCCGGAGACGAAATTTATCTATCTCATTCATCTGCTCAAGTCGCAATTGGGCCGCTTCACTCCAGTCCAAATTCACCCTTTTCAACGCCCACAAAGCTTTATGTTCTAGTTCAACGGGAAAATGGCAAGAATTCCCAAATACCAACTGATATGGTGATGCACCAATTGGTGTTTTGAAAGCCGTTCGATATGCCCATAATGCATCATCCAGTCATCGAGCCCAATCAGTCTTATTTGCATTAACTGTTTTTGCCAGAATGGACTTAATCTCGCGATTTGACACCTCCACCTGCCCGCTGGTCTGAGGATGGTAAGGTGTTGCCACCTTATGTTTGACACCATATTTTTCAAGCAAGGCTTTGAACAGTCGGTTGCAAAAGTGGGATCCTCCATCACTTATAATAACTCGAGGTGTCCCAAAACGTGAGAATATGTTCTTTTTCAAGAAAGTTGTGACACTTCTCCCTTCTTTATTAGGAAGCGCAATTGCCTCCACCCACTAAGACACGTAGTCAACGGCTACCAAGATGTATTTCATTCCATGCGAGCTCACAAATGGACCCATAAAGTCAACTCCCCACACATCGAACAATTTAAGCTCAAGTATAGTTGTCATGGAAAGTTCGTGTCTGCGTGAAATATTACCTTGCCTTTGACATTGGTCACAAGCGCGGGCATAGTCATGAGTATCTTTGTAAATACTGGGCTAGTAGTACACATATTGCAAGATTTTATGGGCGGTCCATGCACCTCCATGATGACCCGCAACTGGAGATGAGTGACACGCCTCTAGAATACTTATCATTTCGGACTCTGGGACACATCTTCAAATTATGCCATCAGCACACACCCCAAACAAATATGGCTCATCCCAGAAGAACTTTCTTACCTCATGTATGAATTTCTTTCTCTGCTGATATGTCATATCTTTCGGGACTAGATCGCTTGCTAAAAAGTTGGCAAAATCAGCAAACCAAGGGATCAAGTCTTGAGATGCTGCCAGTACTTGCTCATCCGAAAAAGTATCATCAATCTCAAGCTCATCCTTCAATTTAAGCATGGCCTCGTCCTCAAGGCGTGAAAGATGGTCAGCCACTTGATTTTCGGTCCCCTTATGATCCTTGACTTCAAAGTCAAATTCTTGCAACAGAAGTACCCACCGAATCAGTCTTAGCTTAGCATCCTTTTTCGACATAAGATACCGAAGGGCTGCATGATCTGTATGCACAACCACCTTCGTACCAATCAAGTAAGATCTGAATTTCACGAAAGCGAATACTACTGCCAACAACTCCTGCTCAGTCATAGTGTAGTTCTTTTGAGCTAGATTAAGCACTTTGCTAGCGTAGTAGATCAGGTGTAATATCTTCTCACGTCTTTGGCCAAGGACTGCACCCAAATCCACTCCACTAGCATCGCACATAACCTCAAAAGTCTTAGTCCAATCCAGTGACACAATAATAGGGTCTGAAACCAACTTCTCCTTAAGACACTCAAACTCTTTAAGACATACTTTATCAAACACAAACTTCACCTCTTTCTCTAAAAGTTTGCACAAGGGATGTTTAATTTTGGAGAAATCCTTGGTGAATCGTCTATAAAAACCAGCATGACCTAGAAAACTTTGAATACCTTTTATAGAGATAGGTGGGGGCAGCTTCTCAATTACTTCAATTTTCACCTTATCCACCTCAATGTCATTCTTTGAAATCTGATGCCCCAATACGATACCTTCATTCACCATAAAGTGTCACTTTTCCCAATTCAGCACTAAGTTGCACTCCTCGCATCTTTGTAGCACATTGGCAAGGTGTGCCAAACAACCTTCAAACGAGTCACCCACCACAGAAAAATCATCCATAAAAACCTCGATTGTGTCTTCCACCATGTCGGAGAAAATGGACATCATGCATCGTTGGAAGGTGGCTGGTGCGTTACACAAACCGAAAGGCATCCTCTTGAATGCGAACGTCCCATATGGACAAATGAAAGTGTTCTTCTCTTGGTCTTCAGGGGCAATAAAAATCTGATTATACCCAGAATAACCATCAAGAAAACAATATCATCCTCTACCCGCAAGACGGTCTAACATCTGGTCCATGAAGGGCATAGGAAAATGATCCTTTTCAGTCCACGAATTCAGCTTCCGATAGTCCATGCAAACTCTCCATCCCGTCACCAGCCTCATTGGAATCAACTCATTTTTGTCATTTGGAAGCACCGTAATTCCTCTCTTTTTCGACACACACTGAACTGGGCTTACCCACTTGCTATCAGCAATGGGATAAACCACTCTTGCATCCAACCACTTGATGATTTCTTTCTTTACAACCTCTTGCATAGGTGGGTTCAGATGACGTTGGTGCTCAATGCTAGGTATGCACTCAGGAACAAGTTGGATCTTATGAGTGCAATTGCCGGGTGGAATACCTATGATATCAGCAATGGACCACCCGATGGCCCTCTTATATCTTCTCAAAACTAAAACCAAAGCCTCTACTTGCCAATCCACAAGCTTAGCAGAAATAATCACTGACAAGGTATTGTTGGCTCCCAAGAAAGTGTAGCGAAGGTGGGCCGGAAGAGCCTTAAGCTCTAAAACTAGAGGTTCCTCAATAGATGGACGAGCTGGTGGAGTTAACCTATTCTTCAAATCAAGATCCATTTTCTTGGGTGCATAAGTGTACGCTCCTTCATCAGCTAGTGCACCCACCATCTTATCATAGTCTTCTATACCATTGTCTTCAAATTTCATGATAACGGCAACCAAAGGTTCTACTCCCAACCTCTCTTCAATGGACACAGCAACCTCACTATCATCAACAACATCTATCACTGAAATCACTCGCTTATCTCTTGGCTGCTTCATTGACCGACAGACATTGAAAGTAACCTATTCGTCATTTAATCTAAATTTTAGCTGCCCTATTTCCATATCAACAAATGCACGACCCGTGGAAAGGAATGGTCTTCCCAATATGATAGGAACCTTAAAGTCAACTTCACAATCGGGAATCACAAAATCAGTCAAAAATATGAAAGAGGAAACCTTCACCAAAACATCGTTCAGAATGCCAACCGGTTTTTTCACAGTTCGATCGACCATGAGAAGTCTCATGGTGGTTGGTTTCGGTGCTCCCAACCCCAATTGTTTAAACACGTCTAATTGCATTAGGTTGATGCTATCACCCAAATCGCACAGTGTTTTAGCAAAATCGTAGGACCCAATAGTGTAAGGAATTATGAAAGCTCCTGGATCCTCCTTCTTTTCAACTAAGGACCATTAAGCAACTACACTATAATGATGAATGTTATCTGCTGGCTCAAAACTGACCGTTCTCTTCTTTGTCACCAAGTCTTTCATGAACTTGGCATAACCTGGTATCTGCTCCAATGCCTCTACAAGAGGGATGTTAACTGACAGCTCCTTCAACATGGTGATGAACTTCTGATACTTTCCTTCCTCTGCCTTCTTCTTCAACCTTTGAGGATAGCGAGGAGGAGGTCGTGGGATAGTTTTGAGCACCTTTGGTACCTCTTTCTCCTTCTTCTTCTTAGATTTTGCATTGTCGCTATCATCATGCTAATTTGGAACCATGTCACCATTTGCATTATCCGACTCTAACTCAGCTTCAACATCGATAACTACTAGATTATTAGGCATACTACTGTCGGCCAGCATAGGTGGATCTGTCGTGCACTTCCCGCTTCTAGTAGTGATGGCGAGGCAATGACCATTATTTTTCGAATTCTGGACGGTATTGCTTGGAAGGGTGCCTGGCTGACGTTGATTTAGTGCCAATGAAATCTGCCCAAACTTTTGCTCCAACTATTTAATGGCAGTTGAATGAGACTCCACTTTCTGACTTATACCCGAAATGTCAGTCTTAATCTCTTTCAAGCCGAAATGTCAGTCTTAATCTCTTTCAAGCAATTTTCCTGACTTTCCGCACCTTTGACTAATTTATTGAGGAGTGCCTACATCCTTAAACTTCCAAACTCCTCATCACACCTTCCAGGTGGTACATATATGGCATTCTTTTCTCAATTATCATCTTTTCTCCTCCAATCACCATCACGATTGCGTTCTCGATCTCTGTATCCCAATTTGTTGTAGCTGTCACCATAATAGTTTTGACCTTGATTCCCTTGCCTTGAGTTCCAAGAATCTTGATTAGACCCTTGGACCTTGGCCGAAAACCCACCACTTCGCGATCTACATACTTTGCCTCTTCATCAGACTCACTGTCATCGTGTCTAGCCGATTTGCTTTGTGCACCCACAGCATGCACCTTCTCCACATCTCTGGTCGCTATATGTTTTGCCAGAAGCCCAATTTATGTTCTCAACTGAGCGACCTCTTGCACCACAGATTCATCCAAAGCCCTTTGAGCTGCTGAAGCTCCAATAGTATATGTTCCAGTCGGTGTATCTTCCTCCCGAGTATGCCATCCTCGGTTGGTCTTAGTGACACAATCTAATATCTCCGATGCTTGGTCCCATCTCAAACTCATGAATGCTCTACCGGTGATAGTATCAGCTACTCCCTTTGTGTTGACATTCAAAGCTCTGTATAAGATTTCAAGTAAATTTTGGCCACTCATCCTGTGATTTGGCACGTTCTGCAGCTTCTTTTTAAATCTCAGCCAAGTTTCATAGAGTGCTTCCGAATGAAGCTGTCTAAAATTATAGATATCGTCTTTCAACTACAGTATCTTGGACGGTGGGAAAAATCTTTCCAAGAATTGATTTCTCAATTCCTGCTAAGTAGTGATGGAACCTCGTAGCAGCTCAGCCAACCACAACTTGGCTTCTCTTGTAAGAGAGAATGGGAACAACCTTAATTGTATCGCCTCTTGGTCAACTCCAGGCATATTGTAAGATGTGCAGACCCCCACAAAATTCATTACATGCATGTTTGGATCATCAGTAGAAAGACCCGCAAACATGCCCTTCAAGTTCAGCAGATGGATCATGGTACTAGTGATGTCAAACTTAGTGCCCGGAGGTAACTCAGGTGGAACAATGGCACCGTTCTCGATTTGGTCAAAATAGGCCACATACTCATCTTCAGGATCATCATAAATAGGCACATATTGTCTCGGTTGTTCTCTTAATCGTCTTTGTCGCTCTTCAGCATCAGCCAAACGCTGTGTTGCTTCTTGCATAGCTCGATTATCTCTTTCTGCTTGTCTAAGAGCAGGTTGTCTAACATGCTCTTCTCGTGTCAATCGAGCAGTAGTTTTTTCCACTGTTTCCTGACCAGCCGGATGAATTGGCTGGTTGTGAATGTCTCCCACAGCTGCGGCATCCTGGACTCCTTCAGTATTCACCATTTTTTGATTAGCTCTTAGAGTCCTTTCGATTTCAAGATCAAGTGGAATCAGGGGATTTTCTTGACTCCTAGTATTTGGCATACACCGGCGTATACCCTCAAAAGAATGTAAAAACATAACCAATCAACTCCACCCATTAATGTTCAACTTCGTAACCGTATTCCCCAGCAACGGTGCCAAAATTTGATGTCGCCCAAAGTATACCTCCGAAAAAGTACAATGCGGTCGCTGAATCAAATATAGAACCCAACTAGGTTGGGGTCGATCCCACAAGGAATAGGTCGAAGTATGAGTAGAATACCAGATGGAATAATTGGAACGTAAATAAACCTGGGGGGGTTTGATAGTGAATAGTAACAATGACGATTGCTGGTTGTATTGAGTTTGTGAACAATAAGAGAAATTCACTAAGACCGTGATCCCCAATGATTCCTTAACTCCACTGGTTACTTGTGCTTAACAATGTTGTCCCGCTGCGCTGCATGCAAAATCTAACAAGTTAGGTTCATCTAACTATCTCTCGACCTTCATTAGACGAATTTCACTCTTCTCCTCTCGGACTCCGAGTGTCGCAATACTAACCGTTGTCCTGGATTTCAGATAACCTTTCCCGCTAAGGCTCCGGTTATTTGATGAAGGTTGATAGTTTCAAATCTCTGTTGTTATCTCTTTTTCCCTATCTCTACCTCTCTCTCGATCAAGTTTAGAATACAGGCAAGTTTCTAACATTTTCAACCGTTAGAAAAGCAATCATAACGAAGGAAACAATAATACATGCATACACAGCAATACAAAGTTGCTTTGCACTTAACCGATTTCGTTAATTCCTCATGGTTCACACAACCCTAGTTGATGGATTTAGATGCTCATAATTGTAAGAACACAAGAATAATCCAAAGATGAAAGCATAATTATGATCTCACAAGAATGAAGGAAAACCGAAATTTCAATTATCAATCAACCTCAAATTAGGGTTTGTGAATGCAAAACCAAATATATGTCTGAAACAGTATGAAATAACTCTCAAAGTAGTAAATTTTCCAACTCTCACACTTAGGACTACATAGGGGTATTTATAGATACAAAACTAGTCCTATCCAAAACCAAATAGGAGAACAGAGTCGGCAACTTCCACGGTATAGTGACTTGGTGTCGTGGAACCAAGTCACGCCACGTAGGTTGATGTCGTGGGAATCAGGCTCAACTTGTGGTCTTCAGAAGTTGGATCACGGCAGGCTTCCACTTCACATGGGTGTCAGTCACGCCACGTGATCCCTGCTGTGGAAATCAGGCCCTGTTTCTTCACTCTGATGTTGAGTCCCGATAGCCCCTCACATGGCATGAGTGGCTTCCATGCCACGTGACTTGTGGCGTGAGTGGCTCTCTTCTGCAGCCTCTTGTTCTTTCTTCGTCCGACACTTCTTTCTCGAGCTTGATTCTTCCTTTTTTGCTCATTTTGCCTTTAAAACCTGTTTTCCTGCAAATTAGGACAGAAACCACATCATACCAACAAAACACACCTAAGTTATTGTATATTTTCCTTGTTTTAAGCATCAACAGTGACATGTAACCATGACACATCAGGGACCTACCTTACTTGTTGTAGGTAAAAGAGCTAGTAGACCTTCACAGTAGGATACGGGTTATCTACAGACTATTGGTGAGCTCCAGATTAGTTCGGGGCTTTTCGAGTCACTTGTATACACTTGTTTTGGTACTGTGTAACAGTTTTATAAAGAGGGGACTTGTCCCAACTTTAGGAATGGTTATGTATCTGTTAGAGGCTTTGTAGACGTTGTAAGTCAAACGAAGGAATGTCTTACCCTTTTGACGTGGTGTCTCTAACGGCCAAGTCTCATATCTATTTGAATGTCTTTCCATGACTTCTGTTATTGATATCTTGTATCTATAGCTGACAGAATGTTGTTCACTTAGTGATATGTATTTTAATATACACGATCATAGGTTGGTTCTCTCAGGCCTTAACGGCTTCGGGTGCCAGTCCACCCCAATGGGATTTGAGGCGTGACACAAATATTAATATAAATATAATAGATGCAAGACATTGTGGCATCTCTTTGCTCTCCTTTCATGCATGGAAACTTGTGTGTATTATCTTCCTTGTTAAGTGTTGGTAGTTGCATCTTGTCTATATTTAACATCTTCCTTCCCATGCTTGGTAGCTGACTGAAATTATGGAATTGAAGCATGTCTTCTTGCTCTATTGTTGTATTTGTGATGTGATTTGCTAGCTGATTTTCCTCTCTATAGTATAGATATGTCTTATATGAATGTTCACTTGCTGCATCATGTCCTTAATCTCCTCAATTCTCTCAATTAGTAACCAAGTAAGTTTCCATTCTCCTATAATCATCTTTTTGAGACTGAGTGAATCTATCTCAAGTTGAATTTGTTGAAAGCCTTGAGTTTGACAGTATTTGAGAGCTTTCCAAATTGCTAGTGATTCTGTTTCCATGTTATTAGAAATTCCTAGATTTTGTGCTTCACCATAAATAAGATCACCTCCACTATTCCTGATACAAAATCCATAGGAATTCAGTCTTAGGTTGTCTTTGCTAGCTCCATCAGTGTTGCAAGTAATCCACCCCATCTCCTGTAGTCTCTATTTCACTACAAGGTAGTGAAGAATAGGTCTATACCTCTGCAGCCTTTCCATCATACCATCCTAATGGAATGGTATATCTTTAATTCATGGGAATTTTACCTTAATAATATGAAACACTGTCATTAGGCATTAGTGTTTCATCCTATTTAAAGTAACCTCCTTCCCATGCCTTCTAGCATTTCTTCTCTTCCATAGTTCCCATATGATGAGTACTGGAATTGCTCTTGTAATTTGCTTCACCTTTGTATTACCTTGGTATTCCCACCATTTAAATATGAGTTGTTACAGATTCAGCCTATCGATATTGATACCTGCACAAGAAGTAAACTGCCTCCATAGCTTTTAGGTTATTGGTGTTGTTAGAAATAAATGTGTCATGGTCTCCATTTCCCCTTCCTCACAATAGTAACATTTAGATACTATGTGTATCCTCATCCTTTTAAGATTGTCATTAGTGGTAATTCTTTTCCTCCAAACCCTTCATAGTAAAAAGGCAATTTTAAAAGGGAGGCCTTTGATCCAAATATTGTCTATCCAGTCCATCTCTTCCTTCTTGTGCCTAAAAATCTGATAAGCTAATTTCATAGTGAATGAACCTTTAGTATTGCCTATCCACCAAGCCGTGTCATTAGCTTCAATCCCCACCAAAGGCTTGATGTTCTCTACTACATGAGTCACCATATCATCAGATATATATTCTTTGAGTTTGATCACATTCCATTCCTCATTTGAGATAAATTCCTTTACTTCTATTTCCTCATCTCCTACCCCTTCTCCTACAGTAAAGTATAGTGCACCTTGGTTTTTCTAATTTTCAAACTAAAAACTTGAGTTTCCAACCTTTAATTGCCACCATATGTCATGCTCCACTTCTTCTCTCACTTCTGTTATTTTTCTCCAAACATGAGATGCACCTGTACTCTTTGTGATGATAGGATGTAATTTCTTACAGTATTTGTTCCCCATGTATGTACTTCAGAGTGAAGAAGTTGAAACTCTAAAATTCCACCATAACTTAGCAAATAGAACCTTAGAGACATCATACAGAGATCTAAAACCTAAGCCTCCTTCCTCTTTGGGACAACACATCTCATCCCAAGCTGCCCAATGCTTAACTTTCAAGCTTCGAGTACTACCCCAAAAGAATTTTGCAAAAATTTGATGCAACTGATCAATTACCTTCTTTGGGGGATTCATAGCTGATAAAAACATGCATAGACTGTAGTACATGACTGATAAGTATGTACTTGCCAACAAAGGATAAGAATCTGTTTTGCCATGATAGCACTCTTTTTTCCACCTTCCTTAGCAGTTCTTCAAAATGAGTTTTGTTTTTCCTACCATAAAAAATAGAGCATCCTAAATATATGAAAGGAAAATTACCTTGTTTTATTCTTGTCAGCCTTCTAAGTCTAATTGTAATAATTAGAGGTGTCTTGTCATGTAGCTGGAAAAAACTCTTTGTCTTATTGATCAATTGTCCTGAGATATTCTCATAATCTCTCAACACCTTTATCATTTTAATAACTGACACCCTGTCTCCTGAGCAAAAAAGAATTGTGTCATATGCATATGAGGGATGGTTGATCTCAGGACTCCATTTTGGAAGACCATACCCCTTGAATTGTTCATCTCTCATAATGAATTTCAAACAATGACCATACGATGCCATAGGCTTGCCCTTACCATTCTACTTTGGTTTTCAGAAAGTTTACTAGGATCACTATAGGACTTTTCTTGGCTTGTAATGAAGGCTTAGGTGCAGGTGGGATACAGTTGAGAATTAGTGACTCAGCCTTCCTTGACATCTGTGGACTTCTATTTACACTTGTGCCTAATCATCCCGCCCTTATTCACCTTTTTCTATCAATTGCTTTCATTCAAGGGTGTAGTAGTTCTTTGACTTGACTTCATCTTTTTTCTTTCTTTTCATTCTTTTTCTTCTTCTCTTTTTTTTATTCTTTTTATTTTCCTTTTTCAAGCCCACACACTAGTTCTTCTTCATCAACACCCAATCTGTTCATATCCAATTTCACTTGTCATCGCCTCTATAGTAACCACCCTCAACTTAGGTGATTTGCCTGAGTTGAGATGCATGATGTCCAAGGAAAGATCAAGCCCAAAACAGAGGTTCAAAGATAACAATGGAAAGGTGAATGGCTATTGAATAAAAAAGGTTTAGTCAACTCAAAATAGGGATCAAAAGGGTTTATTTACATCATTTAGATGGTCTTTTTAGGCTAAGTGAACTGGATTCAAATAAGTCCTATGATCCTTTCCTGACCAACCAACTTATAACCTGATACAATGGACTGGAAAAGTTCTAGATACATGTACAAAGTAAGAAAGATGCAAAATAGGCTCACACACTCTTGGCACAGAATAGCACACTAACTACCAACTATCAAATTTGTGCTAAGCTTAAGCCAAAATTACCAAATTTATATACTACTAATGACAAGCAAAGATCCTCAGTAGTCAATTTAGCAAAATAAAACCATGCACATACGTAAATTTTTTATGAGTCCTCATTTTCCATGACAAAGGACTGTTATACATTCCCTATCCTCTTTTTGCTTACACAATACAAAAAAACAACTAAAAATAACTTAAACATGCTAGCTCTACTAGATAGCATGCGAGGGAAAAGAAACATGGCAAGAAAAACCATTGTGTGGACACAGGTACCCTCCACCCCCCATCAAAAAGATATGCATTATCCCCAATGCGTTATTAATAAAATGACAAGGTAATAGAGGGAGGACGTACCTATGGTGCCCTAGGCACTTGTGTTATGTGACACGGAGTGGGCTGCTGCATCATCAGTAGTGGCACTGGGAATGACCGGCATGCTCAAAGTAGTCGTTAGTGGAGTAGAAGACTCCACACTCATCTAACCAACAACAGATGCTCTTAGTGGGCCACTAGAGGAGGCTCACACAGCTCAAGCCCTCAACACTTCTTTTGTGATTCATTGGCCATTTTTTTTTCATCCTTGCTTCTTTCATATCTTTTTTTTCTTTCTTTCTTCTTCTTTTCTCAACTTTTTTAGGGTCATCTTTGTCTCTTCTTTTCCTCTTACTCTTGCCCTTGGCTTTGAGAGGCTTTCCTGTCAGATCATACAAAGCTTCTTCCTCCTCCTCCAACTCTTCATCATCCTGAGTCAAAAATACTAAGGTCGGTCTATTTTGCAATGCAGTGATGTCTGCTCGGGCTTTCTCTAATTCTGTTTCAAACCTGGCCAGATCTGGTATGGTCATGGCCTTCAGTCTCTCACTAACTCGACTCTCCATATCATCAATACAGTCGTGAAGGCTAGCATATGGCACCAAGGAATCTTTTATTGCTTGATTCATAAATGGTTCTAACTACTCCACAAAAAGTTTTAGCTTCCTGTCAAATCATTGATCCTACTTAACTAATTTCTTGAAATTATGGAAAGTAAGTGCATACTTTGATATCTGAATGATGGCAGTCACAATGTTCATAGTCTCAGCTATAGAAACAGTACCTGTGGTGGAAGTGGTGGGTGGACCTGTATAAACAGCTAACTACATACCTGAGGCGGAGCCTGAGGCCTTCGTAGTCATAGTGGGACCACAATCTGAGTGGTAGCAGTCATAGTGTCTATAGTCTCAGTTGTAGGAATAGTACCTACGATAGAAGTGGTGTGTGGAGCACTAGAAACAGCTAACTTCATACCTGAGGTAGAGCCCAAGGCCTCCGTAGTCGTAGTGGGAACCTTTATGGTCTGAGTATGAACTCCCAAATTAGTGTGCTTGCTTAGTCATAATACAGGCTTACCCTCATTCTTTGATCTCTCAAAGTCGTGTGTCTTAGTGGCAGGTGTTTCAACATCAATACCTGTCAACACTGGTACATAAGCTTTCTTGCACAATCGTGTGATAAGACATGGAAAGGGATGATAAATATCCTGCTTTATAGCTCGGATTTTCAACTCGCCTGCTATAATCTCTCCAAAATTCAGCTTGAAACCAGACATCAAGCTTGTGACTAACACTACTCAATCAACACCCAAAGTGTTATTCCCTTCAGTGGGCATCAACCTGAACCTTACCAGCGCCCACTAGAACTTGGCTACGAAAGATAAAGTAGCCTTGATAATCCTTATATTATTACTTGACATCCATTCTGGCTCTCCTTCGCTCAATACCTGTGCTAACCACAAACGTTGATTCACTCTGTCATTCAACTTGTGATAAAAGTATGGTGTGCTAGTCGGTGGCACAAAATCTGCCCCATACAAGAACTGATTAATAGTTTTATCTGAGATATTCACTAAAACTCCCCATATTGTAACTTTGCTCAGTTTTTGTAACTCATTGACCCTCTACCCTTTCTTGCGACTAATTTCCAATGTGGCAGCATAATTGGCGTAAAACTCTCTCACCATAGCCGGATAATATTTCCCAGAGTCTGTGCTAGTCCATCCCAAGTCATAATGGTTGAACCATCTCTTAATATCGGGGTACTCCCTTATCCCCGAAGTAATTATTTTCACCTCCTCAGCAAAAGGTCTCTTAATAGTGTGTTTTCCAATCGAGGAGAGACCATCCTGATAGATTTTGTCTACCCCTTTCACTTTCCATTGGACACTATCTCTAATGCTCGGGTTTTTTCTTTTAATCACATCACCCCAACCTGGTTCAGGGTCCCTTTCTGGGCTGGTGGCTATATCAGTGGCACCTTCGACTTCATCCTCAGAACTCATACTCTCAAAGCTAGACTTGTTTTCTACCGACTCAGCTCCTTCATCAGACTGGGGAGCTAGTTCATCTTGTATTACACTCTGCCTTGTCCTATATCCTTGGGCCTCGGTCTCCTCGACCTCATGATATGATTCATCAATTAGCTTACAGGTCAAGGTAGCCATGCCAGATCTTTTACTCGTACCCCCACTCATAGGCTGGAACTTTAAAGGCATTTGAACCTATAGAACAGTGATGTTAATATTGGAAAACAAATGATAAAGAAAAAGAAATTTAAAATTTTACTATGTATACACATGCCTGACGACATGAGGTGTTGTCTTATCACAGGTGTGATATCTCATCAACCCTCGTCATCAGGTTTAATAGTTGCCAAAACATAGGTGATGGCTGATAAACAGATGTGATGGCTCGTCATTCCTCATTGTCAACCTCAAGAATAATGGTTCTCACATACTTTTTAGCTAACGACATGAGGTGACGGCTCGTCAGTCCTAATCGTCAGCCTTAGATAGTTTAATCACGAATTTTTATATCATTGATGACATGAGTTGATGGCTTATCACAAATGTGATGGATCGTCACTTTCATTGTCAACTCATACAGATAACATACTATACATAAGTGAGTAGCCCTTTTGCAAATTATTAACACTTTATTGTATCAGCAAGATTACAGTCTCAAACGAAGTGTAAATCTCATGGTATAATAAAGTGTTCATGACTTTCAAGTGAACAAATGGGTTACTCAGACTTCACCACTATGAATTTGGTCGGCAATCATATTTTTCCAAGAATCTTTCAATTCAGTGAGCAATACGTTGCCCTCCGATTCTATTATTGACTCACTCATCCAAAACCACCCAAACAAGCGTCACCTCAAGCTCCAATGAATGATGGAAAGTTAAAGAACTAAACATACCTTGATTTAGATGCATGTATGAATAACAAAAAAAGTGAAATTAACTCTTAAACTCCTTTTTTTGCAGGAGGTTCACAGGATCAATGCTTGGGATTTATGAGTGGTTTATATAGTACAAAGAGATGAAGTGTTGGGTAAATGATTGGATTTTCTACGGGTGATGAACTGGAGGATATGGGAGATAGATTTTAAGAGGGAATTATGAGGGAATTAAGGAATTGAAATGAGTTTCAGTTAAAATTATTCCTTTTTGTATTCCAAGTAGGCGGGTTGGGTTAGGGTTTATGATTGGGTTAGTATGGGTTAATATGGTCGGGTCAGAAATAATTGGGTATGGTTTAAGGGTTCAGAGGTGATAGGTTAAGGTATGTAGGGTCGATTAATTTTTAAAATAAATATACTTAACTGTGCCAGACAATTGTGTGACATCTCGTCACCAGGCTGACGGCTTGTCAATGAGGCCATCAGCCTTAAGCAGTTTGTCTTGTTTTGTTCCATCAAGTGACAACATCGTGTGACATATTATCACCAGGCTAATGGCTCATCAGTTTTACCGTCAACCTTAACCAGATTGACTTATTTCAACTCACCAAGTAATGACCTGAGTTGACAGCTCATCATAGAGGTGACGACTCATCAGATCTCATTGTCACTCTTATCCAGAATGTAACCTTTCATCTCTTCAACCTGGCGAATTAAGGTGTTGGCTCATCAGCGGTGATGGATCGTTATAGTTGTGATGGATCTTCATACACCTTGTCACTTCAAATAGTTAAATCCAGTTCTTATGATTCTTTTTACCTGCACACTTCAACAAACACATTAACCATGCTCAAGAATAAACTACTCTACAAGTCATTTTACAACAACAAGATATGGGTTGCCTCCTATTAGCGTCTGATTAAATGTCGCGGCATGACTTGGGTATCTTAAATACTCAGATTTCATCATGATACACCAATGATAGTACCATTACCTCTTTTGGCACTCTGACATACTGTTTCACCCATTGGTCGTTCACTTTGAATAGCTTTCCATCCTTGTTCTCTAACTCTACAGCTCCATACCAAAACACTTGAGTGACTGTGAATGGCCCAGACCATTTCGATTTTAGCTTGCTAGAAAACAACTTTAATCTTGAGTAGAATAACAAAACTAAGTCTCCAACCTGAAACTCTCTCTTCTCAATTCTTTTTTCATTGTATAATTTCATTCTCTCCTTATAGAGGGCAGCCCTCTCATAAGTTTGAAGTCAAAATTTGTCCATTTTATTCAATTGTTCCAACCTCAAATCCGTATCCTTGCTCCAACTTAGATTAATCCTTTTGAGAGTCCACAGAGCCTTGTGCTCAAACTCTACCAAAAAATGACAAGCTTTATGGAAGACGAGTTGGTAAGGAGACATAACAATTGGAATTTTATAAGTTGTTCTATAGGCCCTTAGTGCATCATCGAGTTTGCGAGACCAATCACTTCGGTTAGCATTCACTTTGTTTGTTAATATCATCTTGATTTCTTGATTATATACCTCTACTTGCCAACTGGTTTACGGGTGATAGGGAGTAGCTACCTTGTCTTGTTTTACTCTGTACTTGGCTAGAGTTGTACAGAACACCTTGTTGCAAAAGTGTGATCCTCCATCACTTATGATCGTCTGAGGGGTCCCAAACTGAGAGAAAATGTTCTTTTTCAAGAACGCAACCACACTTTTACCTTCGTTATCTAATAAGGCCACAGATTCCACCCATTTGGATACATAATCCACTGCCACCAAGATGTACTTGTGGCCATAAGAACTCACAGACGGGCCCATAAAATTGATTCCCCACATATTAAATAATTCTATTTCCAGCATTGTGGACATAGCCAATTCTTGCTTTTGGGAGATAGACTCTTGTCGTTGGCATTGATCACATGCCTTGACAAAGTCTTGTGCATCTTTATAGATGGTGGGTCAGTAGTACCCACACTATAGTATTTTACGGGCTGTACAATCACCCGTATGATGTCCCCCTACTGGTGAAGAATGACACGCCTGCAAAATACTCAATACTTTTACTTCTAGTACACATCTCCTGATTATGTTATTAGCACATAAACGGAATAGATAAGGCTCATCCCAAAAATAGTTACTCACATTATGGAGAAATTTCTTCCTTTGATGAAAAGTCAGCTCTTTCGGTACTACATCGCTTATAAGATAATTGGCAAAGTCTACATGCCAAGGCACAAGATCAAGAGATGCTGGAAATACCTTCTCATCTAGGATTGAATCATTGATCTCCATCTTATTACGAGCATCTCCTTTATTCTCAAGTCTAGAGAGATGGTTTGCTACCTAATTTTCACAACTTTTGTAATCTTTGACTTCAAAGTTAAATTCCTGCAATAGAAATACCCACCTAATCAATCGAGGTTTGGCATATTTCTTTGTCATGATATATCTTAAGGCAGCATGATCTATATGCACAATAACTCTTGTGTTAAGTAAGTATGCCAGAAATTTCTCAAAGGCGTATACTGATGGTGTAGTTTTTCTATTCCCTATTTAATGTCTTGCTAGCATAGTATATGGGTGAAAAAGCTTCTCTCTCTTGCCCAAGAACAGCCCCAAGCTCAACCCTGATCGCATCACACATCACTTCAAATTGTTTGGACCAAATTGGAGAAATAATAATATACGCAGCTACAAACTTCTCTTTAAGGCACTCAAATACCTTCAAGCATTCTTCATCAAATGAAAACTTTGCCTCCTTCTCCAACAATTTGCCTAATGGATTAGAAATTTTGAAGAAGTCCTTAATGTACCTCTGGTAGAAACCTGCGTGGCCAAGAAATCTCCTAACTTATTTTACCGAAATTGGTGGAGGTAGTTTTTTAAATACTTCTATTTTTGATCTATCCACTTCAATACCTTTTGCTAAGATTTTGTTCCCTAAAACAATGCCCTTCTTAATCATAAAGTAACATTTTTCCCAGTTGAGCACAAGATTAAACTCTTCACATCTCTACAAGGCATTACTGGGATTTGCCAAACAGTCTTCAAAAGTATCACCAACAGTGAAAAAGTCATCCATAAACACCTCCAAAGTGTCTTCATCCATATTGGAAACTATTGACATCATACACCTTTGGAATGTGGCAGGAGTATTACATAACCCGAAGGGCAAGTGCTTAAAGGTGAATGTCCCATAGGGGCATGTAAAAGTTGGCTACTTCTGATCTTCGGGTGCAATGGAGATTTGGTTATAATCCTAATAACCATCCAAGAAGCATTACCAACCTCTCCTTGCCAATCTATCAAGCATTTGATTCATAAAGGGCATTGGGAAATGATCCCTTAGAGTCCATGAATTTAGCTTTTTGAAGCCCATGCAAACCTGCCAAAAGGTGACTGGCCCTATTGGAATCAACTTAGTTTTCTCATTGTCCACCACTGTCACGCCTCCTATCTTTGGTACACACTGCACAAGACTTACCCACTTGCTGTCTGATATTGGGTAGACAATACCCGTATCTAACCACTTGATTATTTCTTACTTTACCACCTCTTGCATTGGTGGGTTAAGTCTTCGCTGGTGTTTAATGGTAGGAGTTCACTCTTCTTCCAATTGAATCTTGTGTGTACATATACCCAAAGAAATTCCAATAATATCTGCAATTGTCCAACCAATCGCCTTTTTATACCTCTGTAGCATAGAAATAATTGTTTCTACTTGCCATTCTACTAGATCGGTTGCTATAATCATAATCAATGTCTTGTGATCCCCCAAGAATGCATATCGAAGATGGCCAGGCAACTCTTTAAGTTCCAAAATAGGTGTCTCTTCTACTGATGGCTTGGCTGGGGGAGTTGGCCTATTTTTTTGATCCAGGTCCAACTTCTTTGGGGCATAAGAATACTACCCTATTCCTACCAAGGCATTAATCATCTCCACATAATCATCAATGTCTTCACTATTGAAATTCATTACTACCGCAGTTAAGGTTTCTAAAGCAAACCTTTCTTCGATGGGCACCTCAATAGCACTTTCATCGAAAACATCAATAATCGAGACAGCACTCATGTCTCTCGGTTGTTTCATCGATTGATATATATTAAAATTTGCCTTTTCATTGTTCAGTCTAAATTTTAACTCATTTCTCTCCATGTCAACTAGCATTTTTCCGGTAGCTATGAATGGTGTACCCAAGATTATGGGTACTTCGAAATCCACTTTGAAATCAAGGATCACAAAGTTTAAGGGAAATATAAAGTTCTCAACCTTCAAAGCATGTCATACAATACTTCCACTGACCTTTTGATCAAACGCCAGCCATCAATAGTTGCATAGTCATCGATTTGGAGGCTCCCAAGCCTAGCTGACGATAGATAGCTAATGGCATCAAGTTGACACTAGCAACAAGATCACATAAAGCCTTTGCAAAGGTGATTGTACCAATTGTGCAAGGAATAGTAAATGCCCCTGGATCCTTCTTCTTTTAAACCAGTGATCATAAAGAAATTGCGCTATAATGATGAATATTATCCTCTGGCTTGAAGCTTAGAGTTCTATTCTTGGTGACCAAGTCCTTTATGATCTTAGCATACCCCTGCATTTGTTCAAGAGCATCCACCAATGGGATATTCACCAATAGTTATTTCAACATGGAGATAAACTTATCATATTTACCATCCTCTATTAAGTTAGATACTTTTCAACCTCATTTCCTTCCTCTTCAAGAATGAGAGCATCATCTCTCGCAATGGTAGACTTTTCAGCATCTATCTATTTGTTATCAACCTTTTCCAGCCTTGCAGACTCCGTCGGCTTCTCATCAACACAAACGTCATTCGCAAATATTTTATAATCGAAGTCAACATCCTCCACTTGTATTTCAACCATTGGATGTGGTTCAGTTAGAACTTTACCACTCCTCATGGTGGTTTCCATACAACTTCCATCATTACTAGGATTCTGAATAGTGTCACTAGGTAAAGTACCACTCTTCTGATGATTAAAAGACGGGGATAACTGCACCATTTAATGTTCCAACTGTTTAATAAAAGTAGAGTGTGAATCCACAAGTTGACTGATAGACGATAATTCACTCTTCATTTCTTTCACTCCCGAGTCAATGGATTTTACCCTTTGCAGCACCTTAGCCAACATGTCTTCCATCTTTGAGGTTCTTGAATCATTGCTGGATCTGTCATGACTTTCAGGTGGTACATATAACCCACCTCTATCATTCTTACTCTTCTAATTTCCTTGATCATGATCCTTGTAACCAACCTTATCGTAGTAATTATTCCTTTGATAAATCTGACCTTGGTTTTCTTGGTCATTTACCCAAAACCCTCCCATCTGGTAGTCAAGTAATTTGCCTCTTCTTTAGACTCAGACTCAACTTTTTTTCCCTGCAAACCAATATCTTTTACCTTCTCAACACTGTCTGCCAATAAGTGCTTTGTCAGTAAGTCCATCTACATCTTCATGTGAACCATATCTTGGTCATGCTCTTCTTTCTTTTAACGTTGTTCAGTTGACATGCCCATAGCATATGTATTGCTTGCTACCTCAGAATCCCTAGTATTCTAAGCTCTATTTGTTTTTGTCAGCCTATCCAAGATCACGGATGCATCTGCAAAAGTCAATCCCATGAAGGCTCCTCCAGCTGTATTGTCAACCGTTGGCTTTGTAATCGAGTTCAAAGACCTGCAGAAAGTCTCCATCAAGTGCTCATCTGTCAAATTATGATTGGGGCATTGGGTTAACTTTCTCTTAAACCTCAACCAAGTTTTATGTAGTGCTTCACCTGGTTGCTACCTGAAGTTATTGATTTCATCCCTCAACTGTAATATCCTGGAAGGCGGAAAGAACTTTTTTAGGAAAGCTCCTTTCAGTTGCCTCCAGTTTGTAATAGAATCAGATTGTAACTCATTCAACCACATTGTTGCCTCCCCAAATAATGACAATGAAAACAGCCTCAGTCGGATGGCATTCTGACCAACTCCAGGAAAATCAAAGGACTTGCAGATCCTTATGAAGTTCATCAAATGCATATTTGGATCATCACCAGCCAACCCTCTGAATAAACCTTTGAGATTCAACAACTGGATCATGGTACTAGTGATATTAAGATTCGCTCCAGGGACTAGTGGTGGTAGAACAATGGCTCTAATGGCACCAACCCTATCTAGATCAGCCTCATCTTCATCATCGAGGTCAAAGTTCATAGCAGGTTGTTGTCAACCTCTAGCTCTTTATCGCAGATTTTGGTTGGCTGGGGCAATATTGTCAACATGTTGCTCATCCACGAAATCACCTAAATAATCGTCACCCTCATTCCCAGGTGCATTAAGATTACACTGATTCTATTGATTTGCAGCAGCAAGCTGCTGAAGCCTTATTGATTCACATTGTTGTGCATCTATATTCCGTCTTTAAGTTTTTGCAAGCTCGGGTTTGTAAGGTAATAATGGTTCAATCGAGCTTCGAGTACTTGGCATGCACAAGTCATTACCCTGATATTACAAAAACAACAAGCAAAAGTAAAATTAGGAAATAAGACTAAAAGTCAAATAAACACAACAACTTAATAGACAACTGTATTCCCTGGCAACAGCGCCAAAATTTGGTACGCCCAAATTACACCTCCCTTAAGAAGTATAAGCGGTCGTTGTCAAATATAACCCAACAAAGGTGGGGTTGAATCCCATAAAGAATATGGTGAACACTAAGTCATTTGCAATTTAATTGACTTTTATTCTATAGTTCTGTAAAATTGGGGGGTTTATAAAATAGTTTATTAGAATCACTATTCATTTTTTAGCAAGTAACAATAGTCAAATGTTATCAAGTATGAATCAATAGAGATATTAAAATAGGCTTGTGTTCACCATGGCTTCATAGCAATTACAGGTTGATCACTACAAAGAATTCCTTGTGATAACGAATAATGTAAAGTTATCAATTTCTAACATATACTGAAATAATTCTCAATCTAATTGGATGACTACCACTTTAATTCTTTCGAAATTAAAGAGAAACTATACGAATTCAATTCAAACTTTGAGTTGGTCAACCTTGTTACAACATTAACCATTAGAGGGAGGTTAAAAACTCTGAATCCTCGTTGATAACCCTTGTTTCCAATTTTAATCTGTTATTTTAAGCAAATTAAACATAAGGCTTGTTCCAATATTTGTAACCATTAGAAATATATTAAGACTCAAGGATTAGCACTATAATTTTGATTATTATTCTAATCCCAGCAGAAATCAACCTTCAAGTTTACTATTTCACTATGGATCCCACAACCCTAGTTGTGGGAGTTTAGATACTCATGATTATAAAGGAAAATACAGATGAAGAATTACCCTTGTGAAATATGAATTCAATCTTCAATTCTATTTCAAAAGTGAACAACGTTGTTAAAAACCCAAAAGAGATTCAAAACTTGGAGTATTTGTGACTATGTAACATAAAATGTGAATAAAAGCCCTAGTGGAAGCTATTTAGTATAGGGAAACTTGGATTCAAAATAAAACTTAGAATTTACCCACTCACGTGTGACGACAAGACTAACGTCCCGTCACACAACTGAAGACTCATCAATTGTGGTCGTCACTTGAACTCCACTTGATCCAGTTTCTATTTTAGGCTGACGAGATGGGTAATGGCTCGTTACAGGGTTGACAACTCATCATTTTAGACCGTCACTCACTTTGAGCTCACTTCGTATTCTGTTTTATGCTGATGAAATGATGACAAGCCATCACAAGGTTGACATATCGTCACTTTAGCCTTCACTACTCCTTTTTAGTTCAGTTTCAGCAATTTTCTACTTGTTCCCTTTTCCTGCACATTAAAGGTAAAAAAAATGATTAAAAACAACACGAGTTGCTTAAGGATTTACAATTATTCCTGGATTAAAGCCTCAAATGTGCCATCAAAATGCCGGCACATCGCATGAAGACTCGTCATGATGAGTCGTGAGGACTGGAGAGGGTAAGTCAATTTAGCCTTTATCCCACGAGTATCTTGATGACTCAGAAGGATTCGTTACTTCTCATGACGAGTCACAATGTCTCTCTTAGAGTAATCACAAGAGAAACCAGGTAAGTGTTCTGAACTTGTACGTGATAGGTGTTAGAGATGACTCGTAACCAAAGACAATGAGTTGTTAGGTTAGTCGTGGTCACTGGGTCAGAATCAGTCAACACTTTACATGACCAAACCGACCCTATCCACTTGACTAAAACCCTAATTAACTACCCGATTTAACTCCTTTTCTCACGTTTGAAATGCATAACTCCCTTCAATACCAAAACTGACTACACTCCTTAAATTCCTCAATTAAAACTGACTCCACTCCTTAAATTCCTCAATTAAAATCACTCCTAATCATAATTGAGCATCTCTTTGCCCATTTGCTCCAAAATTCTGAACCAAGTGATTGAAATTCAATTTTTCTTCCTTCAAGCATCAATTTCAAGGATCAAAGCAAGTGAAGTTGTTCTAATTACTTTATTTTTGGCTTTGAGATTCTTCTATGGGTGTTCTCTCATTATTTTAAAATTGTACAACCCTAGTTGAACTTGCTTGAGTACGGAAAGGGGATTTTCTTAAACTAAAATTTCATTATTTGTAAAATTGGTTAAAACTTGGCATATTAGGATTCATACTCCATTTTTAAATTATTATGGGCCAAAACTTGTAATAATTTTTATCCAAGGTGAAGTGTGAATAGCCCGGTGCACGGTTGAATAGTTGAACATCAGGAATTGGTATTCTCTACCATTCCAGTGATCGTAATGATTGGTATTGGTCCTAAATTGGTAAAAAAATGAGATGTAATATCATGTGGGCAGAAACTACCTAAGTACAGTCCTCATGACTTACGCAATGACTCTGTAACACCCCGTACATTTTCGAACTTATTTGACTACCTTAACATTTATGGAATTATTTAAACTTGAGATATTGGTGTATTACGCACTAAATTTGTTTGGCTGAATTAATATTGTGCTAATGGGTTTAATTGAGGTCCAAAATTAAGTAAAAAGACATGGGCTCAAAAAGGGAGATGATCCATTTTAAAATGGACCAAGTATACTTAGACTTTTTGACCAAATAATTGGCTAAGGGAGACCACAAAGAGGCGGTTAAGTGGGGCCTTTATAAGGCTGAAATTCAGCTTATTTCCAACACATTTCACTTGCCAAAAATCATATTTTCAATCAAACATTTTTTCCTCTCTCAAACCCTAGCCACCCTAATTTTCTCCAAGGATTTTTGGACAAATCTTCCACTTGCAAGCCTTGGTAAGTATTTACCCTTATATATTAATATATTATATGCATAAGAGGTTGTTTATATCATGTTTTTTATGTTTAAAAAGTGTTGAGCAGTCCACTTATTGTGAAACAGTCCACTTTTGCTTAATCGATAAAGGATTTGCCCTCTATGTGGTTTAAACTTGAAAGGGGACTTAAGGTCTTAAAGGAATTGAATTAGATGGATGAAATTTCAGTATATTTAAGTGTGGTTCTGTACCTAATCCGTTACTCCTTTTGTATGACTTGTGGAAATGTTTATACGTAATTGTGCATGGAACGTTTGGCGTAGTGAAAGGAGAATACTTTCTTGTTATGTTAAAGTGAACTCTGAAACTGTGTGGACTGTTTTTGGTATATTGTTGTGAAAGGTATTTATGGTACTTTATGGAATAAAAATGTGGAGTTGCATTGAGGTAAAAATGTGAAGTATGCACTTGGTGGGAAATCTTGTCGGTTTGTGACGTCTATGTTGATGTGTGGACTATTTTGGTATTGTTGGTGTTGTGGGGCAGTAAATTGTATTTTAGGAGGGTGGAATTAAGTTATATGGAAGTAGAAAGGAAGGTTGAATGATATACCATGTGTTTGGGATGTTGGATAGTTTTTACTTCCCGTCAAGTAGCTAATTATCTCCTTATAAACTTGTAATGTAATTAGCTTTTAATGTTAGCTTCGTTACGTACTTGTGTTGTAGAGTAACTCTTTAAGGAAGAGCTGAATTGTTTTAGTCACTTGTTGGAAAGATAAGGTATGTAAGGTTACTCTTTTTCATATCCTTTGGCCGCACCTATTGTTCACATCGTTACCAAACTTGCTTCCACTCCGAAATGGTTTAAAGTATCTTATTTCAAGTTTGTTAGCAATTGTTATTTATGTGTCTCTTATTTGTTGAATATTGTTCCAAAGCTCCAATAATGTTATGACCACCGATGTAACAATCTCACAAAAAAATTAAAGAAATGAAGTAATGCATATTTGGTTGAGTACGGGTGGTAGCTCTGGGGGCGAAAGCCTAGATTGAGCTGATCCTGATGGATTATTGGATACAGGGGGTAGCTCTGGGGGTGAAAACCTAGCTCGATCCAAACCTGATTTATTGATTTATGGGTGGTAGCTCTGGGGGCATAAACCTAGCTTGAGTCGATCCCAATGTTACTTACCACTGATCAGTTGGTCCCGGGCATTGTATAATGTATATTGATATAAAGGTAAAAGGAAAGAAATGAATGTAATGTACATGGTTCCACATATACAGTACAGTGGTATATCAGTGTTATTTATTTACTTGTATTTGATTCCATTTGAGTTCCTATATTTCATACAGTTAATTATAGGCTTACATACTCAGTACATTCTTCTGTACTGACGTCCCTTGGGGGACCTGCCTTACTTGCTACAGTCACAGGAGCTAGTAAACCTTCACAATAGGGTACGGGTCATATGCAGGCCATTGGTGAGCTCCAGGTTGATTCGGGGCTTTTCAAGTCATTTGTATAAATTTTTGGTACTGTGTAGCAGTTGTATAAGGCGGGGACTTGTCCCGGCCTTAGTTATGATTATATATCTTTTAGAGGCTTTGTAGACATTGTAAGGTCAAACGTAGAAGTGTCTTACCTTTTTAGACGTTGTGGCCCCAACATCCAAGTCTCGTATCTGTTTTGAACATCCTTACATTTCTGTCATCGATATATTATCTTCTACACATGGCAGAATTTTTGTTCACTTAATGGCATGCATTTGAATGTACATGATCATAGATTGGTTCTCTCGAGCCTTACGGCTACGGGTGCCTGTCCTCTCTAATGGGATTTGAGGCATAACAAAAGTGGTATCAGAGCGGGTTGTCCTAGGGTGTCTACAAAGCCGTGTCTGAGTAGAGTCTTGCTTATGGATGTGTTGTACACCACATCTATATGTAGGAGGCTATGAGACATTTAGGAGTTGTTTCTTTTCTTCATTTCCTAGATCGTACAATAGAGACAAGTTGTAGGTGGAGTTATATTTAACCACTAAATTTGTTTTATATTTTTTTTGTTTCCTCAGTATCGCAAAATGCTACAAGGAGAAACAAGGGTAAAAGTAAGAAGCTAGATAGGATTGTTGGAGAAGGAACCAGTAAATCACCACCTAAACAAGCTAATCAAGGTGAGGCTGAAGACGAGTTTGCATCACGGGCTTCTTTTACTCTTTTACCTCCCGGAGAGCCAGGAAGGAGAGGAGTACCCCCAGAACCACCTGTTAATGCTACTGAGCAGGATTTAAGTTATGTGGTGCAAATGTTGACTCATATAGGTGATGCACAAAATCAAGGACAAGCAAGTCCAACTATAAGTAATGACGGTGCGGATAAGGCAGCTAGTCGGCGGACACTGGATTTTCTTAAATTAGACCCTCCCACATTCACCGGGTCAGATATTAATGAAGACCCACAAGACTTAATGGACCAAATTCAAAGGGCTTTAGATGTTATGCATGTATCTGGTATAGAAATAGTTGAGCTTGCAGCATATAGATTAAAAGGAGAGGTTATATTATGGTACCAAGATTGGAAACGATCTAGGGGTATCGGTGCACTTCCAACTAGTTGGGAAGAATTCAAAGTGGCATTACTTGATCATTACCTTCCATATGAGATCTGAGAGGCTCATACAGACCAGTTCTTAAATCTTCGTCAAGGTAATATGAGCGTCAGAGAGTACACTCTTTGGTTTAACTCTTTGGCCAGGTACACTCCTAATGTAGTAGCTACTATGGACGATAGAGTTCATTGGTATGTGGATAGATTGGATCCATATTTGGTTAGGGATTGTACTATTGCTGCTCTGAATAGAGACATGGATATAGCCAGGATACAAGCTTTTGCACAGAAGATGGAGGATCAGAGGCAAAGGAAAAGAATGCAAGAATTTGAAAAAGGACAGTCAAAGAGGGCTAAACCTATGGGACAATTCATGGCGTCCCAAGGAGAATTTAGGCCTCGGGTTTTTAATAGACCGCCTAGACCATCATTTTCTTATTCTACAGTAGGTACTCCATCCCAATTTTGAGGGTTTAGAGGCAGTCAAGTTGGGTAAAGTAGTGGGATTCAAGGTTCACAGACAGCAGGGTATCAAGAACAAGGAAGAATGAGCCAATCAAGGTTTTCTCGTCATCTGTGTCAGCACTGCAAAAATCTTCATTTAGGTGCATGTCGGCTTGGGACATATGCTTGTTTCTGGTGTGGTATGTCGGGGCACATAATGAGAGAGTGACCACGGAAGGGCACAGGTAGTATGGCGCGACCTCCTGGATCAGCCGTTGCATCATCCTTGTCGGGTGTACAGCCTACTGGGCATGGTAGAGGTGTTAGAGGAGCATCTAATTCTAGTGGAGTCCAGAACCATACTTATACTTTAGCAGATCGGCAGAATTTGAAAGCTTCTTCTGATGTGGTTACAGGTACTTTATTCGTATTTTTAGATAATGTATATGCATTGATTGATCCGGGATCTACCCTATCATATGTCACTCCATTGATTGCTAAAAAATTCGAAAGAAAACCAAAATTACTAGTCAAGCCATTTGAAGTATCTACACCAGTTGGTGAATCTATTGTAGCTAAAAGAGTCTATTGTAATTACATAGTAACTGTTTGTGATCACGATATGTTGGCTGATCTTATTGAGCTGAAAATGGTAGATTTTGATGTTATAATGGGTATGGATTAGTTGGCTTCTTGTTATGCCATGGTAGATTGCCGAGCTAAGAAGGTACATTTCTATTTTCCACAAAGACCGTCCTTGAATGGAGGGGTAATGTTGGAGCACCGAGAGGTAAATTTATTTCTTATCTTAAGGCAAAGAAAATGATATCCAAGGGGTACATATTCCATCTAGTAAGAGTGCAAGATACCGATGTGAAGCCACCAACTCTTTAATCAGTTCCGGTGGTAAATGAATTCCTTGATGTATTTCCTGAAGATCTTCCAGGTTTGCCTCCAGAATGGGAAGTATAGTTTGGTATTGATGTAATTCCAGGTACTCAGCCTATCTCTATTCCTCCATATAGAATGGCCCCGGCAGAGTTACGAGAATTGAAGGAGCAATTAAAAGACTTGTTGTACAAGGGATTCATAAGGCCTAGTATGTCCCCTTGGGGTGCACCAGTGTTATTTGTACAAAAGAAAGATGGCACGTTGAGAATGTGTATTGATTATAGGCAACTGAATAAGGTAACGGTCAAGAACAAATATCCCCTCCCCAGAATTAACGATTTGTTTGATCAATTACAGGGTGCCAAATGCTTCTCAAAGATTGACTTGAGATCGGGTTATCATCAAGTAAGGGTTAGAGAAAACGATATACCCAAGACAACTTTCCAAACACGGTATGGTCATTATGAGTTTTTAGTTATGTCATTTGGGCTAACAAATGCACCAGCAGTTTTTATGGATTTGATGAATAGGGTGTTCAAGCCATTCTTAGATGTGTTCGTGACAGTGTTTATAGATGATATTTTGTTTTATTCAAGATCCAAAGAAGACCATGCTAATCACTTATGGCAGGCGTTATAGATTCTTCATGATCGTAAGTTATATGCAAAGTTCTCTAAATGTGAATTTTGGTTAAAATCTGTAGCATTCTTGGGTCATATTATGTCAGATGAAAGAATAAGGATTGATACTCAAAAGATAGAAGTTGTGAAGAACTGGCCAAGACCTACAACGCCTATAGAGATTCGTAGTTTCCTTGGGTTGGCAGGTTATTATAGAAGGTTTGTTGAAGGATTTTCTTCTATTGTTGCACCTTTAACAAAGCTAACATACAAGGCAACCAAGTTTCAGTGGAATGATGCATGTGAGAAGAGTTTCCAAGATCTGAAGGATAAGTTGACTTTTGTACCTGTATTGGTACTTCTAGAAGGCATAGAAGGGTATGCGGTATATTGTGATGCTTCAGGAGTTGGATTAGGATGTGTATTGATGCAGCACGGTAATGTAATAGCTTATGCCTCAAGACAGTTGAGGCCACATGAGAGAAATTATTCGACACATGATCTTGAGCTAGCAGCTGTGATATTTGCTTTAAAGATATGGCGTCACTACTTGTATGGGGTTCACGTTGACATATATACCGATCATAAGAGTTTGCAGTATATTTTCAAGCAGAAGGACCTAAATTTGAGGCAGCGGAGGTGGATGGAACTACTAAAAGATTATGATATCGATATCTTATACCATCCGAGAAAATCAAATGTGGTAGCCGATGCATTAAGCCGCAAAGCAATAGGAAGCACTGATGGCCAGCTCACAAAAAAGCAAGGTATAGTTGAGGATCTACATCAACTAGCTAGCTTGGGGGTTCGTCTTCTTGAAACTCCAAATGAAGAAATTATGGTGCAAAATGCGGCAGAATCTTCATTAGTAGCTGGAGTGAAGAAAAATAGTATGCGGATCCTATTTTATTACAGCTGAAGGAGAATATACAACAAGTCTTGACAAAGGCATTTGATCTTACACAAGAGGGAGTGCTTCAGTGCCAAAGTAGATTGTGCGTACCTGATGTAGATGAGCTAAGGAGATGGATTATGACAGAGGAACATCATTCACGGTATTCTATTCATCCGGGAGCCACCAAAATTTATCATGATTTGAAAAAAATGTATTGGTGGGGTAACATGAAGAAGAACATTACAGAATTCGTAGCCCAATGTCCAAATTGTCAACAAGTAAAAGTAGAGCATCAAAAGCCTGGAGGTTATATGCAATGTATAAATCTTCCAATCTGGAAGTGGGACATGATCAACATGGATTTCATCACAGGTTTGCCTCATACACTTCAAAAATTTGATTCCATGTGGGTAATAGTTGACAGGCTTACCAAGTCAGCACACTTCCTACCGGTCAAGACCACCTACACAGCTGAAGATTATGCACGGTTGTATATTAAAGAAATAGTTCGACTACATGGAATTCCAATCTCTATTATATCAGACAGGGGAGCTCAATTTACTGCACACTTTTGGAAGTCTTTTCAGAAGAGTTTGGGAACCCAAGTGAATTTAAGTACGGCTTTTCATCCTCAAACAAATGGACAAGCAGAACGTACTATACAAACACTTGAAGATATGCTACGAGCTTGCACATTAGACTTTAAAGGTAGTTAGGATGATCATTTATATCTTATTAAATTTGCCTACAATAATAGCTATCATTCAAGTATCAAAATGGCGCCTTACGAAGCTTTATATGGAAGAAAGTGTAGATCACGAATTAGATGGTTTGAAGCGGGTGAAACTGCCTTATTTGGGCCAGATCTTGTTCATCAAGCTATGGAGAAGGTTAAGGTGATACAACAGCGGCTACAAACGGCCCAAAGTCGACACAAATCATATGCCGATGTTAGAAGAAGGGGGCTAGAATTTGCTATAAGTGATTGGGTATTCTTGAAAGTATCACCAATGAAAGGGGTAATGAGATTTGGAAAGAAAGGAAAGCTAAGTCCGCGTTATATAGGGCCATATAAGATTATCCGAAGATTTGGTCAAGTTGCATATGAATTAGAACTACCCCAAGAACTCTCCACTGTTCATCCAGTATTTCATGTTCCAATGCTTCGGAAGTGCATAGGAGATCCATTCCATATTGGTCCCACTGAGGATGTACAAGTTACGGAAGATCTCACCTATGAAGAAGTACCTATTGCTATTCTGGATCGACAAGTTAAGAGGTTAAGAAATAAAGAAGTAGCTTCCATAAAAGTGCTTTGAAAAAATCAGCAAGTAAAAGAAATCACATGGAAAGTCGAGGAAATGATGAAGTCTAAGTACCCGCATTTATTTCAAACTGAAGTGAAAGTTCAAGATGCGGAATTGGAGCAATAACAAGTAAGTATATATAAGTATTATGTGTATGTGATAATATGAAGAATGAACTTAGACTTGAACTTGTTTAGATTGGATAATGTTACTAACATTCGAGGACGAATGTTCCTAAGGGGGGAAGGATGTAACACTCCGTACATTTCCGAACTTATTTTACCACCTTAACATTTATGGAATTATTTAAACTTGAGATAGTTGGTGTATTACCCACTAAATTTGTTGGGTTGATTTAATATTGTGCTAATGGGATTAATTTAGGTCCAAAATTAAGTAAAAAGACATGGGCCCAAAAAGGGAGATGATCCATTTAAAAATGGACCAAGTATACTTAGACTTTTTGACCAAATAATTGGCTAAGGAAGACCACAAAGAGGTGGTTAATAGGGGACTTTATAAGGCTGAAATTCAGCTTATTTTCAACACATTTCACTTGCCAAAAATCATATTTTCAATCAAACATTTTTTCCTCTCTCAAACCCTAGCCACCCTAATTTTCTCCAAGGATTTTTGGACAAATCTTCCACTTGAAAGCCTTGGTAAGTATTTACCCTTATATATTAATATATTATATGCATAATAGGTTGTGTATATCATGTTGGTAATGTTTAAAAAGTGTTGATTAGTCCACTTATTGTGAAACAGTCCACTTTTGCTTAATCGATAAAGGATTTGCCCTTTATGTGGTTTAAACTTGAAAGGGGACTTAATGTCTTAAAGGAATTGAATTAGATGGATAAAATTTCAGTATATTTAAGTGTGGTGCTGTACCTAATTCTTTACTCCTTGTGTATGACTTGTGAAAATGTTTATACGTAATTGTGCATGGAACGTTTGGCGTAGTGAAAGGAGAATACTTTCTTGTTATGTTAAAGTGAATTCTGAAACTATGTGGACTATTTTTGGTATATTTTTGTGGAAGGTATATATTTTACTTTATGGAATAAAAATGTGGAGTTGCATTGAGGTAAAAATGTGAAGTATGCACTTGGTGGGAAATCTTGTCGGTTTGTGACATCTATGTTGATGTGTGGACTGTTTTGGTATTATTGGTGTTATGGGGTAGTAAATTGTACTGTAGGAGGGTGTAATGAAGTTATATGAAAGTAGAAAGGAAGGTGGAATGATATACCATGTGTTTGGGATGTTGGATAGTTTTTACTTCCCGTCAAGTAGCTAATTATCGCCTTGTGAACTTGTAATGTAATTAGTTTTTAATGTTAGCTTCGTTATGTACTTGTGTTGTAGAGTAACTCTTTAAGGAAGAGCTGAATTGTTGTAGTCACTTGTTGGAAAGATAAATTATGTAAGATTACTCTTTTCTGTATCCTTTGGCCGCACCTATTGTTCACATTGTTACCAAACTTGTTTCCACTCCGAAATATTTTAAAGTATCTCATTTCAAGTTTGTTAGCAATTGTTATTTACATGTGTCGTATTTGTTGACTATTGTTCCAAAGCTCCAATAATGTTATGACCACCGATGTAACAATCTCAAAAAAAAAAATTAAAGAAATGAAGTAATGCATATTTGGTTGAGTACGGGTGGTAGCTCTGGGGGCGAATGCCTAGCTCGAGCCAATCCCGATGGATTATTGGATACAGGGGGTAGCTCTGGGGGTGAAAACCTAGCTCGAGACAAACCTGATTTATTGATTTATGGGTGGTAGCTCTGGGGGCATAAGCCTAGCTAGAGTCGATCCCAATGTTACGTACCACTGATCAATTGGTCCTGGGCATTGTATGATGTATATTGATATAAAGGTAAAAGGAAAGAAATGAATGTAATGTACATGGTTCCACATATACAGTACTGTGGTATATCAGTGTTATTTATTTAATTGTATTTGATTCCATTTGAGTTCCTATATTTCACACAGTTACTTATAGTCTTACATACTCAGTACATTCTTCCGTACTGACATCCCTTGGGGGACCTGCCTTACTTGTTGTAGGCACAGGAGGTAGTAGACCTTCACAGTAGGGTAGGGGTCATCTGCAGGCCATTGGTGAGCTCCAGGTTGATTCGGGGCTTTTCGAGTCATTTGTATATATTTTTGGTACTGTGTAGCAGTTGTATAAGGCGGGGACTTGTCCCGACCTTAGTCATGGTTATATATCTTTAGAGGCTTTGTAGATATTGTAAAGTCAAACGTAGAAGTGTCTTACCTTTTTAGACGTTGTGGCCCTAACGGCCAAATCTGGTATCTGTTTTGAACATCTTTACATGACTTTCGTCATCGATATATTATATCTGCACGTTGCAGAATATTTGTTCACTTAATGGCATGCATATGAATGTACATGATCATAGATTGGTTCTCTCGGGCCTTATGGCTACGGGTGCCTGTCTGCCCCAATGGGATTTGAGGCGTGACAGACTCATCTACAAAGGTTGTGAGTCATCATGTGAGTCATGATCACTAGCACTGGGTTATAAATTGACAAGTTTTTAAAGTTTGGAAATCTACTCAGTATGAGTTTCACGAAAAGTCATAGGGAGACCTGACAACTCGTAGTGACCACTCATTTTGAGAGCCTGCACTTGACAAGTTGCAAGACTAGGACACAATGAGTCATCCAACAAGTCGTACCCTCTGGTAACGACTCATTGCCTGGCCTATCATGACTGACAGTGATAGCAATACATATATTTTGTTTCTTAATCTCTTGAGTACTAACGTTTACCCTCCACAGGTACTATGACACCAAAAATAGAGCAAGAAAAGTCCCAAAAAAAGGGGAAACAAAATCCCCAACAAGGACCATATTGAGGAAACATCTACACAAAAATTGGTGGATTAAGCTACTGATGAATCTAATGGCTCAGTGGAGGAATATCCACTTAAGACTCCACTTGAGCATAGTGCAAGACTACCTCGGACAGCACATCTGGGGCCTTGGACAAAGAATCAAGGGGTGACTCCACCTCTGATCATCACTACATTACCTGAAGGAACTCCCTAGTCTAAAGAGGGAGGAAATTTAGATTCTAAAGAATGAGAGAAAGAAAGAGAATTCGATAATGTAGAAGGAATCTCAGCTGATAGTCCCTCAAAGAATGAAGAAAGGACTGGGTTCGATACTCAGGTCTCAAATAATAATGATGTTGAGACCTTTACAGACAATCCTCCACCACAGGATCAGATGGAACCATAGGTTTAGGTATCTCCACAGGTTGACAAATGCAGTGTCTCCCGGGTATGCAGCACATTTATGATTGGGACTTAGCAATTACTAACAAGGGTTAACTAAATAGGGATTTCTATGAGGACCCTAGATTGGTAACTACATGTATGTCTGAGATGCCCGAGTTTGAGAGGTTGTTCAACAAGTACAAGTTCAGGTGGATGACTGAGCAGTCTAGCAGGTACAGTATCGAGCTGGTTTGGGAATTTTATGATGCATATCAGGTCACGCTGAAGGTACAAGCTCCACAGGGCATGCTTTGGAAGTGTCAGCCTCCACTTCCCACTATATTGATACACTCAGATTTGCTGACATAGGGGTTGCACCTACGGAGTCACAGACTAAGGCCTTAATGCCCGAGCCTCATACTATTATTGATGCCACCACCTCCTCTACTTCACAGCCGACTTCAGTCCTAATTTTACTAACTCCCACTCCAGGTTTATCCATGATTTGCCCATTTACCGGTGGGTATGTTATAGTGCCGCAGGAATTCATTCAAAAAGTTTTAAAGTGATTGGCCACTACTGAGATAAAATTTGAAAACCTAGCTGGAGAGGTCAAGCCATGGGTAAAGAACGAGATTAATACGGTAATAGGGGGATACAGACCTAGCTTAATGGGTTTGAACGGAGGATGACTAATAGGCTTAAGGATATTCAATCCCTGAACTTAACCGGGATCAAAAATAAGCTCACCTCACTTCGAGAAGTAGTCTAGAAGTTGTCCTCTAGGCAGTTCCCGGCATTCCAACCTCCCAACATGCCTGTGATTGAGGAGATTTTTGATGATATTGAGGTGCCCCATATCTGGGCCCCAGCACATGCAGATAAAGGTAAAAAAATGAGTTTTGAGGGGAGCGAGAACCGGCCTAGCGAAAGAAGAGAAGAAAAAAGATAAAGAGAACATAAAAAGAGTTATGGATGAGAGCAAGCAATCCTGTGAGCTACATTTGTCTGAGATGCATGATAGGGTGAGAAGGTTTGGGAGCTTCACAGCTAATGAGGTCCCGAGGGATGATGTGATTATTGTTTTTGAGAATGGTAGAGGTATGGCAGCTGCCCCCATGATTTATACTTCATTGAGTGTGTCGGTCAATATTGGCATCATGAGAAAGAAGGTTGGGGTTACAGTTGAGACCCTAGTGATTGGAGAGCATGGAAGGGTTGCATCTGTAACCCCTACTGATCAGTCCATGTCAGGTGCCTAAAGTACCAAAGATATGTCCCTACCTTGTGCTTTACATTTTATTCTTTTGTGTATTGAGTACATTGCATGATTTCTTAGTTGGGGTGGGAGTATACTAATATCCGAGGGTGTTTATTGTTGTATTTCTTTTTCCTCAGATGATCTATCTAGTAGAATTGGCATGTTTAGGATTTTATTTCTCTTTTAGTTGTGCTTATGTTATGCTTGTGTGTTTAATAAAGAGAAAAATAGGGGAACTTAGCATATAAAAGGTTTTGAGTGTTTTTGATTTTGTTGTTTTAAGGATACCCCTCAAAAATGTTTTAGACTGTGTTTGTGTTTGTTTTGAACTTTGACCATTATGGATCTTGTTATGAAATTAAAATTATAGGCATGATAACCGTAACTTAATGATGCATGAACCGAATAGGTAGTATTTGGTAATGTAACCATGAGCCATGACTGTGTGAGGTATCTACTTAGTTCAGCTTTGAGCCTAAATAAACCTTTTTCTAGACTAACCCATTCACCTTCCAATTTCTATTACAATGAACCTTCCTTGGCTCTGGTCCCTCCTTGGACACTGTGTACCTCAACTCAGGTAAATCACAAAAGTTGAGGGTGTCTATCGTAGGGGTGCGTAAGTAAAAGTGGGTATGAAGAAGAAGTTAGAAATTAAAAAAGAATTCAGGTGTGGCATGTGTGAAACAGAAAACAAAGAAAAAGTACAAACTGAATAAAAGTTTGAGAAAAAGAAAAAAAAAAGAGTTGCAAAAAGAAACCACACCCAAAATCTGAGAAAAGAATAAAGGAGAATAAGTGAGGAAAAATTAAAGAGGTTGAAAAATAGAGCCAAACAATAGTGTAGTGTCAAGGAGGGTTGAGTCACTTTATCTATATCTACCATACCCGTCCCCAAGCCTACATTACAAGCCAATAAAAGTCCTATAGTGATTCTAACCCAATTATCCAGAAAAAACTAAGGCATAGAAAAGTCCTATAGATGATGATATGACTGTCGTAGGTCTCCTAGGTTTTACTTAATTAAACATCATAGATGTTTGTTTTGATTTATTTGCCTGAGTGCATGCAAACGTTCTAAGTTAAGGGTGTTGATGTTTCGTGATTTCACGACACTTTTGATATTCAAAACGAAGAAAATATGCAAGAACTTAGGTGTATTTATGGATATGATGTGTTTGTTTAGGTTGCAGGAAAATCGGTCTTAGTAGTAAACAAAGGAAAAATCATAACTAGTCACGACTCACTGGATCTCATGACTAGTCGTGAAATGACCCATCTTGAAGAAATTATCCAAAGTCCCGCAGATATGCAAATCAAGTCAGTGGCAACGACTCTTCACAAAATCATCGTGAGTGGGGATGAGTCATTGCGCGACTCGTCCTGAGCAGTAAATGGCCATAGTTTTGAAGTATGACAAATGCAACTCAGGGGAAAAGATTCTCGGTATGAGTCATCACAAGACATAATAGGTCCCTTAGTGCCCGTTCTGAGCAAGCTTGGTGAGAAGTTTTGAAAGTTGACAAAGTGAGCTTCAGTGGCAACGGATCACACAACGACTCATCAGGATTCACGATGAGTCTCCATACTAAGTATCACCTACCTGTAGGAAATCAAGAAACGATTCTTCACCAGCACACCATGAATCGTAGCCAGACTCGACGACTCGTGGTCACTGCAGAATTTGTTTTCCAATATTTTTTAGGATGGAATTTTTTTTTGCATCTATTAATACTCCCTTTAGGTTTTATGTTTGAAGTTAGGAATTATTACTTCTTTTGAGTGTATATATTGTTCTTAAGAGTTGTTAAACAGATTTTGGGAGATTAATCATAGTTGAGATTCTCGGTTTTATTCTTTTCTTCTTGTAAGTATATGGTTATGTTTTCTTCTCTGAATTATTATCATGTTCTTGTAATTTATGAGTAGCTAAACCCCACAGCTAGGGTTGTGGGAACCATGATGGAATAACAAAATACGGTTCAAATTTCGTAGTGATTCTAGACCGGCGTGTGTGCATGTATTGTTATTCCCTTCTTATTGATTGTTTTCTAATGGTGCGCAATGTTAGAACTCGCCTATATTCTTTACTTTCTTGAACCTAGAGAGGTAGAGATTGGGAAAAGGGAATAAGAAACGGAAACTTAGAGCTATTAACCTTCACTTAATAACTTGAGCCGTAGACGCAGAAAAGTTAATCTGGGGTCAAGGATAAGGGTTAGATTGTAAAATTCATGAGACCTGGATAGGTAATTGAGGATAGTAGTCTAATAGGGGATAAGCAACCATTTAGGTTAACTTAACTTATCAATTCTGCATGCTAAGCACCGGGATAAATCACCAGTACGGAGGACCGACAAAGTAATGAAATCATGGAGAATACAGTCCTGGTGTCTCACCATTATTGATCACAACTCAAATCAATTCAACAATTGTTACTTGGTTACTTACTGTCTTCAAAGATTATAACTGATTAATAAATTAAATAACCGCATTGACCGAGCTTCCAGCCATATTTCCTGTGGATCGATCCCAACCTTGGTTGGATTCTGTGTTTGATTCAACGACCACTTTATACTTTATTGCGAGGTGTAATTTGGGCGAAATTATCATTATATTGTTAGGAGTTGTACGGCTTGAGCCGCCGTTAGGACTTTTCTGTATACAGGTGGAAGCGTTGCTCATACTTTTCTTTATATGTTTAGTTATATACTTTGCTTGATCGCCTATGATGCCTATTGAATACAAGTGGACTGTACTCACTCTTACTTTTTTATATCCTTTTGGTGCAGATCTCAGTTCGAGTGCGACCCGCGGTGCCTGATTTTATGCTGAGTTGAGAGTACTTCAAAGTAGTGGTGAGATCCTCGTCCGGAGCATGTTCCAGACTTCCTCATTATTATGTAGGAAAAGGTCCAAATTTACCTCTCTACTTTAGAAAATTAGCTAAATATACCCTTCGTCATACTTTGGAGCCAATTTTACCCTCACTGTCATACTTTGGAGTCAAATTTACCCTCGCTGTTAAGAAACTTTTCACTTGTACCCTTTCTTTAACATAAAAGCCCAAATCAACACTAAATGTCCCATTTTTAAAAAATAAAAATACCCTAATCTAATCCGCCCAACCCGACCCACAAAAAAGGTACAAATAAATATACATTTCCCTCAGTTTTGTTGGTCAAATTTTCCCAAGGATTATCGATATAAAGAATATGTTGTTACAAAATAATTGGATAACATACAGCAAATGTTTTGTAAAGATTGTCAATCCTAATGTCTCCTCCATTTACAGGAAGGACGCTATGAGTACAAGTACATTGTTGATGGTGAATGGACATGCAGTGAGTTTGTAAACAATCTACCAGCGCTGCACGTTGAAAGAGAAGTATATTTATTCGTTGAAAATTTTGACCAACAGAACTGATAGAGGGGTATATTTATTTTTGTCTTTTTTTGTGAATCGGGTCGGGTGATTAGGGCGTGTTTTATTTTTAAAAAATTGGGCATTTAACGTTGATTTGAGCTTTTCTGTTGAAGGAAGAGTACATGTGAAAAGTTTCTTAATATCGAGGGTAAATTAGGCTCCAAAGTATGACAACGAGGGTAAATTTGGCCCCAAAGTATGACGAAGGGTATATTTAGCCAATTTTTCAAAGTAGAGGGGTAAATTTGGTCCCTTTCCCTTATTATGTTGTATTTATTTCAGTTCTAAGACATACAAATGTTTGTATTCGTATTTTGATGACAGTTAGAGTTGCTCATTACTAATGACACTAGTTTCTGGGGATATTGAGATGGTTATTATGAGATTTTCTTGATATCGTATTATGTTCGAGGTTATTCTACAGTCTCGTATTTAATTCTCTTGATTATTGTCTTTTCCGCGTTTATTTTCTTTTTGGTGTCGGGCTTACTTACCGAGGTTGGTTCAAGGTAGGTGTCATCATGACCTCACTTTTTGAGTTATGACAATTGCACTAAACTAAGCTTATTTCAAAATGATGAGAAAAATGAGCTCAAAGTCCCTTTCAAGTTTCCAATTAAATAAAAAGGACGAGTGGCTCCCATAGTATTATTAAGTTAAAAAGGCTAAAATCGCTCAAACAGTTACAGACAGTTGTTTGACAACTGTATTAAAAGTTGAAAAAAAATTGTCACTTTTACCTAATTTTAAAAAATTGAAGGACCCTCACTTAATTGACAAACTTGTTTGTCACTTTTAATCCAAAATCCCCAAAATGATTATACAAGACCATTTTATTCAAGACTGAGTGTGCATAACATAAATTAGAGAAATTGAATTAAAAAAACAAGACAATTTTATTCAGGAATCTTAATATACTGTGACCAAGATTAGAAGAGCTAACTATTGTTGTCCCATTCATGAGTGAGTTGGCGCACAGTCATCTTATGCACCGGAGTAGCTATGGTTACATATCCCAAAACCATACAAATGAGAGAAAATTATTACAAAAATTAGCTAAAGCATATTGCTTTATTAGTAAACTAAAATTAAACGGAAACAATGAATATTTTCTCTCTAGGAGAAAAGACAATGCAGTCTCCTCTAATTTGGTCTAGTGCAGTCGAATCGGATCTCACCCTGGTTTCCGGTCAAAACCCCGACCCGGCCCAATTTTATCATGGCTGTTGCAAATGCTTGTTTGAAGGCATCATTATTAGAAGCAAAGAAGTTGACAGTGTTTCTTGATCTTGAATCAGTGAAGAGAATTTGATCAGATACAAAAAGACCCTTTCCTTGTTGAAGGTTCTTGAAGTATGCATTATCAAATGTATTTGGTGTTGCTGGATCCATGTTAATGGCAATTCTGGGGTCGACCCGTAATGGGCACATTTGCTTGAGCTGCAACACGTATTGTCGGTTTAGGGTCGGGTCAACTCTGCTTTTTGGGCTGAAATTGTAGAGCCTCTTGGAAACACGGTTGCAGTGGGAGAAACCAAGGGTATGTGCACCTATAACATATACATACTTTAGTAATGCGTATATGATATTTTAAGAAAAATAAACATATTGATATCGTAAAGTTAAGAAAAGATTTTAAATTATTATAACGAGGTTTGACTGTACCTGATAATGCAATCATATCAGTCTGGCTAAGGCCACGTCTGGCAAACATGGTATTAAGCTGGTCTAGGTTGAATCCTTCCCCTGGAAGTTGATGTTGGACGGAGGCTAAGGTAGAAATTCTCCCATCACGACGACCCAACTCCACTGGATAAAATGGGCCTCCAGTCTACGATATTCAACAACATAAATAAAGTAAACTTTAATTGATTTATTCTAATATTTAGGCATGTAGCAGTAGTAGTAATTACCATGGCAACGACTTCTCTACTAGCCAAAGCCAAAATATCAGCACAGGATACTTTGTTTCGGCATTTGGAGTCTTTGTCCACAGCTACTTTGGCTTTGACAACAGTGTCAAATCCATCACCTGCTAATGAAAGGTTATCTGGATGGTCCTTCGCTGCC
This sequence comes from Capsicum rhomboideum, assembly GCA_031232105.1. Taxonomy (NCBI): domain Eukaryota; kingdom Viridiplantae; phylum Streptophyta; class Magnoliopsida; order Solanales; family Solanaceae; genus Capsicum; species Capsicum rhomboideum. Next base: position 47,362,297 of record CP124712.1, on the reverse strand, counting down.
TTTCCATTCGGTGATGACAATAGCATTGATGCATCACAACCCTAATTTATTCAAAATTATATTATGTTAGAAGGATTAAGACACAAAATCACAACCTTCTCTGCCAATGATAATCTCATCAGTTTACCCTTTTTAAAAAATCAACTAATCTAAAGTTTTTTTTATTGAAAGAGTATTTATCATTCTATGACAGAAAAATTACATTGTATTTTCATCTTACTGAACAACACATTCGAATAACTAATTCATCCACCTCAAATTTTACTTCAAAAATCTAACCAACTCACCCTTGAAAAACCGTTATTAGACAAGATTTTAGACAGAGGAAATTTAAATTTAAAGGAGAAGCGTACAAAATTAGCTCTTCGATTTTGCTACTATTATTACTCCAGTAATCTTCATTATTAAAAGAAAAAAACATATTGTTCACTCATCAACTAAAGATCAAATGAAAATATATTTATGTTTCATGGAAAACACTATGCTAAAAATGATTCTGTCACACAGTAATAAGGTTAAATAAAAAGAAAATAATACCCGAACAAAGCAATCATGGAAGAAGAGTCGGAGAGTTGCTGGAGCAGTAACAAAAGTCTGCTGAAATTTCTGTCTAACTGCAGAACGAACCAGAGACTCAACATTTGGGCACGTGTTTTTGTAGAAGTCTGTTTTCAACTGACCATAAGCAGTACAAGCACTTAGGACCAACAAGAGAACAAACACCAATAAACTCCTTTGATTCTCCATTTCTTTTGTCTTTTTAATTTCCTCTGTGAAAAACTGATGATTTAATGGGGTTGCTGAAGAGTTGTATTTATACATGCAAGACTTTTCACTACTAAGAAAATATAAAGACATATATCCAAGTGGCCAGTTAAATTAAGGTTGGACTTTGGCTAAATACACTCTGGCCATATATTCAATCAGATTGTGCTCGAGTTATGGTGAGTTTTATTTCCACTATAATTCTTGTATCACTAAAATTATGAGTACCACAGTATTTTTATATGGTGGAATAGAAGAGTATGGCAGATCCTTAGAAATATAATAAAATAATAGTCCTCCCAGGTATCTCATTTTGTTTTGTATAGATACGAATTAAAAGAGAATGAACATTAGCTTCAAGTAGTACCAAGTGCATGTCCTAGAAGAATTCATTTTGCGAATATATCACCAATATACCATTTTATATTACTCTCTCTATATCATATTAATTGTCTATGTTATTAAAAATATTTATCTATAAAATCAAAATAAAATTAATTTGATTTTTTTACATTTTTCTCTTAAATTAATTCTTTTTGAAAGTATAAATGTTGTAAAGTTTTAAAAAGAAAAATTATTCCATTGTTATTGATGGATAAGGCATAGAAATATAGAATGAATTAATAGAGTTAAAAGGCTAAATTAATAAAAATATCCTTCTTATTTATGATTTCTTAAGGGATGTGTAAAGGGAATACTGGAAAAGTAATATGGGACGGAGAAAGTATTTTCTTCGTACCAATTTATGTGACACAATTTTCATAGTTTGTCCCTACTCCCAACAAGAATGTCATCTTTTTATCATTAAAAACAACTTAACATTAAAAAAAAAATTACCCTTAATGAAATTATTTATAGCTAGTCACATAAATAGCTAACTTTTGTTTTAGGCCATAAATTTCAAAAATCTTTCATAGCTTATTAGACTTTGTACCTATTCAAAAGGTATCACATAAATTAGGATACAGGGAGTACTTAATTAGAATATTTTAAATGAATTGCTATAACATCGTTTGTCAATAAATAAAGCATAGACTATGTTTCATTTATATGGCTTGATTCGAAATATGACGATCAAACTAACTAATGTTCAATGTAAATTTGAATATACAACATTCTTCAATCTTTTTTAAAAAAAATTACATAAGTAGAAAACTACATAAAAAAATAAAAAAATACTATAAGTTACAAAAGCATAATTGACCCATCTGATCGTTTTGAGTATTAGGACCCCTTTTCTCTAATAGGCACTTTCTATAGGCTTTAAATATAGGGAAAAATATAGAGAGTAGCAAATTTTACCTCTTAATTAAGTTAAATAGCAATACTTTAAAAAAATTAAGTGGCATAGCAAAATAACATTATTTTAGTGGCTCCTTATGCTTCCTTATTTTTCTCTATTTCTCTATTTCTCTCTCTCCTCTCTCTAGCCTTTTTTTTCTCTTTTTTTTTTTTCCTTTTCCCTTTTTTTTAAATCTTTTTTTATCTTGCTAATTTTTTTTTCTATTCAATTTTTTTTCCTTTCTTCTATTTCTCTTTCTTTTTTATTTCATTTTTCGTTTTTTTTCATTTTTTTCCTATTTTTAATTATTTTTTTTTGGTTTTGTTTCTTTTCGCTTTTTTTTTTTTACTCTTCGATCTGGCTTTTATTTCTCTTTATTCTTTTTTTTTTTCCTTTTTCATTTTTTATTTTTATTTTTTCTTTATCTTTTTTTGGTTCTATTTTATATTTTTTATATTTTGAAAAAATATGGTTACGTCGAGCACAAGCCATGGATGATAATGAAAATACCACAACCGCTTATTGTATTTGTATACGCACTATCATAAATGTATCTGTTGCTACAATTGTATTTGTATTTTATAGTACGCACCATCATTTATATTTTATACAATTCGCACTTGTATTTTAAAGAAATATTTTGTATTTGTATTTTATAGTTGACTGCATTGTACTTGTATTTTGTGATTTTATTTTATTTGTATTCTATTTTCGTTGATACACTTGTATTTTTTAAAGAACTATTTTGTATTTATATTTTTAAGTTGACTGCATATTGTATTTGTATTTGTAATTTCATTTGTTTGTATTTGAATTTATAGTTGACTGCATCATTTGTATTTTTAAACAAGTGAAAAAGAATTATTATTTTTCTTTGTATGAACACTTGTATTTATATTCATTGATACGAATTGTATTTTAATGATACAAATTGAATAATACAAATACAAATGATAAATTATACAAATGTTATATTTGTATCAAATGATACATGTTTATACAACTTGAATCATACGCATACAAACGATACTTGTTTATATATAAATACAAATGATAAATTTGACATACAAATACTAACGATACATTGAATATTTATATATTTAGACTCAAACAAATACAATTAATACATATATTTATTTGCATACAAATACAAATGATAAATTGTACATATTCACGGCTAAACTATTCAAATATAAATAATAAATTTATTTAAAATATATAGTTTGATACAAATAAATATAAAATACAAAAAACATATAAATATAAAATACAAAAAAAAAAAAAAGAAGGAGAAAAAAATACGAAAAAGAAAAAAAGAAACAGGAAAAAAAAAAGGAAAAAATTGAAAAAGAAAACAAGAAGAGAGAGAAAAAAAGAAAAAGATTTATACATAAAAAAAATGCAAAGAAAAAAAGAAACAGTAAAAAGACGAAAAAATGAAAAAAAATATGAAGGAAAAAACTGAAAAAGAAAAGAAAAAAGAGAGAGAGAGAGAGAGACAAAAATAGAAAAAAAATTCTTTTTTAGTTTGAAACTCATTAAAAAAAAATCCTATTTTTAAAAATAGAATCTTTAATTAATTGGGTGAACGTGATTTAAGGAAGATGAAATTCTTTTTCTTTTTTAAACTCAAGTTGCTACCTAAAAATAAGGTAATTAACTATATTTGTATATGTATTTGATGTTGTCTTGCACAAATACATATACATATTGCTATTTAGGATAATTAGCAAAAGATTGTTATATGTCTTCTAATTAATGGATCTACTTTGCTATTTCTGAATTACATAAATTAGCAAACTTAAGTCCATAATTAAGTTAAATAGCAACATTTAAAAAAAATTAAGTGAGATAGCGAAATAACAATATTTTAGTGGCTCTTTATTTTCCCTTATTTTTCTCTCTTTCTCTCTTTTATTTCTCTAACCTTTTTTTTTTTTTCTCTTTTTCATTTTTTCATCTTTTTTTTTTCTTTTTGGTTTTTTTTTCTATTTTGGTTTTTTTTTCTGTCTTCTATTTCTAGCTTCTATTTCTCTTTTTTTTCATTTTTTTTCTTTATTAGTTTTTTTTTCTTTTCCTATTTTCTATTTTTTTTTTTGTTTCTTGCTGTTTTTTTTGCTCTTCTATCTCTATCTTCTTCTTTTTTGCTTTTTTGCTTTTTTTTTTTCCTTTTTCTTTTCCTATTTTCATTTTTTTCCTATTTTTATTATTATTTTTTTTCTCTTCGCTTTTTTTCTTACTCTTCTATTTCTCTTTCTTCTTTTTTTATTTTTCTTTTTGGGTTTTTTCTTTGTTGTTTTTTTAAAAAAAATAAATTTCATTCTCATTTTTTATTTTTTATTTTTTTTCTTTTACTATTTTCATTTTTTTGTTCTTTTGGTTTTTCCTTTTTTTATAAATGACATAGTTAATTACCTTTCAAAAATATTTATGATATTTATAAAAGTCTTAGTGATGATGTATCTATACTACTTTATAAAATTTCTATAATTTATTTATATTTTAAACGAATATAGTAAATTTAAATATGTTAAAATAATATTTTTATTTTATAGAGGTTTTGTTCAAAATAATTTTCTATTCATAATGGTATATTTAAAATATTATATTTATTTTACCACGAGCCTATGTAGTATCCGAATATATATATATATATATATATATATATATATATATATATATATACGGAGAGCAAAATAATGGATAAGGCCATGTGCATGCAACACTAATTGGTATTTGACCACAAGACTTGCTTTCTTTTTGGGACTTTGTACGTGTAGTATACATATATATATATACTAGAATATTACTCCCTTTTCTTATTTTGTCTTCTTTAAGAAAAAAAAACTACATATATTACACCATTTTTTTTTAAGCACTTTAAGCTCAACTTTAGGCATTTCTAGAGAGATTCAAGTTTAGGGGTTGGTATATTTGAGTTCGTGGACTCGTTCTCGTCATTTCTACGGTACGTTTTCTTAGTTTTACGGTAGTTTTAATTACAGTGGTTGTTGGAATTGGTGTTGATATTTGAGCTAGATATTGAGCTCAAATTGAGCGGTGTTAGTTGTGACTATTGGTCACGGGGTGATTTGGGACGCTATGACGGTTTCGATTTTGCGATTCCGCAAGTGGGCCCCACATGGACCGTTCGGATATTTTTTCGAAATAATGCAATATGGGTGTCAAAATTTATGTTTTGACATGTAGTTTATTATTTTGCTAGCGTGGCAGAAATCTGAGGTCTCACGGAAGGGGAAGACTCCTATTTAGCAAGCTTTGGCAGGCGTTCGGCGGCGTCCAGGTAGGCTAGGCTTACCATATACCTAGACTGAGTTTGTTTATAGTCTTTGCATATTATTATGCTAGTGTTTGGGCTGGTAGTTGTGGATTGGCATTGGCTTGCTATGATTAGGCCTTTTGGGCCGGTTAGGGCCTTGTTCAGATGTGTTTCGGGCCTGTTATCCTCGAGGTGTGCCAGATATTACTTTTATAGGGTTGGTTAATGTTGTACCGCTGTTAGTAGGGGTTTGGGGAACCTTAGCCAAGACTTGGTTTCGGGACCCCGTAGTGGGCCCCGCTACTCTTCACAGTCGGTGTAGTTAGCTTTAAACATTATTAGGCTTAGTTAAGCCCCGAGATGATCTTTTAGGATAAAATTTGTATTAAATTACCCTAGTTATGCCCTTTTGACCTGTTTAGCCTTATTAGTCCCTAATAGCACCGTATTTGACCGGGGTCGGCTAGTTTGATTTAGAATGCGGACCCGCCTTGCCATGACTTAGAATGTATACCCATACTTGTATATACATACTGCTTATGGTAGATAGTTGACCTGGAAGGATCCCGAGATTGACTTGTAGTACGTGGTGGGTTAGCTCCTTATTTATGTTTCGGGTTCGTTCTGGGGCCGGTATGTCCCTGTTTACTTGTGTTTGTGTGGATTCTGGCACTACTCTATCACTTGGTTACTAATTATTATGAGTTTCGGTTCAAGTCCGGACACTGATTCAGATATGATGGTTACTGATTATTATGAGTTCCGGTTTGAGTCCGGCCACTGATTATTATGAGTTTCGGTTCGAGTCCGGCATCTGATTATTATGAGTTCCGGTTTGAGTCCGGCATCTGATTATTATGAGTTCCGGTTCGAGTCCGGCATCTGATTATTATGAGTTCCGGTTCGAGTCCGGCATCTGGTTATGATATGATTGGAGAGTTTTGGTACTGGGTACCGTGGTTACTGGATACTAATACAGCTTCGAGACCCTGGTGACTATGCATTTACTTTTCTTGTATGTCCCGCTGGTTTATGGGGGCCAGACTGGGTTATTGTTTTCTTTCGTGTGCCTATCGGGTTTATGGGGGCCCAGATAGGTTATGTTTGACTTGTGTTTTTACTTACGCATTTATTTACTCGTTATTCTGTATCGCACTTATTTTCTCCTGAGCATATCTATACGCCTCGGCAGTTACTTATGCACTTCTTATTTATACCCAAGACCTAGCATACACCCTCGCATTTTAGCTTGCTTATATTATATTGAGCTCAGTCGGCCGATGATGCCTACTGAGTACCCGTTGCCCCGGTACTCATACTGCACTTCTGCATCTTTTTCCTCGATGCAGATCTGGGCACTAGTCGATGGTTTTGACGTGACGCTCTTCTCAGTACTGACTCCGGAGTAGGGTGAGCTTACTGACGTCCGTGGCAGATCCCACTCCATCTCTACTGTATAGTCTTTTGCTCTCGAGACTGTAGTACTTGTTGTATATATTTGGTTTCTGTCTTATATTTTGGACATGTCTAGTAGTGGCTCTTGTACCGACTTCACCAGGTCTTGGGAGGGGTTCTCGACTTTATATATTGTCTTCTTCCTTCTCAGTCTTGGTATGAATATATATTTTGAGTTTGTTTTTATATTAGTATGGTTACTTCCGCTTTATCTCTATTTTCTGAGATTCCGCCCGTTAGCCTGTCGCTTGTCGCTCCGGGCTAGGGTTTGGCTTGCCTATTGGTGGGTTACGGCAGGCGCCATCATGACTCAAAAAATTGGGTCGTGACAGAAAACTTACAGATTATCGACTATATAGGGTCCCCACACACAAGCTCAAGCTAATCCCAGCTCAAATATATGAATTTCCCCTAATTTTCAAGCTCACTAAGTCTTTAATGGTGTAGACACTTAGAAAATAATGAGAGAAATATTCCGATCGGACCCTCAGGATTTGTTTGGAATCCTGTGAATACAAACGAACTATGCTACCCTACCAAATTCGACATTTCGGACTCAACATAGCCATCAAAATTTCCATCCGAGGTCATTTCGATAAAAAGTGAGTCCCACACCCAAAGGGCCATTTTTGCCAAATTCCATCCAATAGCCCAAAACAAGTCCAGAAGCCTCGAGACCCGGACCAAGGGTCCTCCTAGCCTAAAATAGACATTCCGGAGCTGTTGAGACTATCAGAAATAGCATCCGAGGTCGTTTACCTGAGGTTTAGGCTCGAGAACCATTTCTTAACTTCAAAAGCTCCTAAACAGGAAAATGACTCTAAAAAACAAACGAACTATCCGGTAACCGAATTGTCGGTCCAGCAAGTCATAAATGACCTGGGGCATCTATGAGAAATACCTAACCGCAAAAAATGCACGAAAATGAAGGAAATGACCTGGAGGGTCATTGCATTCGTATACTTATGTAGAACTCATATTTGAACAGATTGGAACACTCAAAGGCTCTAAGGAAGACGAAGGCAATTTCGTGAGTTGTTACACTTCTAATCAAGGTAAATTAAGACTTTTAAACTCCGATTGAGGAATGCTCTTATAATTGTTGATATTAAAGGCTAGGAATAAAGGGGGTACGTATAGGTGAGGTGACAAGCACCTATATGGGTACCTGGGGACATGTTCAGATACCTAATCAATTCTCTAGATAATGTATGTAATTATCTAGCATTTTCTGAGATTATCTGTTAATTCTGAAATATGTGTAATTGTGTGGTTGTCTGGCACTACCTAAAACTACTTGCGAATTCTGAAACATATTATGACTGATGTCGAAAAATAATTATTCTAATTGATTGACTGCACATTGATACATCACCACTCTAGATATCTCATACACTTATGATAATTGAAGTTAAGCTAGATGTATTTTTTGCACAAGGTTATTATTATAGACTAATAGGTATTCAGATCGGGTACAGATCTACACAGTATTATAATAAAATCAAGTGCATACCAGCCTGCATAACATATTATTTGAGATCGGTAGGTCCTCAAATAGAGTGCATACCTGCACAGTGTTATGGCTAGATCTGGTTGCATGCTTACAATGGGTATAGGGACTTCGCAAGTCTTCATGGCTCACAACTTCTGAGCACTCCCGATTGAAGTAAATGTGGATTGCATACATGGTCATTGTTGTAGTTATATCACCTTCTCTCATTACTTTGATTATTCAATTGTTGAGGCTAAAATTTGATAATTACTAACTAAAGAATTTTCATCGATCAAATCACATCACTACTGCAACGGTGTCGGTCAATGATACTTATTGGATGTTGACGTCAATTTGACCTCCCAATACTCCTCCGGGGCTGCTATTTTATCAAAATATTAGTTTTTAAATTTTTTAATTATTGTTTTGGCATCAAATAAATTCCGCCGTCTCGTACTCATAATTTTTAAAACATCTGCAATTTATTTTAGCATTTACTTTATATTTTTAATATAATATATATATATATATATATATATATATATATATATAAAATTTATGAATTTAAATATAATATTTTTATCAATATATATTAAATTATTTCCGCAAATATATATACTCATAATTTACAAAAGACATATTCATTACTCTTATTGTTGTTACTATTATTATTATTATTATTATTATTATTATTATTATTATTACTGTTGTTACTATTATTATTATTATTATTATTATTATTATTACTGTTGTTACTATTATTATTATTATTATTATTATTATTATTATTATTATTATTATTATTATTACTGTTGTTACTATTATTATTATTATTATTACTGTTGTTGTTATTATTATTATTATTATTATTATTATTATTATTATTACTTTTGTTACTATTATTATTATTATTATTACTGTTGTTGTTGTTGTTGTTATTATTATTATTATTATTATTATTATTATTATTATTATTATTATTATTATTATTATTATTTTGTTGTTGTTGTTGTTGTTGTTATTATTATTATTATTATTATTATTATTATTATTATTATTATTATTATTATTATTATTATTATTATTATTATTATTATTATTATTATTATTATTATTATTATTATTATTATTATTATTATTATTATTATTATTATTATTATTATTATTATTATTATTATTATTATTATTATTATTATTATTATTATTATTATTATTATTATTATTATTATTATTATTATTATTATTATTATTATTATTATTATTATTATTATTATTATTATTATTATTATTATTATTATTATTATTATTATTATTATTATTATTATTATTATTATTATTATTATTATTATTATTATTATTATTATTATTATTATTATTATTATTATTATTATTATTATTATTACTTTTGTTACTATTATTATTATTATTATTATTACTGTTGTTGTTGTTGTTACTATTATTATTATTATTATTATTATTATTATTATTATTATTATTATTATTATTATTATTATTATTATTGTCATTATTATTATTATTATTATTATTGCCATTATTGTCATTATTATTATTATTATTATTATTGTCATTATTGTCATTATTATTATTATTATCATAGCCTTTCTTAAAATTCATATTCATAATTTATCGGTGCCTAATTTATTTCAAATTATTATTATCGTCAATTTCAAATAATATATCATGTGTCATTAATTTTCTTTACTATAAAATTTATAATTAATTAGAGAATAATTATTTTATAACATCGATTAATTCTGTTAGGTACTTTTATTATATATTTACCGATTTATTACTATATTTACAAAATAGCAGCCTATTTCAATTCAACCTTTCCTATTTATTTAATTTCTAGCATGGTTTTACTCAATTAATGTCAATTTTAGCCTAAATTGAGCTCAATTTGGCTCAATTTTAAACCCCAATTCTATTCCAATTGACCCAATTTAAATAAACTGATTTATTTTACCAATTCTTGCAATTTTTAATCCCAGCCGTTGATCAAAATTGATCCAACGGCTGAGATTAATTCTCACTCTTCTTTTCCCTTAATCCTTCAACCCCCCAAACCTAATCCTAAACCCATTTTCCCCCCACCAGCTGCCTTTACCCTTTCTTTCTCTTACTCTCTCTTCTCTCTAACCCGTCATCTCCCTTCTCTCAACCCTCTATCACCGGCGAGCTTAGCCGTGAGCCACCGTCGGTGAACCCCTTCATCTCCTCTCCAGCTGGCGAACACCGCCCGCCGCTACCACTACTCCGGCAGATGAGCTCAACTAGTAGCCAAACCCAACACCTCGATCCTCTCTCCTCTAAACCAACTCATCTCCACTGCTCCGGCTAACCCCAGCCACCAAAGCTCCTCCACTAACCGACCCGCTCTCTCTCTTTTCTCTCTTCTCCTCGATCTCCCTCATCTCTCAACTCTCTACCGCACACCTCCGCCACTGCACGCAGCCACACAGCCGGCAACCACCACCACTCCTCTCTCAACGCTCTCTATCTTCGGCGAACGCCACCATAAGCCGTTGTTGACGACACCACTAAGCAAATCTGATCCCAATCGGAGTTCGAAGATCAAATCAAAATTAGCCAAACTAATAAAACTGCAATTCGGGTTTTAATCTCAAGATTTTGTCCTTCTTTTAGAAGAATCCCTATTTAGTATGCTCTCCGTGTTCATCTTTCATGGTCAGTTGATCACCTATATCTCTACTCGTGATTTCTTTTCGTATCTGATTTTGAGATATGGATATTAGTATGAATTTAGTGATTAAGATTAACGGAAATTTGTCCTATGTTTTAACCTTAGTTTTGTTTTTCATCTGGTTTTGATTCTATATTCATGCTCTTTGTATTTTATTACATGTCTATAATTTGACTCGTCAAAATTTGGAATTGTAACCCGGTGCCTCTTTCGAAAATTCATTTTGCATAGTCTATCTTAATTTCCAGAATCATTTAGAGTTACAAAGTGAGCGTTGATTCATATGATGATATAGTAACTGTGCCTAATTTCCTTCTTTCTTGCTCGAGTCTGATTATGACAACCTCCCATGTATTGATATATTTGGCAAATTTTGGACTAATTGATTTGATTATATATGATGAAATCTCTATTGATTTATGCCTTTTCAGTTGTTTCCTTTAAATGATCATTAGGACAGATTTTATATTTATTTATTTATTTATTTATGGCAAACTATTAGTGATCGGTCCTAGCATGCTCGTGATTAATTTCCTTCCTTTTGTTGAATATGTGACAATCTTTGTACTCGTCTATTTAAGGTAAACTCCAATCTTATGCTTTTTTTTACTGATTCTCATTTTGAAACTTATTGGCTTATTCATGGTAATTTTGACATGATTTCTTCACTAAATTAATTTTGTCCGCCTCTTAAAGGAAAATAAAGCCCTTTGATTAATTCTCGGAATATTTTTCTCCCTTTAATTCTGTGTAACTCTCCTACTATATAAACAAGCATCCCTCTCACTATTAAGGACACTTTTCAGCCTCCGACTCTTTAAGCCTTATAACATGAAAAATTATTCTGCTCTTGGGCTCCTTGCAAGTATTTGGTTTAATTGTTTGGCTTTCGTTTCTACTCTGCTGCACACTCTGGTTTGGACTTTACTGCTCGTTTGGTTGTGGTCTTCCCTTTGCTTTCTTTAATTCTCCTACTGCTTTGTTTAACCGGTATACTTTCAAACTCATCTTTTTAATTTTGCAACTAGTTAATGCATGTCCATAGGTTTGAGTTTGTGGTGTTCCCTTTATGTTTAGATTCTAGTGAAACTCTTCATGTCGTTTGACGTATTTGGGTTTCTTGGCACGTTTTGTTGGAGTTCTTTGAATGTTTTGTGTTATTTTGTATGATTTTTGGGATTGTTCGAAATAGTATGCTTTGGTGTGTTTGGTGTACCTTTCATATCTAGCAGGTTCTCTATTGGAAATTACTCAGTCGGAGGAGAGTCGCCCGAAATATGGGATAAGAGGGATCTTCTTTTTTTTTTTAATTATTATTATATTTTTTTTTCATATAAGTTCTATTTGTTCAGTTTGTAATAATTATTATAAACTCTATCAATGTAATAAAAGTTATGGGGACTGCTTAGGGGGGCGGGGATTCTATGTTTGAATATTTTATCACCTAGATATCATGCCTATAGGATTATCTTATAGATTTCATGTATTAATTAAATTGTTTTATCACGTAGGCAAACATTCTAGGATTATTAATCGTTTTATCATGTTTAGGATTTTCCATTAACTATCATATTAGCATTAATTTTGAGCATACCAATAATTTATAGCATGTTTAATTGACTTGCGATTTATATTATAACTACTTTTTAGCATTCTATTTCCTATTTTAAACATTTTTTCATTACTTTTCAGCATATTTAATTTAATTTCAACACATTTACTTAATTTCCAACATGTCTACTTAATTTTTCAGCATGTTTAAATAATTTTTGATATATTTAAACTAATTTTCAGCATCTAAAAAAATAATAATAATTTTCAGCATTTATTAAAACAGTTTTCAGCAAGTTTGGATAATTTTTCGGCATTTATAATTTCAGCAAGCTTATTTAATTTTTAGCATATAAAAGCCAATTTTTAGCATTTAAAAATATTAATTTCCAGCATAGTAGATTACTTTCCAACATTTAAAATATTAATTTCCAGCATATGAAATTACTGTCCAGCATTGAAAATATTAATTTTCAGCATATTAAATTATTTTTCAGAATTTAAATTATTAACTTTCAGCATATTAAATTATTTTTTAGTATTTTAAAATATTAATTTCCAGCATATGAAATTACTGTCCAGCATTGAAAATATTAATTTTCAGCATATTAAATTATTTTTCAGCATTTAAAATATTAACTTCCAGCATATTAAATTATTTTTCAGTATTTTAAAATATTAATTTCCAGCATAATAGATTACTTTCCAGTATTTAAAATATTAATTTACAGCATATGAAATTATTGTTCAACATTTAAAATATTAATTTCCAGTATGTTAAATTACTTTCCAGCATATTAAATTAATTTTCAGCATTTTTGAATTAAGTTCTTGCACTTTTAATTAATTTTCAACATGTTAACTGACTTTCAGCAACCTTAATTAACTCTCCTGTCTATTTAAGTTAATTTTCTGTATAGTTAAATAAATTTCCGGCATGCTTAAATTAATTTTCAGCATTCTTATTTTAATATCTTGCATTTTATTTAATTTTTGACCCATTTGAATAACGTTCCTCGCCTAGAAATCATGCCTATAAGTTTAATAAATGTTAATTAACTTACCAAATTAGACATCATGCCTATAGATTCTAATCACAATGTAAGCAATGATTTAGCATGTTAATCACCTAATTAACTTTAATTAATAAAGAGGCTTTTATGAAATCATTATGTGCTAATTGTAAGTTCTATGTTTTTTTTTGGGGTGGTGCAAACCCCGAGTCTAATTAGGAAACTTAGGATTTTCTTTTGTCTAGATCTTTATCGAAAATAGATCGTCCAACGCCTCTTGGACATTAAGTTAGGACGGGTAGGCATTTTTTAGGGAACGTTAGTTTTATCATTTTCTATATAACGTCCTTAGGCTTAATAACCAAACTAGGTGGGGTGGGTAGAACAATCGGACATGATGGAAGTTGATCCGAGCAGAATCCGACAATGCGATATGCGACATTGTCCTCCATTAATAAGCCAGACGCTAATCCAAATAAGATAAAATTAACCCTTCTCCAAACCTTTTAAAACTTTGGTTATATTTCACTCTTTGTATGTTCTTTTTTGCTTTGGGGTAGTCTAGGTTTACTTTCTAAATAAAAATTTCTTTTATATAAATTGTGTCTCTTCTATCTTCTTGCTTATCTGATTTACCTTTACATATTTTATTATCACTTAGATAATTGCTAAAATTAAGCTGTATGTTTAGTTTATTAATTATTTATTTTAACACTTAGTTATGATGTAGTTAATAAAACAATTGACCTTTTGCTTATCACATAAAATTTCCCCACGTAATATATGAGTTCGGCCGGGATCCATATTTGTGGGCCTCGAAAGGTGCCTAACACCTTTGTTTCGAGGTAACCTGAACCCTTACCCGAATTTCTGGTTGACGTAGACTAAATAATTAAAATAAGTTCGCAATTTAGTCTCAAATGGTGCCCTAACGCACCTTAATTTGTTAGGTGGCGACTCTTCTCTTTTTCCATCTCTGTCACGTCGAATCTCACTTTTTGAGAGAAAAATGGGACGCGACAGCATGGCGACTCTGCTGGGGATACTTAGGTTCTAACCAATACGAATTTGTATATTATGTGGGATGTTAAAGCTATTTGGGTCTATTCATTTGTTAACTCCTTGTTTTTGTTAATTTTAATAATTGATCATGCTATATCCCGTTCCTCTTTCCCATTATTTTATTACTCTAATTTAATTAGTTTCTTCCATGCCAATCCCTTTCCTTACCCCCTTTATTCGTTTATATGCAATTTCCTAGCTTTAAATTAAGCATTTATCTTTCTTTTCCTATCTGTTTATTTTTATATATTGCTCAACATGCTATTATTTGCTACGTGTTACTGCTTTATATAATTGGCATTCCGTTCATATTTTCCCCACTTGGGAATTTCACACTTTCACACACTTTCACTATACTCGGATGTTGTGCCTTCGCACTTCTCCAAATTCTCTTCAAAACCCTGTTATAGAGAGTCGGCTAAGACGCGGTTGAGCGGATAGTTTTAATACCGTAAGACCACGTGCCTTCTCGCATAAGGTTACCCTCAGCCCTTGTCTACCAACTCTTAGAAAAATTAAGATAGTATCGTATCCACCCTTTGCATTTAAGTCATGCATGCATTAGCCATAGGTGAGTTGACCCTCGAGGTCAATACACCAAGTATGACCACCTAATTGTCGAAAGGGTCCCACCACCCATCGACTTAAATACATATTATGTGCTAAGTAGTCATGATTATTCAATCCAAGCCAAATTATAATAAATGGAGTTTAGAAATTTTGTTTGTTGTCTTATTTTTCAATTTTGTCATGGAAGGTGCACTTCTTTTCGGTAATACCCAAATGGTCGTTGGTGTGCCTCACAAGTTAAGGAGGTGGTGGAACGACATCTAACGGGAGCATTGTACAGAGATACGTCAGTCTTTGGGTTTTCTAACATCTTTGATGGATGTTGCTCCAGATCGGTGTGTGATCAAGGCTCTACTAAAATTTTGGGATCCGGATCGAGTGGTCTTCAAATTCAAGGACTTCAAAATGACACCCACCATCGAGGAAATTGGTGGATTCACTAATTTGCTTTTTCGAGATCGAAAGATGATCTTGCCTCACAAAAAATCGGGAAAGAAGTTCTTGCATTATCTTGGGCTGAAAAACAATCTCAAATTGGCTTGTCTAGATTTTGGGTAGATCTCTCTGGACTTTCTATATGAACGTTTTGGTCACATAGACGTTCATACTATATTTCGGAGAGAGTTCTCTTGCTCGACCGAGAAATGGAAAAAGAAAAGGTTGAGCGCTTTTGCTATAGCACTACTAGGCGCCTTGGTCTTTCCCAGAGAACATGGGAAGATTGATACGTGTCTTCGTTCTGTGGTTCAGGGCATAGTTCTAGGAGTTGGCAACATTGAGGTCACCTTAGTTCCTATGATCGTAGCGAAAATGCTGAGAGTTTTATCTAAGTACGCCAGAGGTTATAGGTTTTTTGAAGGTTGCAATCTTTTGCTTCAATTATGAGCCGTGGAATATTTTTACAAGCGACCTAATATGGTGGATATTCTTAATGGAATGGGTAATAGGATTGACACACACGCAAAAAGTAAGAAGCTATTCGTTTCTCCCGTGGGTGCTGAGGATTGGTACATGTATATGAAAGAGCTTTCGGGTTATCAAATTCAATGAAAGTACTCGTGGTTGTCTGCACCAACTGTTGTCATACGAGGCTGCAAGGTCTATTACATCGAGCTTATTGGCCTGAAGAGCATTCAACCTTACGCCTCAATAAGAGTGCTTCTTCAATTTGGAAGAAATCAAGTCGTACCTCTATGAGAGCATATGGGCAAGTCGGAGTTTGAATTTGGGCCGGTCTAAGAGAGCCCCAAGATTAAAGAAGTACTGCGACGATGAGATGAGTTGTTAACTGTTAGCGTATATGGAGAACAGGCACTCCAGAGTACTATTTATGGCGTATGGAAGATACCGAGGATGTAGAGCTCAGCAAGCAAAAGCAGGCTCACGGGTTTGAGGACGTGGAGGAATCCATCTGGGCTCGGAACTTGTTGAATCAACACTACGTCACTTCTCTAGAGATGCTGCTGCAAATCATTCCAGGCTCTCTAGATAATCACCACTATTGAGGAGTTTGATTCATAGGATGTTCCCCTTGTGTTACCCATTTCCCCTAGTTTCGTTTATGTTTTTATTTTTGCAAAAGATTGTAGTAGTTTTTAATTTTATGGATTTAATAAAATAGTTGGGTTTTATTATTTTTATCTAACTCTAAACTCCCATTTGCGTCTAATGCGGCTTGGATTAATCATCATGAACCACAAAATTTGTCATCTTAGGCCTACCTCCCGCTCAACGAGGCTCTTTGCATTTTAGGGCGATTATTTGTTGCAAATCAATGTGTTTATTCTAACATTATGTCTCACCATGCTAAATTTGGTTGTCTTTTTTTTGTTCTGTATTTCCCTTTTCCCAAAAGGTTGATTTGTGCACTCTGGCCTATCATTCACGGTCAAAAGGGGATCCCCCTCCTCCTCTCACAAGTTTGAATGATAAAGAGAAAATGGAAGATAACAACAGCGCTACAAACAAAAGCACAGAAGGAGAAAGTGTCATGGGACAAAATGAAATTATCCTAAGAATAGGACAACAGATTCTTGAACTACAAGGAGAATTAGCGCATGTGCGGAACTTGACCAATCTTTCTGTTACTCTTAATACCCCTCTCGAACCACAAATCGACGGTCATACTGGTGCAAAATCTCAAACTTCCACCCCAAGCCATCAATTGCCCTCAGCTCAAAACATCCAAAACCTTCCTCCACCTCAAAACATCCAAAATCTTCCTCCTCTTCAAAACATCCAAAATCTTCCTCCTCCTCAAAACATCCAAAAACTTCCTCCTCCTCAAAACATCCAAAACCTTCCTCTTCCTCAAAATACCCATAATACTCCAAATCCCATATATCCCACTCAACATGTCCAAAATTCTAAATAACCCACTTAACTACATACACCCTTCACTAATGTATCCTACAACCAAGAATCTGGTAGCCACTCTTTGAACCCCATCTATGTCGAAACAACCCTATTCACCTATACTCAGTATGCACCCGATACTTCAGAAAAAGACCTCATGATGCAATCTGTGGTTGAGAGGCTGAAGCAACTTGAGAGAAGCAAAGGATCAAGGGGGTTTAGTTACGAGGATTTATGTGTACACCCTGATGTGGAGTTACCGAAGGGGTACAAACCTCCAAAGTTTGAATTGTATAATGGGATTGGAGATCCCAAGGCACATTTGTGCATGTATTGTGATAAGTTAGCCGGAGTCTAGAGAGACGAGAAGATAAGAATGAAAATGTTCATGAGAAGTCTCACTGGAGAAGCCTTGACATGGTATATTGAGTAGGACGTAAGAAAGTGGAAAGGCTGGATCGATATGGCATCAGATTTTATGGAACGGTTCGGGTTCAACATTGACAACGCTCCCAACTGGTTCTATATGCAGACTTTGAAGAAAAAGCCCAATGAGTCATTCAGAGACTATGATATAAGATGGAGGTCTGAGGCAGCAAGAGCTCGACCCCCGATCGAAGAATCTCAGATGAAGAAGTACTTTATTCGCGCGCAGGAGCAGCAATATGTTGAGAAAATGATAACCGTCATGGATAAAAGTTTTGCTGAAATCATCAAGGTAGGTGAAATGCTTGAGGAGGGCCTTAAGAACGGAAGCATAGTCAATCTAGAAGCTTTACAGACTGCCAACAAGGCTTTGCAGTCTGGGGGAATTGTTGAAAACAAGAAGAAAAAAGAGGTAGGTACAGTGATGGTAGCCCAGCCTTCAAAGAGTGTGCCCAATTACCAAACTCTTCTTACAACTCCACCTCCCTATCCACAATCTCCAATGCCATACCCGATATCTTCTTACCAAATGCAAACCCCAATGCCATATCAGACCCTACTATACCAAACACATACCCTGTATCCGCTACATCCACAATTCCAAAGCCCTGCTTACCTTGTGTATAATTACCAACCCGCTCATGTCCAAACACCCCATCCTTCTCCCCAATAAAATCAAAGACCCAGAGCTAATTTCCAAAAAAAATAATACACTCCCTTAGCCGAACCTATAGCCCAACTGTACGAGAGACTTAAGAAAGCAGGTTATGTCAAGCCCATTGCTGCTGGACGTGAGAATACTCAAGCCAAGCATTTTGACCCTACCAAGGTTTGCTCGTATCATTCTGGGATGAGGGGTCACACTATTGAAACATGCTATACTCTGAAGGATAAAATCCAGATGTTGATCGACACTAAGGCTATTCAGTTGAAAGATCCGAAGCCGAATGTCACCAACAATCCACTGCCGAATCATCAAGTAAACATTCTCGATGTCGATGAATTGGTAGACCTTGAAAACTCTATTTGGTTCATCGAGAAGGTGAATAGTACCCCCATCAGTACCCCAAAACGGGCACCATTTGAGGTTGAGGTAGCGATACCTAAGACTCCTTTCACATTCATCAAGGCTTCCCCAACTACTTATAACACTCATGCAGTCCCTTGGAACTATGAGCAGAACACTCCGGCAAGAGTAAGGGTGACTGAAGCAGACGTCGCTCAGGGTGTTACCAGATCTGGGAGAATCTATACACCAAAAAATCTGATCCAGGGAAGTGCTATTAAAAGTAAACAACTCAGGATAGAAATGGAGGAGAATGGTATTTGGAAGAAGATACAAGCTAAAGAGTACTCTGTGGTAGATCAGTTGAACAAGACCTCGGCTTAGATATCCATCCTGACACTATTGCAGACTTCTGAACACCATAAAAATACTTTGATGAAGGTGTTAAGTGAAGCCTATATACCATCTACTCTAACAGGGGGAGAGATGGACCACATGGTCGAGCAGGTATTTGAGGCATACAAGATATCCTTTCATGAGGATGAGTTGCTACCTAAAGAAAGGTCGCATAACAAAGCCTTGTATGTTACAATGCAACATGGAGAAAGAGTTGTATCTCGAGTACTGATTGATCCAGATTTGGGATTAAACATATGTCCCTTGGGTACGCTGACAAGGTTGGAGGTTGATTTGGCTAAAATGCAAAGTTGGAAGATGAACGTGAAAGCATTTGATGGCTCCCAGCGAGATACTATTGGAGAGATCACATTGGACATGGTAATAGACCCTGCCACTTTCCCTGTAACATTTCAGGTAATGGACATTCCTGCTTCCTACAACCTCTTGCTTGGTAGGCCATGGATTCACATGGCTGGTGCAGTCCTCTCCACGCTACACCAATGTCTTAAATTTAAGTACAATCACCAAGAGGTGGTAATACATGGTGAAAGAGGATATCCCGTATATAATGTCGAGGGAAAGGAAGTTCTTGATGGAAAAATGTTCCACACATTAGAGTTGGTTGGAAACGTTGAAGAAGAGCTGAGTTGGAAGATTAAAGGTGAGAAAATGCTCAAGTCTGGATATGAACAGGGTAAGAGTCTTGGGGACAGATTACAAGGAATAGTTGAACCTATATACCTTTCTGTGAGGAATGAAACTTCCGGGTTAGGCTACGTAGATGAGGGTCATGCACTCGATCCTTTGCTGTCGTTGTACCAAATTTTCCACTCTGTCGGGTTTCTTGATGATGGTGAAGATGAAATACTGGATAGTCTGAAGAATTTATTTTTGACAGAATCTGAAGAAAAAGATTGTAACGTCATCATCAGTAAAGAGAGAGGAGCCGCTAGTCAGAATATTGAACAAAAGGCTATACTCAACAACTGAACTGCCACTCCATCCAGGCCTCGCCGGGCATTTGGGTAGATTTGAAGATTTTAATTTTTTCTTATTGTTTGAAATAAATAGACTCAATTTTGAGCTAATTTACATCTTTTCAGTTATTTTGTTATGTTTGAAGACATTTAACGTTATTTGAATTAATAAAAGCTCTATTTTCATTTTATTGATATTATTTATTTCTGTTTCTTTCAGCAAAATCACTTTTAAAAATATTGAGTCTGAGATTGTGACATATAATGAGACTGTGCAACATAAAATAAGTGAAGTAGAAGAAATGGAAGAAGAGGAGGTGCCCGAAGAATTTGTTAGTAAGGTTGAATATTTCGAAGATAAATCCAAGAAAAATTTAGTAGAGTCAGAAATAGTGAACATAGGAAATTCTGAGATAATAAAAGAAACCCGTGTTAGTATTTATATGCCAGAAGACGAGAAAGAGAAATACATCCAGTTTTTGAGGAAACACCTGGATGTTTTTGCTTGGTCGTATGCCGATATGACAGGACTAAGCACGTCAATAGTAGCCTATAGGTTGCCCACTGATCCATCTTGTCCTCCTATAAAACAAAAGCTGAGAAAATACAAATTCGATCTGAGTTTGAAAATTAAAGAGGAGATTTCGAGGCAAATTGAGGTCGGTATCCTCCAAGTGACTGAGTATCCGACCTGGTTGTCCAATGTTGTGCCTATTCCTAAGAAAGACGAAAAGGTCAAAGTTTGTGTGGATTATAGGGATCTTAACAAAGCTAGCCCGAAGGATGATTTTCCTCTCCCGAATATACATTTGCTGATCGATAATTATGCCAAGCATGAAACACAGTCATTTGTGGATTGCTTCGCTGGTTATCATTAGATAAAGATGCATGAGGATGACGTTGAGAAAATCATTTTTATTACCCCTTGGGGAACTTATTGCTACAATTTATGCCCTTTGGGTTGAAAAATGCTGGAGCTACATAAATGATGGCCATAAACGCTCTGTTCCATGACATGATCCACAAAAAAATTGAAGTTTACGTGGATGATGTCATCATTAAATCCAAAAAGGGATCAAGTCATCTGGCCGACCTGGAAAAATTCTTTAACAGACTGAGGAAGTACAATTTGAAGTTGAATTCTACGAAATCTGTCTTTGGGGTCCCTGCTAGAAAATTATTGGGCTTCATTGTCAGTCGACGGGGTATAGAATTGGATCCAGCCAAGATCAAAGCTATTCAGAATCTTCCACCTCCAAAAAGCAAGAAAGAGGTAATGAGTTTCTTGGGCCGCCTTAACTACATCAGTCGCTTCATAGCTCAGTCTATAATTATTTATGAATCGATTTTCAAGCTACTGAAGAAGGATGCGACTATTACTATATTTATCTGTGATGGATAAGGCTATTGGTTGTATTCTGGGGCAACATGATAAAACAGGCAGAAAGAAACAAGCAATTTATTACATGAGCAAGAAATTTACATCTTGTGAGGCTCGATATTCCTTACTGGAACGCACGTGTTGTGATTTGACCTGGATATCTTAGAAATTGAGACACTATCTCTCGGCATACACTACCTATTTGATCTCCAGAATGGATCCTCTAAAGTATATATTTCAGAAACCAATGCTTACAGGGAAGCTAGCTAAATGACAAATACTATTTAGTGAGTTTAACATAGTCTATGTCACGCAGAAAGCTGTAAAAGCACAAGCATTGGCAGATCATTTGGCCGAGAATCCCATGGATGAAGAGTATAAGCCGTTGAAAACTTACTTTCCTGATGAAGAAGTGACATTCGTAGGGGAGGATATCTCTGAAGAATATGATGGTTGGAGATTATTCTTTGATGGAGCGGTAAATTTCAAAGGAGTAGGTATTGGCGCTATTTTGGTCTTGGAGACTGGTCAACATTATCCTGTGTCAGCCAATCTCAGATTCCCCTGCACCAACAACATGGCGGAATATGAAGCTTACATTTTAGGGCTTCGTTTGGCAATCGATTTGAATATCCAGGAAATATTAGTGATTGGAGATTCGAATTTATTGATTCATCAAGTACGAGGTGAGTGGGCCGTAAAAAACACAAAACTCCTACCGTACTTAGATTGTATACAAGAGTTGCGCAAGAGGTTTCACAAGATAGAGTACAAGCATGTTCCAAGAATCCAGAATGAGTTTGCAGACGCTTTGGCTACTTTGTCTTCTATGATCCAGCATCCAGACAAGAATTATATTGACCCCATCCCCGTTCACATACAAAATCAGCCTGCATATTGTTTTCATGTAGAGGAAGAGGTGGATGGAAAACCATGGTATACTGATATACAGGGATATCTGAAAAATAGAGACTATCCAGAGAATTCAACGAGTATTCAGAAGCACACCATCTGGAGGTTAGCCAACCAATTCTTTTTAAATGAAGAAATCCTATATAGGAGGACTCCAGATTTAGGTTTGCTAAGGTGCATCAAAGCTAGGGAAGTATCCAGGTTGATTGAGGAGATACATGCTGGAACATGCGGTCCACACATGAATGGATTTATGTTGGCAAAGAAGATATTGAGATTAGGTTACTTTTGGTTGACTATGGAGACCGATTGCATTCGTTATGTGCAAAAATGTCATCAATGCCAAACTCATGCCGACAAGATTTGAGTTCCTCCCAATGAACTCCACGTCACTAGCTCCCCTTGGCCCTTCGCAGCTTGGGGCATGGATGTCATTGGTCCTATTGAACCGGCCGCGTCCAATGGACACAGGTTTATTCTTGTTGCAATTGACTACTTCACTAAGTGGGTTGAAGTCGCTTCTCATAAGTCAGTCATAAAGAAGCTCGTAGATAATTTTGTTCGAAATCACATTATTTGCCGATTTGGAGTACCTGAGTCTATCATTACAGATAATGGTGTCAACCTCATTAGTGATTTGATGAGAAAACATGTGAGATGTTTAAGAGCAAGCATCGAAACTTCACAGCATATAGACCAAAAATGAATGGAGTGGTGGAAGCTGCCAATAAGGACATTAAGAGGATACTTCAAAAGATGATTGATAATTACAGGCATTGACATGAAAAATTACCTTTTGCCCTGCTAGGATATCGCACTACAATCAGAACCTCTACGGGAGCCACACATTCTCTTCTGGTTTATGGTAGTGAAGCAGTGATACCTAATGAGGTAGAAATACCCTCTCTCAGAATCATTCAGGAAGCAGAATTGAGTGACTATGAATGGGTACAAGGTAGATTCGAGCAACTGGCATTCATAGACGGAAGGAGGATAAACGCAGTCTGTCATGGTCAACTCTATCAAAATAGAATGGCCAAAGCTTTCAACAAGAAGGTTAAACCGAGACACTTCTCGTCCGGGCAGTTGGTTTTGAAAAGGATTTTTCCACACCAAGATGAAGCAAAGGGTAAATTCTCACCGAATTGGCAAAGTCCTTATGTGGTTCGTCGGGGTTTTGACAGGAGGAGTACTCATACTTGCAGAAATGGATGGCAAAGTTTGGTCTAAGCCTATCAATTTAGATGTTGTTAATAGATATTATGTTTAAGCTTTATTTCATGCCTTCTTAACTTGTAATTGGAACTATGTTTGACCTGATTCCCGATTAAGAGGGATACGTAGGTGCTCCTTTGGAGTTCGGTCCTATCATAATAAAATTCTCTTATTTCCCCTAATAAGCATATAACTGGGGCAGAATTTTGAGAGGATCTCAAAAATTCCATGGGATAGCATTTGCGCAACTATCATACTAGGGCAGAATTTTTGAGGAAATCTCAAAAATTCACAGCAAGCAACCTTCACCTACCGAAGCAATCAAATCTACATTGTGGCAGAAATTTTTGAAGATAAAAAATTTCTAGACAAAAAGATATTCGCTTATAAGAAGTTGCATTGTCTCGAAACGTGTCACAATCAATGATTCAATAATATTTCCTTTAGAATAATGTTTTTCATTTCTCATTTTTCAAGAGCAAACATTTTCAAAACACGATTTTTAAACTTATTTTTATTCTTACCCAAGTGAAAACCCGGGCGAAGCCTATCATCTGTCCACAATATCAAGCAAGGAGGAAGCCCTCCAGTCATAGCAGAGGCACAAATCAACTTCGCCCTTTTTACAAACTTACATTTTTCTTTGAGTGCAGAAATAACAGGTACAAATGCAGCAACTACCTTGCAACACCTGAACAATCATCATCAAAGAAATCCCACTATAGGTCCAATGTGGAAATGCAGCTAAGCTACTTTATCCTTCCATCAACATTGCATGGCTCCTGTAAGAGTAGAATTACATGGCTCCCGCAAGAGTCCACACCGCAGTTCATCCGCAGAAATCTACATTGCACGACTCCCGCAAGAGTCTATATTGCATGGCTCCTGCAAGAGTCCACATCGCAGTGCATCTACAGAAATCTACATTGCACGGCTCTTGAAAGGGTCAATATTTCATGGCTCCCACGAGAGTCCACACAGCAGTGCATCCGCAGAAATCTACATTGCACGGCTCCTGCAAGGGTCAATATTGCATAGCTCCCGCAAGAGTCCACACTGCAGTGCATCCATAAAAATCAACATCGCATGGCTCCTGCAAGAGTCCACACCACAGTGCATCCATTGAAATCTGCATTGCATGGCTTCCGCAAGAGTCCACATCGTAAGGCATCCGCAGAAATCTACATTACATGGCTCCTGCAAGAGTCTGCATTACATTGCACCTGTAAAATCCACAATCAATCATACAAATTGTATCAAGTTGTTGAACCACGTCAAACTACTACAGTCCAAGCTACTCAAATCACTCGACGACACTAAGGGTGGGCTCGGACCGGGTCCGACACGTTCCGGTCTGATTTTGGTAACAGACCCAGTAACGGTCCGGCCCAATTTCGGCAGAGGCGTATTAAATCGATACTAGGCGTACCGGGTATCGGTCCTGGTGCAGAAGTTGACCCGGTACCGGTGGACCTGGTTTCGGTCCGGCCGAACCAGTTAACGGTCGAATTTTTAATTGAGCCCCACCCTCCCAAAACAGCCCCACTACCCCCTTTACCCATTTATCACTATAAATACTCCTATTCTAATTCTTTTTTCTCACAAATATTCACATACTCTCTCTAATATATTAAAAATCTCTTTATTATTCTCTTGATTTTATTTATTGTGGTATTAGCTAATTGGAGTTGAAGATTTTTTGAAGATATTGCAACCTTCAATATTCATCTTTCAATTTCAATTTTCGACATTTGGTCTACGACTACTTCTGCTTTTATGCAGACGTTCGGTACATTCTTTCCAACTTTAATCTCTCTATTTGTTTACTTTAATCTCTATATTTTTTATTTTAAATATCTTCAATTCTTTACTTTCATTAATTTTTTTGTTCTAATATTTATATTGTTTGTTTTTAATAGTTTAGTTATATTTAAATTTAATTATGGACGCCGGTAAAAAAAGTATTGCTAAGAAATCTTCCATGCTTCGTAATGTTTTTCATAAGGGTAAAAAAAAATAGTGCCTCTACTTCGATACCTTCTACATTTTTAAATGATATTAATGAAACTTCTTTATCCCAACCAAATGGTTACGATATTCACCCCGGTGCACAATTAGACCATGAGATCCTAAGTAGGCGTTATGATATTTGTGATGAAGAATTACCGGTAGAAGATGACATAGAAGAATAAGAGTTAGGTGAGACCCCTAGCCCTACTAGTCTGGTTACAAAATTACCGGAACAACATGATGAAGATTTGCCGGAATTTAGTAGGGCCAAAGGGACCAAACGTTCAAAAAGGTCTATAGTTTGGAAATTTTTGGTGCATGATAGGGAAAAAAATATCGCTACTTGCAATAGGTGTCAGAAAGTTCTGAAACATTTGACCGGAGGAAACAATGGCGGGACGGAATTACTAAGTAAGCATTTGAGACAATGTAGTAAAGAATTTGTTCGTCTAGAACAGGAGCTTAAGAGGAAAAAAAATATACCACAATTTCAGGAAGAATCAGTAGGAGGTAATATGGTGCAAACTCGTTTAAACATGTCTAACCCGTCTGGCCCGTGCTCATCATCGACATATAGTGAAGATGTAGATAGAGAAGAATTAGCAAAAATGGTTGATGTGATGGGTTTGTCTTTTAGTTTTGCTTCATACCCTGGTTTTATGAATTATATTCAACGAGTTTATAATCCCTCTTTTAAAGGTTTTTCACGAAATACAATCAAACGTGATATTTTTAAATATCAAGCTGAACATTGTCATTTTCTTCGTTGCTTATTTAATATCTATTACTTCTGATATGGATCGTAGTGTATTGGGTAATGATTATTTTACTATTACGGCTCATTGGATTGATCATTATTGGAACATGCAAAAAAGAATTATTTGTTATAAATATATCGACGAGACTAAAACTGGTTTTTATATAGGTACTACAATAGCAGGTAGTTTGAAATATTTTCAACTTATTGATAAAATCATGTCTGTTACATTAGATAATGCTTCTAACAATATGAAATCTATTGATACTTTAAAAGTTAAACTTTGTCCTTTAAGTGATGATTATTTTCATGTTAGATGTAATGCTCATATTTTAAATTTGATAGTACAAGACGACGTGGAATTGTTTGGAAATGGTTGTTATAAAGTTCGAATTGCTTGTAGCTTTATTTTTAAAAATAAAAAAAAGGCAGTATCCAATGATTTTAAACGTCGTTGTCAAGAATTAGAAATTCCATATAGAAAGTTCCAAAAGAAGTCTCTACTAGATGGAATTCTTTCTATGAAATGCTTATTGTTGCTTATGATTATCGTGAACCTATAAAGTTAGTTTATAATGCTCGAAATATGAATCCTGATTTAAATCTATGTGATGATGATTGCGCTGAAATAAAAGCACTTTGTAAATTTTTGAAAACATTTTATCAAGCTACACATACCGTATCTGCTATATATACTCCAACGATTTCTTCTGTTTTGGTAAATATTACTGTTGTTTCTAAAGTACTTGCTGAATATAAAAAAAATCCTTTGTTCGAAGAGTCTATTTTAGATATGATTGAAAAATTTTAAAAATATTTTTTTTCTATTCCACAAATTTATTTGACCGCTGCTTTATTCAACCCATTTTACAAAGAAATTCGTGTAATGATGATGGTTCAAAAAATTTATAGAAATTTAGAAATTGACTCGAATGAAAGACCAACGGTTGAAGATTATTGTACTAGCATAGTTCCTAAAGCTAGGAGTTTGTATAACATGTATCAACTTATGGGACAAAATATTCCGTTGGCCGAACCTTTTTCATCTAGGCCTAGATTTGATGATTTAGATGATGAAATGGGTGAAGAACTTGGTCTTCAATGTTCTAGTAGTAATGATTTTGATTCCTATCTTTCTCAGGATCGGGATAATATTGGAGATGCAAACGGACAACAACAATTTTTAGCGTGGTGGAAGACCCGAGTCAAATAATTTCCAAGGCTTTCAAAGGTGGTTCGAGATTTGCTAGCAAGTCAGGCCTCTTTAGTTGCTTCGGAGCAAGCTTTTAGCTCGGGAAGATTTATTATTGGAGATCATCGATATTCAATAGCAAAGGATAGTTTGGAGATTTCAGTTTTATTTAGAGATTGGATCAATGCCGAACGAAGAAATTTTGGGCTACCAAAATTACCGCCCCAAATCGAATATGAAATAGATGAAGTATTTGCGGAAGACAGTGATGTGGAATGGAAGCAATGGATGAAAAAGGAAGAAGACCGATTCCGAAAAATATATCCGCCGACGAAATAGCTAAATTACAATTAGAATATTTTGGATGTTATAAATATTAGTAAGATATTAGAGATCTAATTCAAACAGAACCCTTCCTAGAAGGTGGCTGCATAGATTAGATTCTCTTCTAATATTTGTAATACATGTAATATATCTGAAATTTGAATAAATAATATATAGGCTATTCGCCTTAATTTTTTTTTAATTTTATCTTTTATTAAATGAAATTAATTTTATACATTACTTAGTTAAAGCAAATAATTTAAGGAAAGCTTAGAGTAAATATATAGAAAAAAAGTTGAAAAAGTTTAAAAAAACTATTTCAAAAAATTTGAAAATGTTTGAAAAAAATATTAAAAAAATTTATAAGAAATTTTTAGTTTTAAGATATGTTATTATAATTTTTTATTTTTTTTAAAACTTATTATATTAAATTTAATTTTTTTTAAAAAAATCGGTGGACCCGATGACCCAGTCCGGTTTGACCCGATTCTGCACCAGTTATCAACGGACCGGGTCGGAACCACAAAAAAATACGGTGGACTCGGTACCGGTAGTACTGGTTCTGGTACATTTTCACGGCTAAAGAGGATCGAAACGGACCCGATAAAGGAATACTCGATCCGGCAGGTCCGGTTTCGATCCGTGCCCACCCTTAGACGACACATCATGCTACTCAAGACAGATACACTCTCTTTAATCATTATATAATTACCCTAAGGCGTCATAGTCTAAAGGCATCATCTTCATAGCCTACGAACATCATCTCATAGCCTAAAGGTTTACTTTTTGCTTATCATGCTCCGAAGGCGTCATGGTCTAAAGGCGTCATTTTCATGGCCTGCGGACATCATTTCATGGCCTAAGGAATTACTGTCTGCTTATCATGCTCCAAAGGCGTCATAGTCTAAAGACGTCATTTCATAGCCTGCAGACATCATTTCATGGCCTTAGGATTTACTTTTCGCTTAATCATAACCCTAAGACAGCATAACTTAAGACATCATCTTTGCCGTCTAAAAGCAAATGCTCATAGTCTAAAGGGGAAATTGCATCATGTTTAAATATTTACAACAATTACTTATCATTTATTCACATGCTTTAATCATTTTTATCTAGTTATGCTAGAAAGTGCGCAGGTAACGAAAGAAGAACGAGTTAAAAACGGGAGCAACTCTCACTCCCATTTCTGAGATACAACTCCACTTTCTTTCAGTCACTCCATTACAGCTTGAAAAACATTCACCTCTCATTCGCACACTTCTCAATCAATGAATGTATCATTGGAATTCTGTAGGAATGTTTTTTGTTCCTAAATCTAGAACTACACACGGCCTGATTCTCGTAAACCCGATATATGTAGGCGACTTAAATTCAAGTTTCGGTCTTACTATTTTGACAAACTCCCTGTTGGTTTTTTAACTCCAACAAACCGTTCTTTTGGTCGGACAAAATTGGCTACTACGTCAACGTTTGTTGCTCGACAATTCTTCTATCATTCCCAAGCAACGAAGAGGCAACTTTTGACACCAAATTTTGACCTCCCGATACTCCTCCCGGGTTGCTATTTTATCAAAATATTAGTTTTTGAATTTTTTTAATTACTGTTTTGGCATCAAATAAATTCCGACGTCTCGTACTCATAGTTTTTAAAACATCTGCAATTTATTTTAGCATTTATATATATATATATATAAATATAAAATTATTAATTTAAATATAATATTTTTATCAATATATATTAAATTATTTCCGCAAATATACATACTCATAATTTACAAAACACATATTCATTACTCTTATTGTTGTTACTATTATTACTATTATTATTATTATTATTATTATTATTATTATTATTATTATTATTATTATTATTATTATTGTTATTATCATAGCCTTAAAAATTCATATTCATAATTTATTGGCGCCTAATTTATTTCAAATTATTATTATCGTCAATTTCAAATAATATATCATGTGTCATTAATTTTCTTTACTATAAAATTTATAATTAATTAGAGAATAATTATTTTATAACA
This sequence comes from Capsicum rhomboideum, assembly GCA_031232105.1. Lineage (NCBI taxonomy): Eukaryota > Viridiplantae > Streptophyta > Magnoliopsida > Solanales > Solanaceae > Capsicum > Capsicum rhomboideum. The sequence goes on along the minus strand of CP124712.1, from coordinate 47,332,112 downwards.
TTGATTAATTCTGTTAGGTATTTTTATTATATATTTACCTATTTATTACTATATTTACAAAATAGCAGTCTATTTCAATTCAACCTTTCCAATTTATTTAATTTCTAGCCTGATTTTACTCAATTAATGTCAATTTTAGCCTAAATTGAGCTCAATCTGGCTCAATTTTAAACCTCAATTCTATTCCAATTGAACCAATTTAAATAAACTAATTTTTTTTTACCAATTCTTGTAATTTTTAATCCCATTCGTTGATCAAAATTAATCCAACGACTGAGATTCATTCTCACTCTTCTTTCCCTTTTAATCCTTCAACCCCCCAAACCCAATCCTAAACCCATTTTCCCTCCACTATCTGAATCGAATGAAACGAAAAAAGAAAAAGATTATGTAATTAGTAATCAAATAATTAACGAATCATTTAGTCAAATTGAATCGACGAAGGGGTCAAAGGTTGCGCTTGCGATAATCCGAAGGTTGCGCAAGACCCCTTCAACCTCGCCCGCGTGTTAGCTTGCTTGTACTATCGCTCGCCTGCCTGACCTGCTTTCTGGCTAGCTTCTTTATGGCAGCCGCCTCTACCCTTTCCCTCTCTTACTCTCTCTTCTCTCTAACCCTCTCTCAACCCTCTATCACCGGCGAGCTAAGCCGTGAGCCACCGTCGGTGAACCCATTCACCTCCTCTCCAGCCGGCGAACACCGCCCGCCGCTACCATTACTCCGGCAGATGAGCTCAACCAGCAGCCAAACCCAACACCCCTATCCTCTCTCCTCTAAACCAACTCATCTCCACTGCTCCGGCTAACACCAGCCACCAGAACTCCTCCACTAACCGACCCGCTCTTCCTCTTCTCTCTCTTCTTCTCGATCTCCCTCATCTCTAAACTCTCTGCCGCCACACCTCTGTCGCTGCACGCAACCACGCAGCAGTCGACCACCGTCGCTCCTCTCTCAACGCTCTTTGTCTCCAGCTAACGCCACCATAAGCCATCGTTGATGACACCACTACGCAGATCCGATCCCAATCGGAGTTCGAAGATCCAATCAAAATTTGCCAAACTAACGAAACTGAAATTCGAGTTTTAATCTCAAGATTTTGTTCTTCTTTTAGAAGAATCCCTATTCGGTATGCTCTCTGTGTTCATCTTTCATGGTCAGTTGATCACCTATATCTCTACTCGTGATTTCTTTTCGTATCTGATTTTGAGATTTGGATATTAGTATGAATTTAGTGATTAAGTTCTAATGGAAATTTGTCCTATGTTTTAACCTTAGTTTCATTTTTCATCTGATTTTGATTCTATATTCATGCTCTTTGTATTTTATTACATGCCTATAATTTGACTCGTCAAAATTTGGAATTTTAACCTAGTGCCTCTTTCGAAAATTCGTTTTGCATAGTCTATCTTGATTTCCAGAATCATTTAGAGTTACAAAGTGAGCCTTGATTCATATGATGATATAGTAACTCTGCCTAATTCCCTTCTTTCTTGCTCAAGTCTGATTATGACAACCTCCCATGTATAGATATATTTGGCAAATTTTGGACTAAATGATTTGATTATATATGATGAAATCTCTATTGATATATTCTTTTTCAGTTGTTTCCTTTAAATGATCATTAGGACATATTTTATATTTATTTATTTATGGCAAACTATTAGTGATCGATTCTAGCATGCTCATGATTAATTTCCTTCCTTTTGTTGAATATGTGACAATCTTTGTACTCGTCTATTTACTGTAAACTCCAATCTTATGCTTTTTTTTACTGATTCTCATTTTGAAACTTATTGGCTTATTCATGGTAATTTTGACATGATTTCTTCACTAAATTAATTTTGTCCGCCTCTTAAAGGAAAATAAATCCCTTTGATTAATTCTCGGAATATTTTTCTCCCTTTAATTCTGTGTAACTCTCCTACTATATAAACAAGCATTCCCCCTCACTATTAAGGACGCTTTTCAGCCTCCGACTCTTTAAGCCCTATACACGAACAAATATTCTGCTCTTGGGCTCCTTGCAAGTATTTGGTTTAATTTTTTGACTTTCGTTTCTACTTAGCTCTAACACTCTGGTTTGGACTTTACTGCTCGCTTGGCTGTGGTCTTCCCTTTGCTTTCTTTAATTCTCCTACTGATTTGTTTAACCGGTATGCTTTCAAACTCATCTTTTTAATTTTGCAACTAGTTAATGCATGTCCATAGGTTCGAGTTTGTGGTGATCCCTTTATGTTTAGATTCCAGTGAAACTCTTCATGTCGTTTGACATATTTGGGTTTCTTGGCACGTTTTGTTGGAGTTCTTTGAATGTTTTGTGTTATTTCGTATGATTTTTGGGATTGTTCGAAATAGGATGCTTTGGTGTGTTTGGTGTACCTTTCATATCTAGCAGGTTCTCTATTGGAAATTACTCAGTCGGAGGAGAGTCGCCCGAAATATGGGATAAGAGGGATCTTTTTTCATATAAGTTCTATTTGTTCGGTTTGTAATAATTATTATAAACTCTATCAATGTAATAAAAGTTATGGGGACTGCTTAGGAGAGCGGGGATTCTATGTTTGAATATTTTATCCCCTAGATATCATGCCTATAGGATTATCTTATAGATTTCATGTATTAATTAAATTATTTTATCACGTAGGCAAACATTCTAGGATTATTAATCATTTTATCATGTTCAGGGTTTTCCATTAACTTTCATCATATTAGCATTAATTTTGAGCATATCAATAATTTATAGCGTGTTTAATTGACTTGCGATATATATTATAACTACTTTTTAGCATTCTATTTCCTATTTTAAACATTTTTTCATTGCTTTTCAGGATATTTAATTTAATTTCAACACATTTACTTAATTTTCAACATGTCTACTTAATTTTTCAGCATGTTTAAATAATTTTTGATTTATTTAAACTAATTTTCAGCATCTAAAAAAATAATAATAATTTTCATCGTTTATTAATCAGTTTTCAACAAGTTTGGATAATTTTTCTGCATTTATAAGTTCAGCAAGCTTATTTAATTTCTACCATATAATAGCCAATTTTCAGCATTTAAAAATATTAATTTCCAGCATAGTAGATTACTTTCCAGCATTTAAAAATTAATTTCCAGCATATGAAATTACTGTCCAGCATTGAAAATATTAATTTCCAGCATATTAAATTATTTTTCAGCATTTAAAATATTAACTTCCAGAATATTAAATTATTTTTCAGTATTTTAAAATATTAATTTCCAGCATATGAAATTACTGTCCAGCATTGCAAATATTAATTTCCAGCATATTAAATTATTTTTCAGCATTTAAAATATTAAATTTCAGCATATTAAATTATTTTTCAGTATTTTAAAATATTAATTTCCAACATAATAGATTACTTTTCAGTATTTAAAATATTAATTTCCAGCATATGAAATTACTGTCCAGCATTTAAAATATTAATTTTTAGTATGTTAAATTACTTCCAGCATATTAAATTAATTTTCAGCATTTTTGAATTAAGTTTCAGCACTTTTAATTAATTTTCTGTATAGTTAAATAAATTTCCGGCATGCTTAAATTAATTTTCAGCATTCTTAATTTAATATCTTGCATTTTATTTAATTTTTGACCCATTTGAAGAACGTTCCTTGCCTAGAAATCATGCCTATAAGTTTAATAAATGTTAATTAACTTACCACATTAGACATCATGCCTATAGGTTCTAATCACAATGTAAGCAATGGTTTGGCATGTTAATCACCTAATTTACTTAAATTAATAAAGAGGTTTTTATGAAATCATTATGTGCTAATTGTAAGTTCTGTTTTTTTTTTGCTTGATGTGAACCCCGAGTCTAATTAGAAAACCTAGGATTTTCTTTGTGTCTAGATCTTTATCCAAAATAGGTCGTCTAACGCCTCTTGGACATTAAGTTGGGACGGATAGACATTTTTTAGGGAACGTTTGTGTAACACCCCGTACATTTTCAAAACTTATACGATCAACCTAACATGGATAAAGGTATTTACACTTGATATAATAACGACATACTTGAGTGTAAAGTTAAAGTTAAGTGGTGGATTAAGGTAGAAGGATTAAGACGTTGGAAAAAGGGGAGAACATAAACGAGGTGCTTCCGTGACTTAATTAAGATAGTAGGTGTATCACCTATTTAACCTATTGGGCTGCATTTGGACCTATGTTAATGGACTGAATTGAGGTCCAAACTAAGTACATAAAATAGGTGAGATGACCATCCCAACACCTAAATATCACTAAGGCCCAACATGCTATGATCCAACTAGAATTAGCCCAAGTAAGTGGACTGTTTTGGACAGCTTATATAGCCAAGTAGGTGCATCACCTACTTGGACTATTTTTGACCAAAAAATTGGATAGTAATGAGCTAAAAGAGGTGGATAAGAGGGTGTATAAAGATCTGGAATTCAGCTCAATTATCCATTCATTTCATTTTCCAAAAACAGAATATTGAAACACTCCCAAACCCTCCCAAAACAGAAGCAGCCGCCCTAGTTTTCCTTTAGGGTTCTTGGACTAATCTCCCATTTTTCAAGCCTTGGTAAGTCTTTACCCTTATATATTAATGTAATATATGTATAATAGGTTGTGTAAAACATGTTGGTGGTGTTTAAAATGTATAGGGCAGTCCCTTAATTAAGTTGGCAGTCCACTTGTGTTAGTTTTGATGAATCTGTCTTCCTTGTGGCTTGGACTTGTATAGGGGCTTAAGGTGTTGAAGAAATTAAGTTATGATGATGAAATTACAGTATATTAAAGTGTGGTTCTGCCCCTTAATCGTTCCTTTTATGTATGGCTTGATGGAAATGTTTATATGTGTTGGTAAATGGAACGTTTGTTGTAGTGAAAAGAGAATACTCTTTTGTTATGTTAAACTGAATGTTGGAACTGTTGTGGAAGGATTTTGGTATGCTACTGTGGAAGGAAGTATTGTGACCTTATGGGGTGAATATATGGAGTTTCGTTGGAGTGGAAATGTAAAGGATAAACTAGGTAGGTAATCCTACCGGTTTGTAACGGTTATGTTGGTTTGTGGACTGTTTTGGTGGTGTGTGGACTGATTTGGTGTTGTTGTTTTGCAAAAGCAGTAAGTTATAGTGTAATGTTGTGTAATAATGTTATTTAGTAGTATAATGAAGGGGGGAGTGATGCACAATGTGTTTTGGAGGTTGGACAGTTTCTACTTTCCGTTAAGCACCTACTTACCGTCTTGTGAACTTATAATGTAGCTAACCATTAATGTTTGCTCCATTATGTACTTGTGTTGTAGAGTAACACATAAGGAAGGAGCTGAATCAGTGTAGTTACATATTGGGAAGATAAGGTATGTAAGGTTACTTTGTCCGTACCTTTCTGTAGCATATAATGTTCACATCGACGTTACACTTGTCCTATTCCGAGATGTACCAAGGTGTCCTATTTTCGGTTATCAATGGTTATTGTCACATGTTTCCTATTCATTGCACAATGGAGAATCTTGTCTCATAGTCAGTGCTAAGGTTCCAAAGGTCCAACAAAGTTGTGTTCCAATGTTCCAATAGTGATTATATTCATGTCTCTGTTATGCTCCAAAGTTCAAAGTGAGACTATAACTATCATTGTATAGACCTCATTGTACCAATCTCAAAGTAAAGAACAAAGTAATGCATTTGTGGTCAATGATCAAGTATGGGTGGCAGATCTAGGGGCATAAGCCTAGCTCGACTCGATCCCGATGTATTGATTTATGGGTGGCAGGTCTAGGGGCATAAGCCTAGCTCGACCCGATCCCGATACATTGATTTATGGGTGGCAGGTCTAGGGGCGTAAGCCTAGCTCGACCCGATCCCAACATGACGATATGTTATGTAAAGACCCACTGATCAGTCGGGGCCCGGGTACAGTATGACACATGTAATGACAAGTAAGCATTGAAGGAAAGAAGCAATCAAAATAATACACATGGTTCCCAAAATACAGAATGGTTACTTATTCATTGGATTATTCATATGGATCTGAGTTCATTGAAATATTCATGTGTTGTATAGTTTTATGTGAGCCTTACATACTCAGTACATTCTTCGTGCTGACCCCTTTGGGGAATTTACCTTACTTGCTGCAGGCGCAGGTTCTAGTAGACCTCCACAGTAGGTTACAGGATATTTACAGCTTTTGGTGAGCTCCAGTTGTTCGGGGCTTTCTCCAGGTCAAAGTTGTACATATGTTTTGGTGTTGTACATGTCGTATAAAGCGGGGACTTGTCCCGACTTTTAGCTCATTTTGGTCAATGCACTTGTTAGAGGCTTTTGTAGACGGATGTGGGTATATGTATATAAGATGACGCATGAAGTCTTATTTTGATGGCCTCAACGGCCAAGTTTCACATATGTATATTTGTATATGTCATATGTTCTATGAATTTTCGTTGTTAGCATAATAAGTCCTCACGTGTTAAAAGTGTTTCTGATGGCATGTATACGAATGCACATAAGTACAGGTTGGTTCTCTCGGGCCTTATCGGCTACGGGTGCCAATCACGTCTCGATGGGATTCGGGGCATGACAGTTTGTTTTATCGTTTTCTATAGAACGTCCTTAGGCTTAATAACCAAACTAGGTGGGATGGGTAGAACAATTGGACATGATGGAAGTTTACCTGAGCAGAATCCGACAATGCAATATGCGACATTGTCCTCCATTAATAAGCCAGACGCTAATCCAAATAAGATAAAATTAACCCTTCTCCAAACCTTTTAAAACTTCGGTTATATTTCATTCTTTGTATGTTCTTTTTTGCTTTGGGGTAGTCTAGGTTTACTTTCTAAATAAAAATTTCTTTTATATAAATTGTGTCCCTTCTATCTTCTTGCTTATCTGATTTACCTTTACATATTTTATTATCACTTAGATAATTGCTAAAATTAAGCTGTATGTTTAGTTTATTAATTATTTATTTTAACACTTAGTTATGATGTAGTTGATAAAATAATCGACCTTTTACTTATCACATAGAATTCCCCCTCGTAATATATGAATTCGGCCGGGACCCACGTTTGTGGACCTCGAAAGGTGCCTAACACCTTCCTTTCGAGGTAACCTGAACCCTTACCCGAATTTCTGGTTGACATAGACTAAATAATTAAAATAAGTTCGCAATTTAGTCTCGAATGGTGCCCTAACGCACCTTAATTCGTTAGGTGGCGACTCTTCTCTTTTTCCATCTCAAAAAGAGTTGTCACGTCGAATTCCGCTTTTCGCGAGAAAAATGGGGCGCGACATTGGATACACATTATTTTTATTCTGATACTATACTTATTGCACTCCCTTTTGGGTGAATATCTGAATTTGTGCACACTAAGAGTATGCAGAACAGTTTCAGTCTGTAGCTGATTGCGTAGAGGAGTAGAGATGAACTGCTTGGTAGATCTGCAACACTTAATCTTCTTTATTAGGTTAATTATATCTTTATTATTCCTAGACATCTGTATTAGCTTATTTCAAACATGTATACTTTTTAAAGGTTCTTGTATCAGCTACTTCATGTTTTGGGGGGTGTATTTTGTTATTTTTCTCATTTTTATGATTATGTACTTTCGCATTATAACTTTATTAATGTTATCACCTTATCATTCAGCTTATTAATAGAGAAATGGATTAAAAATGATTTGCGTTTCGCTTATCAGTTTAAGTGTTTGTTCTATCACGACTAGTAAGTTTTGAATCATGACAAATAGTTAACAATTCAAAATATTTTTAAAGAGTATTTAAAAAATTTATGATAAAAAAATACTTTTTGATAGTGTCAATAGTAACTAACGTAAATAAATTAAAATAAAGAGAATAGTACCCATCATTTTTGTAAGGTTTTTATTCATGATTTCAATTAGCATAGGGTATGAGAGCTAGCCCTTGCATCCTACCAAATAGATGTCAATGACTTTCATAAAAAACAAAAAATGGCTTAATCGATCGAACCAATTATTAGGTTTTTTAAATAGAATCATAGGTTCTTGCTGAAGATTTTTAACTTTAGAAAAATATCAAATCAAACCGAATAAATTTATGTATAAAGTATATTATATATTAAGTTTTAAAATAATTAAAAATAAAATTTTCACCTCATGGGATGATGGAAATGACTACAAGCGCCAACAGATAACTAGCACGCCAAAATCTCGTATCTGAACCTACTATTAGTTGTTGCATCTTGAGCAGCAACTAGTAAACTACAAGGTACTACAACGATCTTGAATAACAAGCTATATGGTAATATATATATTTCCTTTTGTATGATTTAAATTTTCTTTATTGGATAATTAGTCTTAGTAGATTCAGAGATGACCCTAAATAGGAACTCTGGGAGGTCGAGAATTATGGTAGAAAGTTAGTCAGTAATTAATTGAGCAGTTTATCTCCTCTGTGGGAAAGCATGGTTCTAATTTAGAGCATATTTTCTGCTCCCTCTTTTCCTTACCAGTGTTATTATAATTATTATTCTAGTCTTATCTTACTCTTCCATTTTATTACTATGTTTTTTTCTTTTGCTTTAGTATTTTTATTATTTTTATGCCAATACTTTTCGTTTCTTCAATATATTCATCATAATTTTTTACTCTTGTATTTTTTCAAACATGTTTGTGAAAAAAAATATTTTTCTTGAGCCGATGGTCTATCAGGAATAGTCTTTCTATCCCACAAAGATAGAGGTAAGATTTGGTCACATCCCACCCTCCTCAGATCTCACTTGTAGGATCGCACTTTATATATTATTGTGGTTATAATCTTAGTAGATAGTCTTGAGTGTCATCTGAATTAATTACTTTCCGCTCGTGTAATCTAAATATTTATCTTTGTTGGAAACAATAAATTTGTGGGAACCCAATGTGGAGGCTTTAACAAAAATTGAAAAGATTGGGAAGAAGATTATCCAAGTGGTCCAGGGAGGATATAGGAGATGTTCATGAGCAAGAAGATGCTTGGGAAGCTAAAATACAAGTGCTTGAACATATGGACTTGAACTTGAGGAATTTTGATAGAGAAGAGCTTAATAAAGCTCACGCCGAATACATTTATTGGATAAATAGGCAAGACAGTTTATTAAAGCAGAAGTCGCAAGTCGGGTGGTTTGAAGAAGGCAACAGTAACACCAAATACTTTCATTCTGTGATAAGAGATAGAAAAAGAAGGTTATGATTGAGTAGAATTATGAATAAAAGGGGAAAATGGTTTTAGGAGACGAGAATATTAGTAAAGTGGCTCTTAAAAACACTTTGAGCATGCTTTTAATCTTAAACAGGCTACCTTGGATACCAGAATATTAGATTGTATTCCTATTTGTATTACAGAAGAAGACAATAGGTATATGATTAAGTGTCCTCAAAAAGATGAGATTAAGGAGGTTGTGTTTAACATGAGGTTCTGATAATGCAGTAGGGCTAGATGGATATTCAGGAAGATTTTATCAGAGTTGTTGGGAAATTATCAAGAAAGATGTGATAGAATTTGTTCAGTTTTTCTTTCTTGGAGGAAAATTGACTAAATTCTTCACTTACACTTTATTGGTATCAATCCCTAAAGTGGAATGTCCAGATAACTTCGTAGAGTTTAGGCCAATAACCTTGAGCATTTTTTCTAGTAATATCATCACCAAAATCATTTCAAGTAGGCTCAACCCTTTGCTTCCTCTCATGATCTCAGAAAATCAAAGTGGCTTTCTGAAGGGAAGACTAATTACTGAAAATATTCAATTGGCTCAAGAGATTGTCCAGAATATCAAATGCAAGAATAAGGGAGGAAATGTGGTTCTTAAGTTGGACATGACTAAGGCTTATGACAGAATGTCATGGCCTTTCCTGATGGTTGTCTTAAAGAAATTTGGTTTCTCTCATGAAGTTACTGAGATGATTATGGGTATCACTTCTAATGTATGGTATTCCATCATTATTAATGGTACTAGAACTGAATATTTCACATCATCTCAAGGCCTTAAATAGGGAGATCCTCTTTCCCCTTCTCTATTTATTTATTAGTGCTGAAGTTTTAGCTAGATTACTTAATAATCTTAACCAAAGTGGACATTTCCTTCCTTTTGCTATGAATGAGACAGGTCCTATTATTAACCATTTATCTTATGTAGATGACATTGTAATCTTCGCTAGTGGCAACACTAAATTTATCAATATGGTTATTGTATTGTCCCTTTCCGTCGTTACGTATAAGTATTTCATTTAAAATTTCATGATAAAATTCTTTCCGTATTTGAAGTTATAAATTTTAGACTACGCCAGTTTCGGATGAAAACTGAGTGAGGTGTGGTCTAGGAAAATTCGAGAATAAATTGAGCAAGTTTGGTGGTGTTTGATTCTATTTCTAGTTAGCTAAGGCGATAAGGAACCCATAGAAATTTACGAAATCAAATTTGGGTAAGTAGAACTCCCGAAATTGATCTTAGCGTAAAGAGTATTAGTTGGGATGTTCCGAATTTAAGGTGTGTTGTAAAAATGGTTTTTTGGGGATGAAACCAGGCATTCTGCCTAGCCCATGTAGCTATAGAAATGTGCATATCGCTATAGCGACATGCCCAAAAGTTGAGGGAAATCCCGCTATAGCGGCGGTCAACGACAGCTATAGTGACATTTGTCATTATAGCGATGTCTCTATAGCAACAAAAGTCACATATTTATTTTAAAAATTCCCCCAAAATGGTTTATTTTACTAAAACACATTTTGGGGCTAGGGAGAGGCGATTTTGGGCAAAAATCATCAGATTATCATCGTTTGTCTTCGTTAAGGTAAGAATTTCATCCTTGTTAACTAGTAATTGATAATCTAGCCTTAGAATTACAAATTTACTGAGTTCGGGGAGGGTTTAGGACTGATTTTAGTTGTTTTTCTGGTGCAAGGGAGTAAATTAAGTATAAGGTTAATGGGTTTTGATTATTAATGGTTAACTTACCCTTGCATTTCGTTAATTCACTAATTAATCTATGGAATTGGTAGTTTTAAGTGAATTACGGTAGAAAAGACCAAGAACGGGGAGGGAATGATCATGAACTTGGCCTTAGGGGTTGGGTATGAGTTATAATTACTAATGTGGTAGGTCATTTCATTAATTATGCGTTTATATGTATTTTCTAAACCGATATCAAGCGAAAATTGCGCGGAAAGGAAAGTCTCAGGCTTAATTGAGTTGTGCAAGCTTGGATCGAGGTAGGTGATGATATTGTAGCTTAATCCAATTTGTATTATATGCGCATGTTAACTACTTTGTAGTGTGGCTTGTTAATGTATGTTGTTGGTTTGGTCAATTCAAATGATTTTCTTTGTTAAATGATTTTGACCTACCTTATTGATTATTGTGGAATGTCTTGGTATTTGGGACATTCTCATGGTTCATTAGTGGAATAAGGTTGGCAGACACTAATGTCTGGGATTTAGATACATGGACGTAATTTGTTCCCTACAGGTCATGGCTAGAGGGTAGTTTTGATACCCATAGCGTGTATGTATGAGGTTTAGGTGAGTTTGACATTTTCATGAGTGAACCAGGGAATATAATTATATATGCTTGATATTTGCTTAATATGCTTGATATTTGCTTAAGTGGTATTGACTTGTTTGACTTGGCTTGATTGAACTTGACTTGGTTATAAGTGTATTGACTTGTTGCTTGTAACTCTCAATTGCGTATTGATGCTTGTTGTGCTAGGTGTAGGTTGATTGAGCATGTATTAACTTGTTATACTATGTTTTTGTTAAGTGCTCATATTCTTATCTTGGGTTGGCCAAATGACCCTGCCAGTACACTATTATTTTCTTGTGTGCTGATACTACACATGCTCTTACTTTTGTGAGTGCAACACATATTCCAGCGGGCTCCTACAAGACCTCACATGTGAATTCTAGCCTTAGACTTCGGATTCAAGGGTGAGCAGCATGTTTCGGGCTACCACGAATCCTTCTTGGATGATACAGTCTTTATTTCTGGACTTATGTTTTTCATTTTAGTTTTGGGGTTGCATCACCTTTTTGACAATCTTTAGTAGTTTTGGTATGGATGAATTTCGAGTCCTAGAAATAGTTTTTAGTTAAGTACAATGTTCCACCTTTAAGTTGTACTTATGTTTTGTTTTTAGACTTGATATTCTATTGATGGATTAGTTTTATTTGTTTCATCTAAGTGTTGATCGATCATGGGTTTAGATTTTGAGGTAGTTGGTTCTCCCAAAGGATGAGCAGTGTGGGTGCCACTCACGACGGGTTTGGGTCATGACAAAATTGGTATCAGAGCCTAGGTTTGTTGATCTCGTTGTACCAAAACAGGTCCGATAGAGTCTCACAGAATGGTACGAAGATGTCTGTACTTTTCTTTGGGAGGCTATAGGACTTTAAGAAAACTGTCATTCTTGCTTCTTTCGTGCTATAACTTGATGCCAATTAGTATCTGGCGATCCAAATTGGTATCTAATTTCTTCACTCTTTTGCCCGCAGATGGTTACTACTAGGTCAAACGAAACCCGAGCAGTAGCCCCCACACTGACCGCTCCAGCTGAGGAGCCAACTGTAAGGAGAAGAGGACGTGTGAGAGGAATACCTAGGAGAGGAAGGGGACGAGCCACACCCACCAAGGGTGGAGCTTAAGCGGTTGCTAACCAGGCTCATAAATGGATGATATTACCTCCCCCACCTTAGGATCATTGTGAGGAGATAGAAGCAGTAGAGGAGCAGGTATTAGAGCCGGGGTGGTGGCACCAACTGGGGTTGCAGCCTTGCTTCCCATGTAAGCTGAGGTTGTTCAACGGGTGTTAGCTTTTCTGAGTGGGTTGGCTGGTACAAGAGCAACTTCTGTTGTACCGACTGTTTAGGTTCCAGGTGTGTACCCTACTATTTCTATGGCTCTTAGAATGGATGAGGTTTCAGGGACTGATGTTTTTCCTCATCTGATTTTGGGTTATATGATAATCGGTACTGAACATGATCTGCTGACCAAGTTTCTGAAGATGAAACCACCTACTTTCCAGAGTACTGAGTCGTAAGATGCTTTTGAGTTCATCATTGATTATTATGAGAGGTTACATAAGATGGGTATTGTACAGCCACATGGAGATGAGTTTGTAACTTTTCGGTTGAAGAAGGATGCTAAGTAATGGTAGAGGGAGTACATTGAATGTCAGTCACGGTCTTGCCTTTATTGACTTGGGAACAGTTTCATGCTTTGTTCTTAGAGAAGTATGTGCCTCGGGCCCTCCATGATAGCAAAAAGAATGAGTTTTTGGCATTGGAGCAGGGTGACATATCAGCTGCAACCTATAAAGCTAAGTTCCATGCCTTGTGTCATTATGCTACTCAGCTATTGGCTACTGAAAAGGAGAGGATTCGATGCTATGTTAAGGATTTGAATTATGATCTTCAGGTTTTGTCTGTGTATATGACTTCAGCAGGAAAGGGGTTCAATGAAGTTTCTTATTATGTGAAGAAGTTAGAGGGGGTAACGCAAGAGGGTCAGGCTATGATGTTAGCTAAGAAGTCTCATAATGTTCAGAATTTCAGTGGATCTTACGCTAAGGGCCACGACCAGCAGGCCTTTTCTGCGCACCCTATTCAGTCAACATTACCAGCTTCTACTTTGGGTCCAGCTGAGGTTTCTTCTCAATCGTAGGTTATTAGGAGCCAAGAGGATTCTTACTCTTCTACAAGTTGGCCTTCTCTTGAGCAAGGATATTACTATTGTGGTGCGGTTGGTCATTTTAAGAAGAAGTGTCCTTTGAGGCAGGCAAATGGCCAGGCGCAGCAACAGACTCGGGCTATAGTTCCCGCAGGTAGAGAAAGATGAGGTGGCGGTAGGGGTCATCTACAGGGTGGATGGGGAAATCAGACAGGTGGTCGGGGTGGTCGAGGAAATGGTGACGTAGGGGAGGAGCGCTGTCTGGGAGACAGTTAGCTCAGATTGATGACAGGGCTCACTGCTATGCCTTTTGGGGAAAGATTGATGCCGAGGCTTCTGATGCAATTATCATAGGTACCAATTCTGTTTGTGATCGGATGGCTTCTGTTTTATTTTGACCCGGGGTCTACTTATTCTTATGTGTCTATTTAGTTTGTGGTGGATCTGAATCTAGTTTGTGATGTACTTGACTATCCTGTTTATGTGTCTACTCCTGTTGGTGAGTCTATGGTAGTAACCCATGTTTATCGTTCTTGTTATGTGTTGTTTGTGGGTTTTCAGACTTGGGTAGACTTGATTATTTTAGACATGTTGGACTTTGATGTAATTCTGGGTATGACCTGGTTAACTCCATATCACGCTGTCTTAAATTGTAATGCTTAGACAGTGACTCTAGCTATGTCTGGTTTGAAAGAACTAGAGTAGGTGAGAGTGTATAAGGCCAAACCAGTGAAAATTATATCATTTTTCCAGGCTAGGAGGCTAGTGGACAAGGGTGTTCAATATTTTTAGCTCATCTCCGGGTGAGAGTATGGGGTCCCCTCCTATTGAGTCAGTTTTGGTGGTTTCCAAATTCCAGAAAGTGTTTCCTTTAGATTTATCGGGTATCCCTCCAGATAGGGATATTGATTTCTATATTGACTTAAAGCCGGGCACTCGCCCTATATCTATTCTACCCTATCAAATGGCTCCAGCAGAGTTGAGGGAACTCAAAACTCAATTGTAGGAACTACTTGACAAGGGTTTTATTCGTCCAAGTGCTTCACCTTGGGGTGCTCCAGTTCTTTTTGTTAAGAAGAAGAATGGTAGTATGAGGATGTATATTGATTATAGACAGCTGAACAAGGTTACCATCAGAAATAGATATACCTTTCCTTGCATAGATGATCTGTTTGACCAGTTATAGGGTGTGATGGTATTTTCCAAAATTGACTTGCAGTTGGGTTATCATCAGCTGAAAATTAGATCGGAGGACATACCAAAGACAACTTTTAGAACTCGGTATGGCCATTATGAGTTTCTGGTGATGTCTTTCGGGCTAACTAATGCACCTGCTGCCTTCATGAGCTTGATGAACAGTATGTTTAAGTCATTCTTGGATTCCTTTGTTATTGTGTTTATTGATGACATTCTAGTTTACTCCAAGAGTAAGGAGGAGCATACGGGTCACCTTCGCATAGTATTGGAGATTTTAAGAGAGAAGCGACTATTTGCTAAGTTTTCAAAATATGAGTTCTGGTTGTCTTTAGTTGCCTTCTTGGGGCACATTGTTTCTAAAAAAGGGGTGATGGTGGATCCCCAGAAGATTGACGTAGTTAAGAATTGGATCCGGCCTAGCTTAGTGACCGAGGTAAAGAGCTTTGTGGGACTTGCTAGTTTTTTCCGTAGGTTTGTCAAGAACTTTGCATCCATTGTAACACACTTGACAAGGTTGACTTATAAGGAAGTACCATTTGTTTGGTCAGACCAACGTGAGAAGAACTTTCAAAAGCTCAAGACACTCTTGACTACAACTCATATCCTTTCTTTACCGGTTGAAGGTAAGGACTTTATAGTGTTTTCTGATGCTTCATTTTTTGGGCTTGGGTGATATGTTAATGCAGGATAGGAATGTCATTGGTTATGCTTCGAGGCAGTTGAAGCCTCAAGAAAGGAATTACCCAACCCATGACTTGGAGTTGGTAGCAGTGGTGTTTGCATTAAAAATTTGGAGACACTATCTTTATGGTGTCAAGTGTGAGGTCTTCACAGACCACCGTTGCTTACAATATGTGCTTACTCAAAAGGATTTGAATCTAAGGCAATGGAGATGGATGGAATTGTTGAAGGATTATGATGTGACAAGTCAATACCATCCAGGTAAGGCCAATGTAATGGCAGATGCATTGAGCAGAAAAGTTGTAACTATGGGTAGTTTGTTATTCTTGAGGGTGTCCAGGCGACCTTTAGCTAGAGAGTTGCAAACTCTAGCATCTCAGAGTATGCAGTTTGGAATTTCAGACAGCGGTGGAGTGTTGGCTAGCATGGAGGTAAAGTCAACATTTCTAGAACAGATTAAAGCCAAGAAATTTGAGGACAAGAAGTTGAATGCACTCCAGAATAAAGTGGTGCATGGGGAGGTGGCGGACATCACTCTTGATACGAGTGGGGTGTTGTGGTTTAATTGAAGGTTATGTGTTCCTCGGGTTGGTAATTTGATTCATGATGTACTTTCAGAAGCCCATAGTTTGCATTATTCTATTCATCCAGATACAACCAAAATGTACGGTGACTTAAGACAACTTTATTCTTGGCCCGAAATGAAGAGAGACATAGTGGATTATGCGTCTAAGTGCCATAATTATCAGCAAGTGAAGTATGAACATCAAAGGCCTGTAGGTTTGCTTCAGAGAATGCCTATACATATATAGAAATGGGAGAACATTGCTATGGATTTCGTGGTGGATCTTAGTAGGACCTTAGGAAAATACGACTCCATTTGGGTAATAGTAGATCGATTGACAAAATTAGCTCACTTTTTGCAGGTTCGGGTAGACTACCACTCTCAATAGTTAGCTAAAATCTACGTCAAGAATATAGTGAGGCTTCATGGGGTGCCCCTTACCATCATTTATGATAGAGATGCAAAGTATACTTCTGAGTTTTGGGACAGGTTGCCCGAGGAGTTGGGTACCAAGCTCACCTTTAGCACGACCTTTCATCCTAAAACTGATGGGCAGGCGGAGAGGAAGATTCAGTTGCTAGAGGACATATTGAGAGCCCGTGTTATTGACTTTGGTGGTCATTGGGACCAGTTCCTTCTGTTGTGTGAGTTTTCATACAACAACATCTATCACTCCAGCATCGATATGACACCATTTGAGGCACTCTATAGAAGGAGTGTAGACCACCTATTGGGTGGTTTGAGACTGGAGATGTTAAATCTTTGGGCACTAACTTGGTGAAGGAGGCTCAAGAAAAAGTAAGGTTCATTCAAAACAAGTTGTTGGCTGCTTAAAATAAACAGAAAGAGTATGCGAACCGTAAGGTGAGATACATGGACTTCAAGGTTGGTGAACAAGTTTTTCTTAAAGAGTCTCCCATGAAGAGAGTCATGAGGTTCGGTAAGAAGGGTAAGCTCAGCCCTCAGTATATTGGTCGCGACGTGTATGTCGCTATAGCGACATGCCGAAAAGTGGAGGAAAATCCAGCTATAGCAACAGTCAACGTGGTCAACGACCGCTATAGTGACACATGTCGCTATAGCGACGAAAGTCAAAGATTTATTTTAAAAATTCTCCCAGAATGGTTTATTTTTAAAAATATGTTTTAGGGTGAGGGAGAGGCGATTTTGGGTGAAAATCATCAGATTATCAGCGTTTGGCTTCGTTAAGGTAAGAATTTCATCCCCGTTAACTAGTAATTGATAATCTAGCCTAAGAATTGCAAATTTATGGAGTTCGGGGAGGGTTTAGGGCTGATTTTAGTTTTTTTTCTTGTGCAAGCGAGTAAATTAAGTATAAGGTTAATGGGTTTTGATTATTAATGGTTAATTTACCCTTGCATTTCATTATTTCACTAATTAATCCATGGAATTGGTAGTTTTAGGTGAATTATGGTAGAAAAGAGCTAGAACGGGGAGGAAATGATCATGAACTTAGCCTTAGGGGTTGGGTGTGAGTTATACTTTCCGACGTGGTAGATCATTTCATTAATTATGCTTTTGTATGCACTTTTTAGATCGAGATCAAGCGGAAATTGCACGGAAAGGCAAGACTCAGGTTTAATTGAGTTGTGCAAGTTTGGATTGAGGCAGGTGATGGTATTGTAGTTTAATCCAATTTATATTATATGTGCATGTTAACTACTTCATAGTGTGGCTTGTTAATGCATGTTGTTGGTGTGGTCAATTCTAATGATTTTCTTTGTTGTATGATTTTGACCTACCTTATTGATTATTGTGGAATGTCTTGGTATTTGGGACGTTTTCACGGTTCATTGGTGGAATAAGGTTGGTAGACACTTATGTCTTGGATTTAGGTAAATGGACGAAATTTGTCCCCTACAGGTTATGGCTAGACAGTGGTTATGATACTCATAGCGTGTATGTATGAGGTTCGGGTGAATTTGACGGTTCCATTAGTGAACCAGGGAATATAATTATATATGCTTAATATTTGCTTAAGTGGTATTGACTTGTTTGACGTGGCTTGATTGAACTTAACTTGGTTGTAAGTGTATTGACTTGTTGCTTGTAACTCTCAATTGCTTATTGATGCAGTTTGTGCTAGGTGTAGGTTGATTGAGCATGTATTAACTTGTTATACTATATTTTAGTTAAGTGATCATATTTTTATCTTAGGTTGGCCAAATTACCCTACCAGTACACTGTTATTTTCTTGTGTGTTGATGCTACACCTGCTCTTTCTTTTGTGAGTACAAGTCATAATTCGGCCGCTCCTACAAGACCTCACTTGTGAATTCTAGTTTTGGACTTCGAATTCAAGGGTGAGCAACATATTTTGGGCTACCATGAATCCTTCTTGGATGATACAGTCCTTATTTCTGGACTTATGCTTTTCATTTTAGTTTTGGGGTTGTATCCCCTTCTTGAGAATCTTTAGTAGTTTTGGTACGGATGACTATCGGATCCTATGGATGGTTTTTGGTTAAGTACAATGTTCCACCTTTAAGTTGTACTTATGTTTTGTTTTTAGACTTGATATTTTATTGATGGATTAGTTCTATTTATTTTCTCTAAGTGTTGATCATGGGTTTAGTTTTTGAGGTAGTTGGTTCTCCCAACGGATGAGTAGTGTGGGTGCCACTCACAACGGGTTTGGGTCGTGACAGTGATGATGAAGCAGATTCATTGGTATGAAAGAAGCTCAGGACAGAAAATGAATAACAACAAATGCTTCTTCCTCACTGCGCCAACCACTAGCCTAACCAGAATTAATAAGATAAGAACGTCTACTGATTTTATGGACAAGCAATTCCTTTTTGAGTATTTGGGATGTCCCATATATATTGGAACGAAGAGTGTGAATATTTTGAAAAGTTATTGTCCAATATTATAAAAGGTCTCAATGGCTGGCAAAGTAAAATGTTATCCTTTGGGGAAAAATTGTTCTTATTAAGCATGTCCTTCAGTCTCTTCCAATATATACTATAACCGCTCTTAGTCCTCCCAAAGGTATTATCAAGTAGATTGAGAAACACTTTGTTAATTTTTTTTTTCTGGGGATCAAGTAATGGAAAAAAAAACAATTATCACTAGAGTTCTTGGGAGAACTTGTGCTTCCCCCAAGAAGAAGGTGGTGTGGAAATTAGGAAGATGACAAACATCTGTGAAACTCTTAATATTAAGAAATGGTGGAGATTCAGATGTTAGGACACTCTTTGGGCAAGATTCACTAAAGCAAAGTACTATACCAGAGCTCATCCCATCAGCAAAGTATGGGTCTCTGGAAATTCTCATATTTGGAAGACGTTGACTAAGGTTAGAAGCAAAGACGAGCCTAATATGATCTGGAAAATTCATAATGGAAGGAGTAGTTTTTTGTGGGATAACTGGACTGGACTTGGGGCAATTGCTAATCATTGCCCAGGATAGAAGCACACTACCAAACTATGGTTAATTATTATATTGAAGAACAAATTTCAATCAAAGATGGAATATGGAGAGGCTACGCAACATCCTTCCAGAATAGATATGTCAACATATTCAACACATCAACATAGGTGACCCTGGAAGAAGTGACTATCTTACATGGAAGTCAGTTGCAGATGAAACTTTCTCTAACAAAGATGTCTGGGATGGGATTAGAACTCATAGACAATCTGATCAGCAAGGTTTGGCATAAAAATCTCCCTTTTAAATTATCTTTTCTCTCTTGGAGATTAATTAAGAGTAAATTACCTTTTGCTAATAACTCTGTTTACAGGTACTTTGACAATATGCCAATTGATTGTATTGGTTGTGTTGATCCTGTGATAGAAACGATTCAACACTTATTTTTTGAAAGTGAAACTGTACAAACTCTATGGAAATTTTTTGGGCATCCCTTAGGCATCAAATATCATAGAAAACAGGCCAGAGTCTCCTTGTAAGATTGGTGGCAGACTCCGATCAAGAATACAGTCCACAAAATAGTTATTCACGTATTACCAATTATTATATGCTGGGAACTATGGAGGGACAGATGCACTTGCAGATATGAGAGGCAAAACAGATTCTACATAAGGAAAATGGAGCAACAAATACTATGGAATCTAAAAGCAGCCATGAATCAAGCTTTCCCTACTTGCAAAATTGATTATCCTTGGCTACAACTGTGTGATATGATAGAAAAGCTTAGGCCAAGAGTAATCTACAAGGTGGTGACTTGAGGTTGCCTCAAATTGGATGGATCAAGTTCAACATTGATAGCAGTTACATGGAGGAGACAAAAAGAGCAGGCATTGGTGGTGTGGCCAGAGATGAACATGGAAGTCTTTTGTATGCATTTGCGTTCCTGTTAAATGCAATAACCACAATGTTGCAAAAGCTATGGCCGCTAGATATACTGGACAATGGATCGAGAATAACGATGTCAGAAAATTCATCATAGAACTGGACTCTAGTATAATTATCGATATGCTGACGAGTAAAGCTACTAGTAACCTTACTCTCAAGCCCTTTATTGAGGACATCATTGCGTCTGTAGAACACAGGGAAGTAACTATTACTCACTGCTACAGGGAAGCTAACAGGGTGGCGGATTATTTAGCCAAGTTAGCCATTGCTTTGGATAATCAACTTTTGATTCATAATATTAGTCACTTGCCAAGAGGTGCATTAGGATCTTATTTTTTTGGATAGAAGGCAAGTTCCTAATGTTAGGCTACAATATCACAAAGTCAACTTTTTTTGTTAGCTAGATTTATATTTCATTGTACTTGGAGAGGGTGTGAACATCTACTGTTAGACACTCTTCTTTTTGCCTAGAGTGCTTGCAATCAGTGATTGTATATCAGGGGTAAGGTCTAGTCCCCCCCCCCCCCCGCGTCGTTTGTGCTCTCCATAAAATGATATACAACACACCCAGGAATCTTCCTGAAAATTTAAAAAATAAAACACTATAAAATAGTGGAGTAATTTTCTATTCTTCTCGTCTTTCATGTTCCTTAATTCATCACCTTTTAACCTTAAAAATATCTAGAAAATTTTAGCCAAAGTCCTATAAAAATATATATGATATCATATTCTAATTTCTAGTTGTGACTCTTATATGACGTTTTTCAAAAAATACTTATGATTAACTAAATTGTACCAATACCAAAGAGAAACCAAATGATAGACGATTCAAAAAAAATACTTTTAGTTATGCAAAATCAAATAGCTGGGAAATAGATATAATATAAATTTTATGAAATAATTGATCGAATCATAAGATTGAAACCCTACTTGCCAGATGTTTTTCATCATTTCTTGCTTGATTTGATTGACCGTTACTTGTCCTTCCACACCTTGAATGCACCGTAGTATTTTATATACACTTTTAAGTTAAAATACATCGAACATATCAAATTAAACTTTGATGTAATATACTGAAGAAAAAAGAACTTTGATGCAGGGCTGTTTCAGCAAGATTGGGGGCCTAAAGCCAAACCCTAGAGAGAGGCCTTAAATATTTTTTTAAAAAAAATGAAAGATCGTCATATATATATATAGTTAAAAAAATCTACTTTTGTAGCTTTTTTAGATGCGAAGTCATTAATTATATTTTTATAATCGATTGTTCTAATAGTTCCTTTTCAATTGATAACATAGTTAATCCATTCAATCTCTCTAGAGACATAATATAAAATTAGACTAATAAAAATTAATTCGAGAATTTGATAAGTTGATATAACGATATTGACATGGAGTTGCCCTCCTTCAATTGCTTGATGTAATTCTTGAAATTTTGAAGAAGACACCAAAAGTAATTCTTGTTCTTTTGTTGTTAGCAAGAAACAGTAGTAACTCAACAGTTAGTAAGTTTTACACACACACACACACACACACACAGAGAGAGAGAGAGAATAATTAAAGAAAGAGTAGAATGGGTGAAAATCGTTTTCACCCCCCAACTTTGTTTTAAAAATCAAACTCCCCCCTCAACTTTGAACAATAATCAAACTCCCCCCTCAACTTTGAACAATAATCAAACTCCCCCTTTATTCTAATTAAATTTTTAAAATGCCTATTATACCCTTTCATTAGCAACTTCTTATTTTTTTACTTCTTTAAAACCATGATATTACTGCTTGCCACCTACGCTCCGCCATCCATTCCAAGTTTAGGAGTTCATGTAACAAATTTTTCATAAAAACATAAACATTATCTTTTGACCAAAAAAAGTGAGAAATACTAATTAAGTATATGAGCTAATGATGTTCTATAATGAAGTAAATTAGCATAATAAGAAAATTAATTTTATTAATAATAATCAAAACTCTAATATTTATTTATACAAGTGAAAAAAGCAGGTAATACTAACTATACAAATATGTTTTTATGCAAAAAATACAAAATAACTACTTAAATTAAGCTCTAATTTTTAAGATTGTATTTATTTAGATTTTAAATTATTTTAAACTATAATTTATCTAATACTCCATTAATGTCAATTAAAACTTATTTATTTATATAAACAATAGAGAATACCCCTGCCATTTCATATTACTTGACCCTCATACTAAAAACAGTTGTTTTAATTACTTGTCCAATTTATGAAATTAGTAAAACAAAATTAATATTTTTTATTTCTACCCTTAGTATTAAATAATTGCATAAAGTAGTAGTAGTCAAAATTAAAGTTTCAAAGCATTATTAATAAGGTTAGTTTAGTAAAATACACCTCTAATTAAATTTTTTTAAGGGGTGTGTCATATCAAGAAGGGCCAAGTAATATGAAACGCATGGAGTAAGAGAGTGGGGAAGGCAAAAATATACGTACCACCAAAGATGTGGTGCATTGGATGGGGCTGCTCCTCCCTTAACCAGAGGTCTTGGGTTCGAGCTCTCGGTATGAAAAAATTCTTGGTAGGGAGCACTTCCCCCGAATGGGCCCTACACGATGCAAATTCGGATTAGTCAGGCTCCAACGTGGTTACCAAACACAGGATGGGCAAAAAAAAAGAAGACAAAAATAAACGCACATGCATGTACATACATATACACACGCTTAATGCATATAATATTGAAATAACGGTTATAAAAATAATACTAAATTTTATTACAAATTCATAAAAGTATTATTCTACTTATAATGTTAATGAACTTAAATAAGAAGTTATAAATACCTAGGTTAAAAAAATAAATTATATTATAATATAAAGAGGTATTGAACAAATATATTTGATATAACAATGGTAAAATGGACATTGCATCGGATAAAGGGTAGAGTTTGATTATTGTTCAAAGTTGAGGGGGGGGGGGGGGAGTTTGATTTTAAAGGCAAAGTTGGGGGTGAAAATGATTTTCACTTGAATAGAATTTATAGTAAAGATGAATATAAGGTGAATAATAATGTGGCCCAAGTTGTTAGGTGATAATTAAGAAAATTTTGTTTCCCATAAGAAAATACTCCTCAAAAATTGTTCCACTCTCCTAAAATCTAACGTTTCTATATTAAATTATTTTACTATCTTTTCAGATTATTTTTTTTTTAAAAAATTATAAGTATATATAAGTACATTTTTAAGAAGCCCCAATTTTTTGAGGTCCTAAGCCGTTGCTTTAGTGGCCTAGAGGTTAAACCGACCCTGCTTTGATGTAATCTATATCTTCTTCGTCACACCAAATGCTCTACTACTGCCAACTTTAATTTTTTTCCTCCATTAATATCGATATACTCCCCCTGTTTCAAAAAAGAATGACCCCTTTTTTTTTTTGACAACACTTTAATTCCAAATTTCCACGTGACATATTTAAAATCACAAGATTAAAGGATATTTTGGTACATTTGCAATAACTTTAATTTAAGATCACAAGATTAAAAAGGTTTTTTAATTTTCTTGAACTCTGTGTCATGTCAAAATAAGTCATTTTTTTATAAACAGATGGAGTATAAGTATACTACTAGCTGAATTCAGTTTAATAAAATACCTCCCCTATCAATCAAATGTCAAGATGGAACAAGTACTCTATCGTTCTCAATTAATTCTATGGAGTTCATTCAATGCCAAAATATATCTTGAATTCTAATTATAGATTTTTAGTCTATTTTTTTCATTCGATATTTGATATTTATATTGGGCTCCCAATTAATTCAAATTCACTTCACTAAAGATTCATTTAAGGGAAATCTATCTATATATATATATAAAAGCAAAAGTAAAAGCACAGAAAAAGCCAAGTGACAAGCTATTGAGAAGCCATATGACAATTTTTAGGACAAAGTTTAATAGTATTGTAATAAAATTTTTGAATTAAAAGATTAGAGATATTTGAATTTAAAAATATTAGGCTTTTTTTTTAAAAAAGATTATCATTAGTTTGAAACTAGAAACTAACATTGAAGAGTTATAAATGAACTCTTACTATTCACAAACTTATCCCTTTCAAGTTTTAAAATATATTTAAATATTAAATAAAAGATAATAATAATAAAAAAGAAATGATTGAATAATAATAACAATAAATAGTAGTAGTAGTAATACACACGTAGTAGTACTTTTAATTTAAAAAACACATAGTAGTAATAATACTTATAATAATAATAATGATAATAAATAAATAAATAAAATAAACAATAGTAATGGTAATAGTACATATGCAGTAATAGTAGGTGGTAATAATAACAATAAATATACATTATTATTATTATTATCTTATTGATTTTAAATATTTATCTCAATTCAAATATTTAGATTATTAGATAATATACATTATATCGGGGGGGAAAAATAAGGATAAGAAAGAATAACAAACTAATCTTCTTTTAACAAATTAATATGATATTTGAATTTGAATTCAAATGAAAGTTGAATTGGAATGGAGTTCTATAGCCTCTCTTATATATACTCCTTTATCATTAGCTTTATTCATGAATTTATTTACTGCATTTTTTTGTTCTTCATTCTTTATTTTTTTAAAATTGCTTTTGATTTAACATTTTTCTTTTAATATGCAGGAAGGATATAACATTTTCATCTTCATCTTTTTCTGTTAATGTTCAAGATTCACCAATTTAAATTGATATCATTATCTCTTCTTTTCGATGACTCGATTTAAGGAGTAATATTATTGTCACTACTCTTTTTTTTTTCACTATAATTATATATCTCCACGATCATCTCTCTATTGCTTTCATGTTTGTTAAAGTTTATGACAATTTCTTTATCTGAACTCACGTATCGATTCTATCACAAAGATTTCTTTGAAACTATATTACTGAATGTTTACTCTTAATCTGTGTATATGAATTTATCTTTATCTTTAATGGAGTACACTTATATGTTTTGTTTCATTTTGATGATGAACTAATTCACTGTATCTCAAATTATTTTCAATAAACAATAAAAAACAAAATTTATTTAGAGAGCTATAACATGCTTGAACTTAATCAGCTAATTTATTTTTATTTAGGGTAATGATGAGGATACAAATTAGTAGCTATTAATTGATTTTGAGCTTAAAA
Organism: Capsicum rhomboideum; assembly: GCA_031232105.1. NCBI lineage: Eukaryota > Viridiplantae > Streptophyta > Magnoliopsida > Solanales > Solanaceae > Capsicum > Capsicum rhomboideum. Next base: position 47,306,510 of record CP124712.1, on the reverse strand, counting down.
ATAGATAACTTCATTTGATGTGATTATTCAGCATTAGTAATAACATATATGCTAAAATAAATTGATACTTGATATTTATCAGTATAATAAAAAATATTTTTCTAAAAGCATTTGTGTCTATCTAAACACAAAATAATAAAAAATGGGTAGGAATAGAGTGATGAATATTGTGATAGGGGTGGGGGGTGGGGATAGGGGATTGTGGTGGTCGGGGAGGGGTAAGGGGGTGGGCTAGGTGGGGGGTGGATGTAGGTGACGGTTGGGGTTAGGGGTAGGAATTATTTTTAAAAAAATAAAAAAAAATTAAAAAGTTAAAGTTTTTTGGGGATTAGGGTAGGGGGATGGTAAAAAAAAATTATAAGTTTTTTTTTAAAAAAAATAAAAAAAATATTTTTTTTGGGTTGGATAGGAGCTCAGGGTGGGTGGTGGGTGGAGTAAAAAAATAAATTTTTTTTTAAAAAAAATAAATTTTAATTTTTTTTTTTTGTTGGGGAGGGAGGGTTGGGGGTAGGAGGTGTGTGAGGTAAGAAAATAATTTTAAGAAATATATTAAAAAGAAATTGGGTGGTGGTGGTGGGGTGAAGTTGGGGGCTGGTGTGAGATTTAGTGGGGTGGGTGATTTTGAGAGATCTTAATTGAATTAATTGAAGATATAATAATAAATATAAATAAAATACTTAAAGATAATTAGTAATAAAATCAAATAATGAAAAAGTTATGAACAATAAACAGGGTCCAAAAATTTAAAATAAAATAATAAATTGTATGTGCTTAGTTTTTGACTTGACAATGGTGAAATATAAATTTTGAAATTAGAAGTTTTATAATTGACACAATTAAATACTTTTAGTGTTTGAAATGGAATTGAAAAATAAAACTTTTCAAAAAGAGTGTAGTTAGTCGTTGAAGTTGAATAGATAGACAAACAAAAAATTGAAATTTGAAATGGAAGGTAAGAAATTTAATTACATTTTTTAATCGATTAAAAATAAAAAGATAACAATAAAATTAATAATTATTTAATATTTCATATTTATTATTTTTAAAAATCAGTCAGTGAAACATGATTAAAAGAAATAGTAATATTGTTCTTTTCATATCCAAACATCTAAAATAATTACAATTGTAATTAATTATTAAGTTTAGTTATAATTTTACTATTACCAATTATTTTTAATATTTCATAATCAATAAATATTGTAATGTGATACAATAAAAGATGACTAATTTTATTATTTCAAAGTGATTAAGCTAATATTTTTAATAAATATTTTTTTTAAGAAAAAGTTTTGCGCATCGCGCGAATACTTATACTAATTTCTCCCTAATAGAATTTTTAAGATACTATGTCATTATCTTAAAATTTTTGATATGATCAGAAAAAGGAACCATTATTTGGGATAAAACCAAATGGAGCGCACATGATGAGCGTTTACTATATGGGATAGTCCAATGTCCAAACAGGAGATAGCAAAAGAATGAGACAGGTAGTGTGACCAAGTGAGCCACACAATGATCTATGGAATAATCATTTTTCAGAAAATGACAAACAAACCGCACATTTAGGGTCCTCCTTAAGCCATGTTACTAGTTAGTGACCGTTTCAACAATAATTAATTAGCTGCCTTCATTCTTTATAGTTTTGCCAAAAATCTACCGCTGTTGCTATCTCTCAACTATAGTAACTTTAAGGTTAGGTAGAAATAGTTCCACCTATAGCTAGTTATTGCAATAGGATTGAAGTTATACATGATGAAATTTACAGTATTAGTACGATAAATTGGTTACGAGGAACAGTTGATTTAGGCCTCCGAAAGTTGAATTTACTTGAATTTAGGTTACAAATTTTGTTAAGCTGTCCTTGATTGGTTATAACATGTTGAGTTCTATTTTTCAAGTTATTTTACAAATTGTTAATTAATTACCTTTTGTTGTAGAAAAACTTAATCCGAAGGTAGAAAAAATCTATTCCATTATTATTTATGCGTAGAACTTTAACTTATTTCAATAGATGCCCTCTCTCTTACCGTATCTAAAATAAGTATCTCATTTGAAAGTTTTTAAGAATGAAAGTTCCTTTGCCACGTCTAAACAGAAATTTGCTTTAAGCATGCATACCTTAATATTATAAAAGAGGTTTCTGATCAATTAATTCGTATTTCCTAACAAAGTAGAGATAAAATACTCAATTTTTACGCGTAATCAGCTGACTTTTAATGAAACAAAGAAGAAACCATAATGTGTTGAAAAGAAATAAGCACATCTTTTCATTTTTTTTCCTTTTAATATCTAATTCTTTTTAGGTTATGTTAAGCAACTTTCTTTAATGTTGAAATTTGTTAGTCAACCAAACACATCACATCACGACGATGCATGGCCAACTTTTCAACATGAAGACGTGTTCATTTAAGAGACGTAACTAAGATATGAAAATTATTGATGGGAATTATATAAGAGTATATAAACCCAGGACCAATCATTTGAAATTCACATGCTTGACAGTTATAATAGGATGAACCTGCCCATTTGGACTGAAGAATTAGTTTTCTCATTAACAAAAGACGTGCCAAATTGATCAAAGCAAACACGTTTATTACAACTCACCATATTAACAGCAGCAACAAGAATCTAAATTTTGTCACAAACGTATTTAAAAATTAATTCCAAATATCAATTGCTTAAAATATCATCAAAAAATCAACAAAGCAATAAATATTCTTCACCAACGGGGTTGTCGCATTTCTAGCCAGGGGCGGATCTACTAAGGGAGGAGGGGGTGCCATGGCACCCGCAAACTTCGGTTGAAACAGTGTGTATATATGTAAATATATTGAAGAAACGTATATATATTTCAAGTGCCACCCTGACTAACAATGAGTCAATAGTGCCAATGGCAAAGAGCTTGAGATTCCACCCAGAGTGGTTGAGTTCGAATCTGGCTAACAGGGTTTTTACTGTTCTGTTTTCTTTTTCCTCTTTACTGAATTGTTGTTTGTTTAAGACTTTAAGTACAGAATAACAATGAAGACTCTTTTTTTCTTAAATTTAGAAGTTATCCTTTCCCTATAATAATGATGCTTGGCTTGATGTTATAAGTTGCTTAACAACGGAATTGGAAATATATATTGGTTGTTGGCAACTAGTTTGTATTTTCGCGCTGACTCATAAGTTGGATTTAACTCTTTTTTGCACCAAATTGTAGTAATAATCACATTTTTTGTTTCATCGATTTGTCTATATAGAAAGAAAAGACGAATAATCAAATCGAAACCTAAAGTCGATAAAATCGACAAAATATTCTTCTTATTTGGGGCATTATAGATTGCTATACGTCTAGCAAAAAATTGTTAATTTCCAATGGAGTTCGTCAAAATTTAGCTCGTCGACAATGTTTTCAATGAAGTTTCCATCAAAAATCTCGTGCTAACAAGCCAAAATCCGACGGACGTTCATAAAAAATTAGCTTTTTGGATAGTAACTTTTGCATTGAAAGAGAGGTGGCACCCGGAACCTCTAAATCCTGGATCCGCCTCTGTTTCTAGCCAAAAAGTTATTTTCGGATCAATTCATTTAAAATACTGATTAAAGTACTAAATTTATTTTGGGACTTATTTGGATCATCTAGCTCAAACTCGTCAACCAGGACGGGCCGGGTCAACCTGGCTCCGGTTCAGTATTTTTTACCGGGCTCGGTCCGGGTCCGGTCCGGTCGTGACTCGTACTGGGCCGGGCCGGGCCCAACAGTAATAAATCCCCAAACGGCCCAGCACCGGCCCATTAATGCATTTTACATGGGCCGGGCCGGGTCCCGACTAAAAAAATTGAACTTTGATTCTTTTTTAATATACTACTACTTAGAATACGACTTTAAAGAACATACATATGTATGTACATTCAATATATACTACTTTAAAGAATATACATACATATATACATTCAATATATACTATTTTAAAATATACGCATGTATTTACATTCAATATATACTACTTTAAAGAACACACACATGTATTTACATTCAATATATACTACTTTAAAGAACACACACATGTATTTACATTCAATATATACTACTTTAAAGAACACACACATGTATTTACATTCAATATATACTACTTTAAAGAACATACATATATACATTCAATATATACTACTTTAAAGAACATACATATGTATGTACATTCAATATATACTACTTTAAAGAATATACACATGTATTTTCATTCAATATATACTATTTTAAAGAATATACATATATATATACATTCAATATATACTATTTTAAAGAATATACATACATATATACATTCAATAGATACTACTTTAAAGAACATACATATGTATGTACATTCAATCTATATTATTTTAAAGAATATACATACATATATACATTCAATATATACTATTTTAAAAAATATACACATGTATTTACATTCAATATATACTATTTTAAAGAACATACATACATATATACATTCAATATATACTACTTTAAAGAATATATATACATTCAATATATACTACTTTAAAGAATACACATACATATATACATTCAATATATACTACTTTAAAGAATATACATACATATATACATTCAATATATACCATTTTAAAGAATATACATATGTATGTACATTCAATATATACTACTTTAAAGAACATACATATGTATGTACATTCAATATATACTATTTTAAAGAATATACATGCATATATACATTCAATATATACTATTTTAAAAAATATACACATGTATTTACATTCAATATATACTACTTTAAAGAACATACATATGTATGTACATTCAATATATACTATTTTAAAGAATATACATACATATATACATTCAATATATACTATTTTAAAAAATATACACATATATTTACATTTAATATATACTATTTTTAAGAACATACATACATATATACATTCAATATATACTACTTTAAATAATATACATACATATATACATTCAATATATATTACTTTAAAGAATATACATACATATATACATTCAATATATACTATTTTAAAGAATATACATACATATATACATTCAATATATACTATTTTAAAATATATACACATGTATTTACATTCAATAAATACTACTTTAAAGAACATACATATGTATGTACATTCAATATATACTATTTTAAAGAATATACTTACATATATTCATTCAATATATACTATTTTAAAAAATATACACATGTATTTACATTCAATATACACTACTTTAAAGAACATACACATGTATTTACATTCAATATATACTATTTTAAAGAATATACATACATATATACAATATTCAACAACATATACTTTTATACTATTATATTAAAAGTATTGAATTCATACAAGATATTCAATTTAAATTTTAAATGGAAAAAATATGTAAAGAGTAAATGAACTTAATATTTGATTAATTGCAAAATGTTTGAAAACTTACAAGTTACAAGGTTGTAATTACATTTCACTAATTTCACAAAGTTAAATTGAAAAATGAAAATTCAATTGATTAATTGTAAATTCTACAAATTTTTCATCATTTTTTCCAATTCACGCCTGTTAACATTAACGGGAATTGGCTGTGGATTGTCAAAATCAATGGCACTAAAGCCATGCATTGGATTTGATTGTGCTGAATTCTCTCTTGAAGTCATTATTTCTTCAAGATCTTCTTCGTCTTTCGGCTCCACGAATATTCCTTGATTTCTTCGTTCTGCTCTAATCCAATCTCTAAGGCAAACTAAAACATTCATGGCATTGCCTCCCAATGAGTGTCGGTTGTCTCCAATCTGCTGCCGTCCTTGACTAAAAGCGCTCTCTGATGCAACGGTTGACATTGGAACATTCAATATATCTCTAGCTAATCTTGAAAGTACAGGATATTGTTTTTCATTATTCTTCCACTATTCCAGCGTGTTGATTCTACCTCTAGGATCCTCTGTAGGCTGCATAAGATAATACTTAAGCTCTTCCCGACTTACGGTTCTTTGCGATGAAGGCTGCAATCTATTCCAAACAGATAAATCAGAAACACAATAAGCAGGCATATTATATGCCGGTCTTTTAGAAGATGATGGTTCCTCAGAAAGATGGGGAGCGGGGAGTGGTGTAATGTGTGACGGTAAAGCATTAAGTAAATCAGCATAATGATTGTATAATGTGTTCATGTAACTATTCGCATCAGACATAGCCGTAAATAAAGAAGGTTCTTCATTAGCTTTTACTTCTAAAGCAGAATAAATAAGAGAAGTAAATTCGGACATAGTATTATATTTCATACATGGATTTATTACAACACCAACTAAGTAAATAGGGGGAAGCGAAAAAAAATATTTCTTAAATTTATCAATCATTGCCTCAATAGCATATTTGTAAGCTGGTTTAGACTTATACTCGTTAAGCAATGAAGAAATGTCGGCTAAATAAGCTAAAATATTACAAACAGTAGGATAATAAGCACCAGAAAATTCAACCGTAGCTAGATAAAATTTTTGCAAAAAATTAGCAATATCATCAATTTCAGCCCAATCTGAATTTATTAACATACAATCGGGAAAATCACTAGCAAATTGGTTAAAAGTCATAGTAATAGGAACTTTATAAATATTGCAAGTATTTAAGAAATCATACGTAGAATTCCATCTAACGTCTATTTCTTCAGGCATTAATCTCGGTCTAAGTCCATTTTTCTGACATTTTCTTTTAAATTCGGTAAGTCTAATTTTTCTATTATTTCCTTGAATAAAGCCAACTGCAAGTCTAACTTTTTCAATAACAGACTCAAAAAAAGCAAGACCATCTTTTACAATTAAATTATATATATGGCAAACACACTTAACATTAAATATTTCGGATAACGGTGGAGAAAGTTCAGTTTTTAACAACTCAATAGCAGCGTTGTTGTTAGATGCATTATCAAAAGATATACATAAAACTTTACGGTCAATACCATAATATCTTGCAACTTTTGTAATAGATTCAGAAATAAATTTTTCAGTGTGTCTACGGTATTCATCATACAAAAATGCTAAAATACGTTTTTGCATAACAAAATTACTATCTACCCAATGACAAGTAATTGTTAAATAATCATTTTTATTAATAGCACGACCAAGATCAGAAGTTAAAGCAACTCTACATGAAAGATTTTTTAATAATGAAGATAAATAGTAAACATATTGTGCATGGAGTCTAAAAATATCGGACCGACAAGTACTTCTAGGAATACCCTCAAACATAGGATTATAAATTGCATGAATATAATGAATAAAAGCATCAAAAGAAGCAAAAGAGAAAGGCAAACAACCCACAGCTATCATTTTGGCTAATTCTTCACGATCCTTCATTTTATTATAATTCTTAACTAATTGACCGATTTTTGGGTTCAATCTAGTTTGACTTGGGCCCCCAACTGTCCCACCACCAGTTACCTGAGCTAGCTCTATTGGGTGGTTCTCCTTCAAATGTCTCGACAACTGACCCGTACCTCCTTTATTACCCCCGGTCTTATGCTCGTATTTTGACTGACAAAGATCACATTCAACCTTAGTGGTTCCTTCTATTCGAGTAAAAAAATTCCACACAACACTAGTTTTTTTACGAGATCTTACAGGGGGGCGGGGAGGAAGATTAAACGATTCAGATTGAACATTAACATTACCAGATTCGGGTGTAACATCAACATCATCATCATTTTCATCTACATCAACAGAGTCTAGTTCATTCTCTTCTTCTATACCATAATTTTCTTGAGCCTCAAAATAATTCATATCGTGAGCACCTACACGTATTTCATTCTCAAATGGTTCGCTAATTGGTACCGGAGGCACACGAGTATATCGAGTATTTGAACTACCTCTACCGGAACCAATTTGTTTCTTACTCCACTACCACTACCACTTCCGGGACAAAAATTTCTAACACTTTTACCGACTGTCCTTAATTTATCCATATTACAAATTAAACTAACAATTATTCAAAAAACACAAAGACAATCCAAATAAATATTCAACAAATAATACACTAATTAAAAATTAAAAGTAAGAGATGAAACGCTAATACCAAATTTTTGAAGTACTCGAAAGTTGGTCAATTGAGTACTTTTGGAAACTTCCACGTAGTATTTGTAATTGCAAAATAATAAAATATAATAGAACACTTTATGAGATAATTTTAGTAAATTTGAGAGAGAATGAGAATTGAGATTGTAGGAAATATTTTTTGAAATGGCATGTATTTATAGGAAAAAAAAAAATTTGATTTTTTTTTTTTTTTTTAAAATTATAGCCTAAAAGGCTGTTTGGCCGTTGGGCCTCAACGGACCGAAACAGCCTTTGCAGGCTTGGGGCCCAACGACCCTTTAGTAAAAAAATAAAAATAAATAAATTTTGTTACCGGGCCGGTGCACCGGTGGACCCGATCCGGTTTCCTAACTGGGCCGGTCTACCGGTCCCAATAACGTGTTCGGCCCAGCCCCCTAAACCCCCCCAGGCCCACTACCTATACCGGGTCCGGTCCGGTCGCTAAGTGGGCCGGTCTAAATGGGCCGATACCGGGTCAACCCGGCCCACTTGACAGACTTAATCTAGCTGCCTGATGAGAGAAAGGGACGTCGGGCACAGTCTTTCTTTGGTTCCAGCCCTCGGTTACACCAAAGCACATCAGTCAACACTATACTGTAGCGCTTACACCTATGAGTTGGCAAAATAATATTGTATGTTAATAAAAGACCTGAGTTGGTAAACTCTAAAAAGAAAAAGCTAACACTAATGAAAGTGTATAGTTAAATTCCAATAAAACAATTTAAAAATTGATCCATATGATTAAATTTTTTTTTGATTGGTTTGGCTTTAAACGAACCTTATGAATTTTCTCTATAATTAATTATCAGCTTAATTCGCACAAAAATGACACTAAACATGAATTATTGAATTCTTGAATTCTTGCGGTTAAATTTATGATAAAAATCCTAAATTTTACAAATTAAACTCAAACATTATAAGGCCAAAAACTCTGATCAAACACAGCATCAAAAAGCTCTAAAGTTTCATTAAGGGTGTGTTCGGTAGCAAGGGAAGTATTTTTCCATTTTCTCATGTTCACTTGGCTAAAACTTTTGGAAAATATTTTCCCTAGAAAAACAAGTTCCACCAAAATAAGGAAAATGACTTCCTTAATAAAAGCAGGGAAAATAAGTTACAATATCTCATACCACTGTCAAAATGACCCACCCCACCTCTACCCCACCCACCGCCCTCCAATTTTTTTTTCTTAACCCCCCACCCCCATCTCGATAACCAACCCCCCAACTAGCCCCACCTCGACCCCCCTCCCCTCCCATAATTTTTTAATACCTTTTTATTTTATTTTTAAAAAATATATGTTTTCCTACCCCACCTACCCCCACCCCATCACCCTCCCCTCCCCCCTCCCCCTTAAAAAATTATTTTTTTAAAAAAATTTTAAAAAAAAATTTAATTTTTTTTTCTATCCCACCCTACTGCGCCTCCACCCCACCCCGACCTATCCCCTACCCAGCCACCTCCCCACACAACAAAAAAAATTAAAAATTTTTATTTGTAAAATCTTTTTTTTTTAAAAAATATTTCTTACCCCTACCCCGCCCACTACAAACCCCTAAACCCCCCCCCCCCCCCCCCCCCCCGCTCATCACAATATCCATCACTTTATCCATACCATTTTTTTTGTTTTATGTTGAATATGTACAAATGCTTTTAGAGTGTGTTCGGTATGACAAGAAATATTTTAAAGTTTAAAGTTTATTAGCATATTTTCCACTCATCAATTGAACACTATAAAATATTTTTCAAAAATATTTTCCACTCACCAAACGAACACTAAAAAATATTTTTTGAAAAATATTTTCCACTCACTAAACGAACATGAGAAAATAAGTAAAAAACAATTTATTTTCCTAGAAAATATTTTCCTTTCTCCATACTGAACACACCCTAAGAGTTAGGCATCTATACACATAAATAATGCGATATTATTAAGATACAAAATTACTCATAAAATCCTAATTTGCATGTATGACATTAAATCGTGTGTCAACAACCGAAACGTAGTCCTATGACTCTGATGTTAGTGATGCATTTGACCATAAATACTACTCCCTCCGTCCCATTTTATGTGTCGCTATTTCCTTTTTGGTCCGTCCCAAAAAGAATGTCATCTTTCCTTATTTGGCAACAATTTAATGACATCATCCCCATTTTATCCTCACTGGGTCCCACTTAATAATAAAAGACAACTGAAAGAAAAACATTAAAGTGACTTTAATAGGGGCAATTTTGTAAACTTTACAAAGTCATCATTTATTTCTTAAACTCCGTGCCCGGTCAAAAGGCGACACATAAAATGGGACGGAGGGAGTAGTTAATTAGTAGTCTGTTTCTCCATATATGGAAGTAGATCTGCAGCAACCACAACATGAATCACCGATCACTGGAAATCCTGCTTGCTAGAAAATTTGTGAGTGTGCAAACGAGTTAAATTTGTAAAATAGGGGTTAAAGGCAAGTGAATTAGGTTCGTTCAGACCTCTTTTCTTTTTCGGCTAAGTCAAGAAAACTAGGCTAAATAGGCTGAAAATATAACTAAGCATAGAATAAGAACTTTGAATACTAAAAGTAAGAACCAAAGGAAGAGATATAAGAAGATCTTTGTATTCTCAGAGCTTAATCGAGGAATTATGTATTACAAGTGAAAATGAGATATCTTATTTTCCCATGTAAGGGTTTATTTAAGGGGAAAAAGTTACTGATACTAGTACCAAAAGGCTACTCTATCGCCTAGGGAAAAGGATACTCAAAATAACACTTGAGTAGCGTCACGCGCCTAAAAGTCAATGTTAAGTTTGAGGCTGATTGGTGCCAGTCCTGAAGTCATTACTTACTTATATTGGACAAGGCGAAGAACCAGGGCTGAGAGGAATTGACTCCATGAGGGGGCTTCCTAGGTATAGTTAATTGGGAGTAGGGTTAGCTTTGATGCACAGGGAAATTGTTGACCCCGAAACTCTTGGGACTTTCAATTGAGAATGGGGTGAGGTTTCTAGTACTCCAGACCAATTCCATCTTTAGCCCATGGTACCATATGTCATACCTTGACTGGTCCTATTGCATAGCATGATTTTTACGCCCTATCAAACAGTCCCCCACTTTTCAAGTACCCTGTGAAATGTACTTGGAAAGTGGAAGAGTTTTTATTTTCTTAATGGAAAAGAAAATGCCTTAAAACTTTCTAAAAAGTATGAAGTGGCCAGCACCCATTCACATTTATTGCTCTGACCATGTCTGTCCTTTCATTTCAAGTCTTTTGTCCACGTGCTAAGCACTGCTGAGTGGGCCATTTATGTCATGGGTTCTAATGCGAATAACGTACCGCTTCTCTTTTCTAAAACTTTATAATCTCTTTTCTTATTCTACATTTTCACTTTGCTTCATGCAGTCTCTATTTTATCATGAAGCATTCTCTCTAAAGTGTTTTCTGAAAAATTCCCCCAACTTCCATTCTTACCAGCCTATTACTTCTTCACCCTCGGTCTTCTCTTTTTCCAATGGAAGGATCTAGTCCTTCTTCTTTTGCCGACGATGCTTTGATTTTGTTGGCTGATATTTCTGACTCTTATAGCAATTCTCCACCTACCGCCATCATGGAGGGGATTTCTATGAAAGGTATCCACTTCGCTTTGAGAAATAAAGATAAGTAGCTCGATCCATGCCCCACCACTTTAAAGGACATAATCTCAAAAAAATTAAACTTTTCTAAGCATTGTGTTTTTCAGGTGGAGGTAGAGACTTACAATCAGAACTAGCTGGTAGAGGAGTATCTATCGCTCATCAGTTTTGGGTTCTTGTTGACAGTCTTGGAGGGCTTTTACTAGAGGGATAAATAAATTTGAGTCGAGGCCCCTACTTTATGTGAGAAGATCTCAAGTCAATGATACAACTCCTTGTTTGTGTACATGTACTTGTTCACACTCAAGTTGGATCCTCTTATCGACATAGTTATTCTTGATTTTTACCTTCAATACACTGTGTGACTGGCATATTAGGTTTAGTCATTTGGAGGGTGGTTGCTTGTCTTCTTATTTTTCTAGCATCACTGGATTGCCTTTCATGCTCGTGCACATTATCTATCATTATAAACCAAAGGTGATTAGGTGTGGCATCTACTTTTTGTCTGTCCAACGACATAGAGGATTCTTACCAACATCGATAATAACCTAGATTGGGGATAGCGAGACTGATTGTTTCTGGTGTCTACTTCTGATCTCATCCCTGTAATGCATATTCCATTCCCTGAAGTTTGGAATTGTAACACCTCGTTCCTTCCCAACCCTATGTGACGACGTTGAACAATGGTTACTTAGGTGTCGAGATGCCATGAGTATGTATTTGGTAATGTTAATGATGAGAAAATTGAAATTTGGTCTCGTACATGTGCTTAACCCTTCATAGAAGGTGTTTTGTGATTTTCGTGGAGCGTTTGTGGGGTTAAAAATGAGTCTAAGAGGACTTCCAAACAAATGATAATAAGGTTAAGAAGTAAGTTAAAGAATAGGATTTGAAGTATCTAACCAAACCCGCGAAGAAAAGTCAAAAAATGAAATTTTCAAAAAAATTAAGTCTAGGGCGCGCTAGGGGGCGTGCCACGCCGCTTCGGGCTAAAATTTTTAGTCCAGAGGCAGCAAGATGGCGCTCCCAAGGGCGTGCCACGCTGGTTTTGCCACTTTTTCAAAGTTGGAAATTTTCTTAAGTCCCAAGGGTGCCCGGGGACGTACCGAGCCGATTTTTGCTACGCTTATTCTACAACCATGAGAATATACATGAAATGAGTAAAGTATTATATTCGTATGATAAAATTACTCGAGAACGAATTTGGCATCAAAATGACGATTTTACCCTTTTGATCCAAATAAGGCATACGTGGCTAGAATCACTTGTTTTTGGGTTTGAGGCTACGGATATGAATGGCGTGAGTGCAAATATTGTTGTAACACGTATGAGATGATTTAAACGTGAGAAATTATTGATTTTATTGGGTTAAGTGAATTGGGCCCAAAAAGGACCCAAAATGTGAAAGAAAACATGGGCCAAATGGGTCAAATGACCCATTCTCCCTTTGACCAAGCAATTATTGATCACAAATGGTTAAGGATGACTTTAAGGTCCTATAAAAAGGCACCAAAAATCAGCTTTTATTCATTTAAACACACAAGCACTTCTAGTATTTTCCAAGAAACCAAAAGAGAATCTTAAGAATCCCAAGCCAACTCTTTGGACAAGATCATCATTTGGTAAGTCTTGGTAAGTGTATATTATTATGATTTAGTATATTATATGCATGAGAGACTATGTAGATCATGTTGATTATGCTTGAAAGTGTTGGATATGGCACTTGGGGTTTTTGCAAAAATATTTGCATCCTTGTGAATTAAACTTGAATTATGACTTGTGGTCTTGATGAAAAAGCATGGTATGTATAAAATAACAACATGTATGGTGTTATTATGGTCCTAAACTTGTTATTTGTCTATAAGTGGAAATTATGGGAGTTTGGCCGATTTGTTGTTGTGAGGTGTAGTGAAGTAAATTGATGGAATAATTGTGATGTGGTTGTGGTGGAGAAGTGTAAAATATGAACTTGGTGTGACATGCTATTGGTTATCATGTGTTGGTCAATGTATGGAATATTGTGGGATTATTGGTATGATGATTTCATAAATGGTATTGTCAAGGGGGAAATGACATGTTAAAGCTAAATATGTGACTTATTGTTGTTGTATGCCATTGTAAGGTAATGGGTGGTTAATGTTGGTTTCGTTATGAACTTGTGTTGTAGAGCAAAACACAAGGACGTAGCGGGACTATTGTATGCACATCTAAGATTGTGTATTCGTATTAAGAATACAAGGTATGTAAGGTTCCTTTTTCCATATCCTTCTGCAACAGATTGTTCACCTTGACATTGGACTTGTTTCAATTCCGAGAGGCTTAAAGTATATCAATTCAGGTTGACGTATATTGTTATTCTTACGTGCCCTATTCTTAGATGAACGATGATTTCCTTATCTCTTAGTCGTTGATGGAAGTTTCAAAGATGTCATAACGTTGTAAATTCTAAGAGAACTATCTCAACGAGAGCAATGAGGTAAAGAGAGCTTGTTTAGTTTGAATAGCATTATTCCAATCATGTCTTGTTCCAAAGTCCTATAGTATGATGATTATCCTTGTGCCAATTGTTCATAAGTAAGAGTACCAATCTCATAAGAGTAATAAGAGAGGTGATGTGCAAGTTCGTATAATTAGTCCTCATAAGTAAGGGTGTCAAACTCATGAAGTAAAGGAGTGAAGTGAGATGTGTATATAAGTGTGTACTTTAATGCCATGATCTTTAGCGTGTCATTCTCATAACTAAGTAGAGAGTATAAGATTGTGAAGAGGTAATGCGCATGGTTGCTATATGTTTCATTGAGTATGGATCACATTCTAGAGTGTATAAGTTCAATATGGAATAATCCCAATATTGTGATATGTCATGTATTATAGCCCACCCAAGGTGGAGGTCCGTTATCATATACTTACTTATGTAAGATCTCATAAGAATAGCGAAGGAGGTAAAGTGCGAGCTAATAGATCTATCCCTCATAAGTTAAGGTGTTAATCTCATGAAGTATAAGAGTGAGGTAAGGCATATTTGTGTGTTCAATTAGTGTCATGATCCTTAATGTATTAATCCCTCATAAGTTGATATATCAATTTCTCCCACTATAGCGTGGATGTATGTTCTCCCACCATAGCGTGGATGTATGTTCTCCCACCATGAGAGTGGATGTATGTTACCCCACCATGGGAGTGGATGTATGACTCCCCACCATGAGAGTGGATGTATGTTGCCCCACCATGAGAGTGGATGTATGTCGCCCCACCATGAGAGTGGATGTATGTTGCCCCACCATAAGAGTGGATGTATGTTGTTGCCCCACCCATAGAGTGGATGTAGGTTAAAACCACCAATAGAGTGGATGTACGTTAATAGAATAGATGTATGTTATATTATTACCCCCGCCACTAGAGTGGATGTATGTGGATGAGTGTTATTCTTTCTAACCAAGTAGATGAACACTAGTGGTAATGAACCTAGAAGCAAGAAAGAATCTCTTGTATATAGAAGAAGCTATTGGAGGCAAGTTTCTTGAGTGAAGGTAATTTCCCTTGAAGGAAAGTAATTATAAATGATCTTATCTAAAATGATGGCTTATTCCCATTGACTATTCTCTCATATTTTATTCTATTGACATTCTCATGTATGATGCTATTTATTATGAGTCTTACATACTCAGTACATTCTTCATACTGACCCCCTCGGGGGACTTACTTTACATGTTGCAGGTGCAGGCATTAGTAGACCTCCTCCGTAGACTGTGGATCATTTGCAGAGCTTTGGTGAGCTCCAGTTGGTTCGGAGCCTCCTGAGTCATAGTTGTATATTTGATTTGATGTTATAAATGTTGTATAAAGCGAGGGCTTGTCTTGACTGTTAGTTGGTCTTGGAAATGCATCTGTTAGAGGCTTTTGTAGACATATGTGGGTATATGGATGTAAGAGACAAATGTCCGTTTTGACTTGATGGCCCCAACGGCCAAGTTTCAAAAATATATATATGTATAGCATACGTTCCATGTTCATGTTTTTTCGCATAATTGCATAAGGTTTAATAAGATTCACATGAGGATATACATACGAAGGTTCATGAGCAAAGATGGGTTCTCTCGGGCCATATCGGCTTCGGGTGCTAGTACGCCTCGATGGGATTTTGGGTATGACAAAAGTGGTATCAGAGCAGGTCGTTCTAAGGGTGTCTACAAAGCCGTGTCTGATTAGAGTCTTACTTATCAATGTGTTGTGCACCACATTTATAAGTAGGAGGCTACGGGGCATTTAGGATGTTGTTTCCTTTCTTCACTTCTAGATCGTGCAATAGAGCCAGTGTTGTAAGTTGAATTGTATCTGACCATGGTGATTGTTTTTCTTTGGTATAGTAAACATGCCAATCACGAGAAGAGGTAGAGGTAAAGGGAAGCAGGTTGATGTGTCTGCTGAAGAAGGAATGCGTAGATTACCACCTGACCAAGTTAGTCAAGGTGGAGCTGACGGTGAAATTACATCGCGGTCTTTTCTACCTTTCCAGCTCCGGAAGAGCCAAGAGGTAGAGAAGTACCCGCAGAACCACCAATGAATGCCACAGATCAATATTTAAGAAATGCAGTACATATGTTGACACAGTTAGTGGCTGCACAAACCCAGGGACGAACTGATCCCATGGTAAATGAAGATGACGCGACTAGAGCAGCTAGTCGGCGTACACAGGACTTTTTAAAATTAGACCCTCCCATATTCACAGGGTCCGATCCGAAAGTAGATCCACAGGATTTCGTGGACCAAGTTCAAAGAGCACTAGAGGTGATGCACGTAACAGGTGTAGAAACAGTTGAGCTAGCAGCTTATAGACTGCAGGGGGAGGCTATCTTGTGGTATGAGGATTGGAAAAGATCAAGGGGTATTGATGCACTCCCAGATGATTGGGAAGAATTTAAAATAGCATTCCTTGATCATTATCTCCCATATGAGATTCGGCAGGCACGTGCAGACCAATTTCTCTATTTGCGTCAAGGAAATATGAGTGTTAGAGAATACAGTTTGCAATTTAATTCCTTGGCTAGATATGCCCCAAATGTAGTAGCCACCATGGAAGCTAGAGTCCATCGATATGTGGACAGATTGGAGCCTTATTTGGTACGAGACTGCACTATTGCTGCCTTAAATCGAGATATGGACATAGCTAGAATACAGGCCTTTGCGTAGAAAATGGAGGACCAAAGGCAAAGAAGAAGGACGCAGAAATCTGAGGAAGGGCCATCAAAAAGAGCTAGACCTATGGGGCAGTCTATGGTGTCCCCAGGAGAATCTGGATCTCGAATGTTACCGCCTAGACCCTCATCCTCTTATTTCACAGCAGGTGCTCATTCTCAATTTCGAGGGTCTAGAGGTGGTCGATCTGAACAGAGTAGTGGGATTCATGGATCACAGGCGACAAGATCTTCTCGTCAGTTGTACCCGCATTGTGGGAGATTTCATGCAGGCGAATGCCGGTTTGATACGAATGTTTGCTTTGTATGTAGTAGGCCAGGACACATGATGAGAGAATGCCCACAGAGGCACACGGGTAGTATGACACAGCCTGCCGGATCAGCCAATGTGGCATCGGCAGCTGGTGTATAGTCTGCTGGTCGCAATAGAAGTGCCATAGGAGCAGCCAGAGGAAACACCTCCTGATGACGGTACAGGTGTTTAGGTATATTACCATATTTTACATGATGTATATGTATTGATTGATTTGAGCTCTACTCCATCGTACATTACTCCATCGACTACCGTGAATTTAATAGTACACTAGGGTTATGAGTGAAGTCAATAGAAATATTTCCACTTATCGGTGAGTTTAGTATAGTGAAAGGAACATATCGTAATGGTACAGTAGATGGTTGTGATCACGAAAGGTATAATGAAATTCAGAAAGAAGGGAAAATTGACCCTATACAACATGCCATGTGAAATTAGTGAAAGTGTATAAGAGTTTCCTTTCATATTGTTCCCATTGGAAAGATATAAAGTTTGGGGGATCTCACTAGTCAAGTGTGAAGGTTAATAAATAAAGACGTAACTTCTATAAAAGTTCTTTGACGAAATCAATAAGTCGAAGAGATACTCATGTTTGTTTCAGATGGAAGAAAGGGTTCAAAAGGTGGAAGTGGACCAATAATAAGTAAGTAGCCATGAGCCTCACATGTCTATATATGTATAGGCGAATATAGAGATGCATGTGTTGTAATTGAAGCAACATCGTTAACATTCGAGGACGAATATTTCTAAGGGGGGGAGACTGTAACACCTCGTGCCTTCCAACCCTATGTGACGACGTTGAACAATGGTTACTTAGGTGTCGAGATGCCATGAGTATGTATTTGGTAATGTTAATGATAAGAAAATTAAAATTTGGTCTCGTACATGTGCTTAACCCTTCGTAGAAGGTGTTTTGTGATTTTCGTGAAGAGTTTGTGGGGTTAAAAATGAGGCTAAGAGGACCTCCAAATAAAGGATATTAAGGTTAAGAAGTAAGTTAAAGAATAGGATTTGAAGTATTTAACCAAACCCGCGAAGAAAAGTCGAAAAACAAAATTTTCAAAAAAATTAAGTCTGGGGCGCGCTAGGGGGAGTACCATGCTGCTCTGGGCTAAAATTTTTAGTTGTATCTTTGATTTGATGTTATAAATGTTGTATAAAGCGGGGGCTTGTCTCGATTGTTAGTTGGTCTTGGAAATGCATCTGTTAGAGGCTTTTGTAGACATATGTGGGTATATGGATGTAAGAGACAAATGTCCGTTTTGACTTGATGGCCCCAACGGCCAAGTTTCATAAATATATATATGTATAGCATACGTTCCATGTTCATGTTTTCCGCATAATTGCATAAGGTTTAATAAGATTCACATGAGGATATACATACGAAGGTTCATGAGCAAAGATTGGTTCTCTCGGGCCATATCGGCTTCGGGTGCCAGTACGCCTCGATAGGATTTGGGGTGTGACAGGAATAGATCTCATTAGTATACCCTATTCTATCATGATAGTTTTCCCTTTATTCTTGTCTCACCAGTTCTGACTTCCTCTTATTATAGCTAAGCCCTAAATATAATGGTGGTACCCAAATCCCACACAAACTTAGAAATATGTGATAAAGGTTATCAGGTGGAGAAAAGAAACTATAGTAAGCCATTCTTAGTCTAAAGTTTTCGCTATCTTTAGGTTGGAACTATAATCTTGACTTGTTGTTTTGTAGGTCTTTCTGTTAAGAAGGCTTTCACTCTAAATACTATATAGGAGGCTTTCCATCCTTCTGGCTGAATCCAAGAAATGGCATAGATCTTATATGGGTCTTCTTGAATCAGCCTCCCGTTTGAAGAAGCAGAAGGCCAAGAAAAAATAAGTCGAGTCGAAAAAGAAAGATCAACGTGGGTCGAGTAGTAGGAGCTCTCTTATGACAATCTCAAAGACTCAATCTGGTCTTGTTGATGAAAAGGAAACCCCAGTATTAGGGTTGTCAATAGCAAGGAAAAAATTCCCATAACCATTGTAAATGCTTTGATTTATGCTCACTGGCTACTGATTAACAATACAAGGATACCCCGACCCCTAAGGATGTTCCCTTAAGGATACTAAGACCTAAACAAACATCTTTACCAATTTCCCAACATGGTACCGTCAATTTAATTGCTACCATTCTTGATCAATCGATTGTTTGTCTTTTCGCGGGATGAGAATAGTTACCCTCCAAGTCCCAGAAAAAATAAGATTTTTCTCACTATTAACTCACCTATCTAACTATTTGTTGTGCTTATAGGACTTAAGAATCAATGGAAAATGAACTCTCCACTTGAAAGCCTTATGACCGAGTCAAGGCATGCTTCTGTCAAGGTAAACTTTTGGTTTCCCCCCTTAGGTTGAGTATCCCAACGCCTCTCCCTTTCTTTCTGACATCTACATTTTTCTTTCTTTATTAGCCCATATAATTGACTCTGTGTTATTTTATGGTCGGGTCGGCTGAAAAGGTGGGCAAAGTTCAGAAACAAAGCACTTTGCGGTCGAAGTTGATGGCCTTGGAATTTGATTTGACAAAGGAAGTAAGGGAGAAGGATGATGATAGTCAGCCAGGCTTATGAATTTATAGCCATCTAAAAGCAGCAGACTTTTGAGGTTAAGTTCAATTTTTCCTCTTCAATGCTAAGGAATGTGAACTTTCTACAAAAAATTCAATCTCTGGAAATAGATGTCAAGTAGCAGGAAAACCATCAACTTACACTCTAGAAGGAGATAAACCATCTTAGACAAGAGGCCCATGACTTGAAATAAATAGAAGAGGGCATGAATACCAGGCTTAAGGGTTTAACTATTCGAGAGGCAAATTTCCAGGTCCAGCTTGATGTCTCCATGTCTCAGCAAGTGAACCTTCTGTAGGAAAAATACCTGAGTCGTTGTCCAAGTATCGTGTTATTAATGTCGAGCTTGGAAATATCATAGATTAGCCAAGTTCCAGGATGAAAGCCTTGGAGGAAAAAACAAAAATGATTTTGTTCTTCATAAAGAACTCAAAGAGGTTTGAGTGCTTGAGATCACGACTTTGACTACCCTTGAGCCTTATGATAATACTCCGAGCTTCTCGATGGGTACCTCTTATTTGAAAGTGTTCAGATGTAACACCCCAAGAGTCCCTAGAATCCTATCATAGACTTAGAACATAATTCAGCAGGATTTCAAATTTCTCCAGTCACAGGATGACTAAAGTGACGAGTGGTGGTCAGATCTCACGAGTCGTCCTATGACTTGTAGGGTGCCTATCCAGTCCAATAGCCATTTAAAATGGTATTTTACAAATCCCATGACATGTCAACTACCAAGAATCCATATATATAAGTACGATGAAGTATTAGATGTGATTTGAGGTCGTAAGAAGTCCCTAACACCTAGTTGATTTGAGAACTCCTCTTCTAACCAAATTTTAGTATAAAATTCTTCTTGGTTCAACTTCAAAAGATCATTAATCCTAGTATATAAAGAGTTAGGTGGACTAATACCCACCAAATTAAAGGTATTTAAATATTCTTTCCAACGCCACCAACAGTTTGTCAATCCTATTATGGAGTAAAAAGTTATGGGTGTTTTAGTGAAACACTATCAAGCAGTTATTTCAGTGATGACGAGTTATTCCCAGTCATGACGAGTCATCCCCAGACTCATCATGACTATCCAAATAAGTGTCAAAAAGGGCCTGAAATGATGATTTAGGCCACGACTCATACCCCTAAGTCACAAATCATCACATGAGCCATTGTGCCTGGCACCAACAACTTTTTAGGCAATTTTTAAAGGGTTGTTTGATCTTTTCCTACTCTTTTAATGCCTACATTACATCATTTTGACTCTTGTAGAGGGGTTTAAAATGGGAAAACAGTTTACTTATCCCTCATTAATATCGATTAAACTCCCAACATCATAAAATAAGTGATTCAAAAGCTCTCAAGTTCTCTCAAGGTTTCATAACCTAGGGTTCATCCTCAAGCTCAAATTCTCCATGTTTTAGTTCAAGAATCTTCTATAATCAAGTTTGTTGGTATTCAATAAGGGATTCCTGTCACCTTTCAGCCCAAAACCTAGCTTTAGAATATGGATTTTAGTTATGATTTTATGAACTCATGATCTAGGGTTCACACCCAATTATGCCAAATTCTTGAAATTCATTTCCCCTATGGTATTTTATAATAATGATACCTATTCAAAGTTATTATGCATAATTTTCATGGCTTTAACTCAGCTATTTTAATACTTGAAGAATTATGCATGTTTTATAGACTTCAACTTCTTTCAGAATGAATTATGTATGATTTGATGGATTTCAATCTATTTTAGTACGACATGACATATTTTCCATGAATTTGCATTCAGTATGATATTATCCAATATGAATTGAATATCAACATAATTTCAAGTAAATTGCATTAGACTTAGTATTCTATGATTTTACTATTTGATATGGTTTTTACAGTACTTTCACATTAATTACCCTTATTTTCAGAAAATTTGGCATGTTATGAAAATACGATCCCAATATTCTTGATTTTAGCATGAATAAACATGATCAGTTTCAATATATAGACCTTCAGAATATTTTTAGTTTTAAATAGGTTCTGGCTCCAGTCGCAGAGCCTCAGTCTTTATAAGCTATTAGTATAAATGAGTTTGGGAGTAATACTTTGCACCAAGTTAGACTGGGGTTCAGCGTACCCAAGTTCTAGAACTACGTGCCATCATAGGTTTATTTAGCCCTTCCAATTAGGAATCTATTTAGTGATCACGCCATCTATGCCTTTATACCCTGGCAAAGTGTATTGGGTTCTCTCGATGGGGCGTATATATGGGGCTCCACATTTAGCTTGCCTGGTTTATGTTGATTAACAGGCTCTCCCATAGTTTTAGACTCTGTGATTGCACATGACCCTCAGTTTAATTTTACTTGCATTTACATTATGAATTTTTAGATTATCATTGCTTATGAATATTACCGTATTTCATAAAGGTTCATTGTACTACAGTTTAGATCTTTGCAATTCAGTTTGCATTCAGTACAATTTTACAACATGTTCAACATTAGTCATAAATCATATGAAATATTTATGCTTCTACAACTTTCCAGTTTTTAAAAATGTTTTAGCTCATGATTTAGATATTTCTTTATGACTCACAACTTTTTTCAGTACAGACATTATTTAATTTATATTACAATAAATGGTTTATGTCTTTAGTTTTAAAAGCATGATTTCAGTATTGTTCATGATTATTGCATATCTCACATGCTCAGTACATTCAAAGTACTGACCACATACTTTCCTCACACTATATTATTAAATAATGTAGGTATCAGTGCTGGCTCACAGGATCATGATCAGACAGATTGCAACTTTCAGTCAGCAGGTGATGAGTTCTTCTTATTATGGAACTCCAATCATTTAGTAGTCATAGCAATATATTTCAGATGATATATTGATTAGAGATAGCTGGGGGTCATGTCCCGGCTAACTTTACTCAATATTAGTATAGGGTTCATAGATAGTCAGTCAGAACTAGTGTAGTCAGTTTCAATTTCAGTTTCAGTTTCTTTCTTTTTTGTAAAACTGTTATTGTAAACATTTTAATAGTCATGTATTGAACAAGTTAGTCCATAATTTTGCTTCCTCACAGTGTTATCAGTATCTATTTTCCAGTTTATATATTTCTATTTAGCTGTTTATTACTTATGTAGGTATCAAGGGTTAGCTTGGGGCCACTTATGGTTAAAGCACCATGTTATGTCCAGGGTGTAGACTCGGGTCGTGACAAACTTGGTATCAGAGCCCAGAGTTCAAGTGTCCTATGGTGTCTATGAAGCCGTGTCTAGTAGAGTCTCTTGGAACCATACAAAGATGTCTTACATTTCTTCGAGAGGCTACATAGAATTAAGGAAATATTTCCCTTCTTTCATATCCCAAATTGTGCACTAGAGATGTTCTCTAAGAAATTTATATAGATCCAAACATTGCTCCATCTCTACTAACTATGCCTTATTCTTGAGGTAATAGAAGTAGTCAAGCTTAAATTTCTACTGATAAAGTTTTCTCAGACAGAGCCTACAGACAATTATGAGGCTGTACAAGGGCTTGAAAGGAGCCATTGGTGCTTCTAAGTTTAGAAATTTTAAAGAAATCACTCTTGTTCATGTAAATTGTGTGTTGAGCTGAAGTAAGATGTGTTCTCTGATCCTTTTTCTTAGAACCCTATGGTAGAATGACCCCAGAGTTAGAAGTGTGAGTCTAGAAATGTAGCAGCTATAGAATGGTTAAAAGACAGGCAGACTTTAGATAGTACCTTATGAGTTTAAGAAAAGGACCATGATTCTTGAAATGTTATGAAGCCATTTAGGGAAGAGGTGCAGAACAAGGTAATAAGGTCATGAAAAAAAAGTGTAATTGTAGATTGAAGTTAGATATTGGAGGTGGTTAAGGTAGATTATTTTTGTCAAATTTTAAGGGGACTAGTATTCCCTGATTTCTATCCAGTGGTAGTAAATTGGTATAGTGTACGAGGAATTATGTGGCTATCCATGTTAAGTGTTAGAATCTAAATTTGAATTGTGGATGATCAGTGTCACACCCCTTTTTCTCTAGGTTGAAGGGTTTGTCCAATTAAAGTGACGATATTAAATAAGAATTATTTTATTTACAAAGTCGCCACTTGAAATTGAGTTATGGTGTTCCAAGTCACCTTATTGAATCCCCATTCAAAAGGAAATGACTCTTCTTATTATTGGTCTGCGAACTAGAAATTTGGATAAGGAATTCTGTTGATCGAGGGGAAGGTGCTGGGCATCCCTCGAGTCCCGTGGTTCTAGCACGGTTGCGTTATCAACTTCTATTCGACCTAAGTTATTTCTTGGATAAGCTAGGTTTGCTTAACTGCTCGACTTATCTAAGGATTATGAGAAAAATTGTGACATGTTTTCGGCTGAGGAGCGTAACCACACACAAAGCCCTGTAATTACAGAAATTGATCAAGGAGCGTAGCCACACACATGATCAACCTCGATATATTATTCACTTTCATTATTTTCGCTTTTTTTAGGCATTTATAGATCATTTCCATATTTTCCAAGTCTAAATAAGCACCTAACGTGTTTAAAATCTACCCATCCCAATTAGATCAGCTTTTCTTTTCTTTTTTTTTCTTTTTTTTTTTAAAGAAAAAATTATATGTTAATTTTATTAAGATGAACCGTCGATAGGAGTGCTTTTCGACTTCATCTTTAATTATCACTTATATTAAATTTATAACATTTTCTCTTAAAAGGTTAAAACCTGAAAACTCATTCTTTTACGGATAAATTTTCTCTTTCGAAAAATGGGTTTTGAAAACTAGTTTGCCACCCAAACCTACTTTTTCACACCAGTGAGTTGATTAATTAGTTCTTAAACTCTCACTTAGGCCCCAAAATCGTTAATAAGCATACTAAGATAAAGACTTGCTTCAATTTTTGCTTACACACAATACCTCTAAATTAATATTTGAACAGGACATTTAACACTTAAAGAAACATCACGTGGATAATCAAAATATGCTACTTAAAACCTAGTTAGAGTTTCCTTTTTTTTTTTTTTGTTTCTAAACAGACATACTAAATTTTATTTATTTAAGAAGACAAACCAATCTAAATTTCAGATATGCATAACTTAATCCATCAGGTGATTAACCCATTTATTTTATTTTTCTGAAGTAAAAAAAAAAAATGTTGGGGACCTCATATCTTAATTCCATTTTTTTGTTAAAATATTTATACCTCAAATAACTAAGGCTAACTAGTTTTGATCTTTCATAATCAGTAAACAAACCCTTTCCTATTTTTTGCTACATAATAGGAATAAAAATATATGATCCCTTAAGACTAAAAAGAAAATCATATTTCCAGTACTAGTACCTTTCTAATCTTTATCTCTTCTTTATTTTAGTAGGAAAAAAAAAATAAAACTTAGTGACTACAAAGTCCAAAGATACAATCAGCAACTCCGAAACTCTAATTTTATGCTAGCATATGTTTTGTGGTTTAGAACACAAAAATAGAGTCTAATTTGCATGTCTACTAAACATGGGTTTAACGCAACAAATAACGTCAAGATTATTCACATTTACACCCTTTAACACTATTAACTTTTAAAGTTATCTCATCTAATATTCGAAACCAATCTAATTAACGTCGATTCAATGTAGGAAACAAATTACAAATAAAGACGTAGAGCAAAACTTCATAAAAATAATAAACTCCACCTAATAAAAAATATCAGAAACCATTGAGATAACTTCGTTCATAATTTGGTTCGCAACAAAAAATATAAAGAACAATTGACAGGAATCGGATAAGAACCTGTGTGATGTACTAAATGAAAGTAGGAAAAGGAACGCCGTCACCGGAAACTCAAACCAAAAGCCAAACTCCGAACTCTAATCTACTAACCTTCCGAATTGCTTATTGTTTTGTATTGCTCCCTCTCTTCTGTTTTTCCTTTTTCATTCTAAGTGTAGTTCTTTTATTTTCAAGTGTTTTTTTTATTCTAAGTATTTTTTCTTAGTTGCTATTCACTTGTTTTCTAGTCTTTTTTTTTGTTATTGTTGTTCCTGCTTTTTTCTTTTTGTGTGTGTATATATAGAGTTTGTGTAGTAGTGTGTGTGTTAGTGTATGTGGTGTCGTGTGTGTGTTTGTGAGGGAGTGGGGGAGTGAGGTATGTGAGGGAGTGTGTGCATGTGTGGGGTTAATGGGGAAAGTGAGGGAAAATGGGGTGAGGGAATGGGGGAATGGGCGTGCAGTTGGGGGGGGGGAGTAGTTTAGGTTAGGATTTTTGGTATTTTTTATTTTTTTTAAATTATAAAAAAATAAAATATAATGATAGAAATATTAATCTTTATTATACTAATAAAAAAGTTAAATAACTAGACTAAAAATATAATTAAGAAATATTAAAATCACTAGCTTACTTGTTAAAAATTAAAAGAAAAATATATTTTTGAAAATTTTCTTTTCATTTGAAAAGTAAAAGCAAAACTTATCCTAAAATGTGACTCATTTATTGAAACTTTTTTTTTTTTAAATAAAACCTATAAAAAAATGAGATAAAATCTAAAATAATAATTAGACGTAAAATAAATATTTAATGCAAAAAATAGGTTAAAGTTTCGTCGTCTTTTCGATCAAAATAGGGGAGTTGTGCAGATAAGCAGGATTGGAGGATTCTGGGACCTTAAAAGTTACTTTAGTGGAATAGAATTGATCACGAGGTAGATCACCCGCAGATTTTGGTATCAGCTTTAGTTGAGGATCTATAGTAGTTGGTACTGCGGGAATGAAGAGCGGGTTATTTATGAGAGATGGATTTGGGGGGGCCCACAGTAGAGGTCCCAATTGTGCTAGGCACATTAGTATATGGGCCGAATCCTGGTGGGTAAAATGGATCATCAGTTTGGGCCTGAGTGGAAATTGGGACAGTCGTGTTCAAAAGTACAGGAATTGAGGAAGGTGGCGCTTGCCCATTTATCCAGGCATGATACATTTCTTCCATCTGCTGTTTCAATAACTTATTCTCTTCTATCGATGCAAATTCTTGTTCAATCAACTGATTTTGGTCTTCTTCGCTGTCAGACTCTATCCCCTCTTTGTGTGTCATTTTTCCCTTTCCTTGGATCTGGTATTGTATGGATGAGATGCCAGTGTAACCACAAACCAACCACCTTACAAAATTTTAACCTTTTCTCTCTGTAACAAGTGGCAAATGGATGAGTATTGCACATTTAACGTATTATAATTACACGTCGTATGCATTTCAACATGGAAGACCTTATGTTTCATCACGACTTATCTAGGCGCCTATTTTTTTTTATATTATTATTATATTTTTTTTTTCAAAAAATTTTGATCGAACCCGTTGGAGGGTTGCCTACGTATCATGTTGGCACATGAATCAGATCGTTGCGTAGTTCAAAAAAATAACAAATCAGAGAGTGTTTTTTTTTTTTGACATATAACAAAATAAATAAAGATTTTTAAACAAAAGCAAATCTTTTCCATTCACTTTCAAATATACACTTTACAATGCCCCAAATGAAGGAAACGATAGAAGTACTAAAACTGCTATAGAATCAAAATAATTAAAAACTAAAAAAAACTGGGATAAGACCAAATAGCTAAAAAGAAACAGACTCCAAAAGGACCATAAGCCAAGATGTTCTCTTCAAGGTGTTCTTTGTGGCCTCAACTGCCCTTATAGATTGGAGTATATATTGGATAATGCCTTTGGTAGATGTGGGGCGAGAACGAATGCCTGTTTTCCCAAACATTCATCATCACGGTGGAGATAACCAACATACACATCGACAAGAATGTCCATAAGCCGAAGCACTCGTTCTTTAGCCTCATTCATATTTTCGTGGTAGTTCTGCAACCAATCTTGAAAAGTGTAGACTGTCTGCCTCAAATCATGCTCTCGTTCCTGAAGCTCCTCCACTTGGTGGTGAAGTGCATCACACTCAATCTCCCACTGTTTTTTCTCACTTTCACTTTTTTCCTGATAAGCTATAAAGCGCTTGGCTATTTCCTTCTCTCGCTCCATGGAGGCTTTCACTTGAGCATGAAGCCTATCTTGGGTGTACATTAGTTTGGACTTTTCATTTTTGAACTCATCCTGTTGTTGCCCCATTTCCACCTCAATGATGCCCAAATCTTCTTGAAAAACCTGAATCAAGTGTTTGTCTACCTCAGCCTTTATCTGTGCCGACTCAACTTTGTTCCCTAACTCTTTCTCCAATTGGCTGTATTTTCTTTTGACGTATCTTAGATCCTCTTTCACAACTTGGAGAGCTAACTGATGGTTTCTTTCCACTTCTTCTCGAGTCTGTGCGATTCTTGCTTCATATTCAGCTTGCTGCTTGTTCAATCTCTTTTGAAACTCATGTTCCACCTTAAGACGGTCTTGTCTGATTCTTGCTCGAACCTCTGATTCTCTATCCCATTTTATTTTCCCAGAATTTTTGGGTCTCTCTTCCAGTGGGGAAGTACTGTGCAACCATGAAAGGTTCTCGGGAACTACTTTCCCCTTATCACAATCTTCCAGCATTTCACTCTTCTCGGATATTATACTCCCATACCAAAACTCTAGTAGCTCATCACTATCAAACAAAAAAACTTGGAGGAGTATCGTACATGAATTCACCTTTGTTCTTTCTGCGAGGAATCTCTTGAAGTTGACCCAATTGGCACATTACTTGAAGCGGTACATAAGGTTGGACCCCTCTAAACCCAATCAACGCCAAAAAATGATGGTATAAGGACATACAAATGACATCTTGGGCTAGGAACCAGTAGTAGTTCCAGATAATCGGATTGTCAGTCAGCTTAGAAACCTTCTCCTTCCATGCCTTGATCCCGATTGGGAGTTTACTTTTATTGGCCTCTCCTCATGACTAGTCACACGATTTAACCAGTCGCTGGCTCCCGATGCATAAGGGTAATAATAGAAATGTTCCAGAAACCATATCTGCAGGAAAATATTGCACCCTTTAAAGTATGTGGCACCTTTTTTGCACTTGGTTAGTGCACGAAACACATCCCCAAGAATCATGGGTACAAGAGTGGGGTTATCCATCGTGGTTAGTGCTTGCACTACTCTTGCTAGACGGATATCAATATTTCCATTATGCTCCAGAAAAACTATCCTCCCCAAGAATGCAACCATGAAAGCAAAGCGACTGTGTTTCTTCCATTCTTGCAAGTTCCCTTTGTTGTACAATTGACCCTGATACTCCTCGAATCTTTCCTTTGTTTTATGCTAGCATATGTTTTGTGGTTTAGAACACAAAAATAGAGTCTAATTTGCATGTCTACTAAACATGGGTTTAACGCAACAAATAACGTCAAGATTATTCACATTTACACCCTTTAACACTATTAACTTTTAAAGTTATCTCATCTAATATTCGAAACCAATCTAATTAACGTTGATTCAATGTAGGAAACAAATTACAAATAAAGACGTAGAGCAAAACTTCATAAAAATAATAAACTCCACCTAATAAAAAATATCAGAAACTATTGAGATAACTTCGTTCATAATTTGGTTCGCAACAAAAAATATAAAGAACAATTGACAGGAATCGGATAAGAACCTGTGTGATGTACTAAATGAAAGTAGGAAAAGGAATGCCGTCACCGGAAACTCGAACCAAAAGCCAAACTCCGAACTCTAATCTACTAACCTTTCGAATTGCTTATTGTTTTGTATTGCTCCCTCTCTTCTGTTTTTCCTTTTTCATTCTAAGTGTAGTTCTTTTATTTTCAAGTGTTTTTTTTATTCTAAGTATTTTTTCTTAGTTGCTATTCACTTGTTTTCTAGTCTTTTTTTTTTTGTTACTGTTGTTCCTGTTTTTTTCTTTTTGTGTGTGTATATATAGAGTTTGTGTAGTAGTGTGTGTGTTAGTGTATGTGGTGTCGTGTGTGTGTTTGTGAGGGAGTGGGGGAGTGAGGTATGTGAGGGAGTGTGTGCATGTGTGGGGTTAATGGGGAAAGTGAGGGAAAATGGGGTGAGGGAATAGGGGAATGGGCATGCAGTTGGGGTGGGGTGGGGTGGGGGGAGTAGTTTAGGTTAGGATTTTTGGTATTTTTTTATTTTTTTTAAATTATAAAAAAATAAAATATAATGATAGAAATATTAATCTTTATTATACTAATAAAAAAGTTAAATAACTAGACTAAAAATATAATTAAGAAATATTAAAATCACTAGCTTATTTGTTAAAAATTAAAAGAAAAATATATTTTTGAAAATTTTCTTTTCTTTTGACAAGTAAAAGCAAAACTTATCCTAAAATGTGACTCATTTATTGAAACTTTTTTTTAAAAAATAAAACCTATAAAAAATGAGATAAAAGCTAAAATAATAATTAGACGTAAAATAAATATTTAATGCAAAAAATAGGTTAAAGTTTGGGGAGGGTGAAAAATCACGTGTCTACAATCAAGCTAATATAGAGAAAGAGTTTTGAATTCTAGAAGGAAAAAATGCGTACTCAGGGTATTGTGATACTTCATAAGATTCTAAGTTATCAGTGTTATGAGCTCCTAGTTAATACCCTTATGCTATGATAGTGTGATAATTATAGAGGATGGAGAAGGTTAAGAGTAGTATCTCAAAAAAAGGTACCAACAAGGGTTTATGTCAATGGATATAGTCTTTCAGGGGGGAATTAGTATTCAGGTGTATAATGATACCCCAACCGTTAGATTAAAATAATAATAGTTCAGTTTAGAGGATATTAAGAAGATCTGCAAACTTAGAATGATTGCTTAAATCTAAGGGAGAGATGATAATGTGATCATCCAAGTCAGGTTTTGAGATTCTAGTAGTAATGATAGTGAGTTCCAGAACAGAGCCAGGAGAGGAAGATACCCGGCCCAATCTTATCTTAGTATATTTTTTATACTTAAGCCGTTACGACATTCTGCTCTTGCCTTGCATGTCAGTGCCACGATCATAACTCATATTCATGTAGTTCATACAAAATCATATCCATTCTCAGTTCTTAGTATGAGGAATAATAGTTCACTCAGTAGTCTGAATTATACTCCATGAATCTATTAATTCCAGCCCAATGTCATACAGTTCATGACTCATGCACTCATGTTTTATAGTATGCTCAATCTCATATACTCATGATACGTCCTTGGTGACTAGTGAAATCATAATACGTCATGTATGTTCTCAGATCAGATCTCTTGAACAAAGTTCGTTCATATTATATTTTATTCCTCAGACCTCAGTTACGTGCCAAAGTTATGAAAATGCTTCAGTCAAAATTTCACAGTATCCCTCTTATTCCAGATCCTCATGTTCTAGTTGGTGACCCTTCTTATGCTTTAATGGTAATGTTGATGGAAGTCGAGTGATAGGCTTGAATGATTTGTTGATATACCTACGGATAATGAATTATGGTGGTTAGTGACTTTTTGATTAGAACTTAAGGTTGAATATTTAAGGCGGTAACAAGAATTGTATTTTTGAGGGTGATAGTTCCCAGTGTTTATAGAATATAGGTTCTTGTGGTTGAGAACAGTATGGTCATTTTGGTGGTAGTGCTTTGTATCTCCGAGTTAGGCTTGAAAAGAGTAAGAACATGCAACTAGACTTAGCCTTTAGTAGCCATATGAAAAGTACCCTAAAAGGGTTTAAAATTTTAGTTAGTTAAGTGTAGTGTTTTCATAAGAAGGAGCATGGTTGAGAAATGTTGCTAAGTTGGAAACTTATCAGTCGCATTACTTAAAGCATAGTAGTCCTATTTTTATTACCATCCCAAGATACTTCTATTTCATGATATATAACTTCAAACCAAAGGTGTTTAATGTTCAACTCTAAGTTATTCCTATTATATGAGCTCAGATCAGCAGACTAGGATGCTTAGACCATGTTAGAATCTTTATTCAGATATCTCACTGAAACCATGCCTTCGAGTCATTCCCCCTAATGTTATTAGAACTTTTGACAAGAAGCATTGGAGGAAATAAATATTTTTTCTCAGTGACTCTTAGAAATTTTCACTCTGTTATCTATTATTTTGTAGTTCTATGTGTACTTTTATGTCACGAATGCTTCAGTTGAGTTCTAAATTCTAAATGTGAATCAGTCCTTATAGTCAGAGATCAGATAGTCAGTTCCAGTAGTTTCCCCTCATTCCTCCTAGTCTTACTCTTCTAAGTTTCATATCTGTACCTATCCCATGTGGTTTCTTATTTTCATTCATGCTATGCGTAAATTCAGTTGAGTATTTACTCCTAGTCTAAATCAGTCCCAACCATGATAGATAGCCAGATTTAGAAATTAGTTATCATGTTAGTCATCCAATTTCAGAAATAAGTCAGACAAGTACTAGTAAGTTCTCTCCATTTCAGTCCAGCCTTAGACTTCATTCAAGGATGAATTTTCCCAAGGGGGAGATACTATAACACCACAAAATTCCCTGGAATCCTATCTCAGACATAGAACATAAACAAAAAGGAATTTCAAATTTCTCCAGTCACATGACGACTCAAGTGACGAGTCATGGTTAGATCTCACGAGTCATCCTATGACTCGTAGGGTGCTTATCTAGTCCAACATTCATTTAAAAATGGTCTTTTCCCAAACCCATGACATGTCAAATACCAAGAATCTCTATATATAAGTATGATGATAGTATTAGATGTGATTTAAGGTCATAAGAAGTCCCTAACACCTAGATGAATTGAAAACTCCTCTTCCAACCAAGTTTTAGTATAAGATTCTTTTTGTGTCAACTTTAAATGATTATTACTCCTAGTATATGAAGAGTTAGGTGGCCTAATACCCACAAATATAAAGATATTTTAATATTCTTTACAACAACACCAATCGTTCGTCAATTGAATTCCAAAGTAAAAATTTATGGGTGTTTTAGTGAAGCACTGTCAAGAAGTGATTTCAGTGATAACGAGTCATCCCCAATTATGATAAGTCATCCTCAGTCATGACAAGTCATCTCCAGTCCTGACGAGTTGTCCCTAAAATCGTCATGAATGTCTAGAGAAGTGTCAAAAAAGGTCTGAAACAATGATCTAGGCCATGATTCGTACCCCCAATCACGAATTTTCACATGAGCTATTGTGTCTGTAACACCCCGTACGTTTCTGAGTCTAGTTGATTACCGTAACATTCATGGAAATATTTACACATGAGAGAATTGGTGAATTATGTATTAAATTGTTGGGGCTTAAAGGAGTCATGTGTCATTGGGCCTAAATAAGGCCCAAAAATTTCAAGACAAACATGGCCCAAAATGAAAAAAAAAGATCCATTCTTGCTTGGCCCAAAGAAGACCCTCAATTATTGATTAAGTGGATGGATAAGGAGGACCATGAGGCACTATATAAGGACACAAATCAGATTTTTATTCAAAAAAAGACACATGCCATTTTCTTGAATTTTCCACAATTCTCTCTACACACAACCCTAAGCTATCATCCTCTTTGGGCAAGATCAGCTCTTCTTCAAGCCTTGGTAAGTGTTTATTATGATGGATTAATATATTTTATGCATAATATATGGTGTATATTATGTTGGTTATGTTGATGGAATATTGAGAAGTTCACAATAAGTAAAGTGCACATGTTTGCCAAATCGAAGGGTGTTTTGTCTTGTAAACTTGACTATGGACTTGTGGTTTTGAAGGGAATGAATTTTGGTGGAGTAAATATTAACATGTGAGATGTGATTTTAGTCTTAATTGGTTTAATCCTTGTGTATAACATTTGGAATTGTTATTGTGATTTTGGTTATGGTTTCGGTGCGGTATTGGCCGTGAAATGTGGTTTTGAGTGTTGCTATGTGTGTTGTGAGACCATGGCTGCATGTTGGTGTTTAAGATGATCAAAAATATGTTCAAATATGTTGGATTGTGATCATGGACCATTCATGGCATTAAAAGACCCCCAAAAAAAGTCATTTTGGACCAAAACGGGCATCCGCCCCCGCAGACGAGGGCATCTGCGGGCGCAGATGCCAAAGCAGAAGGCCCTGGAATTTTACAGGATCCATCTGCGCGCACATATCAGCCACCTGCGTGCACAGGTGGCTGTGCAGGTCACCTCCAGAAATGGTTTTGTATGTTTCCATCTCTAGTTGATCCCCGATACCCTTTTGGGATGTAATTATCAACTTGTGATATTGTTTTAATGACTTTAAAGTATCGTATGGAGGTGTGTTGGACTGTATGAAGTATGGAAGGTTGTTCATATGTTGTTATAAAGCAGGAAATGCGATGGAATGATAAAGAGAAAAGCGTAAAGGGTAAGTGTGGTGTGAAATGTTATCGATGTATGATATTTTGGTCAATGTGTGTAATGTTATGGTGTTGTTAATATGTAAATGCATTGGATTGTATTTAAAGGGGGTGACATTACGTTATATAGTAGTCACATGGTTCATTGTCGTCTTGTACACCTTTATAGTGACTAGTTTCTAATGTAAGTTCCGGTATGAACTTGTATTGTAGAGTGAGATGTAAGGAAGAAGATGGACTACTGTGTTCATACATAGGCTTGTATATTCGTACTTGGAAGTGAAGGTATGTAAGGTTACTCTTCTTTATCTTTCTGCAACATATGGTGTTCACATTGTCATAGTACTCATTCGATTCCGAAATACTCTAAGGTATTCCGTATCCAATAGTTGGCTAGAGTCACTCATATGTTCCTTATTCATTGGTCAATGGTGAATCATATGACTCATGTTCATTGGTTGACTTATGTTCATTGATTGACTCACGTCCATTTGTTGACTCACGTTCATTGTCTAATGTGTCAAGAGTTCCAAATGTTGTAAGGTATTGCATCTCAGGTTGGTGAACAGTTGATATCCACATGTATCATATTTGTTGATCATTATCCTAAGATTCCAAAAGTGTTACATTCCAAAGAGGTCCTATAGTATTTTAACTAAGGTAGACTTAGATTGTTATTCAGAAGTGTCCTACTCCTAGATGAATTACGATTCACTTATCTCTTATTCATTGACTGAAGTTCCTAAGCTGTCATAATGTTGTAAATTCTAAGAGAGCTATCTCAACGAGAGTGATGAGGTCAAGAGGGCTTGTTTAATTAAATAGCATTATTCCAATCATGATATGAGTCCAAGTTCCAATAGAGTTGTATACATGTCTCATATTTGTTAGTAGTGTTCCAAAAGTCCAATGAGGTTATGTCCCAAGGTTTCAATAGTGGTTATACTCATGTATCTTGTTCATTGATCATTGTCTAATGGTTCCAACAGTGTTATGTTTCCATGAAGGTTATGTGTCCAGGAATGCTTATTCACATGTTTCTCACTCATTGATTATTGATCCAAAGCTGCAAAGAAAGTTGTAACTATCATTGTAATGATCTCTCATAAGCAAAAGTATCAATCTCTCGCAAGAAAGGTACCAATCTCTCAAAAGTAATGAACGAAGTAATGTGCCAGTTAATGTATCTATCCCTCACAAGTAAAGATACCAATCTTACAAGAGTAAAGATGTGAAGTAATGTATATTTGTGTTTCAAGTTTCAAGAATGTTTCTACCATCAAGGTATCACTCATAGAATGAAAGAAAGAGTAATGAAAGAATGAAGCAATGTTTAATGGGTGGCATCCCAGGGGTTAAATACCTAGCATGGGTCGATCCCAATAACACGGGTGGCATCCCAGGGGCTACAGAAAAGCCTAGCATGGGTCGATCCCGATATATCTTAATACATCCCAGGGGCGATAAGCCTAGAATGGGTTATCTCATGACATCCCAGGGGCGACACGAAAGCCTAGCATGGGTTCATATGACATCCCAGGGGTCAAAGTACCTAGCATGGGTTCATCTCATCCCAGGGGATACAGAACAGCCTAGCATGGGTAGAACAATAAAGATGAATGACGATAAGCATTGAAATAAAGAAGCAAAGAAAGTAATGAAAGCAATTCACATGGTTTCAAAAATGCAAAATGATGACTTCTTCACATCGATTATTCATTTATCTTGAGTTCATTAAAGTATTCATGTGTTATATAGTTTTATTTGGGCCTTATATACTCAGTACATTCTTTGTACTGACCCCCTCGGGGGACTTACCTTACATGTTGCAGGTGCAGGCACCAGTAGGCCTCCTCAGTAGATTGCCAGTTGTTAGCGGTTCATTGGTGAGCTCCAGCTAATTCGGGTCTTCTCCGAGTCAGAGTGTATATATTTTGGTGATGTACATGTTGTATAAAGTGGGGACGTGTCCCGACTTTTAGTTTGTTTGGTCAATGCATCTGTTAGAGGCTTTTGTAGACGCATGTGGGTGTATGTATATAAGATGACTCATGAAGTCTTGTTTTGATGGCCTCAACGGCCAAGTTTATCAAATGTGTTTATATATATATATGTCACATGTTCCATGGATTCCGATATTAGCCTTTCATGTTCGTATGTGATAGTAGTGTTTCCGATGACATGCATATAAATGAATAGAAGCAAAGCTTGGTTCTCTCGGGCCTTGTCGGCTTCGGGTGCCATTCACGCCTCGTTGGAATTTGGGGTGTGACAAAGTGGTATCAGAGTAGGTCGTTCTAAGGGTGTCTACAAAGCCGTGTCTGAGTAGAGTCTTACTTATCAATGTGTTGTGCACCACATTTATAAGTAGGAGGCTACGGGACATTTAGGATGTTGTTTCTCTTCTTCATTCTAGATCGTGCAATAGAGCCAATGTTGTAAGTTGAATTGTGTCTGACCATGGTAATTGTTAGTAACAATGCCGAACACTAAAAGAGGGAGAGGTAAAGGTAAGAAGGTTGATATGCCTGCTGGAGAAGGAATGAGCAGATTACCACCTGACCAAGCTAGTCAAGGTGGAGCAAATGTTGAAATTTCAACACGGTCTTCATCTACCTTCCCAGTTCCGGAAGAGACAATTGGTAGAGTATTGTTATAGAATGACAAGTGCAAAGAAATCAACAAGTCGAATAGATAACTTGAAAAGATGAAAACAAATGGTGAGACCAAGGTACCCATCTTTGTTCCACATGGAAGGAAAAAGTTCAAAAGTGTGAAAGGGGAGAAAGACTAAGTAAATATCTATATGAGCATATGTATAACGATTCTAGTATAGAGACGCCTTGTTGCACATGAGACAATGTTGTTAACATTCGAGGACGAATGTTCCTAAGGGGGGGAAGAATGTAACACCCCGTACGTTTCTGAGTCTAGTTGATTACCGTAACATTCATGGAAATATTTACACATGAGAGAATTGGTGAATTATGTATTAAATTGTTGGGGCTTAAAGGAGTCCTGTGTCATTGGGCCTAAATAAGGCCCAAAAATTTCAAGACAAACATGGCCCAAAATGAAAAAAAAAAGATCCATTCTTGATTGGACCAAAGAAAACCCTCAATTATTGATTAAGTGGATGGATAAGGAGGACCATGAGGCACTATATAAGGAAACAAATCAGATTTTTATTCAAAAAAAGACACATGCCATTTTCTTGAATTTTCCACAATTCTCTCTACACACAACCCTAAGCTATCATCCTCTTTGGGCAAGGTCAACTCTTCTTCAAGCCTTGGTAAGTGTTTATTATGATGGATTAATATATTTTATGCATAATATATGGTGTATATTTTCCACAATTCTCTCTACACACAACCCTAAGCTTTTGTTCGACGTCTAACTGAAGTTCAATCGGTTGTCCACGCTCTTGGTCTTCTTATGATTAACTGATAGTTGGACTTTTGTATTTTCTCTTATACTTTTCTTGATATTATGTACATCCAGGCTGTTTTTTGCCTCCAGAATATGCAAATGAAACTTTAGCTTGTGGAATTTCCCCTCTCTTTTTATTATGCCCAACATCATGGAATTTATCGTGTAGTCATTTTTTGTAATGATCCTTTCCTTCATTACGGGTAAGTCTAGCATGCCAAAATTTGGGTTAAGTTTTTTCCCAGATTGAAAGTTAGAAAATTCAGGCTAATTCAGTCTTAGATGAAATCCGAGTGTGGTATGGTCTAGGGTATTTTGGAAATGGATTAGTTAAAGATTATATGTTTTAAGTTGATTTTATAATAGCTAAGATGATAAGGAATCTATAGGATCTTGCGAAAGTGAATTCGAGTGGGTAGAACTCCCAATATCAAATTTGACGTAAAGGGGTTGGCTTGGGATGTAAAAATCTGAGGGTGTATTGTAAAAATTAGCAAAACTGGGAGAAATCCCGAGTTTCTGCCTCACCTACCCCACTATAGAGGATGGCAGGCCGCTACTACTACACCTCTATAGCTGGAATTTTCTTGCTATAATAGGACTCAACTTTGGTCAATCTCGCCATAGCGAGTGGATTCTGCTATAGTGGGATAGGGATGTTATAGCAGGATATGCATTGATTAATGTAGAATATACACCAAAAATATTATTTTCATTCTACTTTTGTTTTGGGGATAGCTGTGGTGATTTAGGGTGAATTCCACCTATTTTCCATCAAAATTCTTCTTAAAGGTAAGTTAATCCCTTCCATTAACTAGTTTTTCTATTATCAATAGAATCACTAGTTAAGGGTTTTAGGAAGGATTTAACTTGACTTAACTAATTTTTTTGGTGTAATTAAATGAATTAGGTAGAAACCCTTGGGTTTTGGTAAGAAGTTGATAAAATACCTTGCATGAGTATAATTCACTATTGTAACCATGAAATTGGTAGGATTAAGATGGAATGATGATAGAAAGCCCTAGAATGGGAGGGATGATCATGAATTCGGCCTTGGGGTTCGGGATTAGGTTATAATCCTTGATATTGTTAGGTCAATTGGCTGATTATGTGTTGTATTGATGTTTTTAAACCATGATCAAGCTGAGGTTGTAAGAAAAGACAAAGCTTAAGTTCGTTAGAGCATTTTGGGGCTTGGATTGAGGTAGGTGATGGTTTACTGTAGTTAAACCCAACTTGATTTATGTGTGTATGTTAACTGTTCCTTAGTATACTTCTTACAATGCATGTTGAAAGTGAAAAAATGGTTAAATAATATCCTAAGTGTTGATCACATGCAATGAGGTTATATTAAATGATTTGTTTGATTGTACAAGTGTTGTTGTTGTTTACATTATGGTTGTGGTTGTTGTGATATGATTATTGTGGGACATACCAGAATTTAGACATCTTCATGAGATTTGGTGATATAAAGTTGGCAGACACTAAATGTATGGGATTTGGTACATAGACAAGAGCTCATCCCCTGCAGGTCATCGCTAGTGGGCAACCATAAGACCTTTAGTATGTGTGTACAAGATATTGGTGAGTATGAGGGTTCCTTGAGTGAACTGAGCTTATCTGCTTATTATTGTATTTGGTTTCTTGATTGAACCGGGGTTTATGATTAATAATATTAAACATTATTGTTAGATAGGATCCTTGAGAGGTTCAGGCTAAATTTAAATTGATTGACATATCCCTTTTTATTAGCTATTTACTTGTGTATTTGAGACAAGGTGTAGCATATTGTGGTTGAGTCATGGTTGTTGACTAAGATTCTTGTTGGTAGTCATGGTTTTGACTTGAGTTATTGTCTATTTGACTTGTACTTAATTAAACTCTGTGGTGTTGTTGAACAAGGCTAAGTGTCATAAACTTGAGGCAAAGTTACATGATAGGTGTTCATGGTTGTTCTTGTGCTACTAAGTTATGGTTGCTTGTGTACATTTCTTATTTTGGGTTGGCCAATGACCCTACCAGTACACTATTATTCTTGTGTACTGATATTACACGTGCTCTTCTTTTTGTTGAGTGCAAAGTATTTTTCGGCGATTGCATCAATACCTCAGCTATAGAGCGGATCACATTCGAACTCAAAGGTGAGCTACATCTTCCGGGCTGCCATGAGTTCTTTACTTTGTTTCTGGTCCATTGGTTCGGACTATGATATTTTCATTTGTTTTGGGTTAAACCTTTTGATTGATGTTTGTAGTGGTTTTGGTATAATGACTTTCATATTCTAGGGAATTGGCTAGGCTATCGTTAATTTTCACACTTGGTTTAATTATTAGAACACTTTGATACATTGCTTATTTAATGAAGTAATTGGTTTGTTGCGAATTTGTCTAAGTGTTGGGTTTGGTTAGTTGGGCTAAATGGTTCTCCTACGGGATGGTTAGTGTGGGTAACACTCGCTATGGGTTAGGGTCATGATAAGTTGGTATCAGAGCCCTAGGTTCGTTGATCTCATTGTACCAAAATGGGTCTTGTGGATTCTTGCAGAATAGATACATGTACTTTTCTTCGAGAGGCTATATGACTTTAGAAAACTATCACTTTCTTTATTCTTTCATGCTATAACTTGATTCCAATTAGAATCTGGTGATCCAAATTAGTATCTAACCCTCTTCTTTCTTTTGTCCACAGATGGTGAACACTAGAGTTAATGGAGCCAGACCAGTAGGCCCCGTACCAGTAGCTCCAGCTGCGGAGCTAGCTATTTGAAGTAAAAAAAAGGCTAGGGAAAGATAGAAGAGTAGGGCAACACCCACCAGGGGTAGAGCTCAGACAATAGCTAATCAGACCCGTTAGAGGTCAGTGACACCTCCCCACCCCAGGATCATTATGAAAAGTTTGAGGATATGAATGAGGATGTTGTAGAACAAGAGAAGGTGGTGCCAGTTGGGGGTGCAACTCTTCCCTTGATGTCGTTTGAGATGATTTAGCAGGTGCTTTCTTTTCTCAGCTGGTTAGCTAGTACTGGGGCCAACCCTGCCATGCCTGCTTATCAATTTCCAGGTGTTCAACCGACTGCCACAATTGCTCTTAGAAGGTGAGGCCTTGGGGATTTTCCCTCTCCTGTTGTTAGGTCCTGTCATGATCGATACTGAACATAACATGTTGACTAAATTTTAAAGATGAAACCTTCTACCTTTTTTGGCTCAGAGACTGAGGATGCATTCGAGTTCATTATTAATTGCTATAAAAGGCTGTATAAAATGGGTATCGTAGAGGAACATAGTATTAAGTTTGTTACCTTCCAGCTACAAGGTGATGCAAAGCAGTAGTGGAGGGCTTATATGGAGTGTCGATAACCAGCTTTACCTCTATTGACATGGGCTCAATTACACACCTTGTTTTAGGAGAAGTATGTACACCGTACTCTTCATGATTACCAGAAGGATGAGTTTCTGGCCCTTAAACAGGGCAATATGTATGTTGCGTTTTATGAGGCCAAGATTCATGCTTTGTCCCATTGTGCAAAATGAGAGGATTTAGTTATTTATAAAGGGCCTGAACACGGACTTGTAGGTTTTGGCTGTGCATATAACTTCTGCCTAGAAGACGTTTAATGAGGTTGCTAATTATGTGAAAAAGGTAGAAAGGGTTAAGCAAGTTGGTCAGGTAAAGGTATTAGCAAAGAAGTACCGAAATATGGGTAAATTTGGTGGATATTATTCCAAGGGTCATAGTCATCAGGAATATCCAACTCAACCTATTTAGTCAGCTATGTTAGCTTATATAAGTAGTTAGTTAGGGGCCACTTAGCAGCCCTAAATTTCTAGGAACCAAAAGGCTTCTTATTCTTCAGCTAATAGGCCATCTCTAGATCAAGGTTGTTATATGTGTGGTGCTATGGGGAACTTCAAAAGAGAGTGTCCTCAGAGACATGATGGTTTTCAGAGGCAGAAGTAGGCTAGAGCTGTAGTTCCTATAAGTAGAGGAGGTGGAGGTAATAGTACTAGTAAGGGTCATCCATTAGGTAGGTGGGGATATCATCAGGGAGGTCATGGTGGAAACTGAGGTGGTGGTAATGCAGGGTAAGGTAGTGCGTAGCCTTGTAACACCCCGTACATTTCCGAACCTATTTAATTACCGTAACATTCATAGAATTATTTAAACATGAGATTGTTGGTGAATTATGCATTAATTTGTTGGGCTGAATTAACATGTGCTAATGGGCTCAATTTAAGGCCCAAAATTAAGCAAAAGGCATGACCCAAATGGAAAATGACCCATTCTTGTGTTGACCAAGTAAACACACATTAATTATACCCAAGTGTATGGATAAGGATGACCAAAAAGGGACTATATAAGGGGCAAAATCAGATTGTGAATCCCCAAAACACACATGCCATTTCTAGACATTTTCAAAGATATTTCTCATCTCACAAACCCTAAGCCATCACTCCCTTGGACAAGATCATCATCTTGCAAGCTTTGGTAAGTGTTTAATTTTGTGGTTTAATATATTATGTGCATGAGAGGGTGTATAAATCATGATGGTTATGTTGGCAAAGTGTTGGACAATTCACTATGTGTGAAACAGTTTATGTTTGCTTAATCGATAAAGGGTTTTGACTTATAAATTTGAAAGTGGACTTGTGGTCTTGAAGGAAGTGAATTTGATGGATTAAATATCATCATTTAATATGTGGTTATGTCCTTAACTTGCTTTTTCTATGTGTATAACATTTGGAATTGTTGTTGCGAAGTTGTGCATGGAATTGGTGACGTATTGAAAGGAAAATATAGTTTTGGTGATGTTCATGTGTTGTGAAATCATGGTAGTTCGTTGGCATCCAATTTGACCTAAAACATGTAAAGAGAATCTTATTTATGGTCATGGACCATTTATTACAAAAAAGTACCCTAAAATGACCCCTGGAGGCAGAAACGGGCATCCGCCCTCGCATCTGGAGCACCTGCGAGCGCAGATGCCAATGCAGGTGGCTCTAGACAAGGCTAAAGGGGCACCTGCAGCCGCATGTCATCGATATACGGGAACATGTGGCTCCACAACCCAGTCCAAAATTCCGTTTTGTATGTTTTTATCTCTCTTTGATCCCAGAAGCTCCCTATACCCTTCTTGGATATAATTATCAACTTATGGTACCTTTTGAGTGACTTTAAGGGGTCGTTTGGAGGCATGTTGGATTATATCAATTATGGATTGTTGTTAATATGTTGTTATGAAAGGTATTGAGGTGACTCGATGGAGTAATTGTGACGTAGTGTTAATGAGGAAGAGTAAAGGATAAACTTGGTGTGAAATGCTATTGGTTTATGATGTCTTGGTCAATGTGTGGAATGTTATGGTGTTGTTGGTATGGTAATGAAGTGGATTATATTGTAAAGGGTGAAATGACGTTATATGGCAGTCATTTAGCTCATTGTCGTCTTGTGCACTTGTAAGGTAGTTAGTTGTTAACGTGAGCTCCGTTATGTACTTGTGTTGTAGAGTAAAACGTAAGGAAGGAGCTGGATTATTGTATTCACATATAGGACTGTGTATTCATATTGGGAATATAAGGTATGTAAGGTTACGCTTTTCGTATCCTTCTGCAGCACATATTGTTCACATTGTCATTGTACTTGTTCCATTCCGAAATGTTCAAAGGTATCTCATTTCAGGTTGTCATCTATTGTTAATCACATTTTCCTTATTCATTGATCAATTGTTATTCATGTGTCACATAATTGTGGACATGGTTCCAAAGGTCCAATAATGTTACGATTCCAAAGTTCCAATAATGTTATGACTATCAACGTATCAATCTCTCAAAGTAAAGAAATGAAGTAATGCATGGTTGTTGATTGTGTGAGTATGGGTGGAAGCTCTGGAGGCATAAGCCTAGCTCGAGCCAATCCCAAGATTATTGGATCAGGGGGCAGATCCTAGGGTGGGAGTCTAGCTTGAGCCGAACCTGACAGGGGGCAACTCTAGGGGTAAGAACCTAGCTCGGGTCAAACCTGATATATATTGGTTTATGTGTGGCAGCTCTGGAGGCATAAGCCTAGCTCAGGCCGATCCCAATGTTATGTTATGTTATGCTATGACCCACTGATCAGTTGGGGCCCGGGTGTGATATGATATAAATGATGATGAATGAGCGTAAAAGCAAAGAATGTAATGAAAGCAATGTACATGGTTCCACATGTACAGTACGGTGGTTTATTCACATTGATTACTCACTTGTACTTGATATCATTGAAGTAATTATGTATCATGCAGTTTCTTATAGCCTTACATACTCAGTACATTCTTCGTACTGACGTACCTTGGGGGACTTACCTTACTTGCTGCAGGCACAGGTGCTAGTAGACCTCCACAGTAGGTTGCGGATCATTTGCAGATCATTGGTGAGCTCCA
Organism: Capsicum rhomboideum; assembly: GCA_031232105.1. NCBI lineage: Eukaryota > Viridiplantae > Streptophyta > Magnoliopsida > Solanales > Solanaceae > Capsicum > Capsicum rhomboideum. Next base: position 47,262,594 of record CP124712.1, on the reverse strand, counting down.
GTTGGTTCGGGGCTTTCTGAGTCACTAAGTACATTTGTTTTGGTATTGTAAATGTTGTATAAAGCAGGGACTTGTTCCACCTTTAGGTTGGTTATGTACAGGTATCTGTTAGAGGCTTTGTAGACGTATGTGGGAAGATGAATGAAAGAATGTATGCTTTTGACATGGTGGCCCCAACGGCCAAGTTTCATATATATCATATGTTTTTCCATGACTTTCGCTATTGGTAATTTGTATCTAAATGAGGTAGAGTGTTGTCCTTTTACTGACAGGCATATGAGTGCATATGAATGAAGATTGGTTCTCTCGGGCCTTAACGGCTTTAGGTACCAGTCCGCCCCGTTGGAATTCGAGGCGTGACAAAAGTTGTATCAGAGCAGGTTGTCCTAAGAGTGTCTACAAAATCGTGTCTTAGTAGAGTCTTGCTTAAGGATGTGTTGTGCACCACATTTATAAGTAGGAGGCTACGGGACATTTAGGAGTTGTTTCTTTTCTTCATTTCTAGATCGTGCAATAGAGCCAATGTTGTAGGTGGAATTATATCTGACCATTGTAATTGGTTTTCTTTGTTATAGTAAAATGCCGATTACAAGATGAGGTAGGGGTAAAGGTTACCAGGTAGATATGATTACCGGATAAGGAACGAGTAAATCACCACCTGACCAAGCTAGTCAAGGTGGCGCTGAACAGGAGTTTGCATCGCGGGCTTCTTCTACTCTTTCATTTTCGAAAGAGCCAAGAGGTAGAGAAGTACCTGCAAAACCGCCTATAAATGCCACTGGCCAAGATTTAAGAAATGCAGTGCATATGTTGACTCAGATAGTTGCTGTACAAACTCAGGGACAAGTTGGTCCAATGACAAATGAGGATGGCGCGACTAGAGTAGCTAGTCGGCGGACACAAGATTTCCTGAAATTAGACCCTCCCACGTTCACCGGGTAAGATCCAAAGGCATACCCACAGGACTTCGTGGACCAAATCCAAAGGGCTTTAGATGTTATGCACGTGACTGGTGTAGAAACAGTTGAGCTTGCAGCCTATAGATTGAAAGGAGAAGCTATATTGTGGTATGAAGATTGGAAACGATCGAGGGGTATTGGTGCACTTCCAGCTAGTTGGGAAGAATTTAAAAAGGCCTTTCTTGATCATTATCTCCCATATGAGATCCGAGAGGCTCGTGCGGATCATTTTTTAAATCTCCGTCAAGGGAATATGAGCGTCCGAAAGTATAGTCTTCAGTTTAACTCTTTGGCTTGATATGCTCTGAATGTGGTAGCCACAATAGAAGACAGAGTCCATCGATATGTGGACAGATTGGATCCATATTTGGTGAGGGACTGTACCATTGCTGCTTTGAACAGAGATATAGATATAGCCAGAATACAGACTTTTGCACAGAAGATGGAGGATCAGTGGAAAAGAAGGAGGGTGCAAGAATTTGAAAGAGGGCCGTCAAAGAGGGCTAGACCTATGAGACAGTCTATGGTGTCCCAAGGAGAATCTAGGCCTCGAATGTTTCCTAGACCGCGTAGACCATCATTCTCTTATTCCACAGCAGGCACTCAATCTCAATTCCGAGGGTTCAAAGCAGCCAATTTGGGCAGAGTAGTGGGCTTCAAGGTTCAAAGACAGTAGGATTTTCTCGTCAGCCATGTCAGCACTGCGGACGGACTCATTCAGGTACATGCCAGTTAGGGACGACTGCTTGCTTTTGGTATGGTATGTCGGGGCACATGATGAGAAAGTGTCCACAGAGGGGCACGGGTGGTATAGCATGACCTACGGGATCAACCGTTGCATCATCATCATCGGTTCCTTCCCTAGGCAGAGGTGTACAGCCTGCTGGTCGTGGTAGAGGTGCTAGAGGAGCAGCTAGTTCCAGTAGAGCCCAGAATCGCACCTATGCTCTGTGGACCGGTAGAATTCGGAGGCTTCTCCTGATGTAGTCACAGGTAAATTATCCATATTTTTGCATAATGTATATGCATTGATTGACCCGGGTTCTACATTGTCATATGTTACTCCATTGATTGCTGCGAAATGTGAAAGAACACCAAAATTATTAATTAAGTCAATTGAAGTATCTACACTAGTTGGTGAATCTATTATTGCAAAAAGAGTATAGCGTAATTGTGTAGTAACTGTGTGTGATCATGATACGTTGGTTGATCTTATTGAACTGGAAATGGTGGATTTTGATGTCATAATGGGTATGGATTGGTTGACTTCTTATTATGCCACGATAGATTGCCGAGCTAAGAAAGTACATTTTCATTTTCCACAAATGAATGTTCTTGAATGGAAGGGTAATGTAGGGGCACCGAGAGGAAAATTTATTTCCTATATTAAAGCAAGGAAAATGATAGCCAAGGGGTACATATGTCACTTAGTAAGAGTGAAAGATACTGATGTGGAACCACTAACTCCTCAGTCGGTTCCAGTGGTCAATGAATTCCTTGATGTATTTCCTGAGGATCTTCCAGGTTTACCTTCAGAATGAGAAGTAGAGTTTGGTATTGATATGATGCCAGACACTCAACCTATCTCTATTCCTCCATATAGAATGGCTCTAGCAGAATTACTAGAATTAAAGGAGCAATTGAAAGATTTGCTAGACACAAGGGGTTCATAAGGCCTAATATGTCCCCGTGGGGTGCACCAATATTATTTGTACGGAAGAAAGATGGCACATTAAGAATGTGTATTGATTATCGATAATTGAATAAAGTAACAATCAAGAACAAATATCCCCTCCCAGAATTGACGATTTGTTTGATCAGTTATAGGGTGCCAAATGTTTTTCAAAGATTGACTTGAGATCGGGGTACCATCAAGTCAGGGTAAGAGAAAAAGATATACCCAAGACAGCTTTTCGAACACGGTATGGCCATTATGAATTTTTAGTTATGTCATTTGGACTAACAAATGCACTACCTGTTTTCATGGATTTGATGAATAGAGTGTTTAAGCCATTTCTAGATGTGTTCGTGACGGTGTTTATAGATGACATCCTGGTTTACTCCAGATCACAAGAGGACCATGCTAATCACTTATGGTAGGTGTTACAGATTCTTTGTGAGCGTAAGTTGTATTCAAAGTTCTATAAATGTGAATTTTGTTAAAATCCATAGCATTCTTGGGTCACATTGTGTCAGATGAAGGAATAAGGGTTGATACACAAAAGATTGAAGCGGTGAAAAATTGTCCAAGGCCTACGACGCCTACGAAAATTCATAGTTTTCTTAGGTTGGCAGGTTATTATCGAAGGTTTGTTGAAGGGTTTTCTTCCATTGCTGCACCTTTAACAAAGCTTACACACAAGGCAATCAAGTTTCAGTGGAATGATGCATGTGAGAAAAGTTTCCAAGAGCTGAAAGATAAATTGACTTCTACACCGGTATTGATACTTTCGGAAGGCACAGAAGGGTATGCAGTATATTGTGATATGTCCGGAGTTGGACTAGGATGTGTATTGATGCAGCATGGTAATGTAATAGCTTATGCCTCATGACAGTTGCGACCACATGAGAGAAATTATCCAACACATGATCTTGAGCTAGCAGCTGTGGTATTTGCTTTAAAGATATGGCACCATTATTTGTATGGCGTTCATGTTGACATCTATACTGACCACAAAAGTTAGCAATATATCTTTAAGCAGAAGGATTTAAATCTGAGGCAGCGGAGGTAGCTTGAACTATTAAAAGACTATGATATTGATATCCTAAATCATCCAGGAAAAGCAAGTGTTGTAGCCAATGCATTAAGTCGCAAAGCAGTAGGAAGCACTAATGGTCAGTTGACAGAGAAGCAATGTATAGTCAAGGATCTACATCAACTAGTCAGCTTGGGAGTTTGTCTTCTTAAATCTCCAGATGAAGGGGTTATTGTGCAAAATGCAGCAGAATCTTCATTAGTAGCTGAGGTGAAAGAGAAGCAGTATATGGATTCTATTTTATTGCAGTTGAAGGAGAATGTACAACAGGGTATGACTAGGGCATTTGATCTTACGCAAGAGGGAGTACTTCACTGCCAAGGTAGCTTATGTGTACCGGATGTAGATAAGCTAAGGAAATGGATTATGACAGAGGCACATTATTCATGGTATTCTATTCATCCGGCATCCACCAAAATGTACCACGATTTGAAAGAAATGTATTGGTAGTGTAATATGAAGAAGAACATTGCAGAATTTGTAGCTCACTGTCCAAATTGTCAACAAGTAAAAGTAGAGCATCAGAAACCTGGAGGTTATATGCAATGTATCAATCTTCCAGTATGGAAGTGGGACATGATTGACATGGATTTCATCACAGGTTTGCCTCGTACACTGCAGAAATTTGATTTCATATGGGTAATAGTTGAAAGGCTTACCAAGTCAGCACATTTCCTACTAGTCAAGACCACCTATACAGCTGAAGATTATGCAAGGTTGTATGTTAAAGAGATAGTCCGATTACACGGGATTCCAATCTCTATTATATCAGACAGGGGAGCTCAATTTACTGCACATTTTTGGAGATCTTTTCAGAGGAGTTTGGGAACCCAAGTGAGTGTGAGTACGACTTTTTATCCTCAGACAGATGGACAAGCAGAACGTACTATCCAAACACTTGAAGATATGCTACGAGCTTGCATGTTGGACTTTAAAGGTAGTTGGGATGATCATCTACCTCTTATTGAATTTGCCTACAATAATAGCTATCATTCAAGTATCAAAATGACACCTTATGAAGCTTTATATGGAAGGAAGTGTAGATCACCAATTGGATGGTTTGAAGCGGGTGAAACTTATTTACTTGGGCCAGATCTTGTTCATCAAGCTATGGAGAAAGTTAAAGTGATCCAACAATGTCTACAAACAGCCCAAAGTCGACATAAGTCATATGCTGATGTTAGAAGAAGAGGGCTCGAATTTGCCATAGGTGATTGGGTATTCTTGAAGGTGTCACCAATGAAAGGGGTAATGAGATTTGGAAAGAAAGGAAAGTTAAGTCCACGTTATATAGGGCCATATGAAATTGTCCGAAGATTTGGCCAAGTTGCGTATGAATTAGAATTACCCCAAGAACTCTCCACAGTGCATCAAGTGTTTCATGTTTCAAGTTTCAATACTTCGAAAGTGCATAGGAGATCTATCTCGTTTTGCTCCCATTGAAGATTTACAAGTTACGGAGGATCTCACCTATGAAGAAATACCTGTTGCTATTTTGGATCGACAAGTGAAGGGGTTAAGGAATAAAGAAGTAGCTTCCATAAAGGTACTTTGGAGGAATCAACAAGTAGAAGAGATCACATGGGAAACTGAAGAAATGATAAAGTCTAAGTACCCTCATTTGTTTCAAATGGAATAAAAAGTAAGTATATATAACATTATGTATATATATGATAACATGAAGAATGATCCTAGACTTGAATTTGTTTAAATTGGATAATGTCACTAACATCCGAGGACGAATGTTCCTAATGGGGGAAGGGTGTAACACCCCATACATTTACGAACCTTTTTAATTACCGTAACATTAATGGAATTATTTAAACATGAGATTGTTAGTGAATTATGCATTACTTTGTTGGGCTGAATTAACATGTGCTAATGGGCTCAATTTAAGGCCCAAAATTAAGTAAAAGGCATGGCCCAAATGGAAAATGACCCATTCTTGTGTTGACCAAGTAAACAGACATTAATTATGCCCAAGTGTATGGATAAGGATGACCAAAAAGGGACTATGTAAGGGGAAAAAAAATCAGATTTTTAATCCACAAAACACACATGCCATTTCTAGACATTTCCAAAGATATTTCTCATCTCACAAACCCTAAGCCATCACTCCCTTGGACAAGATCATCATCTTGCAAGCTTTGGAAAGTGTTTAATTTTGTGGTTTAATATATTATGTGCATGATAGGGTGTATAAATCATGTTGGTTATGTTGGCAAAGTGTTGGACAGTTCACTATGTGTGAAACAGTTTATGTTTGCTTAATCGATAAAGGGTTTTGCCTTATAAACTTGAAAGTGGACTTGTGGTATTGAAGGAAGTGAATTTGATGGATTAAATATCATCATTTAAGATGTTTTTATGTCCTTAACTTGCTTTTTCTATGTGTATAACATTTGAAATTGTTGTTGCGAAATTGTGCATGGAATTGGTGACGTACTGAAAGGAAAATGTAGTTTTGGTGATGTTCATGTGTGTTGTGAAACCATGGTTGTTAGTTGGAATCCAAGTTGACCTAAAACATGTAAATATAAGATTATTTATGGCCATGGACCATTTATTACAAAAAAAGGACCCTAAAATGACCCTTGGAGGCTGAAACGGGCATCCGCCCTCGCGTCTGGAGCACTTGCGGGTGCAGATGCCAACGCAGGTGGATTTGGATAAGGCCAGAGGGGCATATGACACTGCATTTCATCCACCTACATGTGCATGTGGCTCCACAGCCCAGTCCAGAATTCCTTTTTGTATGTTTTTGTCTCTCTTTGATCCCCGAAGCCCCCAATACCCTTCTTGAATGTAATTATCAACTTATGGTACCTTTTGAGTGGATTTAAGGGGGTTTTCGAGGCATGTTGGATTATATCAATTATGTATTTTTCATAATATGTTTTTATGAAAGGTATTGAGGTGACTCGATGGAGTAATTGTGACGTAGTATTAATGAGGAAGCGTAAAGGATAAACTTGGTGTGAAATGCTATTGGTTTATGATGTCTTGGTCAATGTGTGGAATGTTATGATGTTGTTGGTATGTTAATGCAGTGGACTGTATTGTAAAGGGTGAAATGACGTTATATGGCAGTCATGTAGCTCATTATCGTCTTGTGCACTTGTAAGGTAGTTAGTTGTTAACGTGAGCTCCGTTATGTACTTGTGTTGTAGAGTAAAATGTATGAAAGAAGCTGGATTATTGTATTCACATATAGAACTGTGTATTCATATTGGGAATATAAGGTATGTAAGGTTACTCTTTTCGTATCCTTCTGCAACACATATTGTTCACATTGTCATTGTACTTGTTCCATTCCGAAATGTTCAAAGATATCTCATTTCAGGTTGTCATCTATTGTTAATCACATTTTCCTTATTCATTGATCAATTGTTATTCATATGTCACATAATTGTGGACATGGTTCCAAAGGTCCAATAATGTTACGATTCCAAAGTTTCATAATGTTATGACTATCAACGTATCAATCTCTCAAAGTAAAGAAATAAAGTAATGCATGGTTGTTGATTCTGTGAGCATGGGTGGCAGCTCTGGAGGCATAAGCCTAGCTCGAGCCGATCCCGAGATTATTGGATTAGGGTGCAGCTCTGGGGGCGGGAGCCTAGCTCGAGCCGAACCTGACAGGGGGCAGCTCTAGGGGTAAGAACCTAGCTCGGGCTGAACCTGATATATATTGGTTTATGGGTGGCAGCTCTGGAGGCCGATCCCAATGTTATGTTATGTTATGCTATGACCCACTGATCAGTTGGGGCCCGGGTACGATATGATATAAATTATGATGAATGAGCGTAAAAGCAAAGAAAGTAATGAAAGCAATGTACATGGTTCCACATATATAGTACAGTGGTTTATTCACATTGATTACTCACTTGTACTTGATATCATTGAAGTACTTATGTATCATGAAATTTTTTATAGCCTTACATACTCAGTACATTCTTCGTACTGACGTCCCTTGGGGGACTTACCTTGCTTGCTGCAGGCACAGGTGCTAGTAGACCTCCACAGTAGGTTGCGGATCATTTGCAGATCATTGGTGAGCTCCAGTTGGTTCGGGGCTTTTCGAGTCACTATGTACATTTTTTTTGGTATTGTAAATGTTGTATAAAGCGGGGACTTGTCCCAACTTTAGGTTGGTTATGTACAGGTATCTGTTAGAGGCTTTGTAGACGTACGTGGGAAGATAAATGAAAGAATGTATGCTTTTGACATGGTGGCCCCAATGGCCAAGTTTCATATATATCATATGTTTTTCCATAACTTCCGCCATTGGTAATTTGTATCTAAATGAGGTAGAGTGTTGTTCTTTTACTGACAGGCATATGAGTGCATATGAATGAAGATTGGTTCTCTCGGGCCTTAATGGCTTCGGGTGCTAGTCCTCCCCGTTGGAATTTGAGGCGTGACAAGCCTGGTAAAAAGGTTGTCCAGATTAATAATAGATCTCACTGTTATGCCTTCCCAGGCAAGTCCAAGGCTGAGGCTTCTGATGCTATGATTGCAGGTACTATTTTTATCTATAACCGGATGGCTACTATTTTTTTTGATCCGGGCTCCACTTATTCTTATGTATCTGTTAGATTTACCTTAGGATTGGACTTGATTTGTGATGCACTTGACTCTTATGTATATGTGTATACTCTGATTGGAGACACTATGGTAGTGACCCATGTGTATCTTTATTTTTCTGTCTTGTTCATGGGTTTCCAAACTTGGGTAGATTTGATAATTTCATAGTTGCTTGATTTTGAAATTATCCCAGGTATGACTTGGATATCTCTGTATCATGCCATTCTAAATTTTAATACTAAGATATTGACTTTAGAGATGCCTGGGATGGATAGGTTAGAGTGAGAAGGTATGTAGAAGCCGAAGTTGGTGAAAACTATATAGTTTATTTGGGCTAAGAAGTTAGTTGGGAGAGGGTGTTTGGCCTTTCTAGCACATCTTTGGGTTGTTATTGCAGAGTCCCATTTTATAAAGTCAGTCCTCGTGGTGTCAGAATTTCAATCGGTGTTTTCGACAAATTTTCCTGGTATGCCTCCAGACTAGGACATTTACTTTTGTATTGATTTGGAGTTGGGAACTTGCCCTATTTCTATCCCTTCCTATCGAATGACTCCGATTGAGTTGAGAGAACTCAAGATTCAATTGCAGGAGTTACTTAATAAGGGATTCATTTGTTCCAGTGCTTCTTCTTGCTCCAATATTCTTTGTTAAGAAAAAAGATGGTAGCATGAGAATGTCCATTGACTACAGGCAATTGAATAAGGTTATCATTAGGAATAAGTATCCTTTACCCCGGATAAATGATCTTTTCGACCAGTTATAGGGTGCTTCAGTTTTCTTCAATATAAACTTGAGGTTGGGTTACTACCACTTAAAGATTTGGCCTGAGGATATACCCATGATAACTTTTAGGACTCGGTATGGGCATTACAAGTTCCTGGTGATGTTATTTGGGTTGACTAATATGCCTACAACTCTCATGAACTTGATGAATGGTATCTTCAAGTCTTTCTTGGATTTGTTTGTGAGTGTATTTATTGATGATATTTTAGTTTACTCCAAGAGTAAGGAGGAACATGCAGGTCATCTTCATATTGTTTTGGGGATTTTGAATAAGAAATAGTTGTATTCTAAGTTCTCTAAATATGAATTTTGGTTATCTTTTGTGGCCTTTTTGGGGTATGTGGCTTCAGAAAGGGGGCGATGGTAGATCCCCAGGAGATTAAAGATGTTAAGAGTTGGGTTCGGCCTAGCTCTATGACTGAGGTTAGAAGTTCTGTGGGTCTTGCTAGTTATTATCGTAGGTTTGTCAAAAAAATTTCCTCCATTGCTACTCACTTGACAAGGTTAACCCAGAAGGAGGTGCCATTTGTACAGTCAGATAAGTGTGTACAGAGCTTTCAAAAGCTCAAGTCTCTTTTAACTACAACCCCCATTCTTGCCTTGCAATTGAAGGTAAGGACTTTATTATGTTTTGTGATGCTTCACGCTCTAGTTTGGGTGTAGTATTTATGCAGGATAGGAATGTAATTGCATGTGCTTCGAGGCAATTAAAGCCTCATGAGAAGAATTATCCAACCCATGATTTGGAGTTGAAGCCTCATGATTTGAATTATCCAACCCCTTTGGAGACACTACCTTTACAGTGTCAAGTGCGAGGTGTTCACAAACCATCATAGTTTGCAACATGTTTTCACCCAAAAAGATTTGAATTTGAGGTAGAGAAGGTAGATAGAATTGTTAAAGAATTAGGATGTGACCATCAAATACCATTCGATCAAGGCCAATATGCTGGCAGAGGCATTAAATTGGAAATATGTAAGTATGGGTAGTCCCGCCTATTTGAGAGTGTTGAGGTGTCCTCTGGGTAGAGAGTTTTAGACTTTAGCATAGTAGTTCATACATTTTGGTGTTTCTGAAGGGGGTGGAGTGTTGGCTAGTGTTGAGGTAAGGTCAACATTCCTTGATAAAATCAAGGCAGACAGTTTGAAGATGTGAATTTGAATAAACTTTGGAACAAGGTAGTGAGTGGTGAAACTTATGATGCCACACTTGATGCTTGTGGCGTGTTTATAATGTGAGGGTGCGTGTGAGTGCCTCAGGTTGGTGATTTGATTCAGAGTTTGACTTGCAGAAACTCATGGTTCTCGGTACTCCATTCATCCAGGTGCAACTAAGATGTACCGTGACTTGAGATAGCTTTATTGGTGGCTCAGGATGAAAAGGGATATAGTAGAGTATGTGTCTAAATGCCACAATTGTCAACAGGTGAAGTATGAATATGAAAGTTCTACGGGTTTACTTCAGAGGATGCCCATTCTCGAGTGAAAGTGGGAGAGGATAGACATGGATTACATAATGGGTCTTTCAAAGACCTTGGGGTAGCATGAATCGATTTGGGTCATTATGGATAGGCGGACCAAGTCAACAAACTTTATTCCAGTTAGGATGGATTACAACTCGAAGCAGTTAGACAAGATTTATATTAATGAGATACTGAGGCTGCATGGGGTGCCAATTTCCATCATTTCTGATAGAGGTATACAATTCCCCTCTAAGTTTTGGGACTGGTTACATGAAGAGTTGGGCACTAAACTTAACTTTAGCACTGCTTTCCATCCTTAGTCTAAAGGACAGTTAGAGGAGACTATCCAGGTGCTTGAGTATATGTTAAGGGCATGTGAGATTGACTTTGGTGGTCATTGGGATAATTTTTTGCCATTGTGTGAGTTTTCATGCAATAATAGTTACCATTCTAGCATTAATATGGCTGCATTTGAAGCACTTTATAGGAGAAGATGTAGATCACCCATAGGATGGCTCGAAGATGGTGATGTGTAGCCTTTGGGCATAGACTTGGTGAAAGAAGCTTAGGAGAAGATGAGATTTATTCAAGGCAAGTTGTTGGTAGCCTAAAGTAGGCAAAAAATTATGCGGATCGCAAGGTAAGGGACATGTCTTTCAAAATCGGTGAGCAGATGTTATTGAAAGTATCTCTTATGAATGGAGTTATGTGGTTTGGTAAGAAGGGTAAGATCATCCCTCGATATATCGGTCTATTTAAGGTCTATGATAATATGGGCTTGGTAGCTTATAGGTTGCCTTTGCTATCAAGCCTGTCAGGGGTCCATCCGATATTTTATGTGTCTATAATCAAGAGGTACCAAGGAGATGATGATTATATCATCAATTGGGACTCAATGTTACTTGAAAAGAATCTTGCATATAAAGAAGAGCCAGTTGCAATTCTTGATCGAAATGTTCAAAAATTGAGGACAAAGAAAATTTGGTCTATAAAGGTTCAATGGAAACGTCGTCCTATTGAGGAGGAAACTTGGGAAATCAAGAGGGACATGTAGGACAACTACCCTCACTTATTTGAGGATGCAGGTACCCTCTTTCTTCTTATATGTCTAGATTTTCTTGTTTGATCATTTGGGATCAAATGATGGATAAATTGGTATATGTTGTAACGAATCTTTTCGTCATTATGGGTAAATCTAGTATGCCAAAATTTAGGTTCAATTTTTCCTCAAATCGAGTGTTAGAAAATTCAGTCTAGGTCAGTCTTGGATGAAATCCAAGCGTGGTATGGTCTAGGGCACTCCAAGAATCTATTATTTAAATATTATATATTTAAAGTTGATTTTACAATAGCTAAGATGATAAAGAATTCATAGGATCTTGCAGAAGTGAATTCGGGTGAGTAGAACTCCCGATATTGAATTTGACATAAAAGGGCTAGCTTGGGATGTTCAAATTTGAGGATTTGTTGCAAAAATGACAAAATTGGGAGAAATCTTGAGTTTCTGCTTCGTCTACCCCGCTATAGCGGGTGGTAGGTTGCTACCACTGCATCGCTATAGCAGAAATTTTCCCGCTATAGTGTGAGTCAGCTTTGGTTAATCCCGCCATAGTGGGCAGATTCTGCTAAAGCAAAACTACTATAGTGGGATAGGGCCACTATAGCAGGATATGCGCTGATTAATGCAGAAAATATCCCAAAAATTTTATTTTTATTCCACTTTCATTTTGGGGATATCTGTGGCAATTTAGGGTGAATTCCACCTATTTCCCATCAAAATTCTTCATAAAGGTAAGTTAATTCCTTCCATTAACTAGTTTTTCGATTATTAATCCTTAAAATCACTAGTTTTAGGGTTTCGGGGAGGATTTACTTGACTTAACTGATTTTTCTGGTGCAAGTAAGTGAATTGGGTAGAAAACCCTTGGGTTTTGGTTAGAAGTTGATACAATGCCCTTGCATGAGTATATTTCACTATTGTAACCATGAAATTGGTTACATGGAACAATAATAAAAAACCTTAGAATGGGAGGGATGATCATGAATTTAACCTTGGGGATTCGGGATTAGGTTAAATCCTTGATATTGTTAGGTCATTTGTTTGATTATGTGTTGTATTGATGTTCATAGACCACGATCAAGCCGAGGTTGTACGAAAAGGCAAAGATCAAGTTCGTTAGAGCATTTTGGAGCTTGGATTGAGGACTTGATTTATGTGTTCATATTAACCGTTCCTTAGTATACTTGTTACAATGCATGTTCAAAGTGAATAAATGGTTAAATGATATCCTACGCGTTGATCACATGCAATAAGATTATTTGAAATGACTTGTTTAATTGTACAAGTGGTGTTATTGTCTACATTGTGGCTGTGATTATTTTGATATCGTATTGATTATTATATGATGTATCAGAATTTGGACATCTTCATAGGATTTGGTGATATAAGATTGGCAGGCACTAGATGTCTGGGATTTGGTACATAGACAAGAGCTAGTCCCCTGCAAGTCATGGTTAGTAGGCGACCATAAGACCCTTAACATGTGTGTACAAGGTATTGGCGAGTGTGACGATTCCTTTAGTGAACTGGGGTTATCTGTTTATTATTGTATTTGGTTCCTTGATTGAATCGGGGTTTATTATTAATGATATTAAACATTATTGTTTGATTGGATCCTTGAGATGTCTGGGCTAAATTGCAATTGATTGACATATCCCTTTTTATTGTCTATTTACTTGTGTATTTGAGACAAGGTGTAGCATATTGTGGTTGAGTCATGGTTGTTGACTTGGATTCTTGTTGGTAGTCATGGTTTTGAGTTATTGTCTATTTGACTTTTACTTGATTAAACTCTGTGGTGGTGTTGAACAAGGCTAAGTGTCATAAACTTAAGGTAAAGTTACATGATAGGTGTTCATGGTTGTTCTTGTGTTACTACGTTATAGTTGCTTTTTTACATTTCTTATTTTGGGTGGGCCGATGATCCTATCAGTACACCGTTGTTTTTTGTGTACTGATACTACATGTGCTCTTTTTTTTCTTTTTTTTTAGTGCAGAGCATTTTTTGGTGATTACATCAAGACCTCAGCTGTAGAGCAGATCACATTCGAACTCAAGGGTGAGCTACATCTTCAAGGCATTTATGAGTTTTTCACTTTATTTCTGGTCCATTTGTTTGGACTTGGATATTTTCAGTTGTTTTAGGTTGAATCCTTTTATTGACGTTTATAGTGGTTTTGGTACAATGACTTTCAGATTCTAGGGGATTGGTTAGACTATCGCTAATTTCCGCACTTGGTTTAATTGTTAGAACACTTTGAGACATGCTTATTTAATGAAGTAATTGGTTAGTTGTGAATTTGTCTGAGTGTTGGGTTTGGTTGGTTGGGCTAAATGGTTCTCCCGCCGGAGGGTTAGTGTCGCGACGGCTCTGGGTGATGACATTTTTGTAATCAAAGGTAAAAAGATTTTTAAAAATATGAAAAATGGGATCAAAAGCTTATGTCGTGGGTAACGTTTGCATTTCCTCAGACCAAATATTAAATACTTAGTAGTGATATGTTTCAATCTTCTTTCAGAACTATGTTTCATTTGTACTACAAGGGATATTTTTCTGGACCAATTTTTTAAGGATTTTACCCTTTCATCAGAATTAGGCTTACATTCTAGCCAAGGTACTTTGACTCTTAATTTTCTATTTATAATCGAGGATTAACATCTAATTTATAAGGAAGAGATTGGGGAATCCAAAAATAGAACACTTAATCGTAAGAATCACTTAACATAGTCCTTTTCTGGAACTATATTATGTATTGAGCAATCGGGGGAAAGTATTCCTAGACTAGACGAATATTTTAGATACTGAAGATCTTTTTGAGTTATCCATCTTTGAGTAATTACACCCCCTTGATCCGTAATTTCTTACAGTCTTTGATCAGATGTCTATGGTTGCTATGATAGTCACGCTATAGGTCCATATTTCTTCTATCTAGGTTAGAAAGGATGTCCTTAAGAAATCAAGCTTCCTAGATTTTTTTTATGGCCAACATAAGGTTCGTGGGGCCAATGCTGAAATTGTTTGCTAATAGTTTTGGACCCCCCAGATCCCTTAGTGCTAGTGTAGAAGAACCTACAATGTCTATACTAGGAACCTACTTTCTTTTATCTAATTGACCTAGAGCTTCCACTCGATGGTTGGAAATATGAATATTGTTTGAATCGGATCCTCAAATTCCTTTGTCTGTGGTGTATGACATTCTTGGGCTTATCTTGGAAGCATCCTTTTATTTTGACTGGTGCCATAGTTCTCCTATCATTTTCTATCCTTATCTTGGTCGTGTACTTGTGGTTTACCTTATTTCATGTTTTAGTCAGGAACTCTGTCAAGCTCTCTTTCAACTTTCATGATGCATTCGAGTTGCCAAGTTTCAAGCCATCCGTGAATGCAGTTATAGCCCAGTCGTGTAGTATGGTGGGAAAGATCATTTTTCCTATTGGAAACTTTCCACGAAGCTCAATAGAAGTTGCCCCTCATATTGCTTTATATTGAAGATGTCTTCTATATGGATTTTGACCTTCTAGGCTCCTACGCGAGCTTTCATGAACGCATATGCGATCACAACAAAAGAGTCAATTAAATGTGTAAATAATAAAGTATACCAAGTTAAAGCTCTCTTTGTAAGAATCTTTCTGAATTTCTCGAGTATCAAAGATTAAATTTCATTCGGCTGTAAATTATTTCCATTTTTGTCGGTTGTATAAGTTGATATATGCATCTAAGGGTTAGTAGTCTTGTCACGATCCAAAAGTTAAGGTCATGATGGAACCTACCCCAGCCCAACCATGATAGGTAATCCCAACACCAATAATGATCAAGAAATGCAGAAAAGAAATAATGAAATCCAAATACAAGATTTTATAATAAAGTCAGGCCATATATATAAAGATAAAACAAATCCAAAACTGAAATAAATACAACTCCAACCCAAAATCTAGTGTCATGATTAAAGAGCACTACAATTGATAAAGAGTATGTAAATACTTAACTCTGTCTCTGAATAATAAAGTAAAGACATGATAGATAAGATGAAGTCTAGAATCAAGCCCAGAACGAGGAGCTCACCAACACTCCGGATCAACCGCTACACTACACGATCTCAAGGTTCGCAGGTCAAACTCAAACAGGGATCTGTACCAAAAGGGTATAAAAAGTAGGAGTGAGTATGGTCCACTTGTACTCATTAGGTATCATAGGACGATTGAGCAAAGCAGAAAACTAAACAAGTATAGGATACTATGAGCACACTTTCACCTGCATACAGGAAAGTTCCCAACTGTGGTTCAAACTGTATCTCCTAATAATTTCTACAATATAATATGAAGCTAGAAATACACATGAATAGATATACATAAAATAAGGTTGTGCATACTGTAACGATCAAAAATATCGTTACGCTGAATTAGGAGGTAAAAGTTGCACCTAGACTCTCCTTAGCTAAAATTTAAGTAATTCGAGACTAGTCTAGTTTTGGCTCAAATTTGGGGGCGTGGTAGATGAGTGAAATCTAGTATTGATATTATTGTTAATATCTAGGTTTGATGTGATAGATGGATAGCCAACGAGCATAGAAAGTCATAGCAACTTCCGGTATCTGAAATAGAGTTATAGAACTCCGGTTATAGCATTTACCATAGAGGGGTTGGTTTGCATTGTTGAAATTCATGGGGTGTGTTGTTAAATGAGGAAAACTAAAGAGAGGTCCCAAGTTTCTTCCTCGAACCACTGCAACAGAAAAAGCAACTGCTGCAGCGGTACAACTGCGATGGTAACTTAAACCGCAGTTACGGCCTCCGTAAAAAGAGACGCTAACCGCTGTAGTAGAATCTTAACCACTACAGTGGTAATTATCCACTACAGTGGTAACACATAGTAAAATAATCCATTTTAGAAACCCAGAAAATGTTTTCTTTCCCCACTTTTCAAAAAATGCATTTGAGCTTTTGGGGAAAGGTGATTTTCAGTGGAAATTCAAAATTGTTCATCTTTGGAGGTAACTAATTACATTCTAGACTTGAATATACTTCGTTTAACCTTAGAAAATTACTAGAAATGGATTAGTGGTGGGTTTTGGGGGTTTAATCCTAGTTTATGGAAATTGGTGAAAAACGAGGGGAATATTTACGAATTCGGTGTGTAATGATCTTAGGGTGTTAGAAAAAACTAATGGGGCTAGAATCATGACTAAACATGCTAAATTGAGTAGTTTTCATGAAGTTTAAATGACAAAAAAATCCTAAGATGATGAAATAGGGTAAAATTATGACTAAAATCAGTTATTTTGATCCCTAATGGTTGAAAAGGGATGAATTATTGAATGTGTGTATATTTTGTGGTTGTATAGATCAAGAACGAATTGAACGAGAACGAAAAGGGAAAAGTGTGGCTTAATGATGACTTTAAGCAAAGGAATTGAGGTAGGCTATAGTTTTGTGTAGCACTTAGACTTGCTTGGTTTTGTGGTTGTTTGTGATTTGAACATCTATGATCGTCTTATAGAATGGTTTGTCATTTGATGACTGCATTGAATTTACATTGCATTGTTATGAGGTGATGAGATGATGGGTATGGTACCACACAGGTGCAATATTATAGATGATGATTATGGTTCAGGTACCACACTGGTATAATATGATATGTTATGATTATGGATCGGGTACCACGGCGGTATATTATGATGTTGGTGATGAGAATGAGACAGGTAAGAGATGATGTGCACATCTTGCATAAATGCATTCATTTACATGCATTGAGTGCTATTTTGATAAATATATGAGATAATGAGTAGTTGATGAAAATGATTAGTGATGAAAACCTGAAAAGGTAGACTTGTGAGTATGTTAATATGATGATTCATGATGTGTATTTTGATTTATGTCATTGATTATGATTCTTGTTATGATCTCTTCATACTTTTTTGACTTGCTTACTTGTACATTGTTAAGTTAGTCGACCTATGATGCTTACTAGTACGTGTTGTTGTACTTATGCTACATGTACTCTTTCTTTTTGTCGAGTGCAGAAAATCTTCCAGTGGTTAACACATGACCTTCACTCTAGTTAGTGATTCAATCCAGATTTTGAGGGTGAACACCATGTTCGGGCAGCCTTTAGATCTTCTATATTGTTATGTCTTTTGCATTCGGGACTAAGACAATTTCCTCTTTATGATATTTTTGGATAATTGTTTTTAGACTTAGTTATTTAGTTGCTCAAGTTGTTCTTGTGCGGTGATTTTAGGTCCTGGTGATTGTAATAAATAGAGGTTTCCACACTCTATTCATTTTTTAAATGTTAATGTTGTTGGATGGTTATGCTTTAGTGACTAAAATTACTTGAATTGGGCTAAAGGCTTGAGGTTTAATATAAATGAATGTGAGAGTAACACTTAAGTGAGTAAGGGTGAGATTAGTATGACTCTCCCACCATAGGATAGGGTGGGTGCAAACCATGACCGGTTAGGTCGTGACAGAGATGGTATCAGAGCACTGGGTTAGTAGACCTCGTCGTACAAGAACAGGTCTAGTAGAGTTCTTGAGGAATGGTACGGAGACATCTGTTCTTTTCTTTGGGAGGCTATAGGACTTTAGGAATGACTTTCTTTTCTTTCCTTCTTTCGTGCTATGACTTGATTCCAATTGGTATCTGGCGATCCAAATTGGTATCTAATTCTTTCACTCTTATTCATAGATGGTGAATACTCATTCCTCTAGAGTAGCAGCAGCGCTTGCGGAAGCACCTACAGTAGCACCTGCACCGGCCACTAAGACCGCATTCCGAGGCAGATCAAGGAGGGGAGGACGGGAAGCAGTCGTTATAGGGGAACATAGGAAGCTGGGAGATCGGTGAGACAGAGATTACCAACTCCTCCCCCACCGTAACATACTCCAGTACATGCTCATGATGAAAAAAAGGTGGTAGAGGAAGAGGAAATGAAAGCTCCAGAGAATGTGGTATCAGTACCAAATGGTACAGCACATGTGCCTTTGTCTGCAGAAGTGATTGAAAAAGTGTTGGGATTTTTGGGTGGCTTGGCTGGCACTGGCTACACTCCAGTTGTTCTGACCTTCCTGACTACAGCTTTGCAATATGTCGTTGTTATAGCACCAAGGATGGATACAAGCTCTGAGGCTAGGATGTATCCCCAACAGGTACTTGGACCGGTAATGACTGATGATGAGCATGGATTGTTTTGCAAGTTCATGAAGATGAAACCCCCGGTATTCATGGTACAGAGTATGAGGATGCATTTGTGTTTCTGATAGATTGTCACAAACGTCTACACAAGATGGGTATTGTTGAAAGGTATAGTGTGGAGTTTGTTTCTTTTCAGCTACAGAATAAAGCCAAACAATGGTGGAGGTCATTTGTAGAGTGCAGCGCTGCCTTACCTCCACTTATGTGGGCTAAGTTTTAGAATGTATTCCTTAAGAAATATGTTCCCAGCACTTATCGTGATTAGAAGAAGGATGAGTTTCTGAGGTTGGAGTTGGGTAACATATCTGTGTCAAAAGTTTCTTGCCTTATATCGTTATGCACTATAGTTGATTACCTCAGAAGAAAAGCGGATCAGTTATTTTATAAAGGGTGTGAATTCAGGAATTCAGTTGGCTACCTTATCAATGGTTGTGTCTGTTAAGTCTTTTCAGGATGTTGTTGAATTTGCCAAGAGGGCTGAAGCACTTGAGAAATAGGGAAAGGTGAAAGAACAAGAGAAGAAGGCTCGATACTCGGGCCAATTTAGTGGTACTTTCTTGAAGGGGCGTGGTTCTTTTAATCCGTACCATTCAGCTATGCCAGTATCAGAAAGGGGCTCATCTAGGGTCAGTTATTAGCCTTCCCGAGCCGACAGCTACACACCCTTTTTTTTTTAATTCAAAGGTCTACTTTGGGGCCCAAATGCTTTAAATATGGAGGTATGGGGCATGTAAGGAGAAATTGTCCTAGTTTCTTTTCTGCAGGCCAGTTGACACAGCAACCACCTTCTACTACCCTAGTTTTGGTAGGTCGTAGTGGAGGACAAAATGGTAGAGGTCATCCATAAGGTGGGAATGGTTGCCAAGCTAGGGGTGGTAACCAGACTAATCAAGGTGGAGGACCGGTTTTTAGAAATGAAGCTCAGGATGGTAGAGGTAGCGGTCAGAGTGGTGAGAAGGCACATCTTTATGCTGTTCAAGCTCGTCCTAAGAAGGAAGCTTCTGATGCGGTGATCACCGGTACTATTCTTATTTGCGATCATATGGATTTTATGTTGGTTGATCCCGATTCCACCTTTTCTTATGTGTTTGTGAAATTTAATTTTGGTTAGGACTTGGACTATGAATATCTTGATGGTTTTATGTATGTGTCTACATCGGTTGGGGTGTCTGTATATGTTGATCAGGTATATTATGCGTGTCCTGTGATTTTTATGGGGTTTAAGACCTTAGCAGAACTGGTTATTTTAGATATGAAGGAGTTTGATGTTATTTTAGAGATGAGTTGGTTGTCCCCGTACCGTACTGTTCTTGATTGTTTTGCCAAAACTGTCACTGTGGAAATGCCCGAGAAAGAGAAGTTTGAGTGGGAGGGTAATTTTAAGCCTAATCCTGTGAGGGTTTTGTCCTCAATTCGTGCCCAAAAATTAGTAAAGAGGGAGTGTAGGGCATTTTTAGCCCATCTCTGAGAGGATAAATGTGTAGTCCCTCCTATAGCGGCCATTCTAGTGGTGTGTGAATTCTTAGAAGTATTTGTGGATAATCTTACGAGTATGCCTCTAGATCTGGAAGTCGACTTTTGTATAGACTTAGGGCCAGGAACTAGACCTATTTCTATTCCTCCATACCGTATGGAACCTGTAGAGTTAAGAGAGTTAAAATTCCAATTGTAAGAGTTGTTAGAAAAGGGATTCATTCACCCAAGTGTCTCTCCATGGGGTGAACTAGTGTTGTTTGTGAAGAAGAAAGATGGTAGTATGAGGATGTGTATAGAATACCGCTAGTTGAATAAGGTGACCACTTGTAACAAATATCTTTTGCCTAGAATTGATAAGCTGTTTGACTAGTTACAAGGAGCTGCAGTGTTCTCCAAGATTGATTTAAGATTGGGTTATAATCAGTTAAAAATCATGTCTGAGGACATCCCGAAGACTACCTTCCAAACTCGTTATGGGCACTACGAGTTTTTGGTTATGTCTTTTGGTTTGTCCAATTCCCCAATAGCCTTCATGAGCTTGATGAATAGAGTATTTAAGTCCCTTTTGGATTCATTCGTTATAGTGTTTATTAATGATATACTTGTTTATTCTAAAAGTGAAGAAGAACATGAAACCCATTCACGTACTATGTTGAAGTTGTTGAAAGAAAAGCAATTGTATGCTAACTACTCTAAAAGTAAATTATGGCTTACTTTGCTGTTCTTTTTGGGGTACATGGATTCTAAGGAAGGGGTTATGGTGGACCCACAAAAGGTTAAGGCGGTTAAAAATTGGGCCAGACCAACGAATATGATAGAAATCCATAGTTTTGTAGGGTTGGCCAGTTACTACCATCGGTTTGTTAAAGGGTTTGTTGCCATTGCTTCACACCTGAACCGTTTGACTCAAAAAGAAGTTCCATTTGAATGGGATGATAATTGTGAGGAGAGCTTTCAAAATCTCAAAATAGTGTTGACTTCAGGCCCGATATTAACCTTGCCTGTCGAGGGTAAGGATTATATTATATTTTGTGATGCCTCACATTTGGGTTTGGGTTTAGGTTCTGTGTTGATGCAAGAACGAAATGTAATTGCTTATGCTTTGAGACAACTAAAGCCCTATGAGAAGAATTATCCCACATATGATTTGGAATTGGCAGTCGTGGTGTTTGCTTTAAAAATTTAGAGGCACTACCTAAGGAGTAAAGTGTGAGGTGTTCACAGACCATCGCAGCTTACAACACGTGTTTACCCAAAAAGATTTGACTCGAAGATAGAGGAGATGGATGAAGTTGATCAAAGACTATGACATCTCAATTCTGTATCACCCAGTCAAGGACAATATGGTGGTGGATGCAGTAAGCCAGAAACCAATGAGCATGGGAAGTTTAGCATTTCTGGAGGTGTCTAGGCGCCCATTGGCGAGAGAGGTACAATCTTTGGCTAATGATTTTTTAAGATTGCAATAAAATAACAAAGGGAAGGTGTTGGCACACGTGAAGGCTAGGTCCATATTCTATGATCAGATTAAGAGAAGACAGTTTGAGGATAAGAAATTGAACAATCTTAGAGAGAAAGTGTTACAAGGGAAGGCAAAGGAAGCCATTCTTGATGACAAAGGGTTTTTGAGAATCCGAGGGCAGTTGTGTGTACCTCGGGTAGGTAATTTTATTCCCACCATTCTAGCAGAAAATCTTAACTCCAAGTACTCTATACATCTGGGTGCCAACAAGATGTATAAAGACTTGAGGAAACGTTATTAGTGGCGAAAGATGAAGCGTGACATTGTGGATTTTGTGGTGAAGAGTCAAAACTGCCAGCAAGTCAAATACGAACATCACAAGCCTAGTGGTACTTTTCAGAGGATGCCTATTTCGGAGTGGAAGTAGGAATGGATAAAGATGGATTTTGTTGTTGGTCTTCCAAAAACCTTGAGAAAATGTGGCTCCATTTGGGTCATTGTTGATCGATTGAATAAGTCGGCTTATTTTATTCCGGTAAGGGTTAATTATAATGCGGCCAAGTTGGCCAAGATTTATATAAAGGAGATTGTAAGGATGCACAGAGTGCTGGTGTCAATTATGCCTGACAGAGGTACCCAGTTTACTTCCAATTTTTGGGAGAGGTTTCAGTCCGAGTTGGGTTCTAGATTGGACTTGAGCACAACTTTCCACCCATAGATAGACGGTCAATCTGAGCGGACTATCCAAGTTCGTGAGGATATGCTCCAGGCTTGCGTTATGGACTTTGGGGGTCAATGGGATGCATACCTACCATTGTGTGATTTTTCTTACAACAATAGCTACCACTCTAGTATTGACATGGCTCTTTTTGAGGCTTTATATAGTAGACGATGTAGGTCCTCAATTGGGTGGTTTGAAGCATTTAAGGTGAGGCCTTGGGGCACTGATATGCTCAAGGACTCTATAGAAAAAGTGAGATTCATTTAGGAGAAACTCATAGCAGCTTAAAGCCAACAGAAGGAGTGTGCGGATAAAAAAGTGAAAGACATGAAGTTTGAGAAGGAGGAGAAAGTACTCTTGAAAGTTTCACCTATGAAAGGTGTAATGTGATTCCGCAAGAAAGGCAAGTTGAGCCCAAGGTACATAGGACCTTTTGAGGTATTGAAGGAAGTAGGGTCGGTGGAATATAGGCTGGACCTACCCCCTAGTATGTCCTGGGTTCATCCCGTATTTCATGTGTCTATTTTGAAGAAATACCATGGAGATGGTGATTACATTATTCGCTGGGACCCAAAATTATTTAATAAGAAACTATTCTATGAAGAGGAACCGATTGCTATTCTAGCTAAAGATGTGAATAAGTTTAGGACACATGTTATTCCTTGTCTGAAGTTTCAGTGGAGGAACTATACTATTGAGGAGGCTACATGGGAGACAGAAGCGGACATGCGTACAATATCCACACTTGTTCATTGAATTAGGTACGCCCTATCCCAGTTGTTATGTATTTTCAGGCCAGTGGTCATTCGGGAATGAACAAGTGGTAAATTGGTATCTAATGTAATGACACAAAATGTCATTACACTAAATTAGGAGGTAAAAGTTGCATCTAGACTCCCTTTAGCTAAAATTTGAGGAATTAAGGGCTAGTCTAGTTTTGGCTCGAATTTGAGGGTGTGGTAGATGAGTGAAATTTGGTATTGATATGATTGGTAATAGATGGGTTTGATATGATAGTTGGATATACAATGAGCATGGTAAGTCATATCAACTTTCGACACTTGAAACAGAGTTATAGAACTTCGGTTATAACATTTACAATGGATGGGTTGGTTCGCGTTATTGAGATTTATGGTGTGTGTTGTGAAATGAGTAAAATTGAAGAGAGGTCCTGAGTTTCTACCTCGGACTACTTCAGTGGAAAAATCAACCGCTACAGCAGTAACTCAAACCGCAGCACCGGCCTCCATGGAAAGAGACGTGAACCGTTGCAGCGGAATTTAAACCGCTACAGTGGTAATTATCCATTGCAGCAATAACATGTAGTAAAAAAATTCAGTTTTAGAAATTCAGAAAATATTTTCTTTCCCCACTTTTCAAAAAATGCATTTGGGCTCTGGGGAAAGGCGATTTTCAGTGGAAATTCAAAGTTGTTCATCTTTGGAGGTAAGTAATTACATTCTAGACTTGAATTTACTTCGTTTAACCTTAAAATATTACTAGAAATGGATTAGTGGTGGGTTTTGGGGATTTAACCGTAGTTTATAGAAATTAGTGAAAAATAATGGAATTGTTTACGAATTTGATATGTAATGATCCTAGGGTGTTAGAAAACACTAATGGGGCTAGAATCATGGGAAAAAAATTTTCTAAATTGAGTAGTGTTCATGAAGTTTAAATGATAATAAAACCCTAAGATGATGAAATAGGCTAAAATTATGACTAAAATCAGTGATTTTGATCCTTAGTAGTTGAAAAAGGGATGAATTATTGAATGTGTGTATATTTTGTGGTTGTATAGATTAAGAATGAATTGAACGAGAATGAAAAGGGAAAAGTGTGGATTAAAAGTGACTTTGAGCAAAGGAATTGAGGTATGTTATGGTTTTGTGTAGCACTTAGACTTGCTTGACTTTGTGCTTATTTGTGATTTGAACATCTATGATTGTCTTCTAGCATGGTTTGTCATTTGATGGCTGCATTGCATTTATATTACATTATGATGAGGTGATGAGATGATGGGTCAGGTACCACGGTGGTATAATATGATTGGCGATGATTATGGGTCTGGTACAACACCGGTATAATATGATTTGTTATAATTATGGATCGGGTACCAAGCCGGTATATTATGATGTTGGTGATGGGAATGAAATGGGTAAGAGATGATGTGCACATCTTGCATACATGCACTCATTTACATGCATTGAGTGCTATTTTCATGAATATATGGGATGATGAATAGTTGATAAAAATGATTAACGATGAAAGCCTATAAAGGCAGACTTGTGAGTGTGTTAATATGATAATTCATGATGAGTTGTTTGATTTATGTCATTGATTATGAATCTTGTTATGATCACTTCATACTTGTTTGACTTGCTTACTTGTACATTGTCAAGTTAGTGGACCTATGATGCTTACCAGTACGTATTGTTGTGCTGATGCTACCTGTACTCTTTTTTTTTATCGAGTGCAAAAAATCTTCCAGCCGTTGACACACGACCTCGACTCTAGTTAGTGATTCAGTCCAGATTTCAAGGGTGAGCACTATGTCTGGGCAACCTTCAGATCTTCTATGATGTTATGTCCTTTGCATTCGGGACTAAGACAATTTCCTCTTTATTATGTTTTTGGATATTGGTATTTAGACTTAGTTATTCTTTTTCTCTAGATGTTCTTGTATGATGACTTTAGGTCTCGGGGACTATAATAAATAGAGGTTTTCACACTCTATTAGTTTTATAGATGTTAATGTTGTTGGATGGTTATGCTATAGTGATTAAAATTACTTGAATTGGGTTAAAGGCTTGAGGTTTTATATAAAATGAATGTGAGAGTAACACTTAAGTGAGTAAGGGTGAGATTAGTATGGTTCTCCCACCATAGGATAGGGTGAGTGTCAATCATGACCGGTTGGGTTATGACACACACGAAATCAAACACATAAGAAATATGCAAGTGATGCAAATGCAATGCAATGGCCATGTGGTAATGTCCAAAATCACTTAGTAGACACCTTCCGAGCATAAGCTTCAAGGATAGGACGTCATGGGGGGTTCACAACTCATATACACTAATAATCTCATATCTCATATCTCATCTCAACCTTGCTGGTATGTCCTTCGGCCAAGGGGTTTTATAAAATATTTTATTTTTTTCAAAATCATATTCCTCTGTGGTACCAAATCCATATATAAGGATGAATGAAATGAGGATTCATGCTCATAACCAAGACAATATCATATGATGTATTCAATTCAATGATGGTATTAAATGAGTTCAAATCTCCTTAATATTTCAATAAATCATGATATAAATCATAGCATAGCACCACAATAATGAATAATCATGTAACACATCAATAATGACATTTAAAGCCTCCATTTGATCATCATAATATTTAAATAAGGCATTTAATGCTCAAACAAGACCAAAACCAATCCCCTCTCGGGTATCATCACAATATACATCTCTCTTGTCAAATATAATGTTCACATAAGCCCCCACACGGGAAACATAACAATAAATAATGATCACATAATCCCCGCCCCCACACAGGCAATACAAATAAAATGTTATCTCAAAATATGAATCTTATTATAACTCCCTAACCCGTAGCATACTTTACATTAATGGCTAACTACCCAACCCAATCAGAAGAAAGTTAAGCCATAACCTACCTTAAAAAGTTGAAACTCTAGCCTAGATCCATCAACCAGGAGATTTTCCCTTCTTTGTGGCCTTTGATCAAACCCACTCTATTAAAAACATAATCTATAAGTCAAGAGAATTCTAATGATACCCATATTAGCCACTTTCAAATCGGGTCCAAAAACAGTTTGAAAATCAACCTCAAAAGAAAAAGGGTAGAATTGAAAATTTTATTCAAGAATCATGTCCCCCATACTTAAAGGAGTCTATATATGAAATCCCATGTAAACAAAAGTTGAAATCGAGCTTGAAAATTGAAGAAAAACTATTTTTACACTTTACCGGGTGAAATCCCAAAATTCTGAGTTTGGAATCAAAGTTTTTAAGTTATTTTAAAGATGAAATCAATGGGAATTCATGAAAATAGGAGTGTAGAGTTTACCCACACAATATTAATGAAGAATTTCCTTGAAATTGCCAAAAATCGAGCTTTCAAAGTCTAAAAATGGTGAAAATGGGGTTTTGGACGAGAAAACAATTTAAATTCTGCCCAAGTAATATTTATTCTTCGCAAATGCGAGCCATAGGTTGCGAACGCAAGCACCAACCCGACCTAAGTCCCACAATGCAGTCAACCTATAGCAAACGCAATGAAGGCCGACCCAGACCCGGACCCAAATACCCTTCACAAACGCAGTCATTACCCCGCAATCACAATGAACAACGAGGAAAAACCTTTGTAAATGCAGTACCACCATTATGTTCACAATGAAGAATATTTTCCTTCTCTACGATCGTGACCAAGGGCCCACAAACGCGAAGAAGGATCATTTTTGGCACCAGAAAACTGCACCAACTGGGACTTGGAAAAATAGTCCCAATTGAACCCTCGAGATTCTTTCGAGACCCCACAGAAATAATCCGATAATTTTTATCGGATAATTTCAATGTTTTGGTCTCAATAAAACCATCGTATTTATTAAAAGAGGTCATTTTCAACAAGTTAACCCCCGGGACCCTTTAAACTAAATCTAACTAGTATCTCGTCTAATAGGTCAAAATTAAATATAAAGGCTCAGAACCCAAACTAACTATTCTACTAACCCAAAATTAACATTCCGGATCTAATGGAATGGATAGAATCACCATCTGATGCTTGGATCACGAAATATTGATCAAAGTCAAACTAATCACTTTTAAAGCCTCTAAAAACCTCAAACCACTCTGGAACACTTTCAGGACTGTGCCAACCATCTCCATAACTCATAAATTACATATAGCAACTACGGGGAAGGAAAAAAAGTCAAAATATATAAAAAAGGTTAAATTCACCACAAGGGTCATTACAGGTCTCATCATGCTTTGGGATATTCATCATACTAAAGTTCTTCAAGATTAGTGTTGGGGTTGCACTTGGATTGAAGGGAAATTGGGAGTAATTTCTAGTATCTACCCGTAATGATTGGTGGGACTCCCCAAATCTAGTCCATTTTGGAGTGGAACTCCTTAACTAAACTAAGAATATCTACCCTATAAAGATCTACCAAATCCTGCACTGCTATCGACATATTTATAACTGCCTCGAGTTACCTAGAAGTCCTATTGATCCTAGATTAGTTACGGTGTTCACTAGAGTCATAGTCATTCCATGACCAAACAGTGTGTTGGCTCCAACATGAATATTATAGTGAAGGTGGTTATGGCGCCTTCCATCCTCGTATGAAGGTGTTCTGTGCACTTAACGTCCCCTCCAGAGCTTCCTCAAGCATGAAACTTTTCCTTTAATACATCACGGTTACTCTTGGATGACGACGTATGCTTCTTCGTGAAAGTTACCAATCTCTATGATACTCATCATAATGCTCGCTTTTATTTCTTGGGGTTTGGCCCCTCCCTGCATGTTCACTTTTGACCTTTTTATGAAAGGGCCTGATCGAACTCCCTTTCTTTTACATATTTTTTCGAGCACTCCATAACCTATACCTTTAACATTACCAAAGGGGTTAGGAAAACCTGCATCGAGCAGATTGTTGAGTTGATCGGTAGCGGTTGGGATGTTACGAGGGGTTCCAAACATTATAGTGGTTTTTAGTGGATAAAACATGATGACTCAGGAAAGATTTTAAGCATAAAGTTAAAATAATGTCACAATATCTTATCCTACAAATGGGCCAAACTTTTTCCCAAAAAAAAAAATGTAAGTATTCAAACGAAGTTATATTCGTGAAATAGGAGTTGAAGGCAAGTGAATTATGTTCAGTCAAATATCTATTTTGGATAAGTCAAAAAACAAGAATAAATGGGCTGAATATATAACTAAGTGTTGCATCTAAACACACATGCAAATTCATGCTATCAAACAAGTTACAAAGGATTTTGAAGTGCAGATATCGTATCCACAGAGATTTGGAAGATTGATTGTCTAATTCAAATTAGTATTTTCTAATTCAAGAAACAAACAGTAGCAGGTTTTGTTGTTATGCTATAAGTATCTAACAAAGCTATAAAATGTTGGTTGTTATCAAATTTGAGTAACGTCCAGGGTCTTGGCTTTAACAATCTGATTGAGTTTTCATATCATCATACTTATTTGTTTTCCTGAGTTACTAGTTGCAAGTTGATATCACATATTGACTGTTTCCCAACAACTCTTAAGACTACTTGACTATCCCTAATGCCTATACTTCTATGGTCATCGATCTATAGTGAAATACAAATAAGATTTTGTCTGTATCTAGACGAGGCTAAAGGGTATATTTCTATTCCAGTAGAGAACCATTTCCTTTTCCCTATGAAAATTTCACAAATAAGTCCTATTCCTTCTTATTATTCTCACAAATTCCCATTTTTTAAGTTCAATTTATAAGCCACAGATAGTGTTTAATTATTTCGCTAAATAATCAAACAATTAGAATCAAGAAGAAATAAATAACTCAGAATTGAAAAACTTGAATAAATATAGCTGATAATTAAACATCTACCATCATGTGTTCGCTAAATCCTAGAACTAAAGTATTTAGCTACTCATGATTCTCTTATGGAGAAGTAAATTTATGAATTTACACTTAAATATTGGTAATTAATAAAAGAAAACAAAAGAAACCGTCGTTTTTGAGTCTTTCCCTAGCTTTTGCTTCTCAAAATCAGAATAATTCTATAAAATAATTGTGTAACAGACCTATTTATAAAGTTTAGGAACCCCTGGGCTATTAAAATTCAATCCAAAATGGACCAGGAAGACCCAGGTTTATGCCACGCTTACAAAAGCAAGCATGTGGTGCAAGACTAGAGTTAGAATTAGAGAGCAGGCGATTTTTGCCCCACACCTTGCGTCACTAGTCAGAGAGTAGGAATCTGGTATCTTGCACCACTTCTTGCTTTTTCTTGTGTGGCTCAAGGATGCCCATTTTTCTCCCATCCTCGCTTCTTTGCGACGCTTTACGACGTTGATCCTTCCGTGGTTGCTTTTGGTTTCTTCTTTCCCTTTTTCCTCTTCTTTAAGTTCCAAATTCCTTAATCACTCAAGCATATCAAAACATATGAATATTAGCACAAACTATAAAATTAACACTCAAAGGCAAGATAAAAATACTAAATGTGAGGCAAATAATGACTAGTTTATACATATTTTTGCCCGGACATCAACACCCTATGCTTAGACTCTTGCTCATCCTTGAGTAAGCAATTGACTCTATATCTTTTTTCTAGTTGGAACTACATCAATTGAACAGGTCTACTCAGTCTAAGGCTACAATGGCCACAACAAATAGATAGTAGGTTCTCATTATGATATGCTTCACTCATCAAGAACAATTAAAGCTCATGAACAATCATTTCATGACTACTTAGCCTTAAGAACTAACTTTAAGATATCATCGAATAGTTATATGTCACCTAATCAAGAGATAAAACACTTCACCTATCTTTTGTCAACCATGTGCCCTCACTAAATAAGAGATTTGCCCACATTCACTTATAAGAACACAAATTATCACATATATGGGTATAAAAATAAGATTATGCTCACTCTTACAAAGAATTTTACATGTTGCATATGAAGAACCATAACCTTTAGTGTAAATACTCCACTAACATAAGAACATCTACTTTAAGATCAAAAAGGATTTTAGGGTTATAATATAGGTCAAGGGATGGGTAGGAAGTATTTTTGGGTAAAATAGTGACTATCTTCCCTAAACACTTTAGTACATCACAATTCTTACAATCTTTTGGTCAATTTTCAATTTACTAACTCTTTCCTCTACTCTTCTCACCTATAGGTTTTTCTTTATTTTTTTATCTCTTTAAGCAAGTTCACATATCACTAGAAAGTACAAATCAAATTATCACTTTTTTTTTTCTACTCCCTACTAATAGCATATGAATTTTTCAACACTTGCACCTTAATCTTTTCTACAACCTTATAGCTTCAACTATTCCCCCTTTTCTCACTCTTACTCCTTTCAAACTCTTATTTTTTCAATTAAAGTGCTTAGGAGTTTCGTAATCAAATTTAACGTCAATCAAAATAAAGGGAGTTAGCTTCCGTCATGGTTACCAAAATAATCAGCTAAAGGATGAACGGGACTAACTAAGATCACTTGTAAGTAGGTAGAGAGAAGGATAAAATTATGGATAAACAAAGAAGCTCATGTAGCATCTTCTAAACTTAACATTCTTCATTTCGCTTTGTAAATATACCAAGTAAGTTCTAGACATCAGTATAAAAGCATGGAATACCAACAAATATCTAACATATATGCACATATTCGACTCAAGATTGATCCATATAGACCCTCAATTAATAAAACAACAACAAGAGTTCAATATTAAGCCAATAATTATACAAGACTCAAGAAAATGAGTCTAGGTGTCTTAAAGGAAATCATTCACTTTTTTCACAACACGCTTTCTAGTTAAGAACCAAAACATACATCATTCGGTCAATATAGCACCTAACCCGAGTACCTAACATTCAAATAGACCTAAGGCTAAGTCTTCCTACCTAATTTGTACTGACTATCTCCCTTCAAGACTGTCGTCAACTATCCATCGTCAGGAAAAGTCCCTACCTATGGCTAAAAATAAAAGCTACTCTGAAAAATAAAAAGTTACCTAGTTCAAAAGGCTGCTCTTGAAAAAGAACCGAGGCCATAAGAAAAACCAAGGAGTGGATGATTTATCTGCTACTAAGGAATTAAAAAGCAAATAAAAACTATTCTAACTAAAGAATAAAGAATTTTTTGTGTGTTTTTAATTTTTTTTTAATTTGCATTCTTAACTTAGAAATCAAAAAGCACTCAAAATCCTATAGCATACATCACTCTTAACCTATATTGGAAGATATTCCACCCCACACTTAAAGTAATATTTTGTCCTCAAAGTAATACATAAGATTAAAACAAGGGCTAGAGATAATCCTTGAGCCCCTCTAGGGCCAATCTAGTAGCATGTTCCTTCATAATCTCCGTCAAGGGTCACATAAACCCACACTTAAGCTTCAACCATTCTCCTTAGCTTTAAATTTGGGTACTCATCCTTTCAACATCTGCAAAAACAAAAACAAAACAAAATGTGACACTATAAAATAAAACAAAAAGTTACTCTATTACAAACTAGGTTGGCTTCCAATCAGCCTCTGATTAAACGTTGTAAGACGATGCAAGTCACATATCAAGACTCCTTCATACTCTTCCTTTGCTTGTGATTGAACTACTATTGCTTGTGTTGAATTAATAAAAGTTATGTACCATGTTATCATGCACAACAATCTGACTCCTAGCTCCTGAAGTGTGAAGAGAGCTACCCTTGATAGACACTCTGTCCTTCTTCCCAAGCTTGCTCTTATTCTTAAAGTCCTCACTATTCCAGTTGTGAAGTAGATCTTGTCATACCTCGGGAGGCACAAATATAGGACTTTTATGATTTTCCCTAGTAGTTTAAAACAGGCACTTAAGTCTTGCCCTGACACTTTCTCTAAAAGTTGAAAATATTTTCTCTTCATCCTCGGGAGCCCATCAGAAATATTTCTACAACAAAAAATAGTTTAGTATTCAATCTTTAGATGGAAAGTGTGTTAAGTAATTAATAAGACCAATCTTTATATTAAATTCATTGAACATTAGTAGTTTGTACTTGTCGGATATGACTCTCCAACTTTGCCAGAAACCTTTATAGTGGCGTGAGAGGCATTTGTAGATAATCTTCGCAATTCGATTATCTGGCCTAGACCTGCAATACAAGATTAAACATTATAGTGGATAAATTAGAAAATGAAAAATATATAAAGTTGTTATATATTTGATACTTACCCGTATCCACAAAGGATAATGTAGGACCTCCAAGTAACATCTCTATCTCTTGGTTGTGGAGCAGATGCACCCGCACCTAAGTTTCCTATTGTGGGAGTATCAGGAGTGGAGGGACTGTCTCTAAGATGAAAACTAGTAAGCCCAACTGATCCACTAGTACCACTATGAGTAGTTGTACGGCTACCTCTAACTGATGGTCAGTATGATATATGACAGAGCTAGCTGAGTATAACCACCACCGAGTGCGTGGTAGCCCTGTGAAGGTGGCATGATAGGGAAGGTATGGTCATGAAGTGGACCCACATGTGTAGGAGAAATATGTGACTGCTGTGACTACCTAGTAGATGAACATGAGGGTCACGGTGGGATTTCCTACGGTAAAGGCTCGGATATGTGGATCCCGGCGGGTCGTCTATAAGGTGGAGGGGCATTTTTCTTTTCTTTTTTTTTTTTGGTAGCAACAACTTTTTTCTTACCCTTGTTGTCATTATCTACCATCACATTAATTAAGTATAAAAAGTAGATTGTCTAAATGGTTTGTCAAATTGTCACTTTGTTCTATCAATTAATAAGTAAAAGCAGGAAGATACCCATAAACATTTATCAAAATGTGAACATGAGTTGTTCCACTAAACCAAAAGTAAGACATTTTCTGAAAATATTAATGAGGAATAAATGCACAAAGCATGCAAACATCAATAATTAAAAATAACGAATACACATTTTTAATTTTTAGTCACTACTATTTCACATTTTCAATTCACAACCTTAACTATTTCAAGTCATTACTTCACAATTTCAAGTCACTACTACTTCATATTTTCAAGTCACTGCTTAACTATTTTAAGTCACTATTTTACAATTTTTAGTCACTACTCCTTCACATTTTCAAGTCAAACTTATTTAATTCACAATTGTAATTCACTGCTTAACATTTTCGATGCAATAAACACTTAATATATTTGAATTTTGAAATTGATCAATGTTCTTCTATCAATTAATAAGTAAAAGGGGGAAGATATCCATAAACGTTTATCAAAATGTGAACATGAGTTGTTCCACTATACCCAAAGTAAGACATTTTCTAAAAATACTAATGAGGAATAAATGCATAAGAGTACAATACAAAGCATACAGACATCAATAATTAAAAATAACGAATACAACAAATAAAGAGCTAATCCTCTTATCCTAAAGTTTCCCCAACTATCCATTCACCCTCTTCGGAAGTTTCCTACTCATCTATCGATTCAGTATCTTCTGCACTAACTTCTTCTAAAATGTGTTCATGATGCTCCAAATCATCTTCTAACTCAGTGTCCACTACTTGCTGATCATTCAGTATTTTATTCTGATACGTAACATCCAATACATTCTCAACTTACACGCATCCCATAGGCTTGGTCTTGATTACAACCCACTAATCAGCCTTGTCCCTAAGCAACGGATAAGAAGCATAGGACACTTGCTTAGCATTTTATGCAATAAAAAAGAATTAGAAACATGACACATCCTAGTGTGTTTAACTTCAATGATATTATGCTCCTTAAGCACCTCTTGAGCTTGGATTAAACCACTTGTATAAAAAAAAGTATTATTTTTTATTGCCCAACTAGTATACTCCATGCCTAAAATCTCTTGTAGGACACCAAAATAATCAACATCATCATCACCTTTAACCCAAACACCACTATTATTTGTTTTAGTTTTTTCAGAGTGTTCCTTGATGGCAAATTTAAAGTAATTTAATACTGTATATGAGGACATTGTACGAACTTCTACTGGTTCCAAAGAAATATCCTTCAAGAACTGGTTATACGTAGATGCATTTGGTGAATAGAACACCTATATATATTTATATAGAGTTGTGGTTATTTGAAGGATGAGTAAAAGTTTTAAATTTATTGAGTTATTATTGAAACACTTACCAAATGAGTATACCATGTTGCAAATGACTCATACACCTAATTTGAGTCAAACTGATTCATAAATGAACTGTAAATTCACATTACAAACAAAATTAATTTTCTTAACGAAACAAGTAATTCATTGTGATATGTAAATATTTAATATACTTACACTAAGAGGGGCTCAACTTTAGAGGAATTTAGCAAGACATGCAACTTTGCAGATTTTTGCTCCATTTCAGTAAGTAGGTGAGGTTTGTTTATCTTTTCTCCACTATCTGGTTGATTGAAGATTGATAATGGTTCTATATGAGGCTCATTCTCATCGTCTTGGTGTCTATCAATTTATTTCTCAAACACGACGCTTTATCACTAAAATAGTAAGAACAAAATTGAGATGTTTCTCTAGCAAGATATGCTTCAACTATACAGGCTTCCACCCTATTTTTATTTCTTGAACCCTGTTTTAATTTGGTAATGGTCCTACAAAAATTTCTATTAGATATATAGTTGAAGAATTAAGTAATAAATTAAATATATTGTCGTTGCTTACCGCTTATCGGGATACATCCACCTAGTTTGAACTGGACCTCCTAGTGGACAAGGTGAATGTGAAGATGTTCCTTCACATCAAAAAAACCATGTGGAAAAATCTTCTCCAACTTATTGGTGATAACAACAATATTAGCTTCCATCTGAGCCAGATTTTCTTCTCTCAACATGGTGGAAAATAAATCTTTGAAGAACAAACTAATCTCTGTTATCGGTTTCCATATTCTTTCAGGCAATCCACTAAAAGCAATCGGAAATAATTTTTCCATGAAAATGTGGCAATCATGACTTTTCATTCCATGTAAGATTACATGCTCTATATCAACCCTCTTCCCCAAATTGGAGGCATATCCATTTGGCATCTTTAAATTTTGAACCCACATATTTTTCTTCTGTTCTAATGAGAATGTATAACTGGCCTTGGGCTCGTGATATTTGTGATTAGCTTACTCCTACAAATGAAATTCTCTCCGTCTATAGTATTTAGGTAAGTCAAGTCTAGCCTTGACATTATCCTTTGTCTTGCCTGTCACATCCATTACTTTGTTGAACAAGTTATCAAAATATTTTTTTTCAGGATGCATGACATCAAGATTATGCCTAAGTAGATTATCCTTCCAATAATCTAACTACCAGAATATGCTCAGCTTGGTCCAATTATGTGAAACACCATACCCATTCGACTTGTACAGTTGTTCCTCGATAACCTTTGGAAAATTTTGAACTCTCTCCCAAATGTCATGACCACTTAATATTGGAGGTGGACTAACCTGTTCAATATTGTTCTTTCAAAATGCATGTTTTTGATTCCTAAACTCATGACCATGTGGCAAGAACCGACGGTTACAATCAAACCATGAATTCTTTCAGCCATGTTTTAATATGAAAGATTTAGTATTTTCCATATAGTAGGGACAAGCTAACTTTCCAGTAGTCATCCACCCAGACAACATTTCATAAAAAGGGAAATCATTAATAGTCCACATTAGAGTAGCACGCAAATTGAAATTATGTTTGAGTGGAATATCCCATGTTTGAACTTCCTCATGTCATAACAGTTGCAGCTCATCAATCAAAGGTTACAAGTACACATCAATTTGACTTTTTGGATTATGTGGGCCAGGAACAACACAATTCAAAAATATATATGAACTAGTCATCAACATTTTAGGTGAAAGATTATATGGTGTAATAAACACAGGCCAATGTGAATATGGTGCAGCACCAACAGAAAAAGTTGAAAAACCATCCGCACACAAACCCAACCTAATATTTTGTGGTTCAGCTGCAAAATTTGGATAAGTTCTATCAAAATACTTCCAAGCCTCTCCATCAAATGGATGACACATGACACCAGGTGGCCTTCTATTTGCATGGTGCCATCTCATATGGAGAGTTGAGTTATTTGATGCATACAACCTCTTCAATCTTGGTATATGAGGTAAATAATGCATCGCTTTGATAACAATTTTATTTCCACTACAACCATAGTTATAGCTAAGGTGTTCATATAACTTACAGGACTCTAGATGGACATCTCCTTAAAGTATAACATGCAGCCATTTTCATAATAATTAATTCTAATCAAGGAGATACCTAACTTAGACACCAATCTATTTGCCTTATAGTGAGAATCAGGAACCAAGGAACCTCTAGAGTGGGGTCAACTAACTCTTTAATAAGGTCTAACATAGAGTCCATTATTTCTTAAGCAATATTCCAATCAAATTTGATACTTAATAATCTTACAGCAACATACAATTGAGAGTGTGGACTCTCGTCAAACAAAGGACGACTAGCATTACGCAATTCTTCATAAAAATAATGTACTTCTACGCTGTGGACATCTTCTACATTTTCCCTGAATTCAAAATCAGAATGTATCCCAAAATCATCATGTAGCATTTCTGTCATCCTAGTATCTTTGAAGTTATTATGCCCTATAGACCTACTACTTTCACCAACAATAAAGTTATTAAACCTATTGTTCCCCTCAACTTCACTATGATTAGTCCAAACTTTATATCCTAGAGAAAACCCTACCCTAAAAAGATGATCCTTCACAACCTCTACTGTTTCATATGCCGTATTATCATAGTTTACACAAGGACATAGTATCACTTGAAAATTTAGCCAATTGTGGTATGTCTTGGCATGGTTAATAAATTGATTGACAGCAATCGCAAATTACTCCCTCATACCCATTCTATTAACATTGTTTCGTTCATACATCCAGTTATCATCAGGTTCCATCTACACAAGCAACAAGCTTAATTATAGTAAGTTGATGAATATATTTTTAAGTCACTACATCACATTTTCAAATCACTACTTCACATTTTTAAGTCACTACTTAACTATTTCAAGTCACTACTTTACAATTTTTATTCACTACTTAACTATTTCAAGTCACTACTTCTTCACATTTTCAAGTCACTACTTCACATTTTAAATTCACTGCTTAACTATTTCAAGTCACTATTTCACATTTTTTTAGTCACTACTTAACTATTTCAAGTCACTACTTCACAGTTTTTAGTCATTACTTAACTATTTCAAGTCACTACTTCACATTTTTAGTCACTACTACTTCACATTTTCAAGTCACTACTTCACATTTTCAATTCACAACCATAACTATTTCAAGTCACTACTTTATAATTTTTATTCATTACTTAACTATTTGAAGTCACTACTTCACAATTTTTAGTCTCCACTTCTTCACATTTTCAAGTCACTACTTCATTTTAAATTCACTGCTTAACTATTTCAAGTCACTATTTCACATTTTTTAGTCATTACTGCATCACATTTTCAAGTCACTACTTCACATTCTCAATTCACACCCATAACTATTTCAAGTCACTATTTCACAATTTTTAGTCACTACTTCACAATTTTTAGTTACTACTTAACTATTTCAAGTCACTACTTCACAATTTTTAGTCATTACTACTTCACGTTTTCAAGTCACTACTTAACTATTTCAAGTTACAACTTCATAGTTTTTAGTCACTGCTTTACAATTTTTATTCACTACTTAACTATTTGAAATCACTACTTAACAATTTTTTGTCACTACTACATCACATTTTCAAGTCACTACTTTACAATTATTTTTTTGGTAACAAATGTGAAATTTATTACCAGTAAACCAACATCATGAGCGCAAAAAAAGAGCACCTTAGCCAACTAGTTGCCTACTACTAGCAAGCCTAAGCCTCAAAACCAATAAACTAAGCAAACAACTACTTAGCTTTGAAGTCTATGCAAGAATCCCATACTACTGTGTGATCTCTTAGAACCTAAAAACATATCAAGTCTAACTAGGAAATCTCTCTGAATTTGTGTTATCACTTTAACAGGATTGAGCTTCAATACCTTAAACACCTTGCAGTTCCTAGCTCTTCATGTGAGATAATACACTGCCCCCCCCCCCAAATAGCTACAATAGTCTCCTTCATAAACTGATTACACCTTCTCCCTTTAAATGAATAAAGTACTCTTCTGATAGGTCTAGATTGTATATTGATGCCTGACCATTGATCCACTCCCTTTTTCACCTCCTTAATCCAATCATAGTGATAGAATAAGTGGTTTGTAGTTTCCTGCATTTGCTTATCATACAAACAACAGTATTCATTAGCTACTAGAAGGTTCATCTTATGCATTCTATCTTTTGTTAGTAGCCTATTTTGTGCAGCCAACCATACTGTAACTCTGTATTTAGGTTGTGCCATTTTAGTCCACACAAGTTCAGCAATGTTCGACCTCCTCTTTACTCCAATAATTAGTATAACTCCTATTTATAGAGTAATCACCTTTTGTAGTCAACTTATATGTATTATCAACATACCAGCCCTTCATTTTGTCTTTCAAAGAGTTAAGTTTTCTTCAGTACATGTTGCAGTCCTGTGGTGCTTTATATGTCCAGATATCTACATGATCCTTCATTTATAACTCATGAATCCTCTTCACCCAAAATGATTCTTTGTTGTTAAGCATCGGTCACACTAGCTTACCTACTAAATCTATATTCCATATCCTCCTGTGTTTGACATTTAAACCCCCTGCTTTCTTAGGATTACACACCACCTCCCAAGAGACAAGTGATATTTTTTTCTTCTCTTTTATGTAAACCCATAGGTATTCTCTACATTTCCTATCTGTCACACCCCTTTTTCGGGTTGAAGGGTTTTTTCAATTGAAGTGACGATTTTGAATAGAGATTATTTTTATTTATAGAGTCGTCACTTGAAATTGAGTTATGGTATTCCAAGTCACCTTTTTGAATCCCTAATCAAAAGAAAATGACTCTTTATTGGTCTGCAAAAATAGAAAATCGGGTAAGGAATTCTGTTGACCGAGGGGAAGGTATAAGGCACCCCTCGAGTCCTGTGGTTCTAGCACGGTCACTTTTATCAACTTATACTTAACTTAAACTATTTTGGATAAATATATTTGTAGGCCTTGATTCTCTCATTTTAATGTTGAACGTACCTAAAGCTTATCTAACATTAAAGGCATTGGTTTCGTCTCTTGTAAACTCGAAACCCTTTTCCTTATCCATTTTTTTTCTTTTCACTCTTTTCTTTCAAATTTACAATGAGTCTTGGATTAGTCCGCAACTCGCCTCACTCCCTAGCAAATGGGTTTTTCATCTCTTTTCTTTTTTCAATATCAACGGGTCTTGAATAAATCTGTAATCCATCTCACTCAAACTCACACTAATAATGAAGAAATATTAAATTGGGACCATGGATTTCAACCCTAGGCCTAAAAACAGTAGTCTAATTAGAGATTCAAAGGTCGCAACCAAATAAACTTAAACCACAATAATTAAAATTATTAACAACCATCAGCCCACACACGATACCCAATCAAACACCATATGTCCATTCAAGTGAGGAGAATGACATGAACATAAGGGATCTGGGCAGCAGTCCAAGTAACCACATATAGGCGTCAACACTTTAATTAACAAAATAAACCACGAGATTAAAGCATGAGTATAAATATCCTAGGAAATATTTTTGCCCAGATTCCATTATTCTAATTAAGCTTGTCAAAAAATAATATAATTGCATCTTATTTACTCAAACACGCACAGTGATCTAATGCACAAACACACACACACTGGACATTATTCATTAATAGGAACATGCATATAGTTCCATATTATATAAAATCCAAAACTTTATATATTTCACCGTCTACTTTAATTAATTTCTGTTTAAGCAAACTAGTTAGGGGGTAATGAACATTTAAGAGAAAAATAAATACTAAAAGAACGAAATTTTAAACCAAGGAAAGAAAATTATTGCTCGAAGCTTCTTCGTAAAATGGTGATCATGTGTGAAAAAGGCTTCATCAAATAGACTAACTTAAACATCTATCTACTAAGAATATGGCAGAAAACAAACATGTCGTATTTGTGCAACAAAATCAGTGGCAAAATACTTTACTTCCAAAAGGAAGAATAAACCATTTCTTCATTTTTAGTGGTAATCATTTATGCATATATTAATTTAAACTATTTGTAGATCAACTTAATTAACTTTTAAAGTTATCTCCTCTTAATATTTGAGAATAGTCTAATTTAATTAATGTTAATTCAATATAGTAGACAAACTACAAATAAAGATATATAGCGAGAAATTCACATAAATAATAAACTTTCCATACCGAAGAATATATGAAACCATTTAAGCAACCTTTTTCATACTTTGGTTCACAATAAAAACTTATAAAATAAATAATGCAGGATCGAATAAGAACCTGTGTGATGAACTAAACGAAAGTAAGAATAGGAATGCCGTCACCGAAAACTCAAAACGGAGGCCAAAACTCGAACTTCAACTCCCGAACGTTTAAGAATACCCTATTTTTCTTTGTCTCTCTCACTCATTATCTCTCACCTTATATTTTTTTGTTGCTTTCTCTCTAACTCTATCTTTCTGTGTTGCCCTTGATCTTTCACTTTTTCTCTAGGTGTTGTAGTTGTTTTTTTTTCCTTCGTCCGTTACTCTTTTTTTTTTCTCAATCCTCCTCTCTATCTTTCTGTCTCTTTTTTCTTAGTGTGTTCTCCTCTGTTTTTCTCTCGTACCTTACTGTTTTTCTATCTGTTTTTTCTCTTCGTTACTCTTCTTTTTTTCTCTATCTCTTTCTCTTTTTTCTCTTATCTTTCTATACTTTTTTTCTAAGTCTTCTCGTCCCCTTGTATGTAGTCCATGTGTGTATTAATATAGGGGTGTGCATGTGTGTTTTTGTGATGTAGTGAGAGGGAGAGAGTTTTAGGTGTACGTCTATTGGGAAGTTGAGCTATTATTAACAGGCAAGTAAGAAGGTTACGGTCAAAGGAGATTGCATCTGTGAAAGTCTTATGGAGAAATCATACCAAAGAAGAAGCTACTTGGGATACGGAAAATGACATGCGATTCAAGTATCCTCACTTGTTCCAGTCTTCAGGTACACACTTATTTTTAAATTTGGGGACCTAATTTCTTAAGGTGGGGAGAATGTAATACCCTACATTAAATAAGGGCTTATAAGTAATTGACCAAAATAATTAACCATAAAAAGTTAAATGGTCCTAATTACCAAAGAGGAAAAAAAAAAGATGAATGGGCTTTGGCCCAAGGATAATCCTGGCAGCCAAGCATAAAGAAAAAAAAGGAAGAGAAGGGTTTAAAGTGGGGTTTTCAAATGTACAGCAACCAAAAAAACCAAGGGAAAAGAAAGAGAAGAAGAGAAGGTAGGTGGAAGATTACGTAGCTTGTGACCATATCAACGATAGTTGAGAATTTTTGAGACTTGTACATTTACAGGTAACAATTAAACTTTTATGTGAATTTCATTCTTTTGGATTTCTTAGTATTTGTCCTCTGTTTGAAGAATTTCCTGGGACTTTGGAAAAAAATACAAGAAAAAGTGATTTGGATATGAAATTGTTATGGACATAACTACTAATAAATTGGGTTTCACTACTAAAGAATACTTCAATGACTAAAGGAATGTTGTTCCACGTTGAGAAATTACAGATTGGTCTTAAGTTATTCCTAATGTGAATAAATATATTGATATAATCTAGTGTGTAAAGTGAAAACTGGCTAGGTGTCTTAATTCAGTTATGCATCAATCCAAAGAAAAATGAGTTGTTAACACAAGTTTGATATGATGTGATTATAGATTCGATCGAGGGAAGTCATTTTATTTGTTTGAGATGAAGAGTTTGGTATTTCGACAAGTGTACTGTGAGTAGTAATCTTACCATGATTTGTTGTTTCATAACTTGCATAGTTTATACATGATTTTTAAGAACGATATTACTGAATGTTTTGAAATTGCACGTGGGACAAGTTTTTTACTTGATATGATACTGAAATAGTTATTTGAGTTGTTCTCACTGTTTTAAGACATATTTACCCTTATTTGATATATGATTACTGCTATTGTGAAGGTTCTTCACTGACTTGATAAATAAGTATTTTGACATGTATTGTTTTGTACAAGTTTATATGCAATATGATTTGATATAAACTTAAATGCCCTGTACTATTTTGAAAATGCTTTTGTATGAGTACCTACTGTCGCGCCCCATTTTTCTCGCGAAAAGCGGGATCCGACGTGACAAACTCTTTTTGGGATTTAAAGGGTGAAGAGTCGCCACCTAACGAATTAAGGTGCGTTAGGGCACCATTCTAGACTAATTAAGATTAATTAATTGTTAGCCTATGTCAACCAGAAATTCGGGTAAGGGTTCAGGTTACCTCGAAAGGAAGGTGTTAGGCACCTTTCGAGGTCCACAAATGTGGGTCCCGACCGAATTCATATATTACGTGGGAATTCTATGTGATAAGCAAAAGGTCAATTATTTTTTATTAATTTAATACTAATTCAGTGTTCAAATAAATAAACTAAAACATGCAATAATTATCTAAGTGATAAAGTAGTAAAATATATAAACAGACAATTAGTCGGATAAGCGAGAAGATAGCAGAGACAAGATGATATAATCAAAAGATTTGTTTAAATAATAATGATCCTAAACTACTCCAAATAATTGAACATTCAAAATAAGATAAAGAAAAAGCCGATTTAAAAAAGCCTTTAGACAATGGGTTAATTTTAACCTATTCGGATCAGCGCCCGGCTTATTGACGGATGACAATGTCATATGTTGCATTGTCGTATTCTGCTCGGGTCAACTTACATCATATCCGATTTTTCTACCTACCCACCTAATTTTGATTATTAGTCTTAATGGCGTTCTAAAGAAAGCGGTAAAACTAACGTTTCCTAAAATGCCTACCCGTCCCAACTCAATGTCCAAGAGGCGCCGGACTTACTATTTTGGGTAAGGATCTAGACTTAGAAAATCTTAAACTGCCTACTTAAATTCGAGGTTTACGTCAAACAAAACAAATAGGACTAGCAATTAACACGTAAAGGTTTCAAATATGCCTCTTATTTAATTAAAGTTAATTAGACAGTCAACGTGCTTAAAAGATAATTATTTATTTTACGTAATTGAAACCTATAGGCATGAATTCTAAGCGATAGAGTCCTGATTAACGCACCAAACTTAAACTAAAATGCTAAAGATTAAATTATATATGCCGTAACTTTGTTAAATATGCAATGATGTAATCCAAATGTACAGAAAATTGATTTTTTGGATATGTAGAGGATTTATTAAATATGCAAGAATTTAAATTAATAGCACTGGAAATTATTAAATGTGCAGGAAATTAAAGAAGTGTGTAGAAATTTATTTTAACTTGCAGGAAGTTACATAAAAAATGTACAGAAAAAATTATTTTTAATTTTTTGCAGAAAATTAAATAAAACATGCAGAAATTATTTTTTTAATTTGCAGAAAATTGAATAAAAATGTGCAGAAATTATTTTTTATTGACAGAAAAATTAAATAAAGTGTGCAAAGATTATTTTAACTTGCAGAGTTTTACATAAAATGCGCAACAATTATTTTTTAATTTGTAGAAAATAAAAATGTGCAGAAATTATTTTTTAATTTGCAAACAAAAAATTAAATAAAGTGTGCAAAGATTATTTTACTTTTGCAGAAAATTAACCAATGCACACTGAAAATTAATTGACGTGCTGGAAAGTTATTTTTAGATGCTGAAAATTGTTTCAATAGGCCGGAAATAAATTTTAGATGCTGGAAAAGCTTATTTTAGTGCTAGAAATTGATAGAGTGCTGAAAATTAGATTTAACATGCCAAAAATTAATTAAACATGCTTAAATTAACACTCTTAGAGTTAATCTAATACATCCGAAGGTTAGTTAATGATCCTAAAGCATGATTTCTTAAACGATATAAAAATGACTAATTAACTATCCTAGATTGTTTGCCTAAGTGATAACATAATTTAATTAATACATGCAATTTGTTGAATAATCCTGTAGGCACGGTTTTCTAATCGATAAAATAATCCCCCACCCCATAGCATCCCCAATATTTTATTACATCAAACGTTTATACAATAATT
Organism: Capsicum rhomboideum; assembly: GCA_031232105.1. Taxonomy (NCBI): domain Eukaryota; kingdom Viridiplantae; phylum Streptophyta; class Magnoliopsida; order Solanales; family Solanaceae; genus Capsicum; species Capsicum rhomboideum. Next base: position 47,218,193 of record CP124712.1, on the reverse strand, counting down.
ATTACACACCAATTACGAGCATGAAATTAGTTTTGAAAATACAATGAAATCAGGGTGATAAAATTCCTTTGACTTCCCCATCCCGGGCGAACCTTCAATTAGTTCCAAATGTAAGTTACAGTTCCTGTCAGACACAAAATCACATGCAAACAACCATGGAGAACGAAAACCAAGTCACACATACAGGATACATATTATTTCATGTTGGTCATAAAGTAGGTATGCATACTAAAGTTCACATAAATTCTGGACAGAACGTATAAACACACACACAAAAAAAGTTGTTTAAGAGGCTAACCGGTTAGGCAATGAATAGATAATAAATGAGAATAACCAGAGAAATTCCAGGGTCGATCCTCTCAGAGCCAGCAGTAAAGAAACCTCAAGAGTATGTAAATATATTTTTTATAAGGAGTAGTTGTTTGAAAAAAAGAAACCCTTTTGTTTATGTAAGAGAGGAGTCTCCAGTCTGTCAGTGAGGAGCAATCAGTCTCTCCAGAATAGTGAAGAGAGGTTTGGTTTATATAGTCACAATATTGGTGAGAGGGGGAAAATATTCTCAAAATTAATCAAAAGGATTTATTTTCCTTAAAACAGTAAAGTGAATCAATTAGGCCCAAGGCTAATCAAGTTTGCCATAAATAAATAAATAAAGAAAATCTATCTAAACCAAATAAGGATAGGAGAATCAATCAAGCACACAACATATATTAAACTTTGCCATAAATAAACAAGTAAATAATCTGTCCAACCAGGGGAAAAGGAAAATCAATAATTAAAATACAATACAAATGGGGTGTACCGTATATAGTCGAGCAGAATCAATCAAAGGAGGAAAAATATGGTAGAGTCAATTAAAATTTGCCAAAAGGGGTCGAGTATTAGGCTGGTACACTTTTGAAATAAGGAGCAAGGGAAGTCAACTAAAATTAATCAAAACTTACCATAAATATCCTAGCAACAATCGGCTCCAAACTAGCAACTCAAATTGCCATACTGAAAATATGTGAAGCTGTCACAAGTTCATCAAAACCAACTACACATAGATACATTTCAAGCTACCATTTTGACATGTAAAGACTTTTATGCCAGGAAAGAAGCAAGTAAACAACGAAATGAACACATATTGAAGGACAACACTTAATTCGTATAAGGTTTAACCAAGTAAGTATGTAAGTGAGCATACAGATTATAAACACAACATCGTTAATCAAATTATATCTAACATATATTAGAACCAACATGATTGATGAGAATTTCAACATACGACAGCATTCAAACATAGAGGAGCACATTTTCAACTCAACTAATGTTGCTGGTGAATAAAAGTCAAACAATATTGGGTGACAGGTATAGCCGCGATCATACCCGGGATGAACTTTCAAGAATTCGTCCTAAATCGGAGAAGCCAAATCTGGTCGAATGGACCTGAACAAATCAATGAGATCGGCCGCCGATAGCTTGCATGAATTCTTCTTGTCAAAGGGTCTCCGGAGATGTCCTCTTCGTCGGAGCTTTTTTTTTTCGAGGTTCATCGGAGAAGCAAACCTTTTGGGGGTTTTCGAGTTTAAGAGACAGAGATATGAGTAGAGGGAGGATGTCCATGGAGGAGTTCTCCGGTCAGGAGAGAGATAGAGTGGTGCGGCGGCGATGGTGGGAGTTCACCGGCAGCAGCAATGTGGAGGTTGAGAGTGAGAGAGAGGGGATCGGCGACGGCGTGTGCGTAGTCCACCAGTGATGGTGGCACGGCGTCTGTTGTGACGGGAGTTCGTCGGTGATGGAGGTGGCGCTGGTCTTGCGGCGGTGGTCATGGTGCGGTGATGGAGATGGAGGTATAGTGGTGATTTGGTGGTGCTCTCACCCGAGATGGTGAGAGCTATGGGGTTCGCCGGAGAGAGGAGATGGAGATCGACGGCGGTAAGTGTTGGTGGGTTCGCCGGAGTGTGAGGGAGATCGGGGTTGAGGGAGGTCAGAGAAGAGAGGGAGGGTTGAGAGAGAATGAAAGGGGCGGCTGGTAGGGGTAGAAAGATTAGGGTTAGGTTTGGTTTTGAATAAAAAGGGAAGAAAAAATAGATTTAATCTCAGCCGTTGATCTATGATCAATGGCTGAGATTTAAAATTGCAAGAATGGTCAAATTAGTTTATTTAAATTGGGTTTAATTGGAGTTGGATTGGAATTTAAAATTGGGCCAAATTAAGCTTAATTTAGGCAAAAATTGACGCTAAAATTGACGCGAAATTGAGTACAAATGGCTAGATTTTAAATAAATTGAGAAATTGAATTTAATTAGACTGTTATTTAATAAAATTAGTAAATATATAATAAAATACCAATAAAATTAATCAATGTTATAAAATCATTATGACACGTAATATATCATTTAAAATCAACGACAAAATGATTTGAAATAGAATAGGCATCTATGAATACAAAATTTAATAATAATAATAATAATAATAGACTACGTTTTTGTAAATTATGAGTATGTACATTTGCGAAAATAATTTAATAAATATTTATAAAATATTATATTTAAATTAGTAAATTGTATATTATATAAGAAGAATAAGAATTAAATGCTAAAAATAAATTGCATACTTTAAAAATCATGAATACGAAATGTCAGAATTTATTTGGTACCAAAATAGTAGTTAAAAATTCAAAACTAATATTTTTTTTGATAACATAGCAGTCTGGGAGGATATCGGGAGGTCAAAATTGGGTGTCAACAGCTGCCCCTTCGTTTCTTGGGAATGATGAAAGAATTGTCAAGTAACGAACGTTGACTTAGTAGCCAATTTTGTCTGATCGATAGGATGGTTCGCTGGAATCGAAGAGCAAGAGAGGTTTATTAAAATTATGTGGCTGAGACTTGGGTTTCAAGTCTCCTAAATCTCTCTGATTTTACGAGAATCAGGCCGTGTGTAGTTCTAGATTACAGACAAATGAGATTCCTAAAGAGAATTGATGAATTTGAATGATGATAGCACGAGTCGGCAAGATTAGAGTATGAATAATGTAAATGAAGCACGAATATGGTTTAGGTCATGTTGTGAGATATAGGGATAAAGAATTATGTTTCAAAAGCGGAGAGAGACTTGTTTAGTCGTCTCCCATTTGTCGAGAAACTCAGTAGTAGCTTGTTTTAAAGCTCGACAGGGAAATAAATAGCGTTTGTTTTAAAGTCCGGCGAGGAACTCATGCTTCTTTTAGGGTTCGTTAAGGAACCCAATGCCGTTTTAGGGTCTTGCGGGGAGCCCAATACCATTTTAAGGTCCTGCGGGGACCCCAATGCTAAATTTGATGCTGAATTATTAATGCAATATATTGTTGTCAAAGTTAAAGAGATAGAGAAACTTAGCTTCTTTTCCAGATTGAGGATATAGTTTGGGTTTCCTTTGATGATGTTGCAAGGCAGTGGCTGCATTTGTACCTGTTATCTGCACTCAAAGAAAAATTGTAAGTCGAAAAGTAAGGTTGACCCATACCTTTGCTTGGCTTGGCTCCTCATCATTGTTTTAATCTCAGAGATTGAGGCTTGTTTTCTTTATGGTGAAATTTTTGAGAAATTCTAAAAAATTTCTGCCCCAGTTTAGAATAAAAGATGCCCTTTGCACGTCCTTGTGAATTGACATACTACTTCCTTGTGGAATTTTTGAGGTTTCCTCAAAAATTCCGCCCTAGTTTTCACTTTTGGCGTCTTATATTCCTTAAACAACTTTGAGGCGACCGTGCTTAGCTTGTTCAGTATCCTAAAGACAATATTCAACTTTGGGTAATGCTTAACCCAATCAACTTCCAAAGGGCAATGCTTAGCCTTAAGTTATCTTTAAGAATAAGATAGTGCTTAAACTTTCCAAGGTCAATGCTTAGCCTTAGACAGTTTCTTGATAAAGCAGTGCTTAACCCCACCAAATTTCAGAAGACAATGCTTAGATTCGGAAAACTTCTCATGGGAGGGTAGTGCTTAATTCAGTTAATTCTCCACGGACAATGCTTAGTCTCAGATAGTTTCTTGATAGAGTAGTGCTTAACCTATCGAATTCCGAAAGACAATGCTTAGCTTCGGTTGACTTCTCCAGAGAGGGTAGTGTTTATCCCAATTAACTTTCCCAAGGACAGTGCTTAGCCTTAGAGCTCCTTGATAGAGTAGTGCTTAACCCTATCGAATTCTGAAAGACAATGCTTAGCCTCAATTGATATTTAAGAATAAGGTAGTGCTTAACTCAATCGACCTCCAAAGGACAATGCTTAGCCTCCGGTGATCTTTAGGAACAGGGTAGTATTTCACTTTCCAAGGTCAATGCTTTGCCTTAGACAGTTTCTTGATAGAGTATTGCTTAACCCCATCAAATTCCAAAAGACAATGCTTAGATTCAAAAAAATTCTCATGAGAGGACAGTGCTTAATCCAGTTAATTCTCCAAGGACAATGCTTAGCCTCAGATAGTTTCTTGATAGAGTAGTGCTTAACCCTATCGACTTTCAAAAGATAATGCTTAGCTTCGAATAACTTATAGAGAGAGGGTAGTGCTTAACCCAATTAACTTTCCCAAGGACAGTGCTTAGCCTTAGAGCTCCTTGATAGAGTAGTGCTTAACCCTATCGAATTTTGAAAGACAATGCTTAGCTTCGGTTAACTTCTCCAGAGAGGGCAGTGCTTAACCCAATTAACTTTCCCAAGGACAGTGCTTAGCCTTAGAGCTCCTTGATAGAGTAGTGCTTAACCCTATCGAATTCTGAAAGACAACGCTTAGCCTCAATTGATATTTAAGAATAAGGTAGTGCTTAACTCAATCGACCTCCAAAGGACAATGCTTAGCCTCCGGTGATCTTTAGGAACAGGGTAGTATTTCACTTTCCAAGGTCAATGCTTTGCCTTAGACAGTTTCTTGATAGAGTATTGCTTAACCCCATCAAATTCCAAAAGACAATGCTTAGATTCAAAAAACTTCTCATGAGAGGACAGTGCTTAATCCAGTTAATTCTCCAAGGAAAATACTTAGCCTCAGATAGTTTCTTGATAGAGTAGTGCTTAACCCTATCGACTTTCAAAAGATAATGCTTAGCTTCGAATAACTTCTAGATAGAGGGTAGTGCTTAACTTAATTAACTTTCCCAAGGACAGTGCTTAGCCTTAGAGCCCCTTGATAGAGTAGTGCTTAACCCTATCGAATTTTGAAAGACAATGCTTAGCTTCGGTTAACTTCTCTAGAGAGGGCAGTGCTTAACCCAATTAACTTTTCTAAGGACAGTTCTTAGCCTCCGAGCTCCTTGATAGAGTAGTGCTTAATCCTATCAAATTTTGGAAGACAATGCTTAGCTTCAGATAACTTCTCCGGAGAGGATAGTGCTTAATCCAGTTAATTTTTCAAGGACAATGCTTAGCCTCAGAGCTCCTTGATAGAGTAGTGCTTAACCCCCATCGAATTCCAAAAGACAATGCTTAGCCATAAATAAAATTCTGAAGGAATACAAAGGACAATGTTTAGCCTTGTATGTCTTTCGATGACGTGTAGCATACTCTAGATTTGAACCTGTCAATCCTGCACTCAAAGAAAAAAAAATTGTAAGTTTTTAAAAGGGGAAGATTGATTCGTGTCTCTGCTCGTCTTGGTCTTGAGATGCGATCGTTGATGAAATTTTTGAGGACACCTCAAAAATTTCTGCCCCAGTTTCTTGTCTTGCTAGCCTTGAACTTGTAGAATGCTTCTCAATAGAATTTTTGAGATCCTCTCAAAAAATCTGCCCCAGTGTCATATTTGTGCAACTGTAATTTTCATAGAACTTTTTGAGACTTTCTTAAATTTTTGTCCCAGTTACAGCCTTATAAGGGGAAATAAGAAGGTTTTATTATGTCAGGACCGAACTCCACAGGAGCGCCTACGTATCCCTCTAAAACGGGAATCAGGTCAAACGTAGTTCCGATTACATAAGAGAAAATCATAAAAGAACCATCATATTATCCAAAAACTTAAAGTAATTTCAAGTGCTTGGGATCCCAATATGATATCCCTTCATCAATGCCACACAGGTGCAAGTCATGCTTAGGAACTTAACCAACATTGAGATTTGGCTCTGTCACGTTTATCACCTTGGTATCAATCAATGCTTGAATTCTGTCTTTCAGAGTTCGACATTCCTCTGTGGTGTGTCCTTTCATCCCTGAATGATAAGCACAAATTTTGGAGTGATCGAGCCATTTCGCACATGTGTTCATTACAATTGCGGGAATTGGAGTAATATAGCCAGCATCTCTTAATCTCTCATAAAGTTGGGCTATGGGCTCAACCAAAGGAGTGTACTGTCTGGGTGGATTTTTCTGAAAGTTAGCTCGAGGTCTAGTGGATGGACTGGATTGTTGATTTGTTGTTGGATTTTGATAAGCTGGTGGTTGTTGGAATGTAGGTGGAGGACTTTGAAAGTATGTAGGTTGTGCGTTGTGGAAGGAATAGATGGTAGGGTAATAAGACGATATGGGATAATTGTATTTTGCTGGAGGAAATGGATATGGAGGTGCTTGATATGTGGGTGTTTGGTATTGAACTGGGGGAAATGAGGTTTGGTAAAGCAGAGGAGTTTTAAGCTCTTGTGTAGTCAAGACAACATTCACTTCTTTCGTGTCATTATTCTCACTGATATCACCAGCTTGCAAAGTCTTACTAATCGTTTGCAGTGCCTCCAAATTTATTATCATGCCATTTTTTATGCCTTCTTCGATTCTCTCACCCAGCTTGATGATGTCAACAAGTTTGCGATCTGCTATGAGCATCATCCTTTCATAATATTGTGGCGCTTGGGCTCGCATAAAAAATTCTTTCATTTGATTTTCTTCTAAAGGAGGGCGCACCTTAAAAGCTTCACGCATCCATCTCATTCCATACTCTCGGAATGATTCTGTAGGTTCCCTCTTTAACTTCTGAATGTAGAACAAATCAGGCGCCTTTTCAATATTAAACCCAAATCTTTCCATAAAATCAGAGGCCATATCAGTCCATTTTGACCATTTCCTTGCATCCTGTGCGAGATACCATGACAAAGCGTCTCCAGTAAGACTTCTCATGAATAGCTTCAGGCGAATCTGCTCATTTTTACCGACCCCTACTAACTTATCACAATATATTTTCAGATGTGTTTTTGGGTCTCCAGTCCCATTATACAATTCAAATTTAGGAGGTTTGTACCCCTCTGGCAGTTCAACGTCAGGGTGCATGCATAGGTCCTCGTAACATAGCCCTTTCAACCCCTTACTAAATTCAAGTTGTTCCAGTCTTTCAACCACAGATTGCAACATGGGGTCTTTTTCTGGAGGTTCAGGTTCATATTGGTGGCGGGTGAATGGGGTCGTTTTGACATGAGTATGATTGACAGGATCATGAGACTGATACATATTCGTGGTAAACATTGGCGGTATATTGTGGACATATGAGGTTATTTGGGAATTTAGTGGAGCTGGGTATATATGGCATTGTGGCGGACAAGAATGTGGATATTGATTGTTTCCAGGAAGCGTATATATATGACTTGAATTATTTTGGGGTTGTGAGATAGGAAGTGATGGTAAGGGATGGCTTGTGAAGGTGGCTTGGGATTTGGTAGTGGTGTTGTCCTCAATTTGTGGCTCGAAAGGAGCACTCAATGCAAGGAATGGATTAGTCAATTTACGAACTTGTGACAATTCCCCTTGTAATTGGATGATTTTTTGTTCCATTCTTAGGATCACCTCATTATGATCATCACTTGTGCCATTGTTGTCACCCATTTCCTTGTCTTGGTGGTTAAGCTTAAGAGAAGGAGCACAATCCCTTTTTAAAAATCGATGTGATAGGCGAGAGAATGCACGAATCAACCTTTGGGACGGGGAAAAATAAAATAAAAATCAAGTTAGCAAGGTGAAGATGACATATAGTGGAAGAACAAACACATTAATTTGATGAGGCGTCCTATAATGCATGGAGCCTCGTTAAGCTCGAGGTGGGCCTAGGATGACAAATATATGTGATTTATGATGGTATAATCCAAGTTTTTGGCATTCGACACAATAGAAGTTGGAATTAGACTTTCCTAACCTTATTTGTCCATTTTGGCTTGGATTACTTTATCATGATCACATGGCACATAACATGAATGTTTGTCTTCGGGTAGTGGGGAACCCTTTTGACAAGAGGGTGGCTATTAACTTTATGGATTGGCATCAAGGGTCAAACCATCTACGGTTGATGCATGCATGACTTAAGATGCGAGGAGTGGATACGGTACTGCCTTAAGTACTTCTAAGAGTTGAACAGACACGAACTGAGGACTTAAACTTGAGAAGTGAATTGGTAGAAAAAGGCTCTACGCAAGACCTAAATACTAAGCTCGTACCTAAAGCTGATGGGATGAACAAATAAATAATGATAAGATATTTAAAAGATAAGCATAGAATGTTTAAAGACATTTATTTTGAAAATCCAGGAGAATGGAAGATTTGTAAAGTCTTTTAAGGAATTAACTTAATCGAGACATTGAGTTCAAAATATTTGAGAAGTTAAAAGATTGTAAAAAAAAATCATTTGAATGACCTAAAAAATGCTCTAGTTTTCACCCTTATGACATTATGGAAAGACGAAAGAAAGGGAGGGTATAAAATTTGATAGAAAAATTATTTAAATGATAAAAAAAATTATTTCAAATTTTTAAAATACGGGGATATTTTGAAAAAGAATGGGAAAAGGAGGACCGCATCCTTATATAGGATTGCCTACGTATCTTGTTTGACAAGAATCAGGTCAGACGTAGTTCGAAATTTAGATTTAGAGAAATTTGAATGATAGTTGAAGACATATGAAGAGTCGGATGACAATTTAAATAAGGATAGTAAACACATAGCACATAATGGTTAATGCATGCGTGACTTAGAATTTTCTAAGATTTGGATAGACACGGACCGAGGATAACCTTATGCAAGAAGGCACGTGGTCTCACGGTAGTAAAACTATCCGCTCAACCGCGTCTTAGCCGACTCTCTATAACAGGTTTTTGAAGAGAATTTGGAGAAGTGCGAAGGCACAACATCCGAGTATAGTGAAAGTGTGTGAAAGTGTGAGATTCCCAAGTGGGGGAAATATGAACGGAATGTCAGTTATATAAAACAGTAACACGTAGCAAGTAATAGCATGCTGAGCAATATATAAAAAAATAAACAGATAGGAAAAGAAAGATAAATGCATAATTTAGAGCTAGAAAATCGTATATAAACAAATAAAGAGGTAAGAAAAGGGATTGACATGGGAGATACTAATTAAATTAGAATAATAAAATAATGGGAAAAAGAAACGGGATATAGCATGATCAAATATTAACAATTAATAAAAAAAACAAGGAGTTAATAATAAAGGAAAAGACCCAAATAGTTCAAAAAATCCCACATAATATACAAAATCGTAATGGTTAGAACCTAAGCATCCCCAGCAGAGTCGCCATGCTGTCGCGCCCCATTTTTCTAGCGAAAAGCGGGATCCGACGTGACAAACTCTTTTTGGGATTTAAAGGGTGAAGAGTCGCCACCTAACGAATTAAGGTGCGTTAGGGCACCATTCTAGACTAATTAAGATTAATTAATTGTTAGCCTATGTCAACCAGAAATTCGGGTAAGGGTTCAGGTTACCTCGAAAGGAAGGTGTTAGGCACCTTTCGAGGTCCACAAATGTGGGTCCCGACCGAATTCATATATTACGTGGGAATTCTATGTGATAAGCAAAAGGTCAATTATTTTTTATTAATTTAATACTAATTCAGTGTTCAAATAAATAAACTAAAACATGCAATAATTATCTAAGTGATAAAGTAGTAAAATATATAAACAGACAATTAGTCGGATAAGCGAGAAGATAGCAGAGACAAGATGATATAATCAAAAGATTTGTTTAAATAATAATGATCCTAAACTACTCCAAATAATTGAACATTCAAAATAAGATAAAGAAAAAGCCGATTTAAAAAAGCCTTTAGACAATGGGTTAATTTTAACCTATTCGGATCAGCGCCCGGCTTATTGACGGATGACAATGTCATATGTTGCATTGTCGTATTCTGCTCGGGTCAACTTACATCATATCCGATTTTTCTACCTACCCACCTAATTTTGATTATTAGTCTTAATGGCGTTCTAAAGAAAGCGGTAAAACTAACGTTTCCTAAAATGCCTACCCGTCCCAACTCAATGTCCAAGAGGCGCCGGACTTACTATTTTGGGTAAGGATCTAGACTTAGAAAATCTTAAACTGCCTACTTAAATTCGAGGTTTACGTCAAACAAAACAAATAGGACTAGCAATTAACACGTAAAGGTTTCAAATATGCCTCTTATTTAATTAAAGTTAATTAGACAGTCAACGTGCTTAAAAGATAATTATTTATTTTACGTAATTGAAACCTATAGGCATGAATTCTAAGCGATAGAGTCCTAATTAACGCACCAAACTTAAACTAAAATGCTAAAGATTAAATTATATATGCCGTAACTTTGTTAAATATGCAATGATGTAATCCAAATGTACAGAAAATTGATTTTTTGGATATGTAGAGGATTTATTAAATATGCAAGAATTTAAATTAATAGCACTGGAAATTATTAAATGTGCAGGAAATTAAAGAAGTGTGTAGAAATTTATTTTAACTTGCAGGAAGTTACATAAAAAATGTACAGAAAAAATTATTTTTAATTTTTTGCAGAAAATTAAATAAAACATGCAGAAATTATTTTTTTAATTTGCAGAAAATTGAATAAAAATGTGCAGAAATTATTTTTTATTGACAGAAAAATTAAATAAAGTGTGCAAAGATTATTTTAACTTGCAGAGTTTTACATAAAATGCGCAACAATTATTTTTTAATTTGTAGAAAATAAAAATGTGCAGAAATTATTTTTTAATTTGCAAACAAAAAATTAAATAAAGTGTGCAAAGATTATTTTACTTTTGCAGAAAATTAACCAATGCACACTGAAAATTAATTGACGTGCTGGAAAGTTATTTTTAGATGCTGAAAATTGTTTCAATAGGCCGGAAATAAATTTTAGATGCTGGAAAAGCTTATTTTAGTGCTAGAAATTGATAGAGTGCTGAAAATTAGATTTAACATGCCAAAAATTAATTAAACATGCTTAAATTAACACTCTTAGAGTTAATCTAATACATCCGAAGGTTAGTTAATGATCCTAAAGCATGATTTCTTAAACGATATAAAAATGACTAATTAACTATCCTAGATTGTTTGCCTAAGTGATAACATAATTTAATTAATACATGCAATTTGTTGAATAATCCTGTAGGCACGGTTTTCTAATCGATAAAATAATCCCCCACCCCATAGCATCCCCAATATTTTATTACATCAAACGTTTATACAATAATTATTACACACCAATTACGAGCATGAAATTAGTTTTGAAAATACAATGAAATCAGGGTGATAAAATTCCTTTGACTTCCCCATCCCGGGCGAACCTTCAATTAGTTCCAAATGTAAGTTACAGTTCCTGTCAGACACAAAATCACATGCAAACAACCATGGAGAACGAAAACCAAGTCACACATACAGGATACATATTATTTCATGTTGGTCATAAAGTAGGTATGCATACTAAAGTTCACATAAATTCTGGACAGAACGTATAAACACACACACAAAAAAAGTTGTTTAAGAGGCTAACCGGTTAGGCAATGAATAGATAATAAATGAGAATAACCAGAGAAATTCCAGGGTCGATCCTCTCAGAGCCAGCAGTAAAGAAACCTCAAGAGTATGTAAATATATTTTTTATAAGGAGTAGTTGTTTGAAAAAAAGAAACCCTTTTGTTTATGTAAGAGAGGAGTCTCCAGTCTGTCAGTGAGGAGCAATCAGTCTCTCCAGAATAGTGAAGAGAGGTTTGGTTTATATAGTCACAATATTGGTGAGAGGGGGAAAATATTCTCAAAATTAATCAAAAGGATTTATTTTCCTTAAAACAGTAAAGTGAATCAATTAGGCCCAAGGCTAATCAAGTTTGCCATAAATAAATAAATAAAGAAAATCTATCTAAACCAAATAAGGATAGGAGAATCAATCAAGCACACAACATATATTAAACTTTGCCATAAATAAACAAGTAAATAATCTGTCCAACCAGGGGAAAAGGAAAATCAATAATTAAAATACAATACAAATGGGGTGTACCGTATATAGTCGAGCAGAATCAATCAAAGGAGGAAAAATATGGTAGAGTCAATTAAAATTTGCCAAAAGGGGTCGAGTATTAGGCTGGTACACTTTTGAAATAAGGAGCAAGGGAAGTCAACTAAAATTAATCAAAACTTACCATAAATATCCTAGCAACAATCGGCTCCAAACTAGCAACTCAAATTGCCATACTGAAAATATGTGAAGCTGTCACAAGTTCATCAAAACCAACTACACATAGATACATTTCAAGCTACCATTTTGACATGTAAAGACTTTTATGCCAGGAAAGAAGCAAGTAAACAACGAAATGAACACATATTGAAGGACAACACTTAATTCGTATAAGGTTTAACCAAGTAAGTATGTAAGTGAGCATACGGATTATAAACACAACATCGTTAATCAAATTATATCTAACATATATTAGAACCAACATGATTGATGAGAATTTCAACATACGACAGCATTCAAACATAGAGGAGCACATTTTCAACTCAACTAATGTTGCTGGTGAATAAAAGTCAAACAATATTGGGTGACAGGTATAGCCGCGATCATACCCGGGATGAACTTTCAAGAATTCGTCCTAAATCGGAGAAGCCAAATCTGGTCGAATGGACCTGAACAAATCAATGAGATCGGCCGCCGATAGCTTGCATGAATTCTTCTTGTCAAAGGGTCTCCGGAGATGTCCTCTTCGTCGGAGCTTTTTTTTTTCGAGGTTCATCGGAGAAGCAAACCTTTTGGGGGTTTTCGAGTTTAAGAGACAGAGATATGAGTAGAGGGAGGATGTCCATGGAGGAGTTCTCCGGTCAGGAGAGAGATAGAGTGGTGCGGCGGCGATGGTGGGAGTTCACCGGCAGCAGCAATGTGGAGGTTGAGAGTGAGAGAGAGGGGATCGGCGACGGCGTGTGCGTAGTCCACCAGTGATGGTGGCACGGCGTCTGTTGTGACGGGAGTTCGTCGGTGATGGAGGTGGCGCTGGTCTTGCGGCGGTGGTCGTGGTGCGGTGATGGAGATGGAGGTATAGTGGTGATTTGGTGGTGCTCTCACCCGAGATGGTGAGAGCTATGGGGTTCGCCGGAGAGAGGAGATGGAGATCGGCGGCGGTAAGTGTTGGTGGGTTCGCCGAAGTGTGAGGGAGATCGGGGTTGAGGGAGGTCAGAGAAGAGAGTGAGGGTTGAGAGAGAATGAAAGGGGCGGCTGGTAGGGGTAGAAAGATTAGGGTTAGGTTTGGTTTTGAATAAAAAGGGAAGAAAAAATAGATTTAATCTCAGCCGTTGATCTATGATCAATGGCTGAGATTTAAAATTGCAAGAATGGTCAAATTAGTTTATTTAAATTGGGTTTAATTGGAGTTGGATTGGAATTTAAAATTGGGCCAAATTAAGCTTAATTTAGGCTAAAATTGACGCGAAATTGAGTACAAATGGCTAGATTTTAAATAAATTGAGAAATTGAATTTAATTAGACTGTTATTTAATAAAATTAGTAAATATATAATAAAATACCAATAAAATTAATCAATGTTATAAAATCATTATGACACGTAATATATCATTTAAAATCAACGACAAAATGATTTGAAATAGAATAGGCATCTATGAATACAAAATTTAATAATAATAATAATAATAATAGACTACGTTTTTGTAAATTATGAGTATGTACATTTGCGAAAATAATTTAATAAATATTTATAAAATATTATATTTAAATTAGTAAATTGTATATTATATAAGAAGAATAAGAATTAAATGCTAAAAATAAATTGCATACTTTAAAAATCATGAATACGAAATGTCAGAATTTATTTGATACCAAAATAGTAGTTAAAAATTCAAAACTAATATTTTTTTTGATAACATAGCAGTCTGGGAGGATATCGGGAGGTCAAAATTGGGTGTCAACACCTACTATTTACAAAGAAATTATAAATGGGAGTAGACCTTGATTTGGATCCCGTAGCTAACGGTGGGTTCGTTAGACCTGGTGCACCTTGTATTTACAGATTACTGTTATAGCCCTCGCTAGTGGAAAGGTAGAACTAGCATACTGTTACTGATTTCCCTCGAGCAGGGACCTACTGATAAGATATTTGACTCCTTTACGAGGGGTTCACTGTTATTGGTTAATTCTTCAAGTATAATGCCACACTTATTACATGATTCATTCTTGGAAACCTCCCAAAGGATAAAAACTTGATATGATAGTATTTGTTGGTTATTACTAAATTGTTAAATTGATTTCTTATATGATGGTTATCATTTTCTGAAAGAGCATCATTTCATGATATTTTTGATTCTCATACGAGCATGTTTTATGACTTGTCTCCAGTAAAACAGTTGTAGTTAAGTGTTATTACTCACTGAGCTAGCGTCTTACTCCTTGCTAATTTTTTGTTTAGAGAACGCAGGCGATGGTGAGGATTTCGTTAGCTAGAGCACTCGAGTTGGCTTATTCCTGGTGAGCCCCACATTTGTTCGCGAGGGCTACACGTTTATTTATTCATTATGGCTCATTATTTGAACTCTTAGAGTCGCTCTTTAGTTATTTCCTCATTAGAGTCATGAGTATTCTTTTATTATTATGGACTTGTGGAGTATTTGATTTCTTCTCATATTTTGGAGATGGATTTCATATTGTTATTTGTTGATGATATTGGTGAATTGTTGGTGTTGATTTGTTGGGCATATTGTTGAATTGTGATACAGGAAAATTTGGATAGGCCTAAAAATAGGGGAAACTCTGCCCGATTTTCTGTAGAATTCTGACGAGGCTTGCTTTGGAGTTTTAACCTCCTTAGCATCTGTCATGGTCCTAATTTGGGATGTGACATGTGGGATGTGTGAGTTTCTGAAAAGTGGGGATAAGTGAGGGAGGTTATAAGATTTGGGTAGGAGTTTTAGGATTAGTAGGGTGGTTTGATAGTTTTAGGTTTGACTTTATCCTCTTTTTTTTGAATTAAAAGTGAAATATAATGACAGAAAGTTTGACTAATTAATTTTTATTATACTAGTATAAAAAAGTTAAATAACTAGAAATAAAATAAATATTTAATGTTAAAAATTGTAAAAGCTTGGAGAGGGTCAAAAATCATGTGTCTACATTTGCCCCTCTTTGTCTTAGAACACGATGAGTTTTTAGACAAAGAAGTAGACAACGAGATAAATTTTGATCCAACCGTTATGTGAAATGAAAAGGAAAAGAAGGAAAAAATGTAATCGAGTCCTGATTTAGGACAACCTACATATCACAGGTTCTAAGGGAATCATGTCACGTGTAGTTCAAGGGGTAAGAAAGGAGGTAGAACATACTGAGATGGAGAGTCGAGTGAGGTCCTATCGAGGTTCCGGTTCGCGTCTCCTATCATTACATAAAATTAAAAATCAAAAGAAGAAAATACAAGAACAAGATCCTATCTATGCAGCTTCTCTCAAAACTTGACTTGAATAATCTTCACTTGAGTCTTGATCTTCGGATGTCATATTGTTTTTCTGGCGAGTGCATTGATCTTGAAGCTTAGATTTGACACTTGAACTTGGAACTTAGAATGTGTCTTTGATGTTCTTTCAAATGACAATCTGAGAACGTTCTTGAATGCTTATTTTATTGACCAATAGTTGAATATAAACTGACGTCAAGATGGCGGGCCACTAAATGCATTTGAAAACTAATTCCTATAGTCATTGAGATTGAACGTCTGGTAAGAGTTGGAACTGTGTCTTTGGACATCAAGATCATGCTTTACTAGGAAAAACCTGCAAGATATCATAAGCAAAAGAAACAAACAAAATTTTTTGCCCCAGTTTTCACTGAAAATATTTTGTGAGTTATTAGCAACTGTAACTTTGAAAAAGATCTCAGACTAGGAAGTATATATCCTAGGAGAAAAATGAAAATAAATGTCTTCGACTAGGAAATATTTATCCTAGGAGACGAATGCAAAATAAATGTCTTCGACTAGGTAATGTTTATCCTAGGAGACGAATGCGAAATAAATGTCTTCGACTAGGTAATGTTTATCCTAAGAGACGAATGAAAAATAATTGTCTACTACTAGGAAATGTTTATCCTAGGAGAAGAATGAAAAAATAACTGTCTACTACTAGAAAATGTTTTTCCTAGAAGACAAATGGAAAAATAAATGTATACTACCAGGAAATGCTTATCCTAGGAGATGAATGAAAAAATAACTGTCTACTACTAGAAAATGTTTATCCTAGGAGAGGAATGAAAAATAAATGTCTACTACTAGGAAATGTTTATCCTAAGAGACGAATGGAAATATAACTGTCTACTTTTAGGAAATGTTTATCCTAGGAGACAAATGGAAAAATAACTGTCTACTTTTAGGAAATATTTATCCTAGGAGACGAATGAGAATAACTGTCTACTACTAGGAAATGTTTATCCTAGGAGACGAATGAAAAAGTAACTGTCTACTACTAGGAAATGTTTGTCCTAGGAGATGACTACAAAATAATTGTCTACTACTAGGAAGTGTTTATCCTAGGAGACGAATGAAAAAAAATAAACGTCTACTACTAGAAAATGTTTATCCTAGGTGACAAATGAAAAAAATAATTGTCTACTACTAGGAGATGTTTATCCTAGGACATGAATGAAAAAATAATTGTCTACTACTAGAAAATGTTTATCCTAGGAAACGAGTGCAAAATAATTGTCTACTACTAGGAAATGTTTATCCTAGGAAACGAGTGCAAAATAATTGTCTACTACTAGGAAATGTTTATCCTAGGAGACAAATAAAAAAATAATTGTCTACTACTAGGAGATGTTTATCCTAGGAGACAAATGCAAAAATAACTGTCTACTACTAGAAAATATTTATCCTAGGAGATAGATGAAAAAAATAACAACTATATGCATGAAATAGAGAAAGAGTGAGAGGTTTTGCTGTAAACTTATTTGCAAGCTCAAATATCTGAAATCTCCTTCACAGCAACAAAATTGCCCCTATTTTAGAAATAGAAAGAAAAATTGTGAGTTTCAAAATAGTGGTAGGTTTGTGGTCTTGGCTCTGAGCGTAGAAGGTTTTTTTTTTTTTTTTTGTTACCGTGTTCGACCTTGACTTCAATTAGGCAAATTGTGCTTGTTGCTTAAACAGCCTCATTGAATAACCTCTAATTGAAGATTTCAGACCCCAATATCTGTCGTATTGGCCTTGTTCTACGAACACTGAATCTTGTATCCATTCTCAAACTTGTCAACCACAACAAACTATGGTGCATATCATTCCTTCTCCAATCATATTACATTTGATGTGCTGGCCAGACTTTGCTTTGGAAATTGAAAAACTAATAACAAATTTTGAAATCATTTCTTGCTTGGTTTAACAAAGACTGACTCAAAGAAAACTGAAAAGAATAAAGTGATCAAAAAAGGAGTATTTGACAAAAAAATATCTCTTTAGAAAACAAGAAGAAAGAAAGAAAAGACTCCTTTAAACGTGATATTCACCTCTAGCAATCGTGACATGCATTTTGAATTAAATGTCCTGATTTATCAATCCAATTTGAACTTTATTCTTTTTGAATATTCAGACTTTGAAGTCATACTTCTAAGTTGCGACCTTTGCATTAGAATCTCAACATTCAAGTGACTAGTGGTGCCATAAAGAGTTTTCACCAACAAGTCTCTCTAATTTATAGCTCTCACTCACCATCGTCTTATGATGCCTGCGAGGATTTTCACCAATAAGACTCTCTTATTTTCACTTTCTCTCAATTCAATGATGCCTTGTGGTGCTGTGAAACCCTCTCTGATAAGACTCTCTTATGACATTGCTCTTCATGATAATCAACACTTAAAGAATGTTTGACTTGTCATTCTTAAAAATTGATCAGAAGGTCTTTATTTAGACTGTAACGTGGCTTTTGGACATGGTTACAAAGAAAGAGATGGCATGACGGCTCAAGGATAACACACACATATAATGGGGGTTAAGACTTTTATATATATATATATATATATATTTGGCCCCAGTTTCTGTAACTGAAAATTTTCAGGACTTTTCTTGGTTGGATTGAACCCCAAGATAGGGCTGCCTACGTATCTCGTCAAAGCAAGAATCAGGTCAAACGTAGTTCAGGAAGTTTTTATTATTATTATTTATTTTTCTTTTACTCTTTTTCTCTATCTCTTTTTGGAATTTTCTGATTTTTTAATTTTTTTTGAAGCTTTTCTCGAACCTTTTCTGACTCTATATATTCCAAAAGAGGGATATGAAGAAACAAAAATACAATTAAGGCTCAAAAGGGTTAGCAAAGGATGACACAGTGTTTGAATAGCAAAATAAAATGCCTTTATCATCTCATTCTTAATAATGATGCATACAAGCATGCACTTAAGAATCCGAAGTGAAAATCACAACAACCATACTGATGAACATTTGTGCCACTTTGTTTTTCATGATTGTCCATTATAAATCTCCATTTAGGCAATATCTTCTTCACAATAGATGATACATGTCGATTTATATCGAACTTGTCTTATGGTTTGTTTCGTATTATTGAACAATTTCAAATTGCTAACGTCAAAATGTTTCAGTCCTCCAATTTTTGTCAAATGCTTATCTGTCATTTTTAACTCTCTTGGTGTATTCATTCCGTGACTAGATAGTATTTTAAGATTTGTCCAAAAATTCTGCATGCATATCATGTCACTAAAGCTAAAATAAAAAAAAAATACATACAAAGAGTGCTAACTAGAATATAAAATTGCATTTCATTGAGTAAAGATAGAAAGGTATGACAACAAGATAACCAAACTGAACTCTAGGTTACGACCCTGAAATAACCCAAACAACCAATTACGACAAGACTCACTAAACAAATAAAATAAATGGATAGGAGGGTTTGACTCAACAAACAAACAAAACAAAACCTAAATTGCATAATAGCAATGACGAAAAAATATACTACCAATACACTATTTCTAGAGAAGAAAGGAGTGACTTTCTAATTACCAAGCTTGACATCTCAGCCACTAGTTTGCACATCCGCATTAGTGGAGCCTCCATCAATTTTAGTTGCCTTTTCTTGAGAATTGAGAGAAATGCTACATTCTTTTTCATCACATATCATCTCAATGAAGTGTACGTCATTATTTGCTGGCAGAGGATTCTCAATAATGTTTAGGGAATCACTGCCTTGAACTACAATCATGTTTTCCTGAATCATCCCTTTCATTTTTTTTTCAAAGAGCGACATTCTTCAGTACTGTGCCCTGGAGCATCAGAATGGTATTCACAACGTACAGCAGGATTGAAAACTTTTGAATATGGATCTGCATGATTCTGAGGGATAGTTCCTATCATGTTCAAATTTTTTAATTTCTTGAACAAGCTTTCATAAGACTCTCTAATTAGTGTGAAATTATCCCTAGGCCCATGATTTCCTCCATATTCCTACCTTGAACGGGGGTTGTAGGGGGCTCGAACATTGGAGAATAGGGATGAGGATTTCGATATGTTGGTGCACGCTATTGGAATAGATTGATGGTTGGACGTATGGTTGTGCATTATAGACTGGATACTGAGATGGGACGACAGAGTATTGAAGGTCTTGCATGATCATCGCTACATCATTATTTTTCTTCTTAACCCCAAAGTGTCCTGAACCATTCTGAATTGCTTGAGTTGTGGCCTGAAGGGCTACTTGACTTACAATTTTCCAGACTTGATGCCATTTTCAACCATTTCTCCAATTTTTATTACTTCAGCAGGTGATTAAAGTAATCAAACTTTTGTGCTTGAAGGAAAAAATCAATCATCTCTGTCTCTTTCATTAGAGGCTTGACCCTAGTATCTAGCTCTCTCCACCTAATAGCATATTCACGAAAATTTTCAGTGGTCTTTTTCCTCATGTTTACAAGTATGGTAAGATCTGGAACTATGTCAATATTATATTGAAATTGCTGGGTAAAATCTCGAGCCATGTCATCCCAAACATACCAACGAGAGATATCTTGATCGATAAACCATTCTGAAGCTATCTCCGCAGACTCTCTCCAAAGTAAGCCATAAGTAGCTCTTCTTTTCCCCCTGCTCCTCTTAGTTGATTGCAAAACCTTTTCAAATGACCCAATGGATCACTATGACCTTCGTACTTTTCAAACTTTAGGGAGGCAAGTGGACATTGGGGAACATGTACAAATCCTTGTAAGAAACACTCTTTATTCCTCCTAGTCCTTACATGTTTCTCATGTTTTGCTCCAAACTTCTCATTTTCCTAGACATCTCTTCTTGTTCCTCATTTCTAGTAGTTTTTTTTATCACAATAGGGGAACTATGCTGATGAACAGGATAGTAGGAGTCTGGGACTTTAAAAGTAGCTTCAGAGGGATAGAATTGATCCTGATGTGGCTCACTTTGGACTTTTGTATCAGTGTCGGTTGAGGGCCTGTAGTAGTTTGTACCGCGGGAATAAAAAGTGGGTTATTTGTGAGGGACACATTTTGGGGGCGTGTGGCTGAGGTCCCAACCATGCTATACATATAAGGATGTGGTGAAAACCCGTGAGGACAAATTGGATCACTTGTTTGAGCCCAAGTGGAAATTGGAACATTCATGTCTGAAAGTCCATGGATTGAAGAGGGTAGTGCTTGTCCATTCACCCAGGCCTGGTACATTTCAGCCATTTGTTCTCTTAATAACATTATCTCCTCCACTGATGCAGATTCCTGTGGAATCAACAGATTTTGTGCTTCTTCATTATCAGACTCTATACCATCTTGGTGGTTCATCTTGCCTTTTCCTTTGGACCTGGTGTTAATACCTAAAAATTTCTTTTTTTTCTAAGAAACTGTTATAAAAGTTGGAGAAAAAGTTACTATCTTCTGTTTCACTAACCTGCCTAAAGTCGGTCAACAATCAAATGGGCCTTCCAAATAAATGTCAAAGAGCACATAAGATGCACATGTTGGTCATAGAAAAAGGGACACCTGTCCTAGACGGACCCGGCCCCTGTACCGAGTCTAGCTAAGTCAAATGCACATGATACAGATAAAGCAGAGCCTATAGGGATAAACATGGCTGAGTTTCAGTTCTACTAGGTTTAACCTGATGGAGATAGGGGTCTAGACTGGCTTACCCGAGAGGACACTCGAGTTGGGGAGGGGCAACTTGTTCAGTAGCAGTGCTATTCTTCCTTCATTGCTAGTCCAAACCCTGCCTAACATATGTGACTAATAATCCTTCACCAGGTGCCTTGGTACTTTGGCTTTATCTCAAAAAGAAAGTAGGATGAATGCTCTGCATTCCTTATATCCTATATTTTAGAGACTCAGAGGGGTGCGCAAGAGAAGAGAGTTTATAATACAATTCAACAACATCAAAGTGATAAAAGAGAGACAAGTAGCATGTTAGGCCAACAAAAACAATATCCAAATAATTAAAGCAAGTATAAGTCAATATCATAAAGCTCAAATTCTAGTTAATCCCCAGCAGAGTTGCCAGAGATGTCACACCCCCTTTTCGGGTCAAAGGGTTTTTCCAATTGAAGTGACAGTTTTGAATAGGGATTATTTTTATTTACAGAGTCGCCACTTGAAATTGAGTTATGGTGTTCCAAGTCACCTTTTTGAATCTCTAATCAAAAGGAAATGACTCTCTATTGGTCTGCAAAAATAGAAGACCGGGTAATGAATCTGTTGACCGAGGGAAAGGTATGAAGCACCCCTCGAGTCCCGTGGTTCTAGCATGGTCACTTTTATCAACTTATACTTAACTTAAACTATTTTGGATAAATCTATTTGTAGGCCTTGATTCGATCGTTTTAATGTTGAACGTGCCTAAAGCTTATCTAACATTAAAGTCATTGGTTTCGTTTCTTGTAAACTCGAGACCCTTTTCCTTATCCATTTTTTTTCTTTTCACTCTTTTCTTTCAAATTTGCAACGAGTCTTGGATTAGTCCGCAACTCGCCTCGCTCCCTTGCAAATGGGTTTTAATTCATCTCTTTTATTTTTTCAATATCAACGGGTCTTGAATAAATACGCAATCCATCTCACTCAAGCTCACACTAATAATAAAGAAATATTAAATTGGGGCCATGGATTTCAACCATAGGCCTAAGAGCATTAATTCGGTAGTTTAATTAGAGATTCAAAGGTCGCAACCAAATAAACTTAAACCGCAATAATTAAAATTCTTAACAACCATAAGCCCACACATGATACCCAATCAAACACCATATGTCCATTCAAGTGAGGAGAATGACATGAACACAAGGGATCCGGGCAGCAGTCCAAGTAACCACATATAGGCTCCAACACTTTAATTAACAAAATAAATCACGTGATTAAGGCATGAGTATAAATATCCCTGGAAACAGTTTTGGCAAGCTTCCATTATTCAAATTGAGCTTGTCATAAAATAATATAATTGCGTCTCATTTACTCAAACACGTACAGTGATCTAATGCACAAACACACAACTACTGGACATTATTCATTAATAGGAACATGCATATAGTTCCATATTATATAAAAATCCTAAACTTTATATAACTAAAAGATGTAAACTTTCATATTTCCACAAAACAGCAACTAAAAATGATAACTTTTAGATCATATATTTCACCATATACTTTAATTAGTTTCTGTTTAAGCAAACTAGTTAGGGGGTAATGAACATTTAAGAGAAAAATAAATACTAAAAGAACGAAATTTTAAACCAAGGAAAGAAAATTATTGCTCGAAGCTTCTTCTTAAAATGGTGATCATGTGTGAAAAAGGCTTCATCAAATAGACTAACTTAAACATCTATCTACTAAGAATGAGGCAGAAAACAAACATGTCGTATTTGTGCAACAAAATCAGTGGCAAAATACTTTACTTCCAAAAGGAAGAATAAACCATTTCTTCATTTTTAGTGGTAATCATTTATGCATATATTAATTTAAACTATTTGTAGATCAACTTAATTAACTTTTAAAGTTATCTCCTCTTAATATTTGAGAATAGTCTAATTTAATTAATGTTAATTCAATATAGTAGACAAACTACAAATAAAGATATATAGCGAGAAATTCACATAAATAATAAACTTTCCATACCGAAGAATATATGAAACCATTTAAGCAACCTTTTTCATACTTTGGTTCACAATAAAAACTTATAATATAAATAATGCAGGATCGAATAAGAACCTGTGTGATGAACTAAACGAAAGTAAGAATAGGAATGCCGTCACCGAAAACTCAAAACGGAGGCCAAAGCTCGAACTTCAACTCCCGAACGTTTAAGAATACCCTATTTTTCTTTGTCTCTCTCACTCATTATCTCTCACCTTATATTTTTTTGTTGCTTTCTCTCTAACTCTATCTTTCTGTGTTGCCCTTGATCTTTCACTTTTTCTCTAGGTGTTGTAGTTGTTGTTTTTTCCTTCGTCCGTTACTCTTTTTTTTTTCTCAATCCTCCTCTCTATCTTTCTGTCTCTTTTTTCTTAGTGTGTTCTCCTCTGTTTTTCTCTCGTACCTTACTGTTTTTCTATCTGTTTTTTCTCTTCGTTACTCTTCTTTTTTTCTCTATCTCTTTCTCTTTTTTCTCTTATCTTTCTATACTTTTTTTCTAAGTCTTCTCATCCCCTTGTATGTAGTCCATGTGTGTATTAATATAGGGGTGTGCATGTGTGTTTTTGTGATGTAGTGAGAGGGAGAGAGTTTTAGGTATACGTCTATTGGGAAGTTGAGCTATTATTAACAGGCAAGTAAGAAGGTTACGGTCAAAGGAGATTGCATCTGTGAAAGTCTTATGGAGAAATCATACCAAAGAAGAAGCTACTTGGGATACGGAAAATGACATGCGATTCAAGTATCCTCACTTGTTCCAGTCTTCAGGTACACACTTATTTTTAAATTTGGGGACCTAATTTCTTAAGGTGGGGAGAATGTAATACCCTACATTAAATAAGGGCTTATAAGTAATTGACCAAAATAATTAACCATAAAAAGTTAAATGGTCCTAATTACCAAAGAGGAAAAAAAAAGATGAATGGGCTTTGGCCCAAGGATAATCCTGGCAGCCAAGCATAAAGAAAAAAAAGGAAGAGAAGGGTTTAAAGTGGGGTTTTCAAATGTACAGCAACCAAAAAAACCAAGGGAAAAGAAAGAGAAGAAGAGAAGGTAGGTGGAAGATTACGTAGCTTGTGACCATATCAACGATAGTTGAGAATTTTTGAGACTTGTACATTTACAGGTAACAATTAAACTTTTATGTGAATTTCATTCTTTTGGATTTCTTAGTATTTGTCCTCTGTTTGAAGAATTTCCTGGGACTTTGGAAAAAAATACAAGAAAAAGTGATTTGGAGATGAAATTGTTATGGACATAACTACTAATAAATTGGGTTTCACTACTAAAGAATACTTCAATGACTAAAGGAATGTTGTTCCACGTTGAGAAATTATAGATTGGTCTTAAGTTATTCCTAATGTGAATAAATATATTGATATAATCTAGTGTGTAAAGTGAAAACTGGCTAGGTGTCTTAATTCAGTTATGCATCAATCCAAAGAAAAATGAGTTGTTAACACAAGTTTGATATGATGTGATTATAGATTCGATCGAGGGAAGTCATTTTATTTGTTTGAGGTGAAGAGTTTGGTATTTCGACAAGTGTACTGTGAGTAGTAATCTTACCATGATTTGTTGTTTCATAACTTGCATAGTTTATACATGATTTTTAAGAACGATATTACTGAATGTTTTGAAATTGCACGTGGGACAAGTTTTTTACTTGATATGATACTGAAATAGTTATTTGAGTTGTTCTCACTGTTTTAAGACATATTTACCCTTATTTGATATATGATTACTGCTATTGTGAAGGTTCTTCACTGACTTGATAAATAAGTATTTTGACATGTATTGTTTTGTACAAGTTTATATGCAATATGATTTGATATAAACTTAAATGCCCTGTACTATTTTGAAAATGCTTTTGTATGAGTACCTACTATTTACAAAGAAATTATAAATGGGAGTAGACCTTGATTTGGATCCCGTAGCTAACGGTGGGTTCGTTAGACCTGGTGCACCTTGTATTTACAGATTACTGTTATAGCCCTCGCTAGTGGAAAGGTAGAACTAGCATACTGTTACTGATTTCCCTCGAGCAGGGACCTACTGATAAGATATTTGACTCCTTTACGAGGGGTTCACTGTTATTGGTTAATTCTTCAAGTATAATGCCACACTTATTACATGATTCATTCTTGGAAACCTCCCAAAGGATAAAAACTTGATATGATAGTATTTGTTGGTTATTACTAAATTGTTAAATTGATTTCTTATATGATGGTTATCATTTTCTGAAAGAGCATCATTTCATGATATTTTTTGATTCTCATACGAGCATGTTTTATGACTTGTCTCCAGTAAAACAGTTGTAGTTAAGTGTTATTACTCACTGAGCTAGCGTCTCACTCCTTGCTAATTTTTTTTTTAGAGAACGCAGGCGATGGTGAGGATTTCGTTAGCTAGAGCACTCGAGTTGGCTTATTCCTGGTGAGCCCCACATTTGTTCGCGAGGGCAGCACGTTTATTTATTCATTATGGCTCATTATTTGAACTCTTAGAGTCGCTCTTTAGTTATTTCCTCATTAGAGCCATGAGTATTCTTTCATTATTATGGACTTGTGGAGTATTTGATTTCTTCTCATATTTTGGAGATGGATTTCATATTGTTATTTGTTGATGATATTGGTGAATTGTTGGTGTTGATTTGTTGGGCATATTGTTGAATTGTGATACAGGAAAATTTGGATAGGCCTAAAAATAGGGGAAACTTTGCCCGATTTTCTGTAGAATTCTGACGAGGCTTGCTTTGGAGTTTTAACCTCCTTAGCATCTGTCATGGTCCTAATTTGGGATGTGACATGTGGGATGTGTGAGTTTCTGAAAAGTGGGGATGAGTGAGGGAGGTTATAAGATTTGGGTAGGAGTTTTAGGATTAGTAGGGTGGTTTGATAGTTTTAGGTTTGACTTTATCCTCTTTTTTTTGAATTAAAAGTGAAATATAATGACAGAAAGTTTGACTAATTAATTTTTATTATACTAGTATAAAAAAGTTAAATAACTAGAAATAAAATAAATATTTAATGTTAAAAATTGTAAAAGCTTGGAGAGCGTCAAAAATCATGTGTCTACATTTGCCCCTCTTTGTCTTAGAACACGATGAGTTTTTAGACAAAGAAGTAGACAACGAGATAAATTTTGATCCGACCGTTATGTGAAATGAAAAGGAAAAGAAGGAAAAAATGTAATCGAGTCCTGATTTAGGACAACCTACATATCACAGGTTCTAAGGGAATCATGTCACGTGTAGTTCAAGGGGTAAGAAAGGAGGTAGAACATACTGAGATGGAGAGTCGAGTGAGGTCCTATCGAGGTTCCGGTTCGCGTCTCCTATCATTACATAAAATTAAAAATCAAAAGAAGAAAATACAAGAACAAGATCCTATCTATGCAGCTTCTCTCAAAACTTGACTTGAATAATCTTCACTTGAGTCTTGATCTTCGGATGTCATATTGTTTTTCTGGCGAGTGCATTGATCTTGAAGCTTAGATTTGACACTTGAACTTGGAACTTAGAATGTGTCTTTGATGTTCTTTCAAATGACAATCTGAGAACGTTCTTGAATGCTTATTTTATTGACCAATAGCTGAATATAAACTGACGTCAAGATGGCGGGCCACTAAATGCATTTGAAAACTAATTCCTATAGTCATTGAGATTGAACGTCTGGTAAGAGTTGGAACTGTGTCTTTGGACATCAAGATCATGCTTTACTAGGAAAAACCTGCAAGATATCATAAGCAAAAGAAACAAACAAAAATTTTTGCCCCAGTTTTCACTGAAAATATTTTGTGAGTTATTAGCAACTGTAACTTTGAAAAAGATCTCAGACTAGGAAGTATATATCCTAGGAGAAAAATGAAAATAAATGTCTTCGACTAGGAAATATTTATCCTAGGAGACGAATGCAAAATAAATGTCTTCGACTAGGTAATGTTTATCCTAGGAGACGAATGAAAAATAATTGTCTACTACTAGGAAATGTTTATCCTAGGAGAAGAATGAAAAAATAACTGTCTACTACTAGAAAATGTTTTTCCTAGAAGACAAATGGAAAAATAAATGTATACTACCAGGAAATGCTTATCCTAGGAGATGAATG
Organism: Capsicum rhomboideum; assembly: GCA_031232105.1. Taxonomy (NCBI): domain Eukaryota; kingdom Viridiplantae; phylum Streptophyta; class Magnoliopsida; order Solanales; family Solanaceae; genus Capsicum; species Capsicum rhomboideum. Next base: position 47,190,784 of record CP124712.1, on the reverse strand, counting down.
AAAAAATAACTGTCTACTACTAGAAAATGTTTATCCTAGGAGAGGAATGAAAAATAAATGTCTACTACTAGGAAATGTTTATCCTAAGAGACGAATGGAAATATAACTGTCTACTTTTAGGAAATGTTTATCCTAGGAGACAAATGGAAAAATAACTGTCTACTTTTAGGAAATGTTTATCCTAGGAGACGAATGAGAATAACTGTCTACTACTAGGAAATGTTTATCCTAGGAGACGAATGAAAAAGTAACTGTCTACTACTAGGAAATGTTTGTCCTAGGAGATGACTACAAAATAATTGTCTACTACTAGGAAGTGTTTATCCTAGGAGACGAATGAAAAAAAATAAACGTCTACTACTAGAAAATGTTTATCCTAGGTGACAAATGAAAAAAATAATTGTCTACTACTAGGAGATGTTTATCCTAGGACATGAATGAAAAAATAATTGTCTACTACTAGAAAATGTTTATCCTAGGAAACGAGTGCAAAATAATTGTCTACTACTAGGAAATGTTTATCCTAGGAAACGAGTGCAAAATAATTGTCTACTACTAGGAAATGTTTATCCTAGGAGACAAATAAAAAAATAATTGTCTACTACTAGGAGATGTTTATCCTAGGAGACAAATGCAAAAATAACTGTCTACTACTAGAAAATATTTATCCTAGGAGATAGATGAAAAAAATAACAACTATATGCATGAAATAGAGAAAGAGTGAGAGGTTTTGCTGTAAACTTATTTGCAAGCTCAAATATCTGAAATCTCCTTCACAGCAACAAAATTGCCCCTATTTTAGAAATAGAAAGAAAAATTGTGAGTTTCATAATAGTGGTAGGTTTGTGGTCTTGGCTCTGAGCGTAGAAGGTTTTTTGTTTTTTTTTTGTTACCGTGTTCGACCTTGACTTCAATTAGGCAAATTGTGCTTGTTGCTTAAACAGCCTCATTGAATAACCTCTAATTGAAGATTTCAGACCCCAATATCTGTCGTATTGGCCTTGTTCTACGAACACTGAATCTTGTATCCATTCTCAAACTTGTCAACCACAACAAACTATGGTGCATATCATTCCTTCTCCAATCATATTACATTTGATGTGCTGGCCAGACTTTGCTTTGGAAATTCAAAAAACTAATAACAAATTTTGAAATCATTTCTTGCTTGGTTTAACAAAGACTGACTCAAAGAAAACTGAAAAGAATAAAGTGATCAAAAAAGGAGTATTTGACAAAAAAATATCTCTTTAGAAAACAAGAAGAAAGAAAGAAAAGACTCCTTTAAACGTGATATTCACCTCTAGCAATCGTGACATGCATTTTGAATTAAATGTCCTGATTTATCAATCCAATTTGAACTTTATTCTTTTTGAATATTCAGACTTTGAAGTCATACTTCTAAGTTGCGACCTTTGCATTAGAATCTCAACATTCAAGTGACTAGTGGTGCCATAAAGGGTTTTCACCAACAAGTCTCTCTAATTTATAGCTCTCACTCACCATCGTCTTATGATGCCTGCGAGGATTTTCACCAATAAGACTCTCTTATTTTCACTTTCTCTCAATTCAATGATGCCTTGTGGTGCTGTGAAACCCTCTCTGATAAGACTCTCTTATGACATTGCTCTTCATGATAATCAACACTTAAAGAATGTTTGACTTGTCATTCTTAAAAATTGATCAGAAGGTCTTTATTTAGACTGTAACGTGGCTTTTGGACATGGTTACAAAGAAAGAGATGGCATGACGGCTCAAGGATAACACACACATATAATGGGGGTTAAGACTTTTATATATATATATATATATATATATTTGGCCCCAGTTTCTGTAACTGAAAATTTTTAGGACTTTTCTTGGTTGGATTGAACCCCAAGATAGGGCTGCCTACGTATCTCGTCAAAGCAAGAATCAGGTCAAACGTAGTTCAGGAAGTTTTTATTATTATTATTTATTTTTCTTTTACTCTTTTTCTCTATCTCTTTTTGGAATTTTCTGATTTTTTAATTTTTTTTGAAGCTTTTCTCGAACCTTTTCTGACTCTATATATTCCAAAAGAGGGATATGAAGAAACAAAAATACAATTAAGGCTCAAAAGGGTTAGCAAAGGATGACACAGTGTTTGAATAGCAAAATAAAATGCCTTTATCATCTCATTCTTAATAATGATGCATACAAGCATGCACTTAAGAATCCGAAGTGAAAATCACAACAACCATACTGATGAACATTTGTGCCACTTTGTTTTTCATGATTGTCCATTATAAATCTCCATTTAGGCAATATCTTCTTCACAATAGATGATACATGTCGATTTATATCGAACTTGTCTTATGGTTTGTTTCGTATTATTGAACAATTTCAAATTGCTAACGTCAAAATGTTTCAGTCCTCCAATTTTTGTCAAATGCTTATCTGTCATTTTTAACTCTCTTGGTGTATTCATTCCGTGACTAGATAGTATTTTAAGATTTGTCCAAAAATTCTGCATGCATATCATGTCACTAAAGCTAAAATAAAAAAAAAATACATACAAAGAGTGCTAACTAGAATATAAAATTGCATTTCATTGAGTAAAGATAGAAAGGTATGACAACAAGATAACCAAACTGAACTCTAGGTTACGACCCTGAAATAACCCAAACAACCAATTACGACAAGACTCACTAAACAAATAAAATAAATGGATAGGAGGGTTTGACTCAACAAACAAACAAAACAAAACCTAAATTGCATAATAGCAATGACGAAAAAATATACTACCAATACACTATTTCTAGAGAAGAAAGGAGTGACTTTCTAATTACCAAGCTTGACATCTCAGCCACTAGTTTGCACATCCGCATTAGTGGAGCCTCCATCAATTTTAGTTGCCTTTTCTTGAGAATTGAGAGAAATGCTACATTCTTTTTCATCACATATCATCTCAATGAAGTGTACGTCATTATTTGCTGGCAGAGGATTCTCAATAATGTTTAGGGAATCACTGCCTTGAACTACAATCATGTTTTCCTGAATCATCCCTTTCATTTTTTTTTCAAAGAGCGACATTCTTCAGTACTGTGCCCTGGAGCATCAGAATGGTATTCACAACGTACAGCAGGATTGAAAACTTTTGAATATGGATCTGCATGATTCTGAGGGATAGTTCCTATCATGTTCAAATTTTTTAATTTCTTGAACAAGCTTTCATAAGACTCTCTAATTAGTGTGAAATTATCCCTAGGCCCATGATTTCCTCCATATTCCTACCTTGAACGGGGGTTGTAGGGGGCTCGAACATTGGAGAATAGGGATGAGGATTTCGATATGTTGGTGCACGCTATTGGAATAGATTGATGGTTGGACGTATGGTTGTGCATTATAGACTGGATACTGAGATGGGACGACAGAGTATTGAAGGTCTTGCATGATCATCGCTACATCATTATTTTTCTTCTTAACCCCAAAGTGTCCTGAACCATTCTGAATTGCTTGAGTTGTGGCCTGAAGGGCTACTTGACTTACAATTTTCCAGACTTGATGCCATTTTCAACCATTTCTCCAATTTTTATTACTTCAGCAGGTGATTAAAGTAATCAAACTTTTGTGCTTGAAGGAAAAAATCAATCATCTCTGTCTCTTTCATTAGAGGCTTGACCCTAGTATCTAGCTCTCTCCACCTAATAGCATATTCACGAAAATTTTCAGTGGTCTTTTTCCTCATGTTTACAAGTATGGTAAGATCTGGAACTATGTCAATATTATATTGAAATTGCTGGGTAAAATCTCGAGCCATGTCATCCCAAACATACCAACGAGAGATATCTTGATCGATAAACCATTCTGAAGCTATCTCCGCAGACTCTCTCCAAAGTAAGCCATAAGTAGCTCTTCTTTTCCCCCTGCTCCTCTTAGTTGATTGCAAAACCTTTTCAAATGACCCAATAGATCACTATGACCTTCGTACTTTTCAAACTTTAGGGAGGCAAGTGGACATTGGGGAACATGTACAAATCCTTGTAAGAAACACTCTTTATTCCTCCTAGTCCTTACATGTTTCTCATGTTTTGCTCCAAACTTCTCATTTTCCTAGACATCTCTTCTTGTTCCTCATTTCTAGTAGTTTTTTTTATCACAATAGGGGAACTATGCTGATGAACAGGATAGTAGGAGTCTGGGACTTTAAAAGTAGCTTCAGAGGGATAGAATTGATCCTGATGTGGCTCACTTTGGACTTTTGTATCAGTGTCGGTTGAGGGCCTGTAGTAGTTTGTACCGCGGGAATAAAAAGTGGGTTATTTGTGAGGGACACATTTCGGGGGCGTGTGGCTGAGGTCCCAACCATGCTATACATATAAGGATGTGGTGAAAACCCGTGAGGACAAATTGGATCACTTGTTTGAGCCCAAGTGGAAATTGGAACATTCATGTCTGAAAGTCCATGGATTGAAGAGGGTAGTGCTTGTCCATTCACCCAGGCCTGGTACATTTCAGCCATTTGTTCTCTTAATAACATTATCTCCTCCACTGATGCAGATTCCTGTGGAATCAACAGATTTTGTGCTTCTTCATTATCAGACTCTATACCATCTTGGTGGTTCATCTTGCCTTTTCCTTTGGACCTGGTGTTAATACCTAAAAATTTCTTTTTTTTCTAAGAAACTGTTATAAAAGTTGGAGAAAAAGTTACTATCTTCTGTTTCACTAACCTGCCTAAAGTCGGTCAACAATCAAATGGGCCTTCCAAATAAATGTCAAAGAGCACATAAGATGCACATGTTGGTCATAGAAAAAGGGACACCTGTCCTAGACGGACCCGGCCCCTGTACCGAGTCTAGCTAAGTCAAATGCACATGATACAGATAAAGCAGAGCCTATAGGGATAAACATGGCTGAGTTTCAGTTCTACTAGGTTTAACCTGATGGAGATAGGGGTCTAGACTGGCTTACCCGAGAGGACACTCGAGTTGGGGAGGGGCAACTTGTTCAGTAGCAGTGCTATTCTTCCTTCATTGCTAGTCCAAACCCTGCCTAACATATGTGACTAATAATCCTTCACCAGGTGCCTTGGTACTTTGGCTTTATCTCAAAAAGAAAGTAGGATGAATGCTCTGCATTCCTTATATCCTATATTTTAGAGACTCAGAGGGGTGCGCAAGAGAAGAGAGTTTATAATACAATTCAACAACATCAAAGTGATAAAAGAGAGACAAGTAGCATGTTAGGCCAACAAAAACAATATCCAAATAATTAAAGCAAGTATAAGTCAATATCATAAAGCTCAAATTCTAGTTAATCCCCAGCAGAGTTGCCAGAGATGTCACACCCCCTTTTCGGGTCAAAGGGTTTTTCCAATTGAAGTGACAGTTTTGAATAGGGATTATTTTTATTTACAGAGTCGCCACTTGAAATTGAGTTATGGTGTTCCAAGTCACCTTTTTGAATCTCTAATCAAAAGGAAATGACTCTCTATTGGTCTGCAAAAATAGAAGACCGGGTAATGAATCTGTTGACCGAGGGAAAGGTATGAAGCACCCCTCGAGTCCCGTGGTTCTAGCATGGTCACTTTTATCAACTTATACTTAACTTAAACTATTTTGGATAAATCTATTTGTAGGCCTTGATTCGATCGTTTTAATGTTGAACGTGCCTAAAGCTTATCTAACATTAAAGTCATTGGTTTCGTTTCTTGTAAACTCGAGACCCTTTTCCTTATCCATTTTTTTTCTTTTCACTCTTTTCTTTCAAATTTGCAACGAGTCTTGGATTAGTCCGCAACTCACCTCGCTCCCTTGCAAATGGGTTTTAATTCATCTCTTTTATTTTTTCAATATCAACGGGTCTTGAATAAATACGCAATCCATCTCACTCAAGCTCACACTAATAATAAAGAAATATTAAATTGGGGCCATGGATTTCAACCATAGGCCTAAGAGCATTAATTCGGTAGTTTAATTAGAGATTCAAAGGTCGCAACCAAATAAACTTAAACCGCAATAATTAAAATTCTTAACAACCATAAGCCCACACATGATACCCAATCAAACACCATATGTCCATTCAAGTGAGGAGAATGACATGAACACAAGGGATCCGGGCAGCAGTCCAAGTAACCACATATAGGCTCCAACACTTTAATTAACAAAATAAATCACGTGATTAAGGCATGAGTATAAATATCCCTGGAAACAGTTTTGGCAAGCTTCCATTATTCAAATTGAGCTTGTCATAAAATAATATAATTGCGTCTCATTTACTCAAACACGTACAGTGATCTAATGCACAAACACACAACTACTGGACATTATTCATTAATAGGAACATGCATATAGTTCCATATTATATAAAAATCCTAAACTTTATATAACTAAAAGATGTAAACTTTCATATTTCCACAAAACAGCAACTAAAAATGATAACTTTTAGATCATATATTTCACCATATACTTTAATTAGTTTCTGTTTAAGCAAACTAGTTAGGGGGTAATGAACATTTAAGAGAAAAATAAATACTAAAAGAACGAAATTTTAAACCAAGGAAAGAAAATTATTGCTCGAAGCTTCTTCTTAAAATGGTGATCATGTGTGAAAAAGGCTTCATCAAATAGACTAACTTAAACATCTATCTACTAAGAATGAGGCAGAAAACAAACATGTCGTATTTGTGCAACAAAATCAGTGGCAAAATACTTTACTTCCAAAAGGAAGAATAAACCATTTCTTCATTTTTAGTGGTAATCATTTATGCATATATTAATTTAAACTATTTGTAGATCAACTTAATTAACTTTTAAAGTTATCTCCTCTTAATATTTGAGAATAGTCTAATTTAATTAATGTTAATTCAATATAGTAGACAAACTACAAATAAAGATATATAGCGAGAAATTCACATAAATAATAAACTTTCCATACCGAAGAATATATGAAACCATTTAAGCAACCTTTTTCATACTTTGGTTCACAATAAAAACTTATAATATAAATAATGCAGGATCGAATAAGAACCTGTGTGATGAACTAAACGAAAGTAAGAATAGGAATGCCGTCACCGAAAACTCAAAACGGAGGCCAAAGCTCGAACTTCAACTCCCGAACGTTTAAGAATACCCTATTTTTCTTTGTCTCTCTCACTCATTATCTCTCACCTTATATTTTTTTGTTGCTTTCTCTCTAACTCTATCTTTCTGTGTTGCCCTTGATCTTTCACTTTTTCTCTAGGTGTTGTAGTTGTTGTTTTTTCCTTCGTCCGTTACTCTTTTTTTTTTCTCAATCCTCCTCTCTATCTTTCTGTCTCTTTTTTCTTAGTGTGTTCTCCTCTGTTTTTCTCTCGTACCTTACTGTTTTTCTATCTGTTTTTTCTCTTCGTTACTCTTCTTTTTTTCTCTATCTCTTTCTCTTTTTTCTCTTATCTTTCTATACTTTTTTTCTAAGTCTTCTCATCCCCTTGTATGTAGTCCATGTGTGTATTAATATAGGGGTGTGCATGTGTGTTTTTGTGATGTAGTGAGAGGGAGAGAGTTTTAGGTATACGTCTATTGGGAAGTTGAGCTATTATTAACAGGCAAGTAAGAAGGTTACGGTCAAAGGAGATTGCATCTGTGAAAGTCTTATGGAGAAATCATACCAAAGAAGAAGCTACTTGGGATACGGAAAATGACATGCGATTCAAGTATCCTCACTTGTTCCAGTCTTCAGGTACACACTTATTTTTAAATTTGGGGACCTAATTTCTTAAGGTGGGGAGAATGTAATACCCTACATTAAATAAGGGCTTATAAGTAATTGACCAAAATAATTAACCATAAAAAGTTAAATGGTCCTAATTACCAAAGAGGAAAAAAAAAAGATGAATGGGCTTTGGCCCAAGGATAATCCTGGCAGCCAAGCATAAAGAAAAAAAAGGAAGAGAAGGGTTTAAAGTGGGGTTTTCAAATGTACAGCAACCAAAAAAACCAAGGGAAAAGAAAGAGAAGAAGAGAAGGTAGGTGGAAGATTACGTAGCTTGTGACCATATCAACGATAGTTGAGAATTTTTGAGACTTGTACATTTACAGGTAACAATTAAACTTTTATGTGAATTTCATTCTTTTGGATTTCTTAGTATTTGTCCTCTGTTTGAAGAATTTCCTGGGACTTTGGAAAAAAATACAAGAAAAAGTGATTTGGAGATGAAATTGTTATGGACATAACTACTAATAAATTGGGTTTCACTACTAAAGAATACTTCAATGACTAAAGGAATGTTGTTCCACGTTGAGAAATTATAGATTGGTCTTAAGTTATTCCTAATGTGAATAAATATATTGATATAATCTAGTGTGTAAAGTGAAAACTGGCTAGGTGTCTTAATTCAGTTATGCATCAATCCAAAGAAAAATGAGTTGTTAACACAAGTTTGATATGATGTGATTATAGATTCGATCGAGGGAAGTCATTTTATTTGTTTGAGGTGAAGAGTTTGGTATTTCGACAAGTGTACTGTGAGTAGTAATCTTACCATGATTTGTTGTTTCATAACTTGCATAGTTTATACATGATTTTTAAGAACGATATTACTGAATGTTTTGAAATTGCACGTGGGACAAGTTTTTTACTTGATATGATACTGAAATAGTTATTTGAGTTGTTCTCACTGTTTTAAGACATATTTACCCTTATTTGATATATGATTACTGCTATTGTGAAGGTTCTTCACTGACTTGATAAATAAGTATTTTGACATGTATTGTTTTGTACAAGTTTATATGCAATATGATTTGATATAAACTTAAATGCCCTGTACTATTTTGAAAATGCTTTTGTATGAGTACCTACTATTTACAAAGAAATTATAAATGGGAGTAGACCTTGATTTGGATCCCGTAGCTAACGGTGGGTTCGTTAGACCTGGTGCACCTTGTATTTACAGATTACTGTTATAGCCCTCGCTAGTGGAAAGGTAGAACTAGCATACTGTTACTGATTTCCCTCGAGCAGGGACCTACTGATAAGATATTTGACTCCTTTACGAGGGGTTCACTGTTATTGGTTAATTCTTCAAGTATAATGCCACACTTATTACATGATTCATTCTTGGAAACCTCCCAAAGGATAAAAACTTGATATGATAGTATTTGTTGGTTATTACTAAATTGTTAAATTGATTTCTTATATGATGGTTATCATTTTCTGAAAGAGCATCATTTCATGATATTTTTTGATTCTCATACGAGCATGTTTTATGACTTGTCTCCAGTAAAACAGTTGTAGTTAAGTGTTATTACTCACTGAGCTAGCGTCTCACTCCTTGCTAATTTTTTTTTTAGAGAACGCAGGCGATGGTGAGGATTTCGTTAGCTAGAGCACTCGAGTTGGCTTATTCCTGGTGAGCCCCACATTTGTTCGCGAGGGCAGCACGTTTATTTATTCATTATGGCTCATTATTTGAACTCTTAGAGTCGCTCTTTAGTTATTTCCTCATTAGAGCCATGAGTATTCTTTCATTATTATGGACTTGTGGAGTATTTGATTTCTTCTCATATTTTGGAGATGGATTTCATATTGTTATTTGTTGATGATATTGGTGAATTGTTGGTGTTGATTTGTTGGGCATATTGTTGAATTGTGATACAGGAAAATTTGGATAGGCCTAAAAATAGGGGAAACTCTGCCCGATTTTCTGTAGAATTCTGACGAGGCTTGCTTTGGAGTTTTAACCTCCTTAGCATCTGTCATGGTCCTAATTTGGGATGTGACATGTGGGATGTGTGAGTTTCTGAAAAGTGGGGATAAGTGAGGGAGGTTATAAGATTTGGGTAGGAGTTTTAGGATTAGTAGGGTGGTTTGATAGTTTTAGGTTTGACTTTATCCTCTTTTTTTTGAATTAAAAGTGAAATATAATGACAGAAAGTTTGACTAATTAATTTTTATTATACTAGTATAAAAAAGTTAAATAACTAGAAATAAAATAAATATTTAATGTTAAAAATTGTAAAAGCTTGGAGAGCGTCAAAAATCATGTGTCTACATTTGCCCCTCTTTGTCTTAGAACACGATGAGTTTTTAGACAAAGAAGTAGACAACGAGATAAATTTTGATCCGACCGTTATGTGAAATGAAAAGGAAAAGAAGGAAAAAATGTAATCGAGTCCTGATTTAGGACAACCTACATATCACAGGTTCTAAGGGAATCATGTCACGTGTAGTTCAAGGGGTAAGAAAGGAGGTAGAACATACTGAGATGGAGAGTCGAGTGAGGTCCTGTCGAGGTTCCGGTTCGCGTCTCCTATCATTACATAAAATTAAAAATCAAAAGAAGAAAATACAAGAACAAGATCCTATCTATGCAGCTTCTCTCAAAACTTGACTTGAATAATCTTCACTTGAGTCTTGATCTTCGGATGTCATATTGTTTTTCTGGCGAGTGCATTGATCTTGAAGCTTAGATTTGACACTTGAACTTGGAACTTAGAATGTGTCTTTGATGTTCTTTCAAATGACAATCTGAGAACGTTCTTGAATGCTTATTTTATTGACCAATAGCTGAATATAAACTGACGTCAAGATGGCGGGCCACTAAATGCATTTGAAAACTAATTCCTATAGTCATTGAGATTGAACGTCTGGTAAGAGTTGGAACTGTGTCTTTGGACATCAAGATCATGCTTTACTAGGAAAAACCTGCAAGATATCATAAGCAAAAGAAACAAACAAAAATTTTTGCCCCAGTTTTCACTGAAAATATTTTGTGAGTTATTAGCAACTGTAACTTTGAAAAAGATCTCAGACTAGGAAGTATATATCCTAGGAGAAAAATGAAAATAAATGTCTTCGACTAGGAAATATTTATCCTAGGAGACGAATGCAAAATAAATGTCTTCGACTAGGTAATGTTTATCCTAGGAGACGAATGAAAAATAATTGTCTACTACTAGGAAATGTTTATCCTAGGAGAAGAATGAAAAAATAACTGTCTACTACTAGAAAATGTTTTTCCTAGAAGACAAATGGAAAAATAAATGTATACTACCAGGAAATGCTTATCCTAGGAGATGAATGAAAAAATAACTGTCTACTACTAGAAAATGTTTATCCTAGGAGAGGAATGAAAAATAAATGTCTACTACTAGGAAATGTTTATCCTAAGAGACGAATGGAAATATAACTGTCTACTTTTAGGAAATGTTTATCCTAGGAGACAAATGGAAAAATAACTGTCTACTTTTAGGAAATGTTTATCCTAGGAGACGAATGAGAATAACTGTCTACTACTAGGAAATGTTTATCCTAGGAGACGAATGAAAAAGTAACTGTCTACTACTAGGAAATGTTTGTCCTAGGAGATGACTACAAAATAATTGTCTACTACTAGGAAGTGTTTATCCTAGGAGACGAATGAAAAAAAATAAACGTCTACTACTAGAAAATGTTTATCCTAGGTGACAAATGAAAAAAATAATTGTCTACTACTAGGAGATGTTTATCCTAGGACATGAATGAAAAAATAATTGTCTACTACTAGAAAATGTTTATCCTAGGAAACGAGTGCAAAATAATTGTCTACTACTAGGAAATGTTTATCCTAGGAAACGAGTGCAAAATAATTGTCTACTACTAGGAAATGTTTATCCTAGGAGACAAATAAAAAAATAATTGTCTACTACTAGGAGATGTTTATCCTAGGAGACGAATGCAAAAATAACTGTCTACTACTAGAAAATATTTATCCTAGGAGATAGATGAAAAAAATAACAAATATATGCATGAAATAGAGAAAGAGTGAGAGGTTTTGCTGTAAACTTATTTGCAAGCTCAAATATCTGAAATCTCCTTCACAGCAACAAAATTGCCCCTATTTTAGAAATAGAAAGAAAAATTGTGAGTTTCATAATAGTGGTAGGTTTGTGGTCTTGGCTCTGAGCGTAGAAGGTTTTTTGTTTTTTTTTTGTTACCGTGTTCGACCTTGACTTCAATTAGGCAAATTGTGCTTGTTGCTTAAACAGCCTCATTGAATAACCTCTAATTGAAGATTTCAGACCCCAATATCTGTCGTATTGGCCTTGTTCTACGAACACTGAATCTTGTATCCATTCTCAAACTTGTCAACCACAACAAACTATGGTGCATATCATTCCTTCTCCAATCATATTACATTTGATGTGCTCGCCAGACTTTACTTTGGAAATTCAAAAAACTAATAACAAATTTTGAAATCATTTCTTGCTTGGTTTAACAAAGACTGACTCAAAGAAAACTGAAAAGAATAAAGTGATCAAAAAAGGAGTATTTGACAAAAAAATATCTCTTTAGAAAACAAGAAGAAAGAAAGAAAAGACTCCTTTAAACGTGATATTCACCTCTAGCAATCGTGACATGCATTTTGAATTAAATGTCCTGATTTATCAATCCAATTTGAACTTTATTCTTTTTGAATATTCAGACTTTGAAGTCATACTTCTAAGTTGCGACCTTTGCATTAGAATCTCAACATTCAAGTGACTAGTGGTGCCATAAAGGGTTTTCACCAACAAGTCTCTCTAATTTATAGCTCTCACTCACCATCGTCTTATGATGCCTGCGAGGATTTTCACCAATAAGACTCTCTTATTTTCACTTTCTCTCAATTCAATGATGCCTTGTGGTGCTGTGAAACCCTCTCTGATAAGACTCTCTTATGACATTGCTCTTCATGATAATCAACACTTAAAGAATGTTTGACTTGTCATTCTTAAAAATTGATCAGAAGGTCTTTATTTAGACTGTAACGTGGCTTTTGGACATGGTTACAAAGAAAGAGATGGCATGACGGCTCAAGGATAACACACACATATAATGGGGGTTAAGACTTTTATATATATATATATATATATATTTGGCCCCAGTTTCTGTAACTGAAAATTTTTAGGACTTTTCTTGGTTGGATTGAACCCCAAGATAGGGCTGCCTACGTATCTCGTCAAAGCAAGAATCAGGTCAAACGTAGTTCAGGAAGTTTTTATTATTATTATTTATTTTTCTTTTACTCTTTTTCTCTATCTCTTTTTGGAATTTTCTGATTTTTTAATTTTTTTTGAAGCTTTTCTCGAACCTTTTCTGACTCTATATATTCCAAAAGAGGGATATGAAGAAACAAAAATACAATTAAGGCTCAAAAGGGTTAGCAAAGGATGACACAGTGTTTGAATAGCAAAATAAAATGCCTTTATCATCTCATTCTTAATAATGATGCATACAAGCATGCACTTAAGAATCCGAAGTGAAAATCACAACAACCATACTGATGAACATTTGTGCCACTTTGTTTTTCATGATTGTCCATTATAAATCTCCATTTAGGCAATATCTTCTTCACAATAGATGATACATGTCGATTTATATCGAACTTGTCTTATGGTTTGTTTCGTATTATTGAACAATTTCAAATTGCTAACGTCAAAATGTTTCAGTCCTCCAATTTTTGTCAAATGCTTATCTGTCATTTTTAACTCTCTTGGTGTATTCATTCCGTGACTAGATAGTATTTTAAGATTTGTCCAAAAATTCTGCATGCATATCATGTCACTAAAGCTAAAATAAAAAAAAAATACATACAAAGAGTGCTAACTAGAATATAAAATTGCATTTCATTGAGTAAAGATAGAAAGGTATGACAACAAGATAACCAAACTGAACTCTAGGTTACGACCCTGAAATAACCCAAACAACCAATTACGACAAGACTCACTAAACAAATAAAATAAATGGATAGGAGGGTTTGACTCAACAAACAAACAAAACAAAACCTAAATTGCATAATAGCAATGACGAAAAAATATACTACCAATACACTATTTCTAGAGAAGAAAGGAGTGACTTTCTAATTACCAAGCTTGACATCTCAGCCACTAGTTTGCACATCCGCATTAGTGGAGCCTCCATCAATTTTAGTTGCCTTTTCTTGAGAATTGAGAGAAATGCTACATTCTTTTTCATCACATATCATCTCAATGAAGTGTACGTCATTATTTGCTGGCAGAGGATTCTCAATAATGTTTAGGGAATCACTGCCTTGAACTACAATCATGTTTTCCTGAATCATCCCTTTCATTTTTTTTCAAAGAGCGACATTCTTCAGTACTGTGCCCTGGAGCATCAGAATGGTATTCACAACGTACAGCAGGATTGAAAACTTTTGAATATGGATCTGCATGATTCTGAGGGATAGTTCCTATCATGTTCAAATTTTTTAATTTCTTGAACAAGCTTTCATAAGACTCTCTAATTAGTGTGAAATTATCCCTAGGCCCATGATTTCCTCCATATTCCTACCTTGAACGGGGGTTGTAGGGGGCTCGAACATTGGAGAATAGGGATGAGGATTTCGATATGTTGGTGCACGCTATTGGAATAGATTGATGGTTGGACGTATGGTTGTGCATTATAGACTGGATACTGAGATGGTACGACAGAGTATTGAAGGTCTTGCATGATCATCGCTACATCATTATTTTTCTTCTTAACCCCAAAGTGTCCTGAACCATTCTGAATTGCTTGAGTTGTGGCCTGAAGGGCTACTTGACTTACAATTTTCCAGACTTGATGCCATTTTCAACCATTTCTCCAATTTTTATTACTTCAGCAGGTGATTAAAGTAATCAAACTTTTGTGCTTGAAGGAAAAAATCAATCATCTCTGTCTCTTTCATTAGAGGCTTGACCCTAGTATCTAGCTCTCTCCACCTAATAGCATATTCACGAAAATTTTCAGTGGTCTTTTTCCTCATGTTTACAAGTATGGTAAGATCTGGAACTATGTCAATATTATATTGAAATTGCTGGGTAAAATCTCGAGCCATGTCATCCCAAACATACCAACGAGAGATATCTTGATCGATAAACCATTCTGAAGCTATCTCCGCAGACTCTCTCCAAAGTAAGCCATAAGTAGCTCTTCTTTTCCCCCTGCTCCTCTTAGTTGATTGCAAAACCTTTTCAAATGACCCAATAGATCACTATGACCTTCGTACTTTTCAAACTTTAGGGAGGCAAGTGGACATTGGGGAACATGTACAAATCCTTGTAAGAAACACTCTTTATTCCTCCTAGTCCTTACATGTTTCTCATGTTTTGCTCCAAACTTCTCATTTTCCTAGACATCTCTTCTTGTTCCTCATTTCTAGTAGTTTTTTTTATCACAATAGGGGAACTATGCTGATGAACAGGATAGTAGGAGTCTGGGACTTTAAAAGTAGCTTCAGAGGGATAGAATTGATCCTGATGTGGCTCACTTTGGACTTTTGTATCAGTGTCGGTTGAGGGCCTGTAGTAGTTTGTACCGCGGGAATAAAAAGTGGGTTATTTGTGAGGGACACATTTCGGGGGCGTGTGGCTGAGGTCCCAACCATGCTATACATATAAGGATGTGGTGAAAACCCGTGAGGACAAATTGGATCACTTGTTTGAGCCCAAGTGGAAATTGGAACATTCATGTCTGAAAGTCCATGGATTGAAGAGGGTAGTGCTTGTCCATTCACCCAGGCCTGGTACATTTCAGCCATTTGTTCTCTTAATAACATTATCTCCTCCACTGATGCAGATTCCTGTGGAATCAACAGATTTTGTGCTTCTTCATTATCAGACTCTATACCATCTTGGTGGTTCATCTTGCCTTTTCCTTTGGACCTGGTGTTAATACCTAAAAATTTCTTTTTTTTCTAAGAAACTGTTATAAAAGTTGGAGAAAAAGTTACTATCTTCTGTTTCACTAACCTGCCTAAAGTCGGTCAACAATCAAATGGGCCTTCCAAATAAATGTCAAAGAGCACATAAGATGCACATGTTGGTCATAGAAAAAGGGACACCTGTCCTAGACGGACCCGGCCCCTGTACCGAGTCTAGCTAAGTCAAATGCACATGATACAGATAAAGCAGAGCCTATAGGGATAAACATGGCTGAGTTTCAGTTCTACTAGGTTTAACCTGATGGAGATAGGGGTCTAGACTGGCTTACCCGAGCGGACACTCGAGTTGGGGAGGGGCAACTTGTTCAGTAGCAGTGCTATTCTTCCTTCATTGCTAGTCCAAACCCTGCCTAACATATGTGACTAATAATCCTTCACCAGGTGCCTTGGTACTTTGGCTTTATCTCAAAAAGAAAGTAGGATGCATGCTCTGCATTCCTTATATCCTATATTTTAGAGACTCAGAGGGGTGCGCAAGAGAAGAGAGTTTATAATACAATTCAACAACATCAAAGTGATAAAAGAGAGACAAGTAGCATGTTAGGCCAACAAAAACAATATCCAAATAATTAAAGCAAGTATAAGTCAATATCATAAAGCTCAAATTCTAGTTAATCCCCAGCAGAGTTGCCAGAGATGTCACACCCCCTTTTCGGGTCAAAGGGTTTTTCCAATTGAAGTGACAGTTTTGAATAGGGATTATTTTTATTTACAGAGTCGCCACTTGAAATTGAGTTATGGTGTTCCAAGTCACCTTTTTGAATCTCTAATCAAAAGGAAATGACTCTCTATTGGTCTGCAAAAATAGAAGACCGGGTAATGAATCTGTTGACCGAGGGAAAGGTATGAAGCACCCCTCGAGTCCCGTGGTTCTAGCATGGTCACTTTTATCAACTTATACTTAACTTAAACTATTTTGGATAAATCTATTTGTAGGCCTTGATTCGATCGTTTTAATGTTGAACGTGCCTAAAGCTTATCTAACATTAAAGTCATTGGTTTCGTTTCTTGTAAACTCGAGACCCTTTTCCTTATCCATTTTTTTTCTTTTCACTCTTTTCTTTCAAATTTGCAACGAGTCTTGGATTAGTCCGCAACTCGCCTCGCTCCCTTGCAAATGGGTTTTAATTCATCTCTTTTATTTTTTCAATATCAACGGGTCTTGAATAAATACGCAATCCATCTCACTCAAGCTCACACTAATAATAAAGAAATATTAAATTGGGGCCATGGATTTCAACCATAGGCCTAAGAGCATTAATTCGGTAGTTTAATTAGAGATTCAAAGGTCGCAACCAAATAAACTTAAACCGCAATAATTAAAATTCTTAACAACCATAAGCCCACACATGATACCCAATCAAACACCATATGTCCATTCAAGTGAGGAGAATGACATGAACACAAGGGATCCGGGCAGCAGTCCAAGTAACCACATATAGGCTCCAACACTTTAATTAACAAAATAAATCACGTGATTAAGGCATGAGTATAAATATCCCTGGAAACAGTTTTGGCAAGCTTCCATTATTCAAATTGAGCTTGTCATAAAATAATATAATTGCGTCTCATTTACTCAAACACGTACAGTGATCTAATGCACAAACACACAACTACTGGACATTATTCATTAATAGGAACATGCATATAGTTCCATATTATATAAAAATCCTAAACTTTATATAACTAAAAGATGTAAACTTTCATATTTCCACAAAACAGCAACTAAAAATGATAACTTTTAGATCATATATTTCACCATATACTTTAATTAGTTTCTGTTTAAGCAAACTAGTTAGGGGGTAATGAACATTTAAGAGAAAAATAAATACTAAAAGAACGAAATTTTAAACCAAGGAAAGAAAATTATTGCTCGAAGCTTCTTCTTAAAATGGTGATCATGTGTGAAAAAGGCTTCATCAAATAGACTAACTTAAACATCTATCTACTAAGAATGAGGCAGAAAACAAACATGTCGTATTTGTGCAACAAAATCAGTGGCAAAATACTTTACTTCCAAAAGGAAGAATAAACCATTTCTTCATTTTTAGTGGTAATCATTTATGCATATATTAATTTAAACTATTTGTAGATCAACTTAATTAACTTTTAAAGTTATCTCCTCTTAATATTTGAGAATAGTCTAATTTAATTAATGTTAATTCAATATAGTAGACAAACTACAAATAAAGATATATAGCGAGAAATTCACATAAATAATAAACTTTCCATACCGAAGAATATATGAAACCATTTAAGCAACCTTTTTCATACTTTGGTTCACAATAAAAACTTATAATATAAATAATGCAGGATCGAATAAGAACCTGTGTGATGAACTAAACGAAAGTAAGAATAGGAATGCCGTCACCGAAAACTCAAAACGGAGGCCAAAGCTCGAACTTCAACTCCCGAACGTTTAAGAATACCCTATTTTTCTTTGTCTCTCTCACTCATTATCTCTCACCTTATATTTTTTTGTTGCTTTCTCTCTAACTCTATCTTTCTGTGTTGCCCTTGATCTTTCACTTTTTCTCTAGGTGTTGTAGTTGTTGTTTTTTCCTTCGTCCGTTACTCTTTTTTTTTTCTCAATCCTCCTCTCTATCTTTCTGTCTCTTTTTTCTTAGTGTGTTCTCCTCTGTTTTTCTCTTGTACCTTACTGTTTTTCTGTCTTTTTTTTCTCTTCGTTACTCTTCTTTTTTCTCTATCTCTTTCTCTTTTTACTCTTATCTTTCTCTACCTTTTTTCTAAGTCTTCTCATCCCCTTGTATGTAGTTCATGTGTATATTAATATAGGGCTGTGCATGTGTATTTGTTTGATGTGGTGAGAGAGAGAGAGTTATAGGTGTACGTGTATTGGGAAGTTGAGGGACGTGGGATGTGTGAGTTTCTGAAAAATGGGGATAAGTGGGGGAGGTTATAAGATTTGGGTAGGAGTTTTAGGATTAGTGGGGTGGTTTGGTAATTTTAGGTTTGACTTTATTCTTCTTTTTTTTAAAAATTAAAAGTGAAATATAATGACAGAAATTTTAACTAATTAATTTTTATTATACTAGTATAAAAAAGTTAAATAACTAGACTAAAAATATAATTAAGAAATATTAAAATCACTAACTTATTTATTAAAACCTAAACTAAGAGAAAACATATTTTTTGAAAGAACTCTTTTCTTTTTTATAAAAGTACAAACAAAACTTATCCTAAAAATGTGACTCTATTTTTTGACATCTTTTTTTTTTCAAATTTTTTAAATAAACTTACTGAAAAATGAAATGAAAAGCTAAAATAAAGATTAAAATAAAATAAATATTTAATGTTAAAAATAGTAAAAACTTGGAGAGGGTCAAAAATCACGTGTCTATACTATCCACTTCTTTAAGCACACTTTGAGGAAGAATAAACACTGCCCCCCAAAAGTTGTAAATGGCAAAGAACACAGCATTAATCACTTGAATTCTCCCTGTATATGATAATTACTTGGAGTATGTCATTGTAATTCTATAAGTAATCTTGTCTACCAACTGCTGACACTCCACCTTGCTCTATTTCTTGGATGAAAGAGGCAATCTAAGATATCTTATAGGGAAGCACCCTAATGAAAAACTTGTTCTAGTAATCAATTAGTTCTTGACTTCATCAGTAACCCCAACCAAGAATCTACTGGATTTGCTCATATTAGAGTCCAAGCCTATAACAGTGCTAAAATGTGTCAAGGCTTCCATTACTCTGTTCACAGAGTTAACTGTACCTTTGCAGAAGACCATCAAGTCATCATCAAAAGCTAAGTGAGTCAGTCCTAGTGCTTTACACATAGGGTGATACTTGAAATCAGCCAAACAACTCATAGTCTTCAAGGTTCTTGAGAGGTATTCCATGACTAACACAAATAAGAGAGGTGAGGAAGGATCACCTTGCCTCAATCCTCTTCTCTCTTCAAAATATCCATGACTTTCACCATTCACCTTCACAGAAAATTCAGTTGAGGTAACACACACCATAATTAAGTTCACAAACTGAGTTGGAAATTCAAATCCAAGCATAGCTTCCTTCAGGAAATCCCAATCCACCATATCATAGGCCTTCTTTAAATCTATCTTCATCAAACATCTAACAGAAGTTTTCCTAGTATAGTGCCTCAAAATGTCATGACAAATTAAGACATTATGAACCATTGACCTTCCTTGAACAAATGCAGCCTGGTTTTCAGTAACTAAGTGATTTATTGCAGCCTCTAGTCTAGTACAAAATAGTTTAGACACACATTTATAGGTGACATTGCAGCTAGAAATTCGCCTATATTGACTTGCAAATTCAAGTCTATCCACTTTAGGAATTAGAGCAATGACTGTAGAATTTATTTGCTTCAACAACTTCCCATTATGTAAGAACTCTAACACTGCCTTAAAGATATCTGGTCCCAAAATAGTCCAAGCAGCCTTAGAGAAACCACTCTCATAACCATCAGGTCCTGAGCTTCTATTGCAATCAATGCTGAAAATGGCCTTCTTGACATCCTTCTCACTAAATGGTTACACCAAGTGAAGTTGCTGTGATGTAATAAGCAAAACTCCATTGTACAAAATTCTCCTATTAGCCTTGCATCTATTACTCATGCTACCATCTAACAAATTAGTATAGTAATTCACAAAAATATCAGCTATTGCAGTGGGATCATACTGCCAAACTCCTTGGTCATTTTTAATTTGTGTAGTAGCTTTATGCAACCTTCTGTGTTTTATAACTGCATGAAAGTATTTGGTGTTATCATCACCTAGTTTCAACTAAGTAACCTTGCTCTTTTGATTCAAATACACTTCTGCCAGGCATGAAGATCTCCTGAATTTTGGGTATTACTTATATTCCTCCTGTTGATAATCAAGGCTTGATGGATCAGTCTACAGAATAGTTTGAGCAGCCTGGAGTGCCTCTCTATCCTCCCGAGCTTCACTCATAATGTTTTTGAAATGCTATGTATTTAACTTCCTCAGTGATCTTTTAAGTAACTTCAACCTTTTCACCACTTATAGCATATAACAACCTTGTACTTTAACCTTCCATCCATCTTTAACTAACTTCAAAAACTCTGGAGGATGAGCCCATACATTAAAGTATTTAAACTATTTTTTCAACCTTGAAACACCTCCTTCTAGGGTTATTTTAGCAGCACAAAGGTCATTGATCCCTTCTAGCAAGTATATTGCTTTAGTATCAGGCATAATATCCAACCAAGTCTGATTTATAAACATCCAATCAATTTTAGAGAATACTTTTTGTGTTTTTCATTTATCATTCCATGGTAAAGAACCACATGTATAGGGCAGCTCAATCAATTCACACTCCTCAATACAGTGGTGACAATCCATAACCTCTACCCATGTTACTGGAGTCCCACCTATCTTGTTGTCTACTTTCAACATAGAGTTAAAATCACCTACTACCAACCAAGGCATGCTACAACTTACATACGGACCTTCTAAATCACTCCATAATACCTTCCCCTCCTCTTTTGTTTTAAAAGCATAAACAAAGGTTACAAAAATAAGACACATGTAGGGGTTGATAAACTACTCACAAGTGATCATTTGAGCTGACATTTTGACTGGTGATACTGTGAAGTAATCAGATCTCTAAACAACCAAAATTCTCCCATTGTAATGACAATTGGTAATGTAAGACCAACCTCTAAACATTGTAGCAACTATCTGATCCACTTTAGATGCTTTGATCATTGTTTCTAGAAATATCATAATGACCAATTCCGTCATGATGCATAACTCTCTATTAAAAGTTCCATGTTTAAATGCTTTTCATCTTTAAACTTACAAACTTCAGGCTAGGCTAGTTTCAAATGAAATTGGACCGAGGTATGGTCTAGGGAAATCTGGAAATAATTTGGGCAGGTTGGGTAGTGTTTGATTTGATTTCTAGTTAGCTAAGATGAGGAGGAACCCGTGGGATTTTACAGAATTAAAATTGGGTAAGTAGAACTCCTGGAATTGATCTTAGCGTAAAAGGTATTGTTTGGAATGTCATGGGTTTAAGGTCTGATGTGAAAACTAGGATTTTTGGGTGAAACTAGACATTCTTTCCCATCGACGATGCTATAGCGACTGCCGCTATAGTGGAGAAATTTCCACTATAGCAACGGTCACACCTAGTCAACGCCTGCTATAACGGCAGGTGCCACTATAGCAATGTCGTTATAGTGACGTATGCCGCTATAGCGGCAAAATTCATAGTTTTTATTAATTATTTTCCCAAAATAGTTTATTTTTCTAAAACTCATTTTTTTTAAAAACTCATTTTGGGGTAAAGGAAGGGTGATTTAGGGTAATTTCCACCTGATTTTCATTGTTCGGTTTCGTAAAGGTAAGGAATTTATTCCCGTTAACTTGTATTTGATAATTAAGCCTTAAAATTGTTAATTTATGGAGTTTTAGAAAGGTTTTAGGGCTGATTTTGGTTATTTTCTAGTGCAAGGGGGAAAATTAAGTAATAAGTTAATGGGTTTTGATTATTAACAGTTAATTTACCCTTGCATTCTGATAATTCACTAGTTTATCCATGAAATTGGTAATTTTAGGTGAATTACGGTACTAAAGCCCTGGAAAGGGAAGGAAATGATCATGAACTTGGCCTTAGGGGTTAGGTGTGAGTTATAATTCCCAACATGGTAGGTCAGTTCATTAACTATGTGTCATAATACGTGTTCTAGACCAAGAGCAAGCGAAAATTACATGGAAGAGAAAAGCTTTGGCTTAGAGGAGTTGTGCAAGCTTGGTTTGAAGTAGGTGATGGTATTGTATTTTAATCCAATTTGTGTTATATGTGTATGTTAACTACTTTGTAGTGTGACTTGCTAGTGCATGTTGTTTGGTGTGGTCAATGCAAAAGATTTTACATTGTTGTATGATTTTGACCTACCTATTTGCTAAATGTGGAATGTTTCGGTATTTGGGACGTTCTCACAAGTTATTGGTGACACAAGGTTGGCATACACTTGTGTCTTGAGTTTTAGTACATGGACGAAAATTGTCCCCTATAAGTCATGGCTAGAGGGTGGATATAATACCCATAGCGTATATGTATGAGGGTCAGGTGAGTTTGATGGTTCCATGAGTAAACCGGGAAATATATTTATATGCTTGGTAATTGTTTACTTGTCTGGCATGTCTTGACTTGGCTTGACTAAACGTGGCTTGGTGATATTTTGTTGACTTACTAGTTTTTTGTCCTAAACTGGTACTTGGCTTCCATGTGTTAAGTGTATGTTAGTTTTGAGCATGGATTAACTCATTGTACTATATTTTAGTTAAGTGTTCATATTCTCATCTTGGGTTGGCCAAATGACCCTACCAGTACACTGTTGTTTTCTTTTGTGTTGATACTACACCTGCTCTTATTTTTGTGAGTGTAGCACATATTCCAGCAGCTCCTACGAGACCTTACTTGTGATTCCAGCAATTGACTTCATATTTCAGGGTGAGCGGTATATCCATGCTACCATGAGATCTTTCCTTTAGGATATAGTCCCTTAGTTTGGACATAATGCACTTTCTTTTAGTTTTGGGGTTTCATCCCCTTCTTAAAAATCTTAGATGTTTTGGTACAGACAACTTTCGGGTCCCAATGAGGGTTTTATTTGTTAAGTACAATGTTCCGTAATAAGTTGTACTTTCAATTTTCTTTTAGAATTGGATATTTATTGATGGATTAGTTCTAATTATTTCTTTTAAGTGTTGATTATGAGATGGTATTTGGGGTAGAAGGTTCTCCCACCGGTTGAGTAGTGTGGGTGCCACTCACGACGGGTTTGGTTCGTGACAAATCCTACCAAGCCTATTTGTTCTGCATTATAGGAGCTTGGTTTCCCTCTTCTTAGTAGGGGCATTTAAGCCCCTCACATTCCAACACATCATGTTAGCCATCCCCACTATGAGGATGAGTGCTACCCCACACCCCCTCTTATATTATCCACCATTCCTACTTATAGTTTAGAGTTTGTCAAGGCCTGAAAAGCATTAGCCTGAGCCAGTTGATGAGATTGTGGAATTTGCCCCTTTTCATTCCTCATTAGAGTAACCCAATGAGTGTGGGATGCTTGTTGATTAATCTGATTATTATCATGCTGCTGACGCACCACTGTTCCTTGAGAAATGCCTTTCCCTCCTCATGTCCTACTAACAGATTCAAAACCTCCCTGCTTTTTAGTCTACAGTACTTGAGTGATTATTTTTTCTGTTGGTTGCTCCTTCTTATTCTCAACCTGGTTCTGAGGATGTTTTGGAGCTTTCTTCTTTCTACAAACTTATTTTGCATGTCTATGTTTCTTACAATAGGTGCATAAGGTTGGTTTCCAGTCATAAGTAAACATCTGTTCAGTTAACAACCCTTTCTGAGTTTTAAAAAACACTCTCTCTAGCAAGTCAGCTCCCATCTCAACTTCCACCAATAATCTAGCATATTACAAACTATACTTCCTTTCAGTGTTTTGATCCACCATAATAGGCCTGCCAATTAGACTTCCAATTTTACTAAGTCCTTTAGGACTCTAATATTTGAAATCTAGAAATCTTATTCAAATAGGCACTATTTTCAACTCATCTCTTGTAAACTCCATCTCTGGAGTCCAGGCCTTCACTATAAGGGGTTTGTTATATAAATGATAAATTCCACCTTTAATCACCTTATTTTTGCCTACAGATGAGTCAAACCTAACCAATAGGACCCCATTTTTCAACATTACCACTTTTTTTATACCAAACATACCCTACATTCTCTAAATATAACCATTAATAACATCAAAATTGGGATGTGCTTCAAGTACATAACATACTATGGCATTTCTCCAGTATTCAATTTCAGAGTCAATATCCTCCAATTCTATCTCTACAATACTATTCTCCCCAAACTTAGCAGGAGATACATACTCCAATTTGAAGCCTGCATTAGACATATTAGTAATATCAAAGTTGTCCCAAATTGACTTCCTCGGTTGAGTATGTTCCTCATCAACTAGGTCAGCCCAAGACTTTCGAGTACTCATACCTGACTTCTCTTGAGATTTAACCTCTGAATTATGGATTACCTCAGTATAGACTAGAGTAGACTGTATTTCCTGCATTTTCCCCCTATCTTGCAACTTTGTTACTGTTCCATTGGTGTGAGATGACCGCAAACTCATGACTGCATCAGCTGCCTCCTATGTGCTACTAAATCAATCCTCATCAGTCAAAATCTCTGTTGATCACGTCCCCGAAGGTCCCAGATCATGAATTCCTGTCACTTTGGACGATAAATTTTGCACTAATTCTTCAAATTGAGCTTCCTTTACTGCCGCTTTAGCTGGTAGTTGTTGCTTTCATCGACCTCGAGCTTGCACCGACCTTGTTTCCATTATTTGTATAGTTTTCTGTGATGGTATGCGAGCTCTCCTCCCCATGGAAGGCGCAAGTTAGTTAACGTGCGCCCAGAGAGAAGTATCCATCTCCTTACTTTATAATTTTCAGTCACTACTGTACAATTTTTAGTCACTACTTAATTGTATCAAGTCACTACTTCACATTTTTAGTCATTACTACTTCACTATTTCAAGTCACTACATCACATTTTCAATTCACAACCTTAACTATTTCAAGTCACTACTTCACTGTTTTTAGTCACTACTACTTCACATTTTCAATTCACAACCTTAACTATTTCAAGTCACTACTTCACAATTTCAAGCCACTACTACTTCATATTTTCAAGTCACTAACTTAACTATTTCAAGTCACTACTTCACAATTTTTAGTCACTACTTAACTATTTCAAGTCACTACTTCACTTTTTTAGTAACCACTACTTTACATTTTCAAGTCACTACTTCACATTTTCAATTCACTACTAAACAATTTCAAGTCACTATTTCACAATTTTTAGTCACTACTTTATAATTTTTAGTCACTACTTCACATTTTTAGTTACTACTAATTCACATTTTCAAGGCACTAGCTACTTCACATTTGCAATTCCCTACTTAACATTTTCAATTCAATGAACACTTAATATTTTTCAAGTTACTACTTCACAAACTTAAGCCACTACGTAACATATTTTCAAATCACTACCTAACATTGTCAATGTACTACTTAACTATTTCAAATTAGTCAATACTTAACATTTTCAATTCAATAAACACTTAACATTTTTCAAGTTACTACTTCACAAACTTAAGCCACTAGTTTCTAGTTAACATTTTCCAACTACTAGTTAACTTCACAATTTTAAGTCACTACTTCACTAATTTCAAGTCAATATATAGTCACTTCTTCACTAATATAAGTCACTACTTCACTAATCAAACAAATTCAATCAAATAAGTAGAGACGTCGCATGCCCTCTCACAACAAAAATTCCAATCAAATAAGTAGAGGCATCACATGTCCCTCTTACACCAAAAAATCACAACAACAATTCCACAATTTCAATTATTCACTATTTCACAATTTCAAATAAAATTCTTAATTTTACATTTCTAGTACAATTCAAACAATACAATAAATTTAATCAAATAAGTAGAGGCATCGCATGTCCCTCTCACACCAAAAAATCACAACAAAAATTCCACAATTCCAATTATTCACTAATTCACAATTTCAAATAAAATTCTTAAGTTTACATTTCCTATACAAGTCACACAATCAAATAAGTAGAGGTGTCGCATGTCCCTCTCACACCATATAATTCAAACAAGACCATACTCAGGTGAGATTCACACAATTGCAATACTACAATGTAAACTTATAATCTATGGTGAAATATAACAAACTATAGGGAAATCAACTTACCTTTATTTGGTTGGAGTTGAAGAGAAGACAGAGTTCTGATTGAAATAAGGCAACAAATGAAACCTATAATCAAAAAGTTGGAGCAACATAATCAACATAATTTGAACTAAATGTACACTAATTAATCAAATTTAATCAATTTTAAAATGAAAAAAAAAAAATAATGATAGACTGATTTTGTTAAATAAACCTAGTTTAATCAAATTTTAAAATGAAAAAAGAATAATTAAAAATAAATTTACCTTGGTCGGAGTTGGTTGGAGCAGCAGCACCACCTCAGCAGCAGTACCAGCAGCGAAAGGCAGCAGCACCAGCAGCAACATGCAGAGGCAGCGGGGACGGCGACGGCGAGAGAGAGGTATGGCGAGAGAGAGAGTAAACTTCAAAGAGAGAGAGAGAGAGAGAGAGAGAGACAAAGAGAAATTACGTTTGATTTGGTAATTTTAATAATTTTACCGACCACCGATGGTCTGTAACTTCCAAAATAATTTTTTAAAAAACTAATTAATTAACTTACCAACCACCGGTGTAATGATCCTTGTTGCGAATTTTAGCTTTTTCTGTATTTTAAGGTTTTTCCCTTACCCATAGTTGCTATATATTATTAATGAGTCATGGAGATGGTTGGTACGGTCTCTGAAGCATTCGGGAGTGGTTTGAGTGAGTTTGAGGTTTTTAGAGGCTTTCAAATTTATTAGTTTGATTTTGGTCAGTATTTTATGATCCGAGCATCGAATGGTGATTCAGTCAGTTATATTAGATTCAGAATATTGATTTTAGGTTAGTAGTATAGTTAGTTTGGGTTTCGAGCCTTTATATTTAGTCCAGACCTATTAAATGATATAACTAGTTAAAATAGCTTAAAAGGGGTCTCGGGGGTTAACTTGTTGATAAAAACTTCTTTCAATAAATCTAATGGTTCCATTGAGTCTGAAATATCAAAATTAGCCTAGTAGCATAATCAGATAATTTATGTGGGGTCCTAAAAAAATCTTGAGGGTTCAATCGGGACTATTTTTCCAAGTTTCAAACTGTCGGTGAAGTTTTTTAGTGCCAAAATTAATCTTTCAGGACCCTGGACATGATCGTGAAGAAGGAAAATATTGTAATTCATGATCGTGGTGGAGGGCTCGCGATCGCGAAGGGTAGGGGGTCTTGGTCATTGAAACTCGAGGGGGGGTTGCGTTTGCGAAGGGTAAGTAGGTATGGTCTGGGTCGGTCTCTTCATTACGATCGCAATATATTACCCGCAATCAATATGGTTAGGTTTGTTTCAGGTCGCGAATACGACATAAGTGACCGCATTCGTGAAGGTAAAATCTTGATTTTAAACTTGGATTTTTGGGGTTTCACCCAGTAAAGTGTAGAAATGGTTTTTCTTTAATTTCAAGCTTGATTTGAACTTGTTTATCGATGGGTTTTCATATTTAGACTCATGTAAGTATGGGAAACATGATTCTTAAATAAAATTTTTGATTATACCCTTTTTCTTTTGGGGTCGATTTTTCAAACTATTTTTTAATCCAATTTAAAAGTGGCCAATATGGGTATCTTTATACTCCTCTTGACTTCTAGATTATATTTTTGATAGAGTGGGTTCGATCCAAGGCTGCACGGAAGGTAAAATCTCCTTGTTGGTTGGTCCAGGCTAGAGTTTCAGCTTTTCGAGGTAGGTTAAGCCTATGGCCTAACTTTCTTCAGACTGGGCAGGTCGGTTAATCATTCATGTAAAGTATGTTATGGGTTAGGGAGTTATCATGAGATTCATAATTAGAGATAGTATTTTATTCATATTGCCTTTGTCGGGGCTTATGTGATTATTATTTGTTGTTGTATTGCCCGTATGGGAGGGGGGCTTATGTAAATATTATATTTTACTTAAGAGGTGTATATTATAATGATACCCAAGAGGGGGTTGGTTTTGATCTTGTTTGAGCATTAAATTACTTATTTAACTTTATGATGCCTGAATGGAGGCTTAAAATGATATTATAAATGTCTTACATGACTACTAATTATTGTGGTGCTATAATATGATTTATATCATGATTTATTGAGATATTGAGCTCATTTAATACCATCATTGATTTGAATACATTACATGATATTATCTTGGTTATGAACATGAATCCTTATTTCATTTATCCTTATATATGGATTTGGTACGACAGAGAAATATCGATTTTAAAAGAAAATGAAATATTTTTAAAAAAGCTGGCAAGGTTGAAATGCGATATGAGGTTGATATTATAAGAGTATATGAGTTGAGAAACCCCCCACCCCCACCCCATGGTCATTGCATTGCATTTGCATCACTTGCTTATATCTTATGTGTTTGATTTCGGGTACTTAACGTTCTTTTATATATATATGTATATATTCGTGTGTAGTTTTAACTTGATATTATATTGTAGTTATTGTTAGGAGATACATTTTAATCCATCGTTGGGAACTTTTTTGTATGCAAGTGGAAGTGTGCTCATAGTATTCTTTATGTTTAGTTTTCTACTTTGCTTAGTCGGTCTATGATACCTACTAAGTATAAGTGGATCGTACTCTCTCCTACCTTTTGTACCCTTTTAATGCAGATCCCAGTTTGAGTGTGACTCGTGGAGCTTGAGATCGTACAGGGTAGCTGCTGATTCGGAGTACTGATGAGCTCTTTATTTGGGGCTTGATTCCAAACTTCATCTTATCTATCATGTCTTTACTTTACTATTTTGAGATAGAGTTGTGTATCTCTGTACTTTTATCGGTTGTAGTGTTCTTTACTCATGACACTAGATTTTTTGGTTGGAGTTGTATTTGTTTTGGTTTTAGATTTGTTCTATCCTTACATATATGGCCTGAATTTGTTATTAAGTCTCGTATTTAGGTTTCATTAATTCTTTTCCGCATTTCTTTATCATTGTTGGTGGTGGGCTTACTTACCACTCTTGGGCCGGGATAAGTGTCATCATGACCTCAACTTTTGGGTCATGACAAATTGGTATCAGAGCACTAGGTTCATCGGTCTTATGAGTAAAAGAGAAAGGTATCTAATAGAGACTTGTGGATTGGTATGTTGACGTACATATCTATCTTCGAGAGTCTATGTGATGTTCTTAGGAAAACTTCTCTAATTTGATTCCTTATCATGCGTATTGTTCATGTCCTATACTTTAAACTTGTATACCTTTCTTTCTGCGCAGATGGTGAGGACTAGATCCCGAGTTTTTGAGGATGCTAAAACAACACCCGCTAATGGAGCTCCATTCAGAGGGCGAGGCAAGGGTCGCGGTTGAGACAAAGGTAGAGGTCGAGCCCGAGGAGCAACTCTAGCAAAAGGACAAGCCAGAGCGGCCTCTCCCAAGCCTGAGATTGAGCATGAGGAGTTAGCTTATTAGCTTGAGAATATGGGACCATCTTAGGTTCCTCAGTGTTTCATGGTTACCCCAATATTACAGGATTCGTTAATTCGTCTATTGAGCTATTTGGATGCCATTCCCCAGACACGTATTTTTTTAGGTACACCAGATGGATCTCAGACTACATGAGGTGTACAGACATCGGGATAGGCTACTACTCATAGATTCCAGACTCTAGGGGCATAACCAGTTGTTGTGGTAGCCCCACGTGTTGAGACTTTACCTACTAGTTTGGATATCTTTCCTATAGCTTCAGGTACTATTTTATTTACTAAGGAGCAGAAGAGATTTGAGAGGTTCATTAAATTGTCTCCTCCTAAGTTCAGTGGTGTCATTGGCGAGATGCTTATAAGTTTCTGATTGATTTCTAGGAGAGGCTTCATAACCTCAATTTGCTAGAGTCTCACGGTGTTGCTTACACTATCTACCAATTAACTGATATGGCTAGGCAGTGGTGGAGATCTCTTGTTAGTTATAGACCAATGGGTTCCCTTTATTTGACATGGACCTAATTTTTTGAGGCTTTTTTGGAGAAATTTATGCCTTTTAGCTTGAGGGATCGGAAGAGAGATGAGTTTAATCATTTGAAGTAGGACTCCATGACTATTTCTGAGTATGAGTCTTACTTTCATGCCTTGTCCATATATCCCATTGCTAGCATCTCCACAGAGACTAAGAGGATCAGGAAGTTTGTTAAGGGTTTGACTAGTTATTATCAGTTGGCGACGGCACAATTAGTGGTTTCTGGTGGTTCTTTTCATAGTATAGTAGACCATGCTAAGTTAATTAAGTCTATTCGCTATGGTGTGTGGGTTAGTAGTGCTAAGAAGGTGCACCGACATGGCGATTTGAGTGGTCATCCATCTCGAGGTAGGGGTTTCTGTGGCAGAGGTTCTTATGGTTACCAAGGCAATCGGTTCAGGCAACTTTGCAGGGTTCAGATGGTAGGTCTACAGGTTTTGAGGCTTTGGGTAGTCAGAGATCGGGTCATGCAGGTAGAGGGTCTCATTTTGGTTCATTGGGTTATGAAAGGTGTTCTGGTTCTTCTGGGACCTCTCAGAGTGATTCTTCTAGGATGTTATGTGTGTGATGTGTTTGTCCACTTAGCGAGGGATTGCCCCCAACATGTGTTTGGTTCCTCCCAGTAGGGATCTCAGCTTCAGCTTTATCCAACTCTGATTTTAGCAGTTAGAGGTGGTACACAGGGCAGTCGAGGTAGTTCTAGAGGTACCAACCATGGGGTTTAGGAAGCTCATGGTAGTGGACGAGGATTCACTCAATCTAGTGGTAGATGTGGTCAGTGTTATGCTTTTTCTGGGAGATCCAAGGCAGAGGCATCTGATGTAGTGATTACAA
The DNA here is from genome assembly GCA_031232105.1 of Capsicum rhomboideum. Classification (NCBI taxonomy): domain Eukaryota; kingdom Viridiplantae; phylum Streptophyta; class Magnoliopsida; order Solanales; family Solanaceae; genus Capsicum; species Capsicum rhomboideum. Next base: position 47,159,510 of record CP124712.1, on the reverse strand, counting down.
GTATCTTCCCAGTTATCCATCATTCCGCTATAGTACTATTTGATCCTGGGTCTACATTCTCTTATGTGTTTGCATACTTTGCTACTGATATTGATGTTATGTGTGAGCCCCTTGCTATGCCTATTAGTGTATCTACCCCCATAGGCAATTCATTAGTGGTGGATCGGATGTACCGATCAAGTATTATGACCTTTTCTAGGTGTGAAACTTGTGTAGACTTAATTATCCTCGATATGGTTGATTTTGATGTAATCTTGGATATGGATTGATTATCCCCTTATCATGTAATTTTAAACTGTTTTTCCAAGACCGTGACCATAGATACTCCTAGTGTCCCAAGGTTAGAATGGAAGGGTACCCCTAGCTTATGTTCGAAGGGTATTATATCTTTCTTCTGTGCTCGTCACATGGTATGAAAGGGATGTCTCTCCTATTTGGCCAATATTCACGATACTAGTGTTGGTTCACCGTCTTTCTTAGATTCTGTGCAACTTGTTAGAGAGTTCATGGATGCCTTTCCTATGGACTTTCCTGATATGCCTTCAGACCAGGATATCAATTTTGCTATTTATGTTGAGCAGGGCACCAAGCTCATCTCCGTTCATTCTTATAGGATGGCTCCCGCAGAGTTGAAGGAATTGATAGAGCAATTACGGGACTTATTAGATAAAGGATTCATTAGATCGAGTATATCTCCTTGGGGTTCTCTTATCTTTTTTGTGAAGAAGAAAGATAGATCTATGTGCATGTGTATTGATTATTGGTAATTGAATAAGGTGACTGTCAAGAACAAGTATCCTCTTCCTCGCATTGATGATTTGTTTGATCAACTTTAGGGTGCTTCTGCATTTTCTACGATCGATTTGAGATTTTATTAACATCAGTTGAGGATTAGAGCTTTGGATGTTTTGAAGACCATTTTTCGGACACGGTATAGCCATTATGAGTTCTTGGTTATATCTTTTGGGCTGACCAATGTGCCAGCAGCATTTATGGAGTTAATAAACAGAGTATTCCTGCCATATCTTGATTCTTTTGTAATTGTTTTCATCGATAATATCTTAGTTTATTCCAAGAATGAGGCTGACCATGTGAGATATTTGAGGATTGTTCTTCAGAGATTGAGAGAGGAGAAGTTGTATGCTAAGTTCTCCAAGTGCGAGTTATGGTTGGATTCTGTTTCTTTTGTGGGTCATGTAGTGACTAAGAATGGTATTATGGCTGATTCGGCCAAGATAGTGGCGGTTCCTCATTAGTCTAGATCTACTTTTCCTATCAAAATTCAGAATTCTGTTAGGTTAGCAGGCTATTATCAACGCTTTGTGAAGGGTTTTTCTTCTATCGTCATTCCTTTGACCAAGTTAACTCAGAAGAAGATTACCTTTCAGTGGTCAGATACTTGTGAGGAGAGCTTTCAAAAGCTCAAGAAGTTGTTGACTTCGGCTCTTATCTTGACTTTGCCTGTGGAAGGCGTGGGTTTCACCGTGTTTTGTGATGCTTCGGTAGATGGCTTGGGTGTTGTGTTGATGTAGAAGGGTTAAAGTGATTGCTTATGTTTCTCCATAGTTGAAGCCTCATGAGAAGAATTATCCTACTCATGGTTTAGAGTTAGCCATGGTGGTGTTTGTGTTGAAGTTGTAGTGATACTACTTGTATGGAGTCCATTGTGAGATTTTCTCCAATCATCGTAGCCTTCAGTACTTCTTCACTCAGTGAGATTTTATTATGAGATAGCATAGATGGTTAGAATTGCTTAAGCATTATGATCTCACTATTTTTTATATCATCTAGGCAAAGCTAATGTGGTAGAGGATGGCTTGAGTTGGAAGGCAGAGAGTATGGGGAGTTTGGCTCATATGTTGGTAGGAGAGCGACCTTAGCCATAGATGTTCAGTTATTGGCTAACCAATTGGTTCGACTTGAAATTTTGACACTTGGGTGTGTGTTGGCCTATGTTGAGGCTAAGTCTTCATTGATGGATCAGATTCGGGCTCGCTAGTTTGATAATGAGAAGTTAAGGATGATTCTTGATAAAATGTTGATTGGTGAGGCAAAGACTGCATCTCTTAATCCCAAGGGTGTTTTGAGGATTGGTGGTTGTGTGTGCATGTAGAGAGTTGGTGGTTGGATTAGACTAATTTTAGAGGAGGCTCATTGTTTGACGTACTCTATCCACCTAGGAGCGGCCAAGATGTACCATGATTTCAAGCAACACTATTGGTGGTGTGGTATAAAGAAAGACATTTTTTAGTTCATGGCCAAGTATTTGAATTGCCACCAAGTGAAGTATGAGAATCAGTGATCGAATGGTACTATGCAGAGGATGCCAGTTCCTGAGCGGAGGAGGGAGCGAATCACTATGGATTTTATTGTTGGCCTACACTTGACTTTGGAAAAATTTGATTTTATTTGTGTGATTGTGGATAGGTTGACTAAATCAGCGTATTTTGTACCTATAAAGGTGAACTACAATATGGAGAAGTTGGCCAAGATCTACATTTGTTAGATTGTTCGATTGCATAGAGTGCCTATCTCCATTATTTCTGATAGAGGTATGCAGTTTACCTTGAATTTTTGGAGTTCTATACAAAGAGAGTTAGGTACTCAGCTTGATATGAGCACAGCTTTTCACCCACAAAAGGATAGTCAGTCAAAGCGGACCATTCAGGTGCTTGAGGACATGCTTCGAGCATGTGTTATGGATTTTAGTGTTCATTGGGACTAGTTTTTGCCCTTAGCGGAATTTGCCTACAACAACAACTACCATTCCAGCATTCAGATGGCACCTTTTGAGGCTTTGTATGGATGGAGGTGTAGATCCCCTATGGGAAGGTTTGATTTATTTGAGGTTAGGCCTTGGGGCACCGACTTATTGAGAGATTCAATAAGGTTAGATTGATTCAGCAGAGACTTGTAGCTGGCCAGAGTAGGCAGAAGATTTATGCCGACCGTCGAGTTTGTGATGTAGTATTCATACTTGGTGAGCGGGTTTTGTTAAAGGTATCACCCATGAAGGATGTGATGAGATTCGAGAAGAAAGAAAAGCTTAGCCCGAGACTTATTGGACCTTTTGAGATTTTTGAGAAGTTTAGAGATGTGGCGTATAGGCTAGGTTTGCCTCCACATCTGTCAGCTGTTCATCCGATATTCCACGTTTCCATGTTGAAAAAATACCATCCAGATGATTCTCATGTGATCCGGTGGGATTCTAAAGCATTAGATCATGATTTGTCCTTCGACGAGGAGCCCATTGCTATCCTAGACAAGCATACTAGGAAATTGAGGTCCAAGAATATTGATTTTATAAGAGTTCATTGGAGATAGTGCCCTATTGAGGAGGCTATGTGGGAGGTTGAGATCGATATAAAGAGTGGATACCTCCAATTTTTAACCAATTCAGGTACTTTGTTTATTTTTTCATTCAAGGAAGAACGCGTGTCTTAGTGGTGGATGATGTAATGATCCCTGTTGCGAATATTAGCTTTTTCTATATTTTGACCATTTTGCGCCCTTCCTCGTAGTTGTTATATGTTATTTATGAGTCTTAGGGATGATTGGCACTGTCCCTGAAGTATTCGGGAGTGGTTTGAGTAAGCTTGAGGTTTTTAGAGGCTTTGAAAGTGATTAATTTGACTTTAGTCAACATTGCGTGATCCGAGCATCGAATGGTGATTTTGTTAGTTTTATTAGATCTAAAATGTCAATTTTGGGTTAGTAACGTAGTTAGTTTGGGTTTTGGGCCTTTATATTTAGTTTTGACCAATTAGACGAGAAACTAGTTAAAATAGCTTAAAAGGGGTCCCGGGGATTAACTTGTCGATAACGACCTCTTTTGACAAATTTGATGGTTCCACTGAGTCTGAAACATCAAAATTAGCCTTGTAGCATTATCGAATTATTTCTATGGGGTTCTGAATGAATCCCGAGAGTTCAATCGGGACTATTTTTCCAAGTCCCAAACTACTGATGCAATTTTCTGGTGCCAAAAATAATCCTTCTTCGTGTTCGCGGGCCCCAAGTCACAATAGCAAAAAAGGAAAATATTTTACATCGCGATTGCGAAGGGTAAGGGGTCTTGGTCATCGCGAACGCGAGGGGGTGGCCGCATTCGTGAAGGGTAAGTAGGTTGGTTCTGGGTCAGTCCCTTCGTCACGATCTCAATGGACCGCCCACGATCACGATGGTTTGGTTCGAATCAGGTCGTGAATACGAAGTAAGTGACCACGCTCGCGAAGGGCAATTAATACCTGGACAGAATTTAAATTGTTTTCTCGTCCAAAACCCTATTATCACCATTTTTAGACTTTGAGAGCTCAATTTTTGGTGATTTCAAAGGGAAACTTCATCAATCTTGCGTGGGTAAACTCTAAACTTTTATTTTCATCATTTTACATTGATTTCATCTTCAAAATCTTGATTTTAAATTTGGATTTTTGGGGTTTCACCCAGTAAAGTGTAAAAATGGTTTTTCTTTAATTTCAAGCTCGATTTGAACTTGTTTATCGATGGGTTTTCATATTTAGACACATCTAAGTATGGAAAACATGATTCTTAAATAAAATTTTTGATTCTACCCTTTTTCTTTTGGGGTCGATTTTTCAAACTATTTTTGAATCCAATTTAAAAGTGGCCAATATGGGTATCTTTATACTCTTCTTGACTTCTAGATTATATTTTTGATAGAGTGGGTTCGATCCAAGGCTGTACGGAAGGGACAATCTCCTTGAAGGCTGGTCCAGGCTAGAGTTTCAGCTTTTCGAGGTAGGTTTTGGCTTAACTTTTTTCAGACTGGGTTGGGTAGTTAACCATTCATGTAAAGTATGATATGGGTTAGGGAGTTATCATGAGATTCTTATTTTGAGATAGTATTTTATTCGTGTTGCCCATGTGGGGGCTTATGTGATTATTATTTGTTGTTGTGTTGCCCGTGGGGGGGCTTATGTGAATATTTTATTTGACTTAAGAGGTGTATATTATGATGATACCCGAGAGGGGATTGGTTTTGGTCTTGTTTGAGCATTAAATGTCTTATTTAAATTTTATGACGCCCGAATTGAGGCTTAAAATAATAGTATTGATGTCTTACATGACTATTCATTACTGTGGTTCTATGTTATGATTTATTGAGATATTGAGGATATTTGAGCTCATTTAATACCATCATTGATTTGAATACATTACATGATATTGTCTTGGTTATGAGAATGAAGCCTCATTTCATTTATCCTTATACACGTATTTGGTACCACAGAGAAATACTGATTTTGAAAGAAAATGAAATATTTTATAAAACCTCTTGGCCGAAGGACATACCAGCAAGGTTGAGATGAGATATGAGGTTGATATTATTAGAGTATACGTGTTGTGAACCCCCCATGGTGTCCTATCCTTGAAGCTTAAGCTTGAAAGGTGTATACTAAGTGATATTGAGACATTACCACATGGCCATTGCATTGTGTTTGCATCACATGCATATATCTTATGTGTTTGATTTCGTGTACTAAGCCTTCTTTTATGTATGTATGTATGTATATATATATTCGTGTATAGTTTTAGCTTGATATTATATTATAGCTATTGTTAGGAGATGTGGTTTGAGCCGCTGTTGGGAACTTTTTTGTATGCAGGTGGAAGCATGCTTATAGTATCCTTTACTTGTTTAGCTTTCTACTTTGCTCAGTCGGCCTATGATACCTACCGCGCACAAGTGGATCGTACTCACTCCTACTTTTTGTACTCTTTCGGTGCAGATCCCAGTTTGAATACGACCCACGGAGCTTAAGATCATGCAGGGTAGCGGCTGATTCGGAGTACCGGTGAGCTACTCGTTTGGGGCATGATTCCAGACTTCATCTTATCTATCATGTCTTTACTTTACTATTCTGAGACAGATTTGTGTATCTCCATACTTTTACCAATTGTAGTGCTTTTTACTCAGGACACGAGATTTTGGGTTGGAGTTGTATTTACTTCGGTTTCGAATTTGTTCTACCTTTTTATATATGGCCTGATTTTATTATTAAGTCTCGCATTTGAGTTTCATTAATTCTTTTCCGCATTTCTTTATCATTGTTGGTGTTGGGCTTACCTACCACGGTTGGGCTGGGGCAGGTGTCATCATAACCTTAACTTTTGGATCGTGATAACCGGTGGTCGATAACTTTTAAAATAATTTTTTAAAATATAAATTAATTAAATTACCGACCACTTGTGGGCGGTAAATATATAAATTCTTTTTTTAAAATAATTTCATTAATAAATCTAAAAATATATTTAGAAAATATTTAATTAATGAAAATTAGTTATCTTTATTTAAATAAAAAATAACGTATGTCATATACTCTGATAGATTTTCGAATAATTATATTTCGAATATGTACTATAAACATCACTTACACGAATATATTACCTTGTAATACAACATATTCCTTATACTCTAATGGATTATCTGTTAATTAGCTTTTGATGACTATTATCACTACATGAGACATATATATTTCAAAACAGACTCTCAATATATAGAGCTTAATTGGTTATATTATTCCACCGTTATTGATTAGCTTTTGATATGTACTATATACATCACTTACGTACACGAGTATATATATTACCTCGTAATACAACCTATACAATATACTATGATGAATTATCTGTTAATTAACTTTTGATGACTACTAATATTGTACTACTCGAGACATTTAATTTGGAAAAAGACTATCAATATATAGGACTTATAAATTGATTCGTTACATTAATCCACCGATATATTACCTCAATCGTATATTATAAATGTATTCCCATATATTAGGGTTGATTTTTCAGTTAATTAGATTTTGAATACATACTATATACATCACTTACACGACTATATATTACCTTGTAATACAACGTATTCCATATACTCTGATGGATTATTTGTTATCACCTCGATCATATATTATCAATATATTCAAGACAAATATATTTCATGATGGACCATTAATATATACGACTTAATTGGTTCCTTACATTATTTCACGAGTATATTACCTTGTATTATCAACGTATTCAATATACTAGATAATCGATTCAACCGGTTACCTTTTGACTACTGCATCACTACCTGGGACATACATTTAAGGATTAGACGGTCCATTGATAGAGATTTGGTTTGTACATTATTGGATGAGTATACGTAGTATTATGTGTTGATCATATTAATCAACGTATTCTATACTCGAATGAATTAGATGTGTTCCTTTATCTACTATGTATATCACTACACGAGACATATATTCAAGGTTGAACGTCGAACCATTAATAAAATTAATTGATTTGATTCATATTACGGAACAATCCACAAGCATATATTATGTGATCACATGCATATACTATTCAAGGTAGCACAACATAAGTAATAAATATATATATTATTGCAGTGTACAACATAACCAACCTTTTGTACAATATATTATTGCAACATAAGTAAAAAATAAAAATTACATTTGATGTGTTTTATTTACTTTTTAATAAACTGACCAATGGTGGTCGGGTTTTATTAAAAATAATAAAAATTAATATTTTTACCGACCACAGTAATATTTATATTAAATATCATCTATTTACTTCTTTAACTAAACCGACCACGTGTGATCAGTATTGTTATTAAAAATATTTAAATTAAAATATATTCTTTTTATTATTATCATGTGATTTTGGTCAAAAAAAAATTGCGGGGTAATTTAATTGCTTTTCCGCAATTTTTTAACTGTGGTCGGTTTCTTTTAAAAAATAATTTTTTTTCTTTAAAATTGACCGCAGGTGGTCGGTAATTTCCGACCACAAGCTGTGGTCAATTTTTTTAGTCGATTTTACAGGTTTTTTTATTAGAGATCTGATGGTGTTGAACAGTGGGTGGTTCTTTATCTTGTTGTCTATTTCTTTCACAAATAGAAGTATAGTCAAAAAAATTAATAATAACAAGTTTAGCCTATCTTTAGAGTAGTTACATTAAAAAATAACGTCAATTTTTTGCTCTCAATCAAAGTACAAGTTTGAATCTCATGTGTCTTTGAAAGATGACATCTTCATCTCTACACTACTAATTTTAAGGAAAAGAGCAAGAAATACCCTTCAAGTAGTGGAATTGGTTCAAAATACCCTCCGTTAACCTATTGGACCAAAAATACCCTTTCATTCACCTTTATGGCTCAAATATAGCCTTATAACTAATGATCCTTTATTAAACCATAATTAAAAAATTTATTTATTAGCTTTCTATTGGTTGCAAATTAAATTAATTAAAATATTATTATTTTATAATCAAACTTAGACCCAACTAAAACTACCCGACAAAACCCGCCCCAACCAATTAAATAAAGAGGCAAACTCATTTCTTCTAAACTTAATTTCATTCACATTTTACGTCTGTTGAAAGCTGGGTCTTCTTCTTCAATTTTTAGGGTTCTTGAAAACTATTTCTTGTTCTAAACTATTTCTTCTTCTCACCGCCAACGAGACTTGCAAGTAAGTAGGCTGCTGCCAATGAGACATAGATTTGCCTCCCTAATGTATATGCAGGCACACACAGAAAATTATTCACCTTTGAAGTATGGTGTAACTGATATAAACCAAAAACTATGGGTCACCGTTATTTAATTGGTTGGGGGCGGGTTTTGTCGGGTAGTTTTAGTTGGGTCCAGATTTGGTTATAAGATAATAATATTTTAATTAATTTAATTTGCAATCAATATAAAACTGACACGTAATAAATAAATTTTTTAATTATGATTTAAAAAAGGGTCGTTAGTTGTAAGGGTATATTTGAGCCATAAAGGTGGATTGAGGGATATTTTTGGCCCAATTGGTAAATGGGAAGTACTTTTGAATCAATTTCAATACTTAAAGGGTGTTTTTGACCCTTTTCTGCTAATTTTATCATCCTCCGCTTTAGCTTATTGTCTCATTATATATCTTCCTAGCTTATAATAAACTTGGATCAAGATCCGCAGAAAAATCATTTATAGGATTTTCTTGATTCACAATGTGACGCTTTTTTTAATTAGGCCAAATACGTAAATAGCCCTTCAAAGTTGACCAAAATGTTAGTTAGACACTAAAATATGCATTGATCAGATAGACACTTTAACTCAATAAAAATGTGACTTGTGAACACGTGGACTAATACGTGAATAAGTTACAAATTACAATTATCCCCAATTCCCGACCAGTTTAAACAGATTAAGTTACAATTATCCCCATTTTAAAAAAATTATTGTGTATTTCCCCTATCCCTGCATTATTTTATTTTTGCAACGGGTCTATATGTTATTGTCATTTTGGGCATGTTTGAGGGATAATTGTATACGTTGAATAACAATTTTGACTAAGCAAGTTTCCTCTGGTTGGCGTTGTTATTGTTGGTATTTGCCCTGATTTTCTTACCATAATTGGGTTTTCCTTTTAGGAAAAGGAAAACATGAATTCTCCGTATTTGGCTAATCCTTGTTCTTGTAGGAAAAGGTTATAGACTCTATAAATAGAGGCTCCTTTCTTCTAACTTGGTAGCATCCACAATGTAGTCCTAGGGGTTTGAGAGTATTGTTTGGGGGGAGAATTTGTGAGACACAAGTGTCATGCTTCCACTTGTGTGAACCTCTTTGTATTCTGAGTGAATTGTGTGAGGTTGTCTCTCTTGACATTTTGTACTCTCGTTTATATAGTGGATTGCTCATCTCCTTTTGTAGAAGTAGGTCGATTGACCGAACCACGTTAAATTATTGTGTCTCTTTTGGTATTTCTCACATGTCTTCTTATGTGACGTCTTTCGAGGTTTGTTTTGCTAGCTTCCGCATGACACCTGATTTATTTCGGTCCTAACAAGTGGTATCAGAGCGAGGTTAAAACGGGCGTTCATCTTGGCGGGTTCAGTTCTAGTCGCAACCTATTTGACGATAATGAAGATTTTGGTTTGAGAAATTTTATTAGAGTATTACTCTATGTAGAGACATAGATTTAATGGAGGAGATTTTGGAGATGGAGATTGAACTTATTGAAGACTACGCGAAGAAGGTGGAGCAAATTTATTTTGTCAGAAATTCAGGCCAAGGGGGAGAATTGTTGGTATTTGCCTTGATTTTCTTACCATAATTGGGTTTTCCTTTTAGGAAAAGGAAAACATGAATTCTCCATATTTGGCTAATCCTTGTTCTTGTAGGAAAAGGTTATAGACTCTATAAATAGAGGCTCCTTTCTTCTAGCTTGGTAGCATCCACAATGTAGTCCTAGGGGTTTGAGAGTATTGTTTGGGGGGAGAATTTGTGAGACACAAGTGTCATGCTTCCACTTGTGTGAATCTCTTTGTATTCTGAGTGAATTGTGTGAGGTTGTCTCTCTTGACATTTTGTACTCTCGTTTATATAGTGGATTGCTCATCTCCTTTTGTGGACGTAGGTCGATTGACCGAACCACGTTAAATTATTGTGTCTCTTTTGGTATTTTTCGCATGTCTTCTTATGTGACGTCTTTCGAGGTTTGCTTTGCTAGCTTCCGCATGACACCTGATTATTTCGGTCCTAACAGTTATTTCAATTTTTTTAAAAAAAATTGAAATTTGAGTCCTTAAATGATTTATCACTACTTAATGCAATTATCATCAAGATATTTTAATAAATGACGACTTTTCTTGAAGAATAATTGATTTAGTAATGTTATATGGAATATAGCAATTGGAATATGTGATTGACAATGTATATCACATATTTATTTTTTAAAAATGACAAAAATTTAAAGAAACCCAAAAAAAACGATAAAAACTGAACAAATGAAAAACCGACTTAGTTGGTTTGATTTTCTTTTAGGAGAAAACCGACTCAAATCGAACCATGAACACCCCTTCCCCTTGACGACAGTATATAAGACCCAACAACTGTTTTAAAGAATGGGGTGGGGCAGAAATGTTGTTATTCATATTGTTTTTAGTTTCAATTATTTTTATTAATTCTACTTTTTCTATTAAGGGTGTCATTGCAAATTACTTCACTTTCAAGTGATTTTTATTCATTGTTATACTTTGTAAGATAAATATATTAACTTTAGTGATCTTATTAAAACAAAAATTAAAAGATAAAAAAAACTTTACCATTAATTTCATTAAGTAATCATTTGAGGAATTAACTTAACTTTGTTAACAAGTTTCACCGACTACAAAATAAAAGTTTGATAGGTTTTCACTTCACTTCTTTCACCGAGTGGTGGTATTTATAGAGTTTTTGGTTTTAGAAAAAGTGACGAGGAGAGAAGGTTCAATAGATGCTCTCAAAGTCGAGTAAGGAAATTGCTTCATGTTTTCTACATTAGTGGATTAGAGATTCTAGTAAGGGGATTCCAAAAAACTAGAAGAATGATCTACTTTGAATTCAAAGATGTCAAAGAAACTTCCAATCCACCTTTGCCACCGCACTAAATAAAAAATCTAATCTCAAGGGGATTCAACATTTTGTATTAAAAAAAAGTCTTATTTCAACCCCAATTTGCATTATAGGATGTTTTGGGATCCGATTAAACCATCAATTCGCGTTTGATTTACCCCTAGACTTGTGGATGCTTACTACTGACGGAAAAGTTATAGTTGCAAAGCCGCTCCAAATACGTTCACTGAATTGGCAAGAGTGACAAACCCTTCTTAGATATTGCTATGGCATTTGCAAGTGCAAGTACCACGAACGATGAAGGAAAAAATGAATATGAGGAAGGAGAAACGTAATGTGAAGTAGGGACCACAATAAACATAAAAATGCCTCAAAACTGACAATATTGTAAAATTTTACAATATTTTTATTGCTTACTAGGCGATGCACATACTTTCAAGTTATTTTCTTGGCGGTTCCACATCAACCACCCTAACACACGTTGCACCAAAAGACACAAATATGATGAGCAGAAGAACGAAACAGAAGGGAGGCAGAAGAATCTCCCCAAAAGATGCAGAGAAGAGGGCAAAGAAATGGATTTGGTCTATCAATGGTTGTCAAAAGAGGAGAATCTGACATGTTAATCAAACTTGAGAAGAGTACTAAACTCAATACAACTGTCGGGGTGTCGATGCTGTCCGCCTACATTAATTCCAGGCGAATAGAGGCATGTATTTATTTGGCGTAAGGCCTACCAGTCACTCGAGTGAGTGAAAAACCATGAAATACCAAAAATCCAAATCCTTTTAGTGAGAGGTCCAAAGTGACGTGCACAAGCTTATCCAAAACACCACTATTATTAAAAAAAATGTATAATGTTCTTCAGACAAGTGATCAACAGGGTAACAAGTTGATAACTGCTTAACAAGATAATTAGACACCACTGATCCTTCTGTTACTACTCGGTCCAACACCATTCCCAAAGTACAATCAAATTAAAGTGCAATCACATAAGATCCAAGCGAAGTAGGGTAAGTCACAACAAATATAGGGAACATAAAAACCAGTTGTGTGTTCTATATACATTTTTATGCATTTTCAGAACTTGGATCAACTTCTGCTAGCCTCAAGTGCCCAAAAAAAAGGCGTTTCAACCCACAGTATACTAGTGTGGCAGCAGACTCACAATATACTTGGTTTATGAGAACAGTTATAATTCTTCTGACAGTCTTAGACCATGCGTCTTCCTTAAACTGAGATAATACCAAATATTTGACCATTAAGCGAAGTATTATTCAACAACTTGGCTACTCAAGAAGTTCACCTTCCAACCCAAGGTATAGGAAAATGTTAAAGAGGAGAAGAGTAAAAGGGTCGTTGGCAGAGGTTGCTGTTGCACTCCAACCATATATTGCAACAAAGCACCTGCAGGAGCAAAGAAGTATTAAACCTCAAGGACTGGAAGAAGTAGGAAGACACTCAGAGGATAAAATTACAATGACATACCCAGTGTAGTCCCACAAAGTAGGGGCTGGGAGGGTAGAGAGTACGTAGACCTTACCTCTACCTTTGGTAGAGAGGTTTTCAATAGACCCTCGGCTCAAGAAAAACAGGTCAAAGCAGTTCCAAAAAAGAAGTAATGGAAGTACAAGAAACAACAGATAATAACAGAATAGTAGCTAGACAATAACAAAAATGGCAACAAAACGGAAACTACAACCAAAAAATACACTAATTGAGGTGCAAGAAATAACATATAGTAACAAAAATCGAAGGCCAAGAAACTACAAGAGCAATACTACGATTAGTAATATGAACGGACAAGAAGACAACGCACTGCGACCTACTAATCTTTTACCCTAATCCGTGTCCTTCACACCCTCCTACCTAAGGTTATCTCCTCGGTAAGCTGAAAATACAACACAACTTGTCTAATCATCTCTCGTCAATACTTCTTCGGTTTACCTCTACCTTTCCTAAAACCATCCATAGCCAATTTCTCACAACTCTGCCTGGGGCATCCGTGCATCTCCTCCTCACATGCCAAAACCATCTCAGCCTCACTTCCCGCATCTTGTCCTCCACCGAAGCAACTCATACCCTCATTTCTAATCCTATCTCTCCTAGTATATCCACACATCCATCGCAACATTCTCATTTCCGCAACTTTCATCTTCTTAACTGAGGGTTCTTGACTGGCCAACACTCCGCCCCATACAACAAAGTTGGTCTAACCACTGCTCATAAACTTGTGGATGCGAGCCTCTATTTCATCCACATTGCACCAATACGATGAGTGACATCATCCTCAATCTCCCCATTCTCTTGGATAATAGACCCAAGATACTTGAAACTTCCTCTCTTTTAAATGACCTATCTATCAAATCACACTTCCACATCAGCCTCATGTGTTACGTAACTGAAAGAACTGGAACTGGAAGATACGTAGCCTGCTCAATCTAGCACCACCAGAGAAACTGAGGTAATGATGTTAATTGGGAACGACACTGATAATATCTCTCAATTACTTTCAACCTCATAACAATATGAACAGCTATGATAAAGGTAAATGGGAAGCTACTGACCGCGGTTTACAGACAGATTAACAAAAATAGCAGTGCTTACAGTCAATATACAAGATATTGACACAGATCATCAAAAGGAATAATATTCTGCAGGGCTCATACACACTGTTTCCCTTTCACCATTCTGCTCAGAACACATCACTCATCAACAAAGATATGTCTGACACAGTTTTGTTACACTTTCGATACAAGTTACCTCACCTAAAAAGCTTTACATTGAGACCCTCAAAATCAGCTAACCCACTCTTCCAACCCCACACCCCAAAAGATCTGATTTTATACTTTGAACTGTTAAATAGCTTTTTATAATTTTTTTGTGATTATGTACTTCACTTCAGAAGATCCCCTAGTAGTTAATGAATTGCTGAGCACTAGTGCTATGTATTGAATCAGCAACGTACCTGTACACTATAAACCAGTACAAAGCTTTACTCAGCTGCCAAGGAGAACTCTCTTTGGGTCAAGCTGGCCACTGCAATAACTTGAAGGAACAGCAGAAAGTTCCTGTCTTCCTCTCCATTCTTCACCAGGTTTCAAAGTGATAGATTTTTCCACTGCAGCAGCCTCAACACACAGCATGTGCTTGTACTCTTCATCTCCAAAATCAGCCATTGCCTTTGCCTTCTTGTCCCAAGGGTTCCACACAACTGGTAAGAAGAAATTACAGATAGAAGCCACTTTCCATTACAAAATCCAAACAACAACCATCAACAGTTTATTACTGATACATACTCCACCCATACATTCTACAAAAATCGAGTTGCTACATGCCTGAACAATTTATTCAACATATACTGAAGGGTGGCATGGGAGGAAAAAAACCTAGAAGATCAAGCTCATATTCTTATGAAGCACAAAATAGTGATTCTTTCACTAAGACTGACATGGGTGAAAATGAGCTCCTAGATAATCAAGTTCCTTAATAAGCAGGACAAAAGAATGATTTTTCTCTTATAGCAACCAGTAAAAATGCAGTCAGTAAACCACTTTACTCTTTGGATAAATGAAACTCATTACCAGCAGGAAAGCTACAAAGATTGTCAATTACCTGCATCCGGTAACCCATCCTTACGAATAACAAATGTTCGTTTCTTTTCATGATCCAGGATCGCAATTTTTGTGGGAGTACTGAGATATATTTTATCCACCTGAAAAACATGGCACAAACATCACAAGAGATGAATCACTTGTGCTAAAGCAATGAAAGAAAATAGTTGAAGCATCAGCTGATAAGGTGCTCACTTCAGACTCAAAAGTAATTGCATCGCCTTGCTCAGTGAATCTCTCCTTGTTCTCAAGATAATCAAGTGTCTCCAGGCCCTCAACACGAACTTCACTGTAAAAAGAGAAAGGAAAAATGATATGAATAGTTCAAAGATCAACTCCGGGACAACACATTTTCGGAAATGTTTTTGTATGTGACCATCTTATCTAAAAATTTAAGCTAGTAGAGAGAGCAACTTTTATTTACTTAAAAGTGTTTTCAACACGCCCCCTCATGTGCAGGCTCAATTCTATATATGAGTCAAGCACGGGGACATTCATTTTAATAATGGGTGACGCTGAGACTCAAACTCGGAACCTCTAGCTGCTCCGGTACCATGTTATGCAATGGACCTTGGGCCTAACTCAACCCCAAAAGCAAGTTCATGAGGTAAGGATTGCCCAGGACCATAGAAGGGGACCCACCCATCCACTACAATCGATATGGGACTTTCTAACAATTATTTAACTAGCAGGTCAATAAACTTGGAGCAGTACTGAGACTTCCTCTTCACTCTAACAAAACTTGATGGAGCTTCTCTAGTTCTAAAAGTGCTTAAGACCTCCCCATAATTCACAGGTTAGCTGAACTCTTTAAAATGTTAACACACTTTTCAAGGGTTGAAGGAAGGGGAGGACTGTCTATGGTGGACAGAGCACAACAAAGGAATTTACAAAGTAAGTTCAGGGTACAAGGTTCTAAATAGGACTCCACAAACCCTCAACTGGCCTTGGAGACAAATCTGGAAAGTCAAAATACCACTTAAAGTGGCATGTTTCACTTGGTTGCTAGGAAAGGAAGTAGTTCTTGCACATGAGAATCTAAGGAAGAGAGATATCATTTTGGTGACACACTGCAGCTTGTGTGGGGAAGCAGCTGAGACAGTTGGACACCTATTCTTACATTGTAAAATCACTGACCAACTCTGGAAGATTTTCATCAATCTCAGAGGCATTCAATGGACAATGCCTAGCAAGATTGTTGACACTCTTTCAAGTTGGGAGGAACCAAGATTTGGAGCAAAGAACAGAAGCTATTGGAGGACCATCCCAGCATGCATTTGGTGGACCATCTGGAGAGAAAGGAATGCTAGAAGTTTTGAGGATAAAAGCAGATCCTTACAAATGATCAACACAGACTGCATTTTGTTATTATGTTTTTGGTGTACCAAGAGATCTCCTGCAGATGCAGAAGCAATCCTAGAAGTATTAGAATCTTGCTAGGTCTGCTGGGTGTTTCAGTTTTTAACACACTCTTGTAAAGGGGTTTTCAGTACTACCTAAGTACTGGTTTATAATATAACTATTACCTACTCAAAAAAAATAAAGATGAAAAGATGAGGATGAAGAAACAAGGCTATGAATTTGTGTTCTTCATTCTTAATGCTTACTGATTAAAAAGAAGTTGTGATTTAGCAAGAGAGACCAGATGGCAGTTGAGAGAAAAGAAGAGCAAGTGAATGTGAAGATTCTTGCTTTTTTTCGGCCTAGCATTATGCTCGTTAAGATAAGAGATTTTTTGTCGTGGTCGAAAAAATATCATGTACAAATTCTTTACTTAAATAGAGAATTCCAAACATAAATCTCTACGAAGAGGCAACCAAATTTAGGTCTTCTAAAAGTTTACTAAAACATAAAATTCTAGAAACAGTGCTAAAACATATCTTAAAGAAAATAATTAAGTCTCCCTTTCATATTGCGAATATTAGAAGAGCCTCAAAATAACCTTCGTTGCACTTATCTAGGAGGACCAGACATCAATAATCAAGAATGACAAACCTACAAGTCTAGCCAGAAACATCTAATTTCTAATAAATTGAAAAAAAAAATGTTTTCCTTCAAACATGTTAGTCCAAAATTCTTGTGTAAGGTGAATACTAGATACTGTAGTGATTTGATATGAGTCAGTGGACTAACCATAAAAGGACAGGAACTTAGCTTGTTTCCCGAACTTAGATAGCAGCGTTATTAAAAGCCATTGATTCATAGCTTAAGCAGATTGAGCGATACAAAAAAGAAGAGTTGATTGCTTCATGGGTGATGTGAAGCTCTTCATAAAAGCGTGCGTTGAGACGTAAAGTATAAAGTGATCCCAACAAGAATCACCTGCTTCTTTGAGTCTCACTTTAAAAGGTGAACGAGTAAATTTTACTCAAAACAAAGATGTAAAACTAAACAAAAAAGGAAGGGTGAAAATAGACATATTGTTATTGAGTATAGGACTCCTCTGCATGTATACTTCAATATTCTCTTTGTTATTAGGACTCCTCTGCATGTATTTTTCAATATTCTCTGTCATCCGTATCTTCTTTCTCAAATTTGTAATGCCTCTTCTACTACTAGTTTTGTTTATTTACTTCTTCCTTTGTTTTCTTGTTAAGCAATAAGCCTTTCCTTTTCTTCTAATATATAAAAAGGCGCGTTGTGCACTAAAGCTCCCTATATGCACAACGCAGGGTCCGGAGAAGAGCCGGACTATAAGGGTCTATTGTACGCAACCGCATTTCTGCAAGAGGCTGTTTCCACGGCTTGAACCCATGACCTCCTCGTCACATGGCAGCAATTTTACCAGCTACTCCAATAGATGCAAATCCTATTTTCTCTTCTGAAAACCATTTTCGTCTATTTGGCTATGGTTATCTCCCATTTAAATCTTATCAAGTGGGCCTTTGATAATGGAATGGAGTGGGGTTTCGGAGGTATCTATGGACCTGTGCGGAAAGGGTTCAAGGAGAATTTTTAGGGGGAGTTGAGTGTTGGTATGGAGAGATGGGATATACCTTGGGTGTTAGTGGAGAACTTTAATACCATAAAATTCTAGGAGGATGTCCGGGGCCACGGAGGAGTTTTTGGAGTTTATTAACAATTTTTCTCATGTTGATTTGCCTTTAACAGGCGCCTATTTCACTTGGTCCAGATCGGAGGACTCATCTTGACTAGACAGATTTCTAGTGTCTACTTCTTGGGAGGAGTTTGCATTCAATGTGATCCAGGGTCCTCTTTCGCGATTGTTATCAGACCATTCACCCATCTTGTTGGATGGTAGCAGAGGAAGGCAAATGACATCACTTTTTAGATTCAAAAAAATGTGGTTGATTCAATTTACCAATGTTCAAAAAAAAAGGTGGCTGGTTTCGGGAATAGAGTGGCTAGATGGTGCAGCAGTTATGTGGTGGAGAGGTTAGTTGACTTGGTTGTGCCCAAGAGTTTAGTTGGACACAAAAATCGAGGGTGCTAGGGTTGAAAGAGAGGGCTCTAATACAGAATTCTTTCATAGGATAGAAGTTGCAAATAGGAGGAGAACTACATAGAATCGATGTAGGTAAATTGGATGAACCATATGGAGAAGGAGGAAGTAGAGAAGGCGGTTGATTTTTATGAACATATGTTCAAATAGGAAGCGAAGTAAAGGCCTAATTTTTTATTTCTATTTTTTTTGAAACTGGTAATTGTATTTTTATTTTTTTTTTGGGGGGGGGGGGGGGGGGGGGGGTGGTTCAATCATATCGGAGGGGAGGAGTGTGAGTGGGGTTTCTCTTTGGCCTTTTTTCACCATTGTTGGAATACAGTCAAAACTGATATGATGGATCAATTGCTGAGTTACAAGAAAAGGTGAATTCGAGAAAAGTATGAATGCTTCATACGTTGTGAACATTCCTAAAAGGGAGGAGCTACAAACATGAAGGACTATAGACCTATTAATTCAGTGAGAAACATATATAAGATCATATCTAAAGTGCTTTCCATTAGACCTAAAAAGGTGTTGGACGAGACTGCCTGTACTTCACGGAATGCTTTTGTGTGAGCTAGACAAATTTTGGATGCAGTGATGGTCATGTGAATTGGATGAAGTGGTGGATTCTAGGAGAAAGCAAAGAGTGTCAGGTGTGTCATGCAAACTGGACCTTGAAAAGCCTATGATCAAGTGAATTGGAGGTTCCTATATTCTATTATGCTACAAATGGGATTTGACAAGAAGCGGAGGAAACAGATTTATTTTTGCATCTCCATGGTGAGACTTTATGTGTTGGTTTAATGGTAATCCGTGCGGTTTCTTTGGGAATTCCAGGGGTTTGAGACAAGGGGGCCCTCTATCACCAATGTTGTTTATTTTAGTTATGGAAGCTTTGAGCAGGATGATGGATAGAACTATCTTGGGGGTATACTTTGAAGGACAGGGACAATCTCAGTGTGTCACTTGTTGTTTGCGGAAAATACCTTATTTTTTTGTGATGCATATGAGACCCAGTTGGATTATTTAGGCCAAGTTATTACTTGGTTTCAGGCTATGTCAAGCCTCAAAATTAATTGAAGTGTGAGATTATTTCTCTTAGGGAGGTGAATAGCATTAGATCACTTGCTCAAGTTTTGAATTTTAAGGTTGGGGCCCTTTCAACCAATTCTTCAGAGGGTTGAGAAAAGACTAGCAGATGGCAGAAGAGATATTTGTCCAAAGGCGGGAAGGGAAGTTCTTATTAAGAGCACATTCTCGAGCATCCTCACTTACTACATGTCTTTGTTTCATGGCCCAACTTCGGTCACTGAAAAGTAGAAAAAGATTCATAGAAATTTCCATTTGGTGAGAGGGGAGACTAACACATCTCCTAAAATATGGGAAGGTTGGGAGTTAAAGATTAAAAGGTTTTTAACAAAGCTCTATTGGGTAAATACGGGGTCATGGAAGTGGGTTGGAGAACTAGAGATATCACTTTGCCTTTCGATTGTGTTGTGGAGAATATCATGAAGGGATGGGATATTTTCGAAAAAATATCTCATTCAAGTTGGAGACAGGAGAAAAGTAAAATTTTGGGGACATAGGATGGTATGGGGACATGATATTGAAAGATGAATTCCAGAGTTTGGCAGAATATCTTGCTAGAGAGACTTGATAGTTCAGCATGTTAAGGGGATACAAGGTGTGAGATTTTTTTTGGGACTTGCGATTTAGAAAGAAATTCATGATTAGGAAGTGATTGAGTTCTAGAGATTATTAGCCTTGCTGTTGAATAGACAAGTCAATCAGGCTGATAACCCCGATGTTTGATGGTGGGGCTTGGAAAATATTGGAGTTTATGTTTTTCCATATAATTCCATATGGATTCAAAGGTGCCAAGAAAGGTTGTTTCTTTACTTGGCTAGCCACTAGAGGGGTGATTTTGACAGTGGAAAATCTTAAAAATCAAAAGGTTGTCTACGTCAGTGGGTGCTACATGTGTAAGGAGGCAGGTAAGAACGTGGATCATCTTGTTCTACAATGCGGGCTAACTATGAGGTTATGGTGGGATATGCTTAGGTGGTTGGCACTTCATGGTAATGTCAAACACTATGAGAGAGTTGATATTTAGTTGGAAGAGCGTGAGAAAGAGGAGAAGACGAAAGACATGGAATATGGTTCCACTTGTGGGTTTGGAGAGAGAAATAGGAGAGCTTTTAAAGGTGTAGAGTGAGTTTCTCCCGGTTGAGTAAACTCTGTTCACTTATTTTCTTTTGGTGCACACAGAAAGCTCCTTGTTGTATAGAGGATTAGGTGAAGTTTGTAGAGAATCATATGGTTTTGTAAATTATGTACTTTCTTTGTTTATCTCTTGTATACGGCTGTTGTGGCCATGTTTATGAATGAAAATACATTTACTTATCAAAAAAATATCAAGTGGGCCTTCCCTTCGTAAAATATGTGCTAGCTAAAATAAAATCATAATATAAAAAGAAATTTGGAATACCTCTTCTTCCTTCATTCCTAGTACCATATCCCATGTACTCGGCCGGTGTAATTATATTTACTCACATGTTCATTCAAATTTCTACCAATAAAGATATGTTGGTAATTATTAAAATGTGTACTTCGTCTGGAAGAACCATGCTTTTAGTGTCTTGCTTCTCCGTAAGAGCCTAGTAATCTTGTCTTTTGTTGCACTTTCCACTTTTAGAAAAACTAAAAGATGATACAAGAGGGGAGCATATGCATTTTAAGAGATGATTTAAAATAACTTCTTAAAGGACCAAATAAGTGATAAAATGTACTAATTTTCAAAATAAGGGAGCTCCTTTAAGTATTATGGTATTATAAAGTAAAGCATTGGTGGATTCAACGAATTGATGTCCATGACAGTCTCTATGCACCTACACTCCAAAGTTTGTTTCTAAGCTTCTAGTTCAACCCAACTCGTCTATCATGAGAACTTGGTCTTGATGAGCCATCATCTGGTTGAAAAATGTACTGATAGTGATTTGGTCTCTATGACTTGGCCTTTATTAGTTCCAACCTCATCTTTGTCAACTTGCTCCATATAAAAGCGGAGATTGTAAGATGTTGGATACTGTCCGTGACAAGATTGACTCAGTCAATAAAGTGGGTATCCTTGAGATAGCTAACCTCTATTTGATGAGCCATCTGGTTGTATAATGTACTAGTGTTAATGAACTGTGATACTACAGAAAGAAGTAGAGCAGATATTGAGATCAAGTCCAGTTTGTGTTTGCTTGGTGATATGGAAAGTTGGACCAGAGATGTATTTGGGTAAAGCTACACCTGTAAATATTCTGAAGTATAGATGCTTAAGTCAGTTGCACTCTGCTGCAATTTGACATATGAATATATGGAAGAAAGTACGATAGAATTCACTAGCTCGTTACAACAGTAATACGTTTTGTAGGGTGTTACCCTTTTTGTTAAGTCCTGCATTAACTTGGTGCTTCACTATATACATAAATAAAATCCTTATTTACTTCAAATTATATAATATTTATATTAAAATACATAATATTTATATTTACCTACATCAACCAAAACTAGTGCAAGTTATAACAATTATAATAAGCAAAAGACATGTACCCGAGTCACTCACTCACATATTAGTCCCCTTTGCCAATCCAATATAAGCGAAGGTGAAAAAGAAAAAAACACCTCAAATTAGGAAGTCTAACCATTCCATATTTTTCCAAGTGAAAATATTACCTAGTGATTCACCACTGAATCTTTTCATTACCAAGCACGAGTTCTCTTGGAAATACAAAGGAAACATTAGTTATCATCATATTAAATCATTCATTTAACTGCAATTTAAGTTTGTGAACTTCCAGAATGTGAGAGAGAACTTCCATCGGGAGGAAACAAGAACAAAATGATAAAACTACATTGATAACCATACCTGATGTCTGAAACAGAGAAGTAGGTGTGATACGCAAATGTAAATGTGAAAGGCTTTCCATCAGTGTTGGTGTTTCTAATACGAGACGTCAACATCAAATCTCCAGCAGGACTCAAAGCTACCCGCAGCCGGAACTCAAAACTAAAAATGATTATTGATCCATGTAAGGAGAAAGTAACAATAAAACCTAATAAAAGACTAATATGTATATTGAAAGTATTCATCCATGCCTGTGAGGCCAGATTTTTAGGTCCTCCTCAGAAGGTTTCAAGATCAAGTCAGCAAAGGCCCTAGAAGAAGTAGCTGCTGGAAATGGAGGTGGATCTTTGTCGATGCTCCAAAACCTGTTTCGGGCAAATCCATGCGACTCAAGAGAGCCACGATTTGCAAACTGAAAAGAGAAAACAGCTTATATTTAACCAATATGAGCAACCGCTAGAAAAACCATGAAGATGCTTCAAAATCAATACCTGCGGGAAACATATAGGAATACCTCCACGAATTGCTTTTGGAGGCTTAAAAATGGCCTGCAAAGGTGTAGTGGATTAGAAAGTACTACAATTGCGAACTTAAAACCTCATGTTCATCCAATAAACCAATGAAAAAGGCTCATATCCAACTAGAATAATATGACAGTTTACCAGGTGAAGTTTGTCGCAGGAGATGGTTCTACTGCCAGCATTAAAGAGTCAGGGAAAGAAAGTTCAAACTGTCCTCTATAACAAAGATTTACATTTTCTTTTTCCCCACTTTGGTTAAATAAACAGAATAACTTCCTGATTAAAAAAAAAAAAGAAAAACTTGTACTATAATGAGCACCAAGGGTATGCCACCCACAAAGGGGTTATACAAACAAAACAGAAAAGACATTCAAACTCTAAACAAGTCCCATTTCATTCAAAAATCAAGAAAATTTGATTGAACAAAATGTCCTTAAGAAAGACCACCATTATCTGACTAATATAAGCAATAGCAAATCTGTTGAACACAGATGCAGTACCCAATATAGGTGCAGATATAGAAGTCAGATTTGTCATCAGCTAAATATCCAAGGATAATAGGAGTGCATGTACTAAGATACGACTAAGAACTGTATAGTATCTGTAGAAGTAATTAACTCAAAAGTCAATGGATTAAAGCAAGTATAAACAAGTTCTTGTATTTCACAAGGGTATCTCATACTGTCATACAGTAGAAGTGTATTCTAATACTTTATGTGAATATGTGTGTGTGTATATATATATATATATATATATATATATATACAACACACATGCACGATTCCCCTCCCCATGCAAACGGTGGTGATAAGCCACGTATATTCCATACTTATTCAAGGAGGAAGAAGCAGAGAAGTGTAGAAAAATTGGAGCATTGAGCAGTTTCCTATAAGTTACTAGAAGTTATCTACTAGGCAGTTACTTACGGTTAACAGAAGTTATATGTTCTTATCATAAATATTGTTAAGTAGTTATCAGTCATCCTATTATAAATAATACATCTTAGTAATGTAGAAGGGTATTGTAATCATCTATTGTATGCAGACATATTGTTCTAAGAGAGATGAAATGCTTGCGTCTCTCTGTTATTAAGAAATATCAGTATAACCTCTATCTATTTAGCCATTTCTGAACCTCTGTTCCTATTATTGGTATCAGAGTAGTAAGATCTACCATGGTTAATACACGAACAAACGCTTCCCACAGTGAAACTATCATGTCGACTCATGATCAGATCGGTCAACAGTTGACTTCTATTGCAGCGAAATTGGAAGCCATAGACGCTTTGGCTGCTGATGTGGCTGTATTAAAAGCACAAAACAGTCGGAATCAAGTAGGAAAATCTAAAGTTTCATCGGAGGAAGGCGAGGTTGATAGTACTTGGAGGCATCAGGAAACTTCTCGTTGTTCACACACAAAGATGGAATTTCCGAAGTATGAAAGAGGAGATCCTCGAGGGTGGATTCTGAAAGCCGAAAAGTATTTTCAGTATTATCAAACGCCCGATGATTGCAAGGTTGATGTTGCTTCAATGTCTTTGGAAGGAGATGCATTGGATCTTTTTGCTTGGATCAACAGTGAAAGAACCATTTATTACTGGGATGAGTTGGTGAAAGTGATGCAAGAAAATTATGGACCTGCTGGATTTCAAAATCTAGATGAGCATTTGTGTAGTATCCAACAGACTGCATCTGTGTTCGAGTATAGGCAGGAATTTGCAAAACGAGCAGCGCGTGTGCAAAATTGGCCAGAACACTGTTTGCTTGGAGTTTTCCTTAGTGGGCTCAAAGAAGACCTCCGTGCGGATGTTAGGATCCACAAGCCTCGATCTGTGTACAAGGCAATGAGCCTGGCTTTAGAATATGAAGGAAAACATGGAGCAAATCGGAACAGTAAAGTACCCACTTGGCCCTCTGTTACACGACCTCATCAATTGGAACTTCTTCTCCAGCGGCTCGAGAATCCTTTAATTTTCAATCATCCCGTCAACCAGTTACACGCCCTTTTCAACCGCCATTTCTTCCAAACAATCGCCCGTTGAATTCTGAACATCAAATTAGGCGAGAAAAAGGCCTATGCTACCGTTGTGGAGATAAGTTTGCCCCTGGTCATCGCTGCAAACCTGGGACTTTTGCACATTTGGAGTTACTGGAAGAGGAGAAAGATATGCAGCATATTGAAGGTAACCAGAATGAAGAGATACCCCCTACTGATTTGGCAGAAATATCCTTCCATGCAATTTTAGGCAAAGAATCTGTTTCGACTTTGAAACTTCAGGGAACTCTTTGTGGGCGTAAAGTGTTGATGTTGGTGGACAGCGGTTCTACACATACACATAATTTTGTGGCTGAAGACCTTGTCACGGGACTTGGGTTGGCAGTCCAATATGTTCCCACCTTTGGTGTCCAGATTGGCAATCGTGACATTATCAAATGCAATCGAATTTGCAAGGACTTGTCAGTCGAATTTCCTCAGTTAGTCATCAAACAAGACTTTTTCCCTTTTCTTATTGGTGGAGCAGACATTGTGTTGGGCATACAATGGTTGGCGTCCTTGAACACGATTCAGGCCAATTGGAATGAGCTGTTTATATTCTTCCAATTGAATGGGAAAAATTACAGGTTGCAAGGAGTTCCTCCGAAAACACTCACAGCAGCATCTTTCCAGTCCTTGGTGGCCACAACCGAAGATTCAGGTGACATACCTACTTCTAATATGATACAACAACTCCTTACTGAGTTCAGTGATGTGTTTTCATAACCCAATTCCCTGCCCCCTTTTCGTCAATTCACTCATTCCATCCCCTTACTTCCAAATTCAAAACCCCCCAATTTGCGTCCATATCGTTATCCTTTCTACCAAAAGACTGCAATTGGAAAACAAGTCTCTGTTCTGTTGCAATCTGGCTTCATTCGCGCAAGTTCCAGTCCATTTGCGAGTCCTGTCCTGTTAGTTAAGAAAAAAGATGGTAGTTGGCGTATGTGTGTTGATTACCGCAGCCTTAATCAAATCACTATCCCAGATAAATACCCTATACCTAACATTGATGAACTACTTGACGAACTCCATGGGTCAATCATATTTTCTAAGATACATTTGCGTTCTGGTTACCACCAAATTCGTGTCAATTCTTTCGATATTTCTAAAACTGCTTTTCGCACTCATTCTGGACATTATGAGTATGTTGTCATGCCTTTTGGCTTGACTAATGCTCCGTCCACATTCCAAGCAGCCATGAATGATCTTTTTCGCCCATACTTGCGCAAATTCATCCTTGTCTTTTTTTATGATATTCTTGTCTATAGTTTTACTTCCCAGCAACATTATGAGCACCTTCGAACAACCCTTAGCCTTCTGTCTAGCCATTCTTACTTTGCTAATCCTAGGAAATGTTTATTCGATCAACCTGAAAGCGGGTTTCTAGGACATATAATATCACGTGCAGGAGTGGGGGTTGATCCTGAAAAGGTTGTTGCTGTCTTAGATTGGCCATTACCTAAATCTGTTAAGGAGCTGCGTGGTTTTTTAGGTTTAACTGGGTATTACCGTCGCTTTGTGCGTAACTATGGCATGTTGGCTCGTCCTTTGACTAACTTGACAAAGAAGGATGCATTTCATTGGAATGATGATGCTACTGCTGCTTTCCACCAATTAAGAGAAGCTTTGATTTCAGTTCCTGTTTTACGTCTTCCAGATTTCACTCAATCTTTTACAGTGGAATGTGATGCTTCTACAACAGGAATTGGTGCCATTTTGTTACAAAAGGATCATCCTGTTGCATACTTCAGTAAAGGCTTGTCTTTTTCTAACAGAATCAAATCTGCCTATGAGAGGGAACTCTTAGCTTTGGTGTTGGCTTTGCAGAAATGGAAACATTATTTATTGGGGCGTCATTTTTTTGTGAAAACTGATCATTATAGTCTGAAATTCCTATTGGATCAGCGAATTACCACAACCGAACAGCAACGCCTTTTGCTGAAGCTTCTGCCTTTTGACTTCACTATCATTCATAAATCTGGGCGTGAAAATATAGGAGCAGATGCCCTTTCTCGCAGGCCACATTCTTCCAGTCTTTTGGCTTTGGCGGTTCCTGTTTACATGGATTTTGGAAATTTGCAAGCCAAATTGCAGTCAGACCCTTGTACAAAGGAACTTCTTTTGCAAAAGCTTGATGATCCCACTTCTCTTCCGGACTTCCAGATATCATCTAATCTTTTATACTACAAATCCCGATTGGTTATTCCTGATGATTCTTATCTTAAATCTAAGATATTAGCTGAGGTTCATGATTCTCATGTTGGAGGACATGGTGGTTTCTTAAAAACTCTTAAACAAGTTTCAGAGAGTTTTTATTGGCCCCAATTAAAGAAAGATGTAAAGCACTATGTCCAAAATTGTTTGATATGCCAGAAGAATAAGTATCAGACACTTGCTCCCGCTGGTCTTCTACAACCTCTTCCTGTTCCGAAGCGTGTTTGGGAAGATATTTCACTAGATTTCATTGTCGGCCTTCCAAAATCTAGTGGATTTGATTCAGTATTGATGGTAGTGGATCGTTTTAGTAAATATAGTCATTTTATTGGCTTGTCTCACCCATTCACCGCTAAATCTGTCGCTGGCCTCTTTTGCAAGGAAATTGTCCGGCATCATGGCATTCCACGTTCCATTTTATCTGACCGTGATGTTGTTTTCCTTAGTGCTTTTTGGCAGGAGCTCTTTCGCCTCAGTAATACTCATCTTCGCATAGGCACTTCCTATCATCCTCAATCCGATGGACAAACAGAGGTTGTTAATCATTGCTTGGAGGCATACTTGCGCTGCTTTGCTCATAACCAGCCTCGCCAATGGAGTAAATTTCTTGTTTGGGCTGAATACTCCTTCAATACCGGGTTTCACACATCTACTGGTTATTCTCCTTTCAAGGTTGTGTATGGACGAGACCCTCCACCACTGCATCCTTATCATCCAGGCGACACCAATATTGCAGATCTTGAAGAGCAAATGTTAACTAGAGATGCTATGCTGAAACTTATGAAGGACAACCTTCTGAAAGCCCAATCTAGGATGAAAGCACAGGCCGATTCTAAGCGTAGGGACCTCTCTTTTAATGTTGGTGATGTTGTCCTTTTACGTATTCAGCCATATCGTCAAAAATCCTTGGCCAATCGCCCATTTCAAAAGTTGTCCCCTCGTTTCTTTGGCCCTTACAAAGTCATTCGTAAAGTGGGTCCTGTTTCGTATGAGCTTGAACTTCCAGCCAGCTCCAAAATCCATCCTATCTTCCATGTTTCTCTCTTAAGGCCTGCCATTGGTTCTGACATTCCTTTTCAGCCGCCGGAACTAACATTAAATGATGAGGGCGAGCTCATTCTTTCACCTGCACAGGTTCTAGATCATAGTTGGAGACCACCAACAGCCAAGCCTCAACTTGAGTTGTTGATTCAATGGGTTGGCCGACCTCTTGAAGAAGCTAGCTGGGAAAATTATGACTTGTTAGCTGCCCAATTTCCAGATTTTCGCCTTGAGGATAAGTCATCTTTCCAGGAGGGGTGCACTGATAAGCCACGTATATTCCATACTTATTCAAGGAGGAAGAAGCAGAGAAGTGTAGAAAAACTGGAGCATTGAGCAGTTTCCTATAAGTTACTAGAAGTTATCTACTAGGCAGTTACTTACGGTTAACAGAAGTTATATGTTCTTACCATAAATATTGTTAAGTAGTTATCAGTCATCCTATTATAAATAATACATCTTAGTAATGTAAAAGGGTATTGTAATCATCTATTGTATGCAGACATATTGTTCTAAGAGATATGAGATGCTTGTGTCTCTCTGTTATTAAGAAATATCAGTATAACCTCTATCTATTTAGCCATTTCTGAACCTCTGTTCCTATTAGGTGGCCTATCAACTTAACTTATCTTGTTCTGATAGAGACATAGAGTACCACCTTTTCATTCCCAAAGGAGCAGTAACATTACTTAGCTAGGGGTTGACTGCTTTACATTCAATTATTAGGTTGAAACCTAAGTGTGTCATAAACTATGGCTAATACATGCTAATCAATCCATTCTAGGTTTACCAACCTATGGGCAGCTCTTTGCTGCCTAAGCTTACCGCCTTAAGGATATATAAGAAAGCAGGATTAGTGTGTGCAGGTATAGATAAACACACATATACGTACATACATATTTATACACACACAAACTGGCGAAGCCAAGAATATTGCTAAGGGTGTTCAAGATTCAATATAGATGTATGAAAGTAATATTTGACCTATATACACAATATAATTTCCGATATATATAGTATACTTTTCCAGCGAAGGGTGTTCAACCAACCACCCTTGAGCCTATGTGGCTCCGCCACTGCATTACATAACTGTATATACACACAAACACGTATGAACAGACCTCACTGCTACCTAATCTTACATCCTTAAAGATATAAGAAACAAGGATCATTATGTGTGTCTGTATACATCATACATATACATACATATATACATACATATATATATATATATATATATATATATATATATGTATATAAAAACAACCTAACAAATTGGAGAAAAAGGTAACTAGGAAACCAAAACCAAATTTTCAACCAAGCTATGATTCTTGGTCATAAGCTGCAGCCATGAGCCAATGCACCCTAGGTGAATTGACCAAACCCGATGCATATTCCACACCCAGACCCAATGTGCTAGATTGACACGGTTGCGGCAAGAGGTTTTGGAGGATCCGTGTACATAGCAAAAAATAAAAAAGGGCAGCCCGGTGCACTAAAGTTACCGCTATGCGCGGTGTCCGGGGAAGTACTTAGCAAACTGTACATGCCCAATTAAAATCTCATCCCATTCAGAGGGAAAAGTACTTGTATAAACAGAATAAACTTGCTACTGTTTGCACTAAAAGGTGGAAGAAGCAAGGTCTCCAGCTTTGAAAACCCTTTTTCTCCTGCAGGTACTAACTACTAAGTATTGTTTTAAATCTCAGTAGTAAAAAAGCAATTTATCTTTTCAGCATGTTCAACCAACACAAGAATTAAATGTTTAAACACTCAACAAACCATCTGCTATTGATACCATATAACAAATAAGAAGATAGTCTTGCCAAATTATAGGTCAAAGTTAGTCAGCAAAGGGAGGAAACTCTTTAAGCTCATAAAGGGGAGAGGATGAAAAAATTTCCACGTAAAAATACAATCCAGGAATACTTAGGAATTGATCCACAAGTATTTTAAATGTAGCAGTCAGCATAAATAGGAAACTAACAGAAATTCATTTTTCTGACTAGCTATTGGATGGAACCAAGAAGATAACAACAAAAAGCACCTTACTACTAACAAAGAGCAATTCCTCTCTGTGATCATTCTTCCAAGACGTCACCTGACCGCCATAGAGATACACCTACAAATGAGGACACTTAAGAAGGGATCTTGATAACTAAACTAAATGCCAAAAAGCATAAAAATTGTATAACGGCACGTTGAAGACAAAAGAGCTTCATAAAAACTTCAAATTTTGCATCCTGTAAACAGGAAAACAATACCAACACTCCACCCAAAAAGAGAAACATAATGATTGACATTCTCTTTTTTTGAACCTTATAATGCTCGACATTCTCCCAAAAAAAAACCTAATAGTGAGCATTCACTCAGACAGAATGTCGTAGTTTTCTGTAGACCAACAAGGGCAGCCCGATGCACTAAAGCTCCCACTAAGCGTGGGGTCCGGGGAAGGGCCGAACCACAAGGGTTTACTTTACGTAGCCTTACCTTGCATTTCTGCAAGAGGCTGTAGACCAAGTCAGTAGCAAAAAATGGAGGGGAAAATCAGGCAAAATATGGCAACACTATCACCAGCATAATTTATATACACAACTTCCCTGACTACTCTTCACAAAATAGTATGGTAAAGTTTAAGTCAATGACAGCTACATAAGTAAAAACATGCACAGGGAGCAAGGTTGTTGCTTGATGAAATCTGAAAGTGCGGGACGGATTGTCGGGTACAGATCTGTTTCATTACACTCTTGCTCTCCTAGAGATTTGAGAGGTTTAATCCTTTTGCTTTCTATTTGAAAGTACATCCAACAATGCACTGGAAAAGAATTTAATTTCAACAATGCATCAAAAACTCAATCAAATACTCAAATACAATAATCAACTACTTCAAAATGGCAGCCACTCCAGGCGGCTGGCAAAGGGGATACTTTATTAAGAATAATCCATTTGTTATGGGTTTCTACTGATGCATCCACTTTAAGAAACTGAAGATCAGTTCATCTCAAAACCGAATTACCATAACAAACCCAGTTCAGTATAAACATGCGCATACAAACTAAAAACAATGCAAAATAAACCACATTAGCATTTCAAACAATGATTCAGATCCCAGAACCTAATTGCCCCATACACATAAATCTTGACAAAAATTGACATAAATCTTTTAAAAAAAAAAAATATTAATATAGATACCCCACAAAATATACGCAAAAACCACTAGGATTCAAGAAATCAATCAAACATGTAATCCTTAACACTGAAAAAATCCCCACAAAATCTACATATAAAACCAGAAAAATGCAAGAAATCATACGAGTTTTCAAAATCACCCAGAAACCCGATTACACGGAGAAAAAAAAAAATAAAGATCTCAGACAAAATCTACACATTACCCGCTATAACGAAAATTACCTCGGCAGAACTGCCGCGAACCTCCCGGAGAACAACTTTTTCAAGGCCGTTAACGCCCTTCGTCAATTCCACTAATGGTTTCTCACTAGTAGAAGACTTCATCATCATACACCCCTAAATTCACAAACCTTCTCGATCAATACAATACAATATACCCTTTTCTTTTTCTTTTACCCCTTGTACCTTTATTTACTCATACATTATTATTATTATTCATAACTTTTTTTCAGTTTCTTCTACCGTTGCTCGTTTTATATATCAAAAAAATTTTCCTTCTTCTTCCCGTTTAAGACAACCCCACATCACAAAACTTCTCTCCCTCTCCTACACACACTCTCTCTCTATTCTTCAAAGAGGTGTGACTTTTGCGAGGGTGATGGGCCCTGCTTCGGTGAGAATCTTCTTTTGTGTGATTTTGCCAATTTACTCTTGAATATAAATTTTATACAATATATATATATAAATATAAATATAAATAATTTTTTACATATCAAGTGATCAATAAAAACTTTACCGGTAAATTTTTAAAAATGTGAGATTTAAAAATTTTAAAAATAATATATTTTATCTACTACAACAACAAATAATATGGTGGTACAAAAAGAATTTTAGCTAAATACTTAGGACTCGATCGGCCATAAAAATCAAAAATATATTCACTTTATTTGGTATTTTGAAGTTGAAAATAGAGTTGGAGTTGTGCTTGGTCATAGTATTTTCAAAAATATTTTAGACTTTAGATGTACTTTTTTATAAAGTGATAGGAAAAATTGTGTCCAAAAAAAATAAAAATTGTGAAAACGTATTCCGGAATATGTTTTTGGTTTTCAAGGCCAAACAAGTATTCCGGAATAAAGTAAAAACGTATTCCAGAATATTGTGAATAATATTTATGGCCAAACGCCTACTTAATCTTCCTCCCAATATCTTTAACAAGGTCCTTTCGCTCGGCTGCTTCTCCTCCACACGTCTTTTTCTCCGCGCCCGTTCAGCATGCACTTCGTGCACCATTAACGCTTTACTCTCCTCTTATTCTTCATTGGACATATTTCATTCATTTTAGGTTCTATTAATTTTATAACAATTATCTTCAACATTCGTGGACATGGAATGCCTATGCATAGATCACCTCTATTTGAAAGCCTAAGCCAGAAAGTACTAACGAAATGATAGGCCCCTTTAGAAGATAGGGGGCAGCTTTCGTGTGGTAGTAATTGTGAACGTCTTTCTTCTTTTCTTTGCATGCACAGTTTGCTTACAAGTTTGCTCCATCTGATTCGTTGATCTGTGGGCATACGGGTTTTTTTTGGAAATAAAGGATTGGGACCTACGTGATCTCGTTACAACGTTCTTTTTTTACAGAGATTCTGGTGAAAACCTCAATCTTGAAGCATGGGAGCTTCTTAAGATGTGCATGAACAACTGCAGGCACAACTTATCATCGAGACTCCTACCCCAAATTAAGAAATTCAAAGACTTGTGCACTAAAGCTTTTTTTTCAGAAATAGAATTGAATAAAGAATGAGATAGTCTATATCTTGTAGGTTTTGCTTGAATGAGATAGTCAAACAGAATGTGAAGGGTCCTAGCTGACCCAAAAGTACAGTAAGAAGGAACGGAACGACTGGAGACTTTGCCTCTCCCTCTTCGAGTCGTCTTCACTTCTTTAATCCTACTACTCTTCTCCTTTTATATAGCGCCTCTATGAACCCTAGGAAGTTACTGAAATAAAAATAGTACTACCAAACATTTTGGAATATAAGAATGTAGCAACTAAAAAAGTTGGATATGTAAATTGAGACAAAATGGTTATAATGATCAAAATTAATGGACAATTTCTAGCATATATGATATCAAAAGTTTAATAATTGGGCATTATGAGATATAACACGAATTTTCATTCCAGAATGTATTTACTAGCCTAATCACCTTTTTTCATAAGCACTTTTAAGACTTTTGCTAACTTGCGCCAACCTCAATGGACAACTGAAACAACAAGTTTCATCAGCACATGTCTCTCCCAAATCACATGATGTTACTACTGGACAGATAACTTCAGAAGTTTAATTCAAACCCTAGGATACTGGATGTCAAGGATGAGTAGTGCCCTTATAGGCGTGCAAGTTATGTATTATTTTGCTTAGGGTCATCTTAAATCAAATGGAAATCGATAATTCAAATTGAAAGTTGTTATTTATCGGCATTTGGTTATTGGTTAAAGAGAGGTTCCATCAAGTGTCTCAAGAAAAAAGGCAAACAATTCTCTCTTTTCTCTCATGAACACTAGACCCTAGAACTACTTCCGTGAATGTGGGGGCCGACGGCTAGTCACTTCCTCATTTTTCAATATCCTGATACAGTCAAGCCAGTAGGATGTTCAAAACATGTGAATATAGGGTCAATTCCTAGCAAACAAGTGTAGATCGTAGACAGTAGTACTTGAAGAATCAAATGGACAGAAGTAGCAGTGGAGCATATGAACATCATGGAGAACCTATGATATGTCGTTGTTGGCAAATTTTTGTATTGTTGACCCGATTTTGAAGTTCTTAGAAATCTATTCCATCACAATGTGGCATTAAAAGTGATTGTATGATTGATTTATTTTTCAATTAGCATATACTTATCAGATTATCACTAATGGAAGATTTCGATAATCTTATTTCTAAAGGAGCATACTATATCACATGTAATGAAAGGTACTCTTATTTAATGAAAATACTAATTTACGATGTTCGATTTAAGATTGACAAAGAGACTACCAAGGTTGTGGCTTGGATCTTTTTTCCTAGGTGAACTTAACCTATCAATTCTGCGTGCTACAAAATGGATAGATCACTAGTACGTAGAATCTACGGAGTTATGAAATCATGGGAAACACAATCCTAGTGCCTCACTCTTAATGATGACAAATATAAATATTTGCTACTTGTTACTAAATCTTGCAAATTGTTAATTGTTACTTTAAACTCCCCCCCCTCCCCCTCCTTCGAAATTAGTCGACTAATAGTTTAAATAACTGCATTGACCTAGATCCTGCCTATATTTCCTGAGGGATCGACCCCAACCTAGTTGGGGTCTATATTTGATTCAACGATCGTTTTATACTTCAATTGTGAGTATGATTTGCGTGACATCAGTACACATCTTTCTTTATAAAACTTAATGCTCTTTTTTATTTAATGACTTGGCCACCATTCACTACTTAATCAAGGGTTCACATATTTATCATACTTGGACCTTTACACTTTTTGCAAGTTATCAACTTAAATTCTTGCATTATGTCAAGTATACTGGATCAAATCACAAAACTAGCATTATCACCCTCAAACTAGCATTCTTTCCACTACGATGATCATCTACAGCTCAAACTTAGTGTCTAGAACTAACCATGGGTAGAAGCACAACTTCTCTTACACTATATAAGATTTTAGCTACTTCAGCATAAATCAAAGAGACACTAGTTCATCGAGAATTCACTTATTTTTATTCATTTTCCCACTCCAATCAAAAAGTGTGCAATGTCCCCAATGCATTAAAAAATATTAAATCAAAGTGGGTTTTAAAGCTTCCTATTGGAGCATGAATCACACTAGTCAGTAGATGTGTCTTGAGTTGCACTATTTATTTCAGGAGCGCCTTCTACCTTAGAGGTGGTGGTGGTAGTTGCTGCTTATGGGACTGGAATGATTTGGATCCAGTCTTCAACTTCATATGGAGGTACATACACCATTAATGTGTGGTCATGGCTACTCAAATTGGTCAAATAAGGATATTTGTCATGTTATTTCAAAGTGACCTTCTTCAGCTTTGATCAAGCTATCATCTATTTCCTCAGTTTCATAGCCCTCCTCTAATGTTTCTTTCCCAAGGTTAGCATTAGGAGGAGAAATAAGTTAATCCACAACAGGTGGAATAGGGATGGTGGTAGGTGGGACTATGGTTATAAAAAAAACCAAGTCTAGTAGCTCCTTTTTGGAGTGCAGTAATGTTATCATTTGCTTAGGCCAACTACTTCTTGATACTTTCAAATTCAGTGTCTAGGGTATCTCTCTTTAGCTCTAAAACCCTTTGATCCAAATTGTTGATCCATGTGGTGGCTAGCTCATAAGTTTTCTTTACCTCTTCCAGCAAAAGGTGAAGACACTTTTAATGGCCTTGGTCACCAAGGCTGGAACATGTGAGGCCAATCTCTTGGTCTGCTGGTAAGCATATCTAGTCCTTGTTTTCATGCTAGAAAGATTTTTCTATAGTCATAGAGTGGATGATAATGGTATGTTCCCCGTTGATGTTTCATATGGGGAATCAACATTAATAGCAGGCTGATGGAGGTCAACATTAAAGGGCACCTTAGTGTGAATTTAGTCTTGCGAAGGGGTAAACCTTTTTTCTAAGCTTGCCTTCTATTTCATCTTTATAATGTCCACTAATAAGGACACATGAACTTTGGAGTTGGTCATTGGAAATGAATTTGCACCAGCAAACCTACGCATCTTAATGATTGTACAAAGAAAAGAAAATGAAGTGTCATTTTGGGTGGATTTTTGCAAGATATCCTTTGCTATGAGTTTTCCTATATTGAATTTGAGCCCATATATAATTGTAACTGTAAGCATTGCCTTGTCAGGTGTCAAAATATTGTCAGACTTTGTTGGGTGAAGTCTTGACATGATCACCCCCATCAAAACTTTGCCTTCATTGTCAACTCCTATCTATGGATATTGTTCTTAAAGCTTCTGCCACTCAGGGTAGTGTTTGACTATCAGTGGCCCATACTAATCTCCCTGTATTTTAGCACTCTCCTTGTTATCAAATAATGCTGAATCTTTATTTCCTCTGTATTGTGACTCATAGTAGAACCTATTGATTGTTATGCTACTAATATAGTATCTCTTCGAACTACTAAAAAGTCAAAAGGTCTCTATTGTGTTCTCGACAACTTTTTTTTAGGAGTTATTCCTACGCCATATGCTACAAAGAATTCCCGAACTAGGGTCAAACAATATAATCGTGGAGGATCAGTGAATGGTTTCCACCTATGTGTTTGTAATTTGGCCATAATGGCCAGATAATCCTCTAAACTGTTGAAACTAATCTATTTCTCTTTCATGAAATTGTGCCTTATTCTCTCATTAACAACCCCTAGCCCAACCTTATATATTTCCTAATATCCTTACTCTAAGAACCTTCTAAACTTCATCTACTAAAGCTTCTTCATGTTTGTCACTTGTAGCGGAAGTCCATGTTCCATAATATTGGAATCAGTACGTGGATGTGAGCCTAATGAAGTGCCTTCTTGGTTATTAGACCCTCATGCTGACTCCTTCTTATTATTTAGGAGGATTTAATTTGTGTTTTTGATCTGACTGGTGGTGGTCTTCTCCTTTGCTAGTCTATAGGGGTTGGTACTCCTTATTTTCTTCCTCAGCTTTCTCATTGGTCCTAGTTTTGTTTTAAGGAGCAGCCTTTCTTCTTTGAGTAGGGATTGTTGCCCCCTCTTGTGTGAACTAGTTTAGGTGTCATATCATGTAGTAATGAAAACATGTTAGAGCCCAATTGTGAATCATATTTGACAATTTTGGAAATTTTTCCAAGTGTTGCTCCGTGAAGTCACTTTACGGATTGTGATTTGAGATTGAGATCATAACATAAATCACAAATTAAATCTGTCAAAATTTCTTCAATCTGTCATGCCTCGGAAGTTTCCTACAAAGTGTTCTACTAGTCGTGAATGACTTTACACCCTCAAAATACCTCACCCGTAAAACCCACAAGGCATAATGCTTGATTTAAGTTAATTATTTCAGGTTTTATTTCACAAACTCCAAAACCTCATTCCAGAGCTCTAGAGAGGCAATTTTCCCAAGGTTAGGGTGAAATTCTCTCGTTGAGATAAGTTCTTCCATCAATCTCTTTGCCTAGTAAATTGTTAAGATCATAAAATCACTATGGAGATTGTAATAGTGGAATTGTGGGTTAGAACCCTAGGTTCACAAAAAGTGTAGAAAACCATATGAGTAGATGTAATATCATCTAGAATTACTTCTAGGTTGTAAATTAACACTTCTTAGTATGAATTTGTTATCCTTAAACATGACTTGTGGTGATTGGGATCCTTGAGTTCAATAAAAATGAAATCTTTAGCATAAATACTTCTTTGAAGGGGTAATTGGAGTAGAAACTTCATGAATTGAGATAATTTATTTATTATAGAACTAGTTGATGGTTGAATGACGCTTGGGTAATGCTATAGACCGTGATTAAGGGTAAAATTAGTGGATTTGAATTCTCAAAGCGTATATTTGATTTGTAGATAATTAATTGCTCTTAGAATTGTTTGTTCTAGACTTTGAATGTTCCGAAGTGTTGAGGAAAGGAAAATCTCATAGGATTTGGCTTGCTTTATTTGGGTTTTTCAGTTGAGGTAGGTTATGATTTATTTAGTTGTAGAATTTGATTAGTGAGTCATATATACTATGTAGAATTAATGAGAGAAAGTATAATTAGGCCTTCGAGCATTGTGTGCAGATGGATAATTCTTAGAATGATGTACGAACGACAGCATAAGCGATAATATATATATATATATATATATATATATGTGTGTGTGTGTGTGTGTATGTGTGTGTGTGTGTGTGTGTGTGTGTGTGTGTGTGTGTGTGTGTGTGTGTATGTATGTGAGTGTGTATATGTGTGTGTAGTTGTCATTATGTGTTCTTAATTTAATAAGACTATTGTGATTAGTCATGAAAAAATATATGTGCTAATGCAACTATAAACCCAATCTAATAATATTATGGGTTGAAAGGAATTATGGGATTGATAAACCTATTATGTGTGTTCTTGAAGGTGTGTTCACCTTGAGGTGATTTGTTCTTTTGATATGAATGTGAATTATGACGTAGTGTCATAAAGTTGATGTCCTAAGAGGAAACATGACTAAATGTGAAAGTATGGTTTGTTGTAAAAGGTGGATAAACTAGGGATGGGGTTGCACATTAAATGTTGACAAACTGTTTGATAAATGGCTAATGAAGTGGAGTTCATGAATGTGATAATTATATTAATGATAGGTCCTCACACCTAGAAGATGGATTCAATGATCCTTGGTGTAATAATTATTGTTGAGTAATTAAGAAGAACTTATGGGTGCTTACGTGGAGTTAGACTTAATTTAGTCTCTTGTATGTGTTTTGAACTGATGAGCATGTTGTTTGGCCTTTAGACATAAATTGTGGTTGCATATTTATTTAGCTTGACAATGCTTATATGAATAAGCTGTATAATTGTTTAAAGCCTATCTTTTAATGACTTATGATTTTAAAGTGAACTTGTTATATTTTGTGTACTTGTTGTACTATCCTGAGAGATAGCTGATTATGAGAACATACTCAGATATGTTGAAAGAGGTTGAGAATGTAGATACTTTCTGTTGTTGAGTTGCTCGAGTCTTATGTGAGCATACATATGAGAGGTTATGTTATGGAGTGGCTACTATGTTGGTACAATGCATGAATATACATACTATTTTGTTATGGAGCGGGTACCAAACCGATATGGTACATAGACCCTAGGTTATCCCCTGCAGGTCATGACTAGTTAGGCAAAAATAAGACCCTTTAGTATGTGTGTACAGATGAGTGATTATTGAGAGTCCTAACATAATTAAGTGAGATTGATGAGATATAGAGGCTATACAGGTGTGAAATCAGTGTGGACAAGATCTATGCTTAGTGATGTGACTACTTATAATTGTAGGGTTTCGTGATGACTTGATATGTCTATTTTGTGACTTATGTCTTTGATTATGACTTGTTATGGAATCAGAGTGGATAAGACCCATATTTTTAATGTGAATGCTTGTACATGCAGGATTTTGGGATGACTTAATTTGTCTAATTGGATGAGATTGGATGACTTATGTCTTTTTTTACTGATACTGATATGGCTAATTGGACGACTTATATGTCTTTTATTGTTAACATTTTTATATTTATTTGGTGACTTATATGTCTTTTATTTAGCGACTTTGATATGTATCATTGGATGACTTATATGTCTTTTTTATTGTTGACATTCACGTGTATGTTTGGTGACTTTTATGTCTTGGTTGGTTGACTTGAGGTATCTGATTATTTGATTACTACTTGATGTTGTGGACTATTGATTTCTATTATGTTGGGTAACTGTAATTATGTGAATGTGCCTTCGTTTAGTTGGTCAAGACATTAATTGTTATCCTTGTCTTCTGAGATTAAGGTATGCATTGTTGTGCCTTGTCGCTAGGTTGATTTTTGTTGTGGGTAAGGAATCTTTAAATAGTAATAGATGATTAAGAGTAATCTCTAATGATGGTTAAACTATCGAATGGTGATAATGGGTTTGCATAATCTTGATGATGCTAAGTGTCAGGAATTGTGTTAGTGGTTGATAAACGTTTCACAAATCAAATAGAATGCTTAGTAATACTTACTTGAGTTTTAACTAAAATGAGAAAGATAATTTGAGATCTTTATATTTGTCGAGAAAACGTAATAAGTGGTGTGAAGTGATTGTACGAGTTTATAATGTTGATTTTGTTTATTGTTATATGGTGTTGTGTGAACTAAGCTTAGTAGATCAATGACGCCTAGCAGTATGTGTGGTGTACTGATACTACTCTTGCTACACCCTTTTTGGGGGCATAGGTGTGTTACAGGTTGATTGAAGTTGTTTGGTTGAAGTGGCGAGTATCCATCAACTGTGTTCCTTATTCCGCAAGCAAAAATTATGTCTTTTATTTTCTTGTCATTACTCTGTATTAGAATCTCTTGTATATATCTAGACTAGGTCCTTGGGAATTATTGTAGTTTCTAAATTAAAGATTTGTACAAACTTGAGGACAGTGATTTGAATATGGTTTACAATTAAATTGCCTATTATAATAATGTTATTTCGAGAATTTCTGCTTAATAATGGTTGGGTTGTAAGGGGTTCTTCTATTAAGTTAGAATTAAATAGGTTCTTGCATGATCTCAATATTTGGGTCGTGATAGTTGATATCAAAGAACTAGATTACCGGTCTCACAAGTGTAAGAGCAATGTCAAGTAGAGTCCTGTGGATTAATATATAGATGTGCACATCAAATCCTTGTGAAGCTATGAGGCATCTATGAATCACTCCTTTTCTTTTTTCCTGTCTTTTTGTTTCAGTTTATCGTCTACCTTATCAATTCCAACTGGTATCTTGACTAATTCAATTGGCATTTAGTCGATTTCAGCTG
The DNA here is from genome assembly GCA_031232105.1 of Capsicum rhomboideum. Taxonomy (NCBI): domain Eukaryota; kingdom Viridiplantae; phylum Streptophyta; class Magnoliopsida; order Solanales; family Solanaceae; genus Capsicum; species Capsicum rhomboideum. The sequence goes on along the minus strand of CP124712.1, from coordinate 47,118,658 downwards.
GTATCTTGACGAATTCGATTCACATCTATTCGATTCGAATTGGTATCTAGGAAAATTGAATTGGTATCTAGTCGATTCTAATTGGTATCTTGATGAGTATAATTGGTATCTAGTCGATCCCAATTGGTATATGGCAATAGGAGTTATGTTACCATGTTGATTATATAGTTGTATGATGATATTATACTAAATTATTGTATTTTGAGTCAATAGTAAATTTAGTGTGTGATAAAACTACGATAAATTCTGGTGCGTTGGCATAAATACTGGAGTATTTTGTGTATTAAAGAGATATTGAAAAAAGATTTAAGCCTTCTAGAAAGTGAAAAGTTTTAGCATTGTATTCTGCCCGACCCTTCGCTGCAGCAAAGAAATTTTGAGTTAATGGTCCTGCTTCCTCTAAGGAAGTGACCATTGCTGCGCACGTCTGAAAATATGGAGGGCTGCCGTAGTGAGCCTATTTTCGTCATATCGCTTTCACTGCAGTATAATACCATCCGTCATAGCAGACAAGTGTGAGGCAGAATCCTCAAACCAGTCCCCTGTTTTAGGGACTCCATTTTTTTAGTACAATTCAAGATCAAATAGAGATTTCTCATTCTTTGAAGTGTTAGTCTTGATATATTAATTAAATTCAAGAGTAATGGGTAATAAGGGGTCTCGTATAAATTATACAACGAGCATTTATGTGGGTACCAATGCCATGCCATAGGAAAATTATGCGAAATTAATTATCGATTGATAGTATTCCATGAGTTGTGATATAGTTAAAATGTTAAGACTTGTGAATTATGTGAACGGATGGTGGTTATTGAACCCATGCTACGTACTTGATCATACATATTCATACCACTCTTATTGTTGCATGATAACTATTGGTGGATATTACTCATTGAGTATTTGTGAAATTTATTTTCTTATTTGCTGATGAAAAATGGTTTTGACGAGTGTTATTGTGCTAATGGGAAAAGGTTTCGACCGGTAAATGGACCTCATGAGTCCCCTTGTGTCCCAACTATCTAACATAAGAAGTAGGTGTATACCAATTTATTTTAGCCAGTCCATTGCATTGAAATATTACACTTCATATTGATTTGTTGTTAGGTTGTTGAGACGACTGTGATATTGCTTGACTTGATAGCTTTGAGGTACATTGTGATATTACCATTGGTGTAGTTATTTCATAAAAAAAGAAATTGGTGCTCTTAATTCCCGTGCGGCTACTGACCTAAGTGGTCTTGTCCCATTTATCCTCAACACGAGCATACTTACTAACCACTGCCCGTCATCCCGATCCTCTTTTGCCTTGAGTTCATTCTTTGGGGGATTTGGCGACCTCATGGCTTCATTTATTGCCGCCCCTAACCCGGAATAGTCCAATCTATTATGGGTAGTATAGTATAATATTCCTCACCCAGTTCATATTGCTACTTCCACCCATCACCCCCAACGAGATCCCAAACCCAAAAATGATGTTTTCAAAAATTTTCTTCAGTTTTTAACACAATCGAGCATTATGTTAGTGTATATGACTTCTACACTTCATTTTATGATGTTTAACACCAAAATCAAGCCTTAAGGGCTAAAAAATTAAATGAGAGAGTTGTTTTTTTGGCAAAAGTAAGGAAATGAACCTCTTTCTATTCCCTTAATCTACCAGATGTCTCGCCACAATGGCCCATTTCTCGTTGAAGTGAACTCACTGCGATAAGAATCCCATTGCTGTAGTGGTCGTGTATTGTCCCGTGCTACGATTTTGTGGCATTATACTTTTGATGCTTAATCTTATTCTTTCAGGTATCATGAGTCATTGTAAGAACCTGCGTAAATATATTCTTCCCCAAGCTGGGAAATTACAAGGGAGATAAGTCGATTCATGCGTAAGACTTAATTCGGAACTTTATTATTCCAAAGGGTTTCGATAGAGAGGCAGAGTGTGAAATTTCATTTGGTTCGGTTACTGTGAGCAAGTGAGCTGGGTAAGAAGACAGAGTAAGTGACCTTAGGAGTAACTCCTTTCAATTTCTGACTGCTTGCTCCATGTCACCCAAGTCTGTTCGGGGACGAATGGTTGTTTAATTGGTATCTGATGTAAGGACCTATTCAGTCGTTATTGAAATATCTGCAATAATGGCGTAATGATTTAAAATCTTTACCAATTTGAATTTTGGTTTGGGATAACTATTAATTGTGTTTGATAAGCATTGAATATATTTGAGTCAAAAGAAGTAGGGTCGACCAGACGAGTCTGTCGTAGCAATCTGCTAACCGCTATAAAAGGTCGATGCACCGAGAATACAACCATTGCGGAACCCGCTAGACAGAATGCTTGATTTATGTAACTTATTTTGTGTTTTATTTCACAAAGTCCAAACCTCATTCAACATGATTTTTGGTGATTAGGAACCTTGAGTTCAATAAAAATGGAATCTTTAGCAGAAAAACTGCTTTAAAGGGGTAATTGGAGTAGAAACTCCATGCTTTAAATGGGTAATTATAGTAGAAACTCCATGCTTTAAAGGGGTAATAGTTAATTGTTGATTGTTGACTTCCTAATAAGGTCATGATGGCACCTACCCCAACCCAACCACGGTAGGTAAGCCCAACACCAAACAAGATAAAGAAATGCACAAAGGAAGTAAATAACTCAATACGAGACTTCAAAAGGAAATCAGGCCATATATATATATATATATATAAATAACAACAATATCTGAAAACTGAATAAAATACGACTCATGTCCCAAAATTTGATGTCATGAGTAAAGAGCCCTAATACAATAAAGAATGCGAGAAATACATAATTTGTCTCTAATAAGTAAATAAAGACAAAATAACGATGGGATGAAGTACAGAATATGCCCCGAATGCTGGAGCTCACCAGTGCTCTAAGACTGGCTCTACTCTACACGAACTCAAGCTTCGTGGGTCGCACTCATACTGGGATCTGCACCAAAATGGTACAGAAAGTAGAAGTGAGTACGGTCCACCTGTATTCAGTAGAAATCATAGGCCGACTGAGCAAAGCAGAAAATAAAATAAGTAAAGAAATACTATGAGCATGCTTCCACCTGAATATAGAAAAGTTTCCAATGGTGGCTCAAATTGTATCTCCTAACAATTATACAACTATAATATCATTATAGAACTACACACGAATATATATACATAAAAGTAGGCTAAATACACGTAAACGAGCACATAAAAGAGATTCGAGTGATGTAATGCATGCAATGGCCATATGGTGATGTCTCAATATCACTTCGTATACACCTTCTGAGCAAAAGCTTCAAAGATAGGGCACCATGGGGGTTTGCAACCCTTATAATATTCCAATCTCAATCTCATATCTTATCTCAACCTTGCCGGTATGTCCTTCGGCCAAGGGGTTTTATAAAATGTCTTATTTTCTTTCAAAACCAGTATTTCTCTGAGGTACCAAGTCCATATATAAGGATGATTAAAATGAAGATTTATGTTTCATAACCAAGACAATATCATGTAATGCATTCAATTCAATAATAGTATTAAATAAGCTCAAATCTAAACAATTCATGGTATAAATCATAGCATAGCACCACAGTAATGAATAGTCATGAAAGACATCAATAATATCATTTTAAGGCCTCCAATTAGGCATTATAATACTTTAAAAAGGTAATTAATGCTCAAACAAGACCAAAACCAACCCCTACTCGGGTATCATCACAATATACACCTCTCAAGTTAAATATAATGTTCACATAAGCCCCCACACGGGAAATACAATAATAAATAATGATCACGTAGCCCCCACATGGGAAACACAAATATTTTACTATTTCAAATTAAGAATCTCATGATAACTTCAAAACCCATAACATACTTTACATGAATGGTTAACTACTACCCAACCCAGTTTGAAAAAAGTTAAGCCATAACCTACCTCAAAAAGTCAAAACTCTAGCCTGGACGCATCAACAAGGAGATTTTCCCTTTTGTGTGGCCACAAATCAAACCCACTCTATCAAAAACACGATCTATAAGACAAGAGGAGTCTAACGATATCCATATTGGCCATTTTCAAATCAGGTCCAAAAATAGTTCAAAAATCAACCTCGAAAGAAAAGGATAGAATCGAAAATTTTATTTAAGAATCATATTTCCCATACTTTAAAGAGTCTAAATATGAAAACCCATCAAAAAACCAGTTGAAATCGAGCTTGAAATCGAAAAAAAATATTTTTACACTTTATTGGGTAAACCCCAAAAATCCAAGTTTAAAATCAAGTTTTGAAGATACTTTTTAGATAAAATTGATGAATAATGATTGTAATCAAGTTTAGAAGCTTACCCAAACACTTTTGATGAAAATTCCTCTCTAAAATCGCGAACCCTGAGGTTCCAAGGTTCAAAAATGGTGAAATATTAAGAAAAGAAATTTTTACACTATTCAGGTACATAGTACCTCATGATTACGATCCCCACCTCGCGATTGCGAGGGTCCACATTGACTTCGCCCATACCATCACAATCATGACAGAGATCCACACAATCGCGATAGTGACCCAACCCAAACCATGCAATAATAGAGACTTACCACACAATTGCGATTAACAAAGATCGCGAACCAATAATGATAGTGCCACCCAAACCATGTGATCGCGATGAAGGGATATTGGTGCACCAGAAACTGTGCACCAACAATTAGTCCAAGGCCAAAAATATCCCGAACGAACCCTCGAGATTTAACTGAAACCCCACAAAAATAAACCAATAATGATACTAGGCTAATTTCAATGTTTCGGACTCAATGGAACCATCAGATTCGTCAAAAGAGGTTGTTTTCAACAAGTTAACCCCCGAGACCCATTAATCTAAATTTAACTAGTTTCTCGTCTAATAAGTCAAAACTAAATATAAAGGCTTAAAACCCAAACTAACTATGCTACTAACCCAAAATAGATATTCTAGATCTAATGGAACTGACAGAATCACCATCTGATGCTTGGATCACAAAATGTTGACCAAAGTCAAATTAATCACTTATAAGACCACTCAAAAGCTCAAACTTACTCAAATTACTCCCGAATGCGTTGAGGACCGTGCCAACCATCCCCACTACTCATAAATTACATATAGCAATTACGGAAAAGGGAAAAATTGTCAAAATACATAAAAAACTAAAAATCACAATAAGGATTGTTATATGTTCGGATGGATAATACTTAGAATGACGTAAGAAGGACTACACCTGTGATAATACATATATATATATATATGTATATGTGGATGGGGGTGTGGTTGTCATTATGTGTTCTTAATTTTAATAAGACTATTATGATTATTGATGGAAAGATTATGTCCTAATGCAATTATACACCCGTTCTAATACTATTATGGGTTGGAATGAATTATGGGATTGATAAATCTATTGTGTATGTTCTTGATGGTGTGATCGCCTTGAGGTAATTTGTTCTTATGATTTGAATGTGAGTTGTGAAACAGTGTCATAACATAGATGTCCTACGAGGAAACATGACTAAATGTTTAAGTATGATGTGTAGTAAAAGGTGGATAAACTAGGAATGTCATTGTACATTAAATATTGACAAACTATCTGATATATGTCTAATAAAGTGGTGTTCATGAATGTGATAATAATATTAATGATGGGACCTCACACCTAGAAATTGGATTCAATGATTCTTGGTGTAATAATGGTTGTTGAGTAATTCAGAGGAACTTATGGATATTTACATGGAGTTAGAATTCATTTAGTCTCTTGTATGTGTTCTAAATTGAAAAGCATGCTGGTTGGTCTTTGGACATAAATTGTGGTTGTGTATTTGTTTGGCTTGACAATGATTGTACAAATAATTTGTATAATTGTTTGAAGTTTGTCTTTAAATGACTTATGATTTTGAAGTGCACTTGTTAGATTTTGTGTACTTGGTGTATGATCCTGAGAGATAGTTGATTATGAGAACATATTGAGATATGTTGAAAGAGGTTGAAAATGTATATATTATTCTATTATTGATTTGCTTGAGTCTGATGTGAGCTTACAAACTAGCAGCTATGTTATGGAGTGGGTACCATAGTGGTACGATACATGAATATACACACTATTGTGTTGTTGAGTGGATCGAGTCGGATGTATGCTTATAAAAGAGTGGCAATGTTATGGAGCGGGTACCATGCCGATATGGTACATGGATCCTAGGCTGTCCTTTATAGATCATGATAGGATGGGCAGAAATAAGATCCTTTAGCATGTGTGTACATATGAATAATTATTGAGAGTCCTGATATGAATGAGTGAGATTGATGAGATACAGAGGCTATAAAACTATGAAATTAGTGTGGACAATATCCATGCTTAGTGATATGACTGCTCATAATTGTAGGGTTTCATGATAACTTGATATGTTTATTTGGTGACTTATATGTCTTTGATTGTTGACTTATTGTGAAATTAGAGTGGATAAGACCCATATTTTGTGATGTGACTGCTTATACATGTAGGATTTCAGGATGACTTGATATGTCTGATCGGATGAGATTGGATGACTTATATGTCTTTTATTATTGACATTGAGATGTCTGATTGGATGACTTATTTGTCTTTTATTGTTGGCACTGATATGTCTTTTTGGTGACTTATATGTCTTTTCTTGCTGACATTGATATGTCTGATTGGATGACTTATATGTCTTTTATTATTGACATTGATATGCCTGTTTGGTGACTTCTATGTCTTTGTTGGTAGACTTGAGGTGTCTGGTTATTTAATTACTACCTATCGTTCTGGACTATTTGACTTTTTGTGTTGCTGAGTAACTATAATTATGTGAATATGCCTTCGATTGGTTGGTCAAGACATTAATTATATCCTTGTCTTCTGAGATTAAAGTATGTACCATTGTGCCTTATCGTTGGGTTGATTTGGGTTATGTGTGAGAAATCTGTAAATGGTGATAAATAATTAAGAGAAATCTCTAATGATGGTTAAATTACTAAATGGTGATAATAGGTGTATGTAATCATGATGATGCTAAGTGTCAGGAATCGTGTTTATGGTTGATGAACTTATCACAAATGAAATAGAATTCTTAGTAATTCCTACTAGAGTTTTAACCGAAACGAGAAAGATAATTTGAGATCTTCAGATTTGTTGAGAAAACATAATAAGTGATGTGAACTTTGGTGTGAAGTGATTGTATGAGTTTGTCATGTTGATTTTGTTAATTGTTATATGGTGTTACGTGAACTAATCTTAGTCGACCGATGATACCTACTAGTATGTGTGGTGTACTAATACTACTCTTGCTACACCCTTTTAGGGGTGTAGATGTGTAATAGGTTGACTGAAGTTTCTTGGTTGAAGTAAGGAGTATCCATCATCAACTTCTGTGTTCCTCATTCCACAGGCAGAAGTTGTTTCTTTTATTTTCGTATCATTACTTTGTATTAGAAGCTCTTCTATATATCTAGACTAGGTCCTTTGGAATTGTTGTATTTTCTAAATTAAAAACTTGTATAGAATTGAGGACAGTGATTCGAATATAATTTTCAATTAAATTGCCTATTATAATAATATTTTTCAATAATTTCCGATTAATAATGGTTTGGTTGTAAGGGGTTCTCCTATTAAGTTAGAATCAAAGAGGTGCCCGCATGATCTCAAAATTTGGGTCGTGGCACAAAAGGATCTGAACTTATTTTTCTGAAACATTCTAATTTGAAATGCATGGTTAGTGAATTGTTTCATGGAAATGTACTTATCCATAGACTCAATTTTTTTCTCATAATTATTTGTGTTATAGATTCTAGGGTTTTGTAAGAAAAAAATCTGATTATACGGTCGTTTGACAGTCATATAGACCGTCAAAAAGATCTTCCTACCCACAATAGTGACTGGGAATACGACGCTTATTTTGTTCCATTTTAAGTCTTTTAACCACCTACCATAGTCTATAGTGATCTTAACTCTAAATTCTTTAACTTTATTTCATCAAAATATTTGGGGTCCTACACTAAAATCTAGTATTGCATTCCATGGGTTTGAAAACCCCTTGAAATATTGCCCCTATTTTATCCATCCCTAAGTGTTTAGGGCGTAAACAAGAGTGTTATACCCATGGATCACACTAATTTTAAAGATGTATTCATAAATTAAACTTAATGTCGATATTAAATTTTTTTGGAATTTGGGTTTATCTTCACTATGATATTGTGCATCCTAATGGAGATAGAGACAGAAAGTGCAGATAAAATTTCTTATGAGTATTAAGGAGGTGCATAGGTGTGCATATAGGAGTGTGCTGTGAGGAATATGCAAATTTCTGGGATGAGGGAAAAAAAGAGAAGAGCACTTGCCTTTTAAATTTGGTGAGAGCATATAGATTTTTGGATTTATGTAGGTCTACAGTGGTGAATTGGGTCGTGAGACTTTCACGGGCCATGAACCCCTTATTTGGCTGCTAAAGCCTTCATCTTACCTGCGGTTGTACATTAGATTGCAAACCTAAGTACGAACCTATCACGATCCAAAATACGGGTCATGATGGCACCTACTATAACCTACTAGTTGGTAAGCCAAACCTCATAGCCTAGAACGACAAGTAACAGTCTAGTAAAAGAAACAACAAGTCCATAGAGTAAACTGGCCAAATATGTGATAGGCACAGATAGCAAAGGCTCATACATATATATATATATATATATATATATATATAATGAGTGAAAGAACATAATATACAAAAACCAACCCCCAAGACTTGTTATCAGTGGGTACGAAAGCTACTAACATAAGAGTAGTACTAAATAAGTATAAATATATAGAACTGTCTCCGAATATACAAAATAAAGACATGTCAAAAAGAAGGAGATGGCACAACTCTAGATGCCAAGAGCTCACCCCAAATCTCCAATCAATGGAGTCCCAAACGAGTAGAAAGTCAATGACGATGACTCGTACTGCAATTTGCATCAGGGAAAAAGATGTAGAAGTGTAGTGTGAGTACCAAAACATGTGGTACTCAGTAGGAAATATGTAAACAAGTAATATACAGGTAGTATATATGAATAAATAGGTGTAGATGAACCAGTGCAATACAGTGTGTAATGAGCGCTATGACCAATGCCTATTGTATACTCCTCTTTTAATATATATAGCTCGCAAAGGCAGAACCCATGGGGACTCATGATATGTGTATGCATTGATCGGGCTTGAACTGGGTCTTTTATATCAATATTACTCATAATACAACCCGAACCCAGACCGGGACTAAAATAATCCAATTTATTCCAAAATAAATCCTTTTTTAAAACCAAAGTCCAAATAAAATGTCACCACCGTCTTTTAAAGTTGAATAATGTGTTTCCCATCCAACTTAAACATATAACATGAATGTGTAAGTATGAATATGCATAAACAGATATAGGTAACCTATCAATTAACCAATTCACAAATAGGATAGTAAATACCATGATAATCCAAAGAACAATCCACCATAAGGGACAATATAACCAAATTGGGACCTCTCCATTAATATTCCCGACCCGAAGGCTCTCAATAATCCCACAACCTAAGGATAAACTAATTAAAGAAAATAGTACTAAATAATGTATCTAGGAAAAACCTAGCCTAATAAAGCAATCTACCCAATCCTAAGCTAACCTTCCCAACAATAATCCTAACACTAATCAAGCACTCTATACTAATGCTCAAACACTAAGTAACTACCTTAACTAAGGTCTGAATGTGAATACTACTCTAAGGCCTCAAAATAAATTAAGAATATCAAAAATTCCTTAATATCACAACCTTAATCCAAATGTCCTGTCACCAATAAGCAATTTAGTCTGAAAGAGGCAAAGCTATAACCTACCTGGAGGACAAACGATGCGTTTGTGGTCAATCACACTGAGCCTTTTTCTTGTTGTAGAGCCTCCAATTGCTTCCACGCTATCAAAATATGATCTACTCATTAGGACAAAAAAAATTGATACCCATATAGCAATTTTATGTTTTGACCAAAAAATCAAGTCAAAAATTAACCATCGGGAATTGATAATAAAATCATAAAATTGAACTCACAATTATCCTCTTCTAAGGATAAGAATCCCATGCCCAGAAATCGGTAAAGACTGAAATGAATTTAGACCTCAATTGGGCCCGAAAGCTTTGTTACGACCTGAGTCTACACCCTAGCTAAGTGCCATATCTAGTTGCTCACTAGTGGTCCAGAGGGACCCCTGGAATAGCATATCTATAGAGTAACATAAATATGAAACTGAAGCGAAACATAAGCAATGATAATGGCCTAAATCTGAAAAGAGACAATCATTATTAAGACATGACTGAAATAAATGAATGACTATCAACTACTAAATAATCGTTTGTCTAATGAAACCTCCACTACTAAGCATAAGAGTTAACTGGGACAAGGCCTTGTTACCTTTATTGAATCAAAAGTCTAAACCAACTAAGAAGAAAACTAAAAGCAACTCTAAAACTCCCAGATGATAGGAGTGCTCACCAATCAGCTGGATGTCAAGTGCTACTGAATCTACATTATATAAAAGATATAGTGCAAAATACAGCCAATACAATGAAATATAATGGTATGCCAGTGTATATAATATAAACTAAATAACTTATCACGAAGGCATGTAGAAAATATCTTAAAACAACTTAAAACCTGAGATGAAAATCATGTGGGATAAAGTCTGCATAAAAGTGTTTCATGAGTTGATAAATAGTAAATTTCATAAAGTTTATTCAATTGGGGAGTTAATCACAAGTCATAACCAACAAACACCATATGAGCTCATGATGCCCAACGTTTTACACCTACACTAGAAAATTTGTTCTGACTGACCAAGGTACAGAACCATGTATATAAGGATCTTGTAATCATGCCTCTTGGGCAAAACCTACAGTGGAAACATAGAAACGGGACTTAGGTTATCTGAAACCTTGTCCTTACGATGCTAAATAATCCTCCCAAAACAAACTAGTGCTCTGTAACATACCTAAATCATAGTTCGAGTCTGTACTCAACATGTCTATAAATTTGTACTATGATGAGCATGTGCTCAGTTTCATGTCATAAATTATATGAAGTGTATCATGTATCTAAAATCATATCTTTTAAATATAGAGTTCATGATTCGTAAAGAAGTTTTAAAGCACAAGTGCAATGCATAAATAGGAATTTTGTGTACTGAATCATAAGATCATGGAAAACCCTATTCATAAAAATCAAGTTAAGCATGTAAAGAAATCAAACTTTAATAGTTTGGGCATAAACTCTCGCATTGAACATAATTTCAAAGGAATACATCACTGAAATCTTGAAAGTACTTGGACGTAAGGATGAAAGGAATCCATCACTGAAATTTTGAGTACCTAAAGAAGACAACTAAACTTAAAGAAGAATTCAAAAAAGCTTGTTGAAACTGAAACCCTAGATTATTTGATTTGCCTTAGACTTGTCCTTGACTTGTTCTTGAGAGAATAAAGGAAGAATAAACTTTAGGATCTAATATTTATACCTTTTGGTAACCAAAACTTCATGGGATAGGGTATCAGGACGAGTGTTCTAACTTGAAATGACCAAAAACGTGACCACCAACTGAACCCTATCCCTCATCGAAAATAGCCAATCTGGCCGCTGGTCAACTGGTTCCTAAGGCTGACCAGTCCCTTCTAGCAAGCACTATTAAAAAATTCCTCTCTCCCTCAAGTTTTATACCCCTTGAGTCAATTTCTTTACTAGGAATTCATCACCAACAAAAGCTTCATCACCATCATCATCTTAACAAGGTCAATAAGTAGATTTGTTAAAACCGTTGACAATTAATACCCCTAAATCCTAGCCAAAACCTTCAGTGGAACCAATCCCGTTCAAAAAGCTTACCTATAACAATAGGTTTCCACTAGTGGTATGGACTGAAGAAAAAGTCAATATGATGAACACAATCAAAACCTGCAATATGAGTAATTGGAAAATTCTCTTATGCTAGCCTGAGTTGGAAGACCTGAGAGTTCAAATACCTATGCAACTCAATATGAAGGGTGATTGTACCATTGGGTTTTTAAGGAATCGGCATATACTCCTAAGATTTGAGTTATTTGAGGATTTTGTAACCACAGTGTCTAAAAGTGTTTACTATATCACTGTGAAGGATGGGTACTCCTATTAAATGAGACCTTTGATTTACTATGCTAAATTCAAAATGCAAGAGAAAATGATGCAAGCAATGACCTGGATGTCATTCCCCGATTTAAGACCTACTTTCTTTGTGAAAGAATCTCTGTTTTCACTTGCCTCAGCTGTGGGAAAGCCAATTCACTTGGATATAGCTACTGTGAACAAAACGCGACCTAGTTATGCTAAGGTTAAGGTACAAGTAGACCTGTTGGAAGACTTACCAAAGTTTTTTGAAATGGAGATTGTCAAATCTATCTCTAAGGAATTAAGAGTGGAAAAGGTGAAAATTCAATATAATTACTTGCCTAAGTATTGTCAGAAGTGTATGTTACAAGGCCATAATGAGCTAGATTGTAGAGTGTTACATCCAGAATTGAAGTATGTTCATGATGAACAACATGGTAGAGAGAGAAAAGGAGAAGAGAAATCTATAACATCTTATGGTCAAGATTACAGAAGAGGCTATCAAAAGCATGAATAGAATCCCACAAAGAGGAGATATATAAATAAGGGATATCTAAATGAGAAGGCAGTAACACCTAGCAAGGATGTATGCAATTAGAACTCCTTTAGAGCACTGGCAGAATAAGTATAATAACGCACAAATATTGCAGATAATAATAGTACATTAATAACAAATGAGAAAAACAACAATATGAAACAGGGGAAGGATTAGAGAAAGAACCGACAAAGGAATAGATTTCCAAGGCCTTTCCTACTGCTCAAAGGAAAGGTACATCCTCATTATCCACAAATAAGAAACCTGGAAGCCATGCACAAAAGAAGGAATAACTAATCATATAGCAATAACGAATGATATTATAGATCTGATCATTGGAGGAGAGGGGGGAAAAGTTTGTACCTAGGATGAAGCAGGTAATGTAGAGTCCTCAAAAATTGATGAATGTCTTAATGTCCCTGCAAGTGAGTCACAAACTGGTGTTAAAATTGGCCAGCAGCAGTCAATAGAAACCAATAACAAAAGTGTAAAGAAAGGGAAAATTCAAAAATGGGTAAATGATGTTACATTGCAGGTACCAGGGTTAAAGAATTGGCAATAGTTGATATACCCATAGCTGTATCTTCTGATGAAACACGGATTTGGAGTGGCCAAGTTGAATCTCCAAATAATATGTTTCACAACATTCTCACTCATAATGTTGAGGATATGGAAAAATATGAGCAAATAGAAGGTGGAGAAGAGCATAGTTTTTCTGATAAACAAGAAGAGGAAATATATAAGTCTGCATACCTATCTCCTAGAGCAATAAATTTAGTAAAATCTGCTATGAAGGGGAAAACAAGGTAATGGAGATGTCTCTCAGCCTATCAGAATTCAAACAAAAAAAAAGGTGGTGTCTCACAAAACAAAAAATGATTAAAGCTTTCATATGGAATATTATATCTGTTAAGTCATAAAGGGCATTTCAGAGAGTACAAATGCTATATAATTTCCATAAGTTTGCTTTCATATCGTTACTAGAACTATTTCAACACACAAGAACTATTCACAGATATAGAAGTAGATTAAAGATGCCACTGGTCTTTCATAATTTAAATAGAAAATTTTGGTTTTTTACTACCCAAGGGTTTGATGCTACTATTATCAGCAATACAGAACAACAATTGTCAGCTTTATTAAAGAATGTGTCTTTAGACATTACTTTCCTGGCTATTGTTATATATGTTAAATATGATAGGGAGCAAAGGATGGTATTATGGGATGAAATATATTCATTATCCACAGGTTTGTCTGGAGTATGGATTGTAAGTGGTGACTTTAATGTAGTTCTTAATAGTGAAGAAAAAATTGGTGGTGTTCCTGTGAGTGCCACAGAGGTGGAAGACTTTCAAACATGTATTGAATCTTATGATTTGCTGCTAGTACAATTCAAAGGGAGCCTTTTTACTTGGTGGAATGGTAGAGCTGGAGTTGATTGAATTTTTGAAAGGCTGGATAGAATATTGTCTAATGAAAAGTTCCAGAGAGTTTTCTCTCATGTTGAGGTGGATCATCTTCCAAGAAATGGGTCTGATCATGCTCTATTACTAATCAATTGTAAGAATAGGGAGTCCAAATTAGAAGGCCTGTCATATTTCTAAATTTCTAGGTAGAGCATGGAACTTTCAAAGAGGTGGTTAGAAGAAATTGGGATACTAATTTTTACAAAAAATCCTTTCTTGAACTTCAAAAGGATGATAAGGCATGTCAAAAAGGCTTTATCTTGGTGGAGTACAAAAACATATGGGGATATCTTTCAAGAGTTGTTGATAAGAGAGAAGATAGCTAGAATCAAAGAAAAATTATTTAAAGATATTCCTTCTCCAGAGAACAAAGCTATTATGCAAAGGTCCAAGGCAGAATACACTAAATATCTTCATCTGGAAGAGAGCTATTGGCAGCAAAAGGTTGGTTAGAATTGGTTTAAGAGTGGAGATAGAAATACTAAATTCTTTCACAGTTTAGTAAAGGGAAGAAAAATAAGTTGAAGGTGAGTAGAATTCGAAATGATCAAGGTTGCTGGCTGGAGGATGAAAAGCAGATTCCTGATGAAGTTGTTGCCTTCTATCAATGGCAGTTTACACAAGAAAGAGATGATACTGATTTCTCTTTACTAAATCACATTCCAGAATTAGTTACAGAAAAGGATAATGCATCCTTAGGGGCTATTCCTGATGAAGAAAAAGTGAAGAAGGTTGTGTACATCTTGAATGGTGATAGTGCTTATGGCCCTGATAGCCTCTCTGGGAGATTTTATCAGATTTGTTGGGAGATTGTAAATCCTGATATTAATAGAATGGTGTTGGATTTTTATGCAGGAAATACACTCTCAAAATCTATTACTCATACTAATTTAGTACTCATTCCTAAGAAAGACAATATTCAGTCCTTCTCAGACCTGAGGTCTATTAGTTTGAGTAATTTTGTGAATAAGATTCTTTTAAGAACTTTTCATGACAGGCTAGACAAGATTCTTCCTAGGCTAATTTCTCCAAATCAATCATGCTTTGTTAGAGGGAGGAGCATCACTTAAAATATGTTACTAACTTGGGAGCTGATTATTGGTATAGGTAAGAAAGGGAAGCCTGCTAATGTGGTTTTGAAGTTGGATATGGCTAAAGCATATGACAAAATTTCCTAGTTCTTTCTGATGAAAGTACTAAGAAAAATGGGGTTCTCTAATAGGGAGGTGGATGTGATATAGAGGCTGATTTCTGACTACTACTACTTTGTTTTGCTAAATGGTCAGTCCATTCGTTTTGTCCATTCTACAAGGGGTGTGAAACAGGAAAATCCCTTATCTCCAACTCTATTTATTTTAGTTGCTGAGGTTATGACTAGGGATCTTAATCATTTATTTGAAGATGCCTCATTTGTAGGATATGGAATGCCTAAGTGGAGCTCTAATCTCAATCACCTAGGGACAAACACTTTTTTTATATACACCAGAACACATCTACAGATGTGTGGCAGCAAGTGGAGCAGTATTCAGGGATGGCTATATGTTCTTTTCCTTTGAAGTATCTTGGATGCCCAATTTGTGATACAAAAAAGAAAAAGGAGCACTATGGAGGGTTGCTTGACAAAGTCAGAGGTAAATTACAAGCATGGAAGGGTAGATTGCTGTCTTATGTTGGGAAAGAAGTGTTACTAATAAGTGTTTTATAGAGTATTCCTATATATGTTCTCTCTGTAATTGTTCCTCCAAAAAAGTGTCATCAAAGAGCTGTATAGGAATTAAGCACTGGTCAGCTTGGGATAAAGTGTGTTTACCCAAAAAGAAATAGGGTCTAGGTTTTAGATCCCTAGAGGATTTATCTCAGCCAATGTATGCAAACTGTGGTGGAGATTTAGAACACAAAAAATTTGTGGACTAATTTTTTATGGAATAAGTATTGCAAGAAGCAAATTCCTACTTTGGTACAATGGAAAGGAGGGTCTTATGTGTGGAAAGCAATGTAAGAAAATAGGGATTCCATTGAACAATTCATATGGTGGGAGACAAAAGGTGGGACATCTACAATATGGTATGATAACTGGACTAATATGGGACCTTTGTATAGGCAACCCTTAGAAGTTCAGACTTGCCACACTATGAGAGACATTGAGGACTTTTTAAATGAAGAAGGGTGGAACTTTGAAGCAATACAAGATGCAGTTTCGGAGAATGTGATAGAACATGTCAGATTAAAGATGAGATTTGTACAATATGAAAACATGGAGGATAGACCTTGGTGGACCAAAACCAACAAAGGGAATTTCACTATAAAGAGTGCTTGGGAGATGCTGAGGAAAAGATAAAAAATTAATAAAGATATGCAGGCCATGTGGTGTAAAGGGTTGCCCTTTAAATTTTCCTTTCTTACTTGGATGATTTGGCTTGGTAAGGTTTCAATAGCAGCCTTGATGAATTCATGGAACCCAAATATTTCACAAGACTGTGGTTGCTGCAATATTCAAAAAAGGCAAACAACAAGACACTTTTTTCTAAAGGGGGAGGTGGCAGAAGAGGTATGGCAACATTATATTAGAGCAGCATGACTAATTGATCAAAGAAATCACTTAAAGCAAAATGTGAGAATGTGGAGAATTACAGGGGGGTAATTCAATAACTAAAGCTGTGTATCAGGTGGTATCTATTCCTATCATGTGGTTTCTATAGAAAAGAAGAAATACTATACTATATGGTAGCTTTTATCACAGAAGATCATCTGGGAGATTAATGACAATATTCTAAAGTTTATTAAACTTAGATTCAAGAGGCAAATTGCAGAGAGAACTTGGCCTAAAATTATTAATGCATTGCAGGGCTACAGGGTTACATATCAGACTAGAATTATGAGGTGGAATGCTTCATATAATACATGGTTGAAAGGCAATACAGATAAGGCTTCCAGGGGAAACCCAGGCCCTAGGTCAATAGCCTTTTGCATAAGGAATTCAAATGGAAATTTAGTTGTTGCTAAGGGCTCAAAGATTCTAGACACTACCAGCTTGGTGGCTGAAGCTATAACAATCAGAAAATGCCTAATATATTGAAGAGACTATTCAATACAACAACTAATGGTGGAAATTGACTCTTGGACTATGTTCCAAGTGATTCAAGGGGAATAGGAATCCCCATGGAGTGTGACAATGATGGTCAACTCAATCAAAGAACTGATGATGAATATGTAAGTAATAGTAGTACATTTTCTTTGGGAAGGTAATATTCTTGCTGAATTTTTTACTGAACTTTTTTTGATTTTGCAGGTGGTTTTCAGTTTAGTAATTTTGAAGACGTGCCAGCAACAGGGAGAAGAATCATTAATTTGGATAGGCAAAAAACACCACATATCAGGAGAACTATGCAAGATGGATAGGCAAAAAATACCACATTTCAGGAGAACTATGCAAGATAGATGATTATGAATTCAGGTAATTTTAGGTGATTGTAGGTAAACACCAAACTCAACTGTTCCTAAAGGAGACACAAAATAGGGAACATACCATTTGTATGAAGAAATTTCATTGTATAGGAGTATTATCGCCTGGTGAGAGCTTGGGGAAAAACTGATACACATATCTAGACATTGGTTGTTTCCAAGAGGTGGATCCCTGAGTACTATTGAGAATTGAGTAACCTGCAACAAGAGACAAATGATTAGACTTAACATTCGATGTCTTTAAGTTCAGGTTTTGTGGATCTGATGGTGGTATTAACTTCGAATGAAGTTCAGCCCATCGTTCTAAGAAAAATGGGTAAGAAGACACAAATTTAAGGGTACAATTTGACTTAGCTTAGATAAAGGTTAAAGCTGCTGAATGAAAGTGAACGATTGAAGATCGAAAGATATATACAGATCAAAGAAATCAAATTGGCATAGTGTAGGGTGAGATTGAAGAGTGACAAAGGTATCCAGCTCCTATTGACGTCACGACAATGGAAGCTAAGCACTCCAAAAAGAAACAAATCACCGAAGCACTCTTAAGATGGATCTGGAGAAATAGATCAAAGAAGTGAAGAGTCATCGAAGCTTCTACCAACTTCACTACTTTCCTAATTAAGAAATGTTTGTTGTTTGTATCTGATATTGATTTTTGTACTTGTTCCATGCCAATTTCGGGCCTGGTTTAAGTCTGTTTTATTTTAATAAACGGGCATTCAGCTCGCTTTTAACTTAAAAAAAGAGGATAGGGTATTAGGGTAAGGAAAAGTCAAAATTACCCTTTTAAAAATGTTGCTGAAATTTTTGGGACAGGGTTTCATGGGTCACTTCACGACTCGTGGACCACTTCATGAATCATGGTTCTATCTATGGTTCCCTAGGAGTTTTGTCAAACTTTTGAATCACTTCGACAGTTTGACATTTCGGTTCCTGGACTGATTCATGGTGCGTATTGAGATTGGGGGTTTATAGGGGAATTTGTCAACTCTTAGGCGTGGTCCCACGAGTCATACCATGACTCATGGCTCAATTCCACAACTCGTACTGTGAGTCATGGTGGACTAGGAATCGGAACATGATAGGGGTTGGCTTCACGAATTGGTCCACGGTTCATGGACTGTCGTGAACCCTCTTGTGGAAGCCTGGGACTTCAAGTTTAGAATTTTGTTTTCCATACTAAGGATCGAGTATTTGTAGGCTCTAAATTTGAGGTGTTACAAGCTTACTTTAATGGTGGAATCCAATAATTCTACGCATAATTTTAAGTGTTAAAGATGGGATCGAAGCTAGATAGCGAATGAACGTAACAATGGGGGAATTGAACTTACTAAGAGTAAAAATCTCAAAGAATCGACCAAATTCCCCTCAAACCCAAGCCTCCAACACTTAGAATTTATTTTGGAAATGATGTGAAGAAAGAGGGGGATTATATACATTAACCTCCACAAAAGAAGATATTTGGCAGCAAAAGTAGCGTTACTTAGGCGATAAATCTTTCGCTTAAGCGGAAGACACAGAAACTCGAGCCTCTACGAAAGCGGAGGATTGTCTGTAAATATAGACTTGCTTTAGTGGGAAAGCTCCACTTAAGCAGAAGGCATAAAAATCAGCAGCCTACTGCATAAGCGGCTCCGCTGGTAAAAGCCAAGCTCCACTTGAGCGGCTACACCAGATATTAGCTATATCAGCAGCTTGGTCAAGAGTTCTAAGTCCTGAACGGACCTCTGAGATTTGTTCGGAGTCCCATGAACACAAACCAAGTAGTCCCATGAACACAAACCAAGTAGACTACCTTATCAGATAAGGCATTTCGGACTCAACGATATCAACTAAATGACCAATGGAGGTCATTTTGATGAAATGTTGATTGAAGTCAACTTTTTTCCATTTTCACTAAAATCGACCCAAGAGCCCAAAATGAGTCTAAAAGCCTTGAGACCCTAACCAGAGATCCCCCTTGACCAAAATCCATGTTCCAGAGCTAACGAAGCTGTCAGAATTTTCATCTAAAGTTGTTTACTAAAAGTTTTGATTAGAGTCAAACTTCATAACTTTAAGAGCTCAAAAATAGGGAAATTGGCGTAAAACCCAACCAAACTCTTCGAGAACCAATCCATCAATCCTGGAAAGTCATAAATAGCCTGTAGCAACTACAAGAAAGCTTTAAACAAGAGAAACACATGAAATACAAGAAAATGACCTGGAGGCTCATTATAACATCCACTACTAAAAGGACTTTCGTCCTTGAAAGTCAAGGAGAAGGAAGCACATGAAGGCTCAAATAAGTGAGGATATTGGGCCTGCATGTCCTACTCGGTCTCCCAGGTAGCCTCCTTGACTGGATGGTGTCTCCACTATATCTTAACTACAGGAATCTTCCTATACTTCAATCTTCTGACATCTCTGGTAAAAATAGCAGCTGGCTCCTCCTAGAAGGTCAAACTGTCGTCTAACTGAACCAAATTCCATCAGAGCACGTGAGACTTATCTAGAATATATCAATGTTGAAAAGACACCTAAAAAATAAGATGAACATTGTAGAAAGCTAGAGGCAAGTCTAACTCAAATGCCATATCACCAACCCACTGTAAGATCTCGAATAGACTGATATACCTGGGGCTGAGCTTGCCCCTCTTCCCAAACCTTATAACTCCTTTCATGGGTGACACTCGTAGAAACATCTAGTCACAATCTCTAAACTCCAATCCTAGAAGTCTTCGATCAACATAAATCTTTTGTCTACTTAGAGATACCCTTAACCTATCTTAAATCACTCAGACCCTCTACAAAAAATCACGTAGCAGGTTTATGCCCCATGGTCTAACTTCAAAAGCATCAAACAACCTGACCAGAGATCTATACCGCCTACCATATAATGCCTCAAATGGAGCCATCTGGATACTCAAATAGTAGCTATTATTATATGAAAACTCTACCAAGGTTAGAAACTAGTCCCACTGGCCGCTAAAAGCAATAATACAACCCGCGACATAACCTCTAGAACCTAAATAGTCCAATCCGAATAGCCCTCAAATATGTATGGAAAACCAATCACAAAGTCCATTGCTATCTATTCCCTTTTATACTTAGGAAGGGGTAGCCTTTGAGTCAAATAATCAGGTCTAAAGTGCTCAAACTTTACCTACTGCAGTTCAAGTACTGAGGTACAAAGTTTGCTATATCCCTCTTCATCTAGAACCACCAGTAATGTTGCCTCAAGTACATGTATATCTTAGTAGCCCCTGAATGAATGGAATATCTAGAATAATAGGCCTCTTCTAGTATCAACCTAATCAGATCTCCCACTCTCAAAACACATATATGACCTTCAATCCTCAAAATTCCCTCCAAAGCAAAGGTCACCTTCCTGGCCTCACCTCACAACACCCTATCTTGAGTTACCCTCAGCCTACCATCCTAAAACTGTCGTTCTCAAATCTATTCCAAAAATATAGACCTGGCCTCAACACAAGCAAAAATCCTCTCGGGGTCAAAAATATCAAGCCGAACTAACCTATTGGCTAAGACTGGTTGTCCAAGGCATGCAGTCGCTTTGAAGCTGAAAGGAAAGCCAAACTCCCTATACTTACCGCCTTCTGACTTAAGGCATCAGCTACTATGTTTGCCTTTTTCAAGTGGTACAAAATAGAAATATCATAGTCTTTAAGCAACTCAGCCACATGTATTGTATCAAATTAAGATCCTTCTATCTGAGGATGTACTGAAGGTTGTGATGGTCAGTGAATATCTTGCAATGCACACCATAAAGGTAATACCTTTAAATCTTAAGCGTGAAGACTACCACTGCCAGCTCTAAGTCATGGGTGGGGTAGTTGCACACATGCACCTTCAGCTGCCTAGAATAACATGCTATAACTCTGCCCTACTGCATCAATGCACAACCTAAACCAACTCCGAAGGCATCCCAATAGACAGTAAACCCCTGTCCCTCAATAGGAAGAGTCAGAATTAGAGCTGAAATGAGTAAGACCTTAAGCTTCCAAAAGCTCACCTCATACTCATCAGACTAGTGGAACAAGACATCCTTCTAGTCAATCTATTTAATGGCACTACAATAGAAGAAAACCCCTATGCGAACTGTCTACAATAACCCGCCAACCCCATGAAACCATGAATCTCAGTAGGAGAAGTGGACCTAGCCCAATCATGAACTTCTACAAACTTCACCGTACCATAATCCCATCCTTGGACACCACGTGTCCCAAGAAAACTACAGGTTTAATCCAGAACTCACACTTTGAGAATTTGGCATAAAGCCACTGACACTCAAAGTTTCGAGCACAATCCTCAAATGTTGCTCGTGCTCCCCCTACTCCTCGGATAGACTAGGATATCTTTAATGAACACCATCACAAAGGAGTCCAAATATGACCTGAATACATGGTTCATTAGGTCCATGAATGTTGCAGGGGAATTGGTCAAATCAAAAGACATAACCAAGAACTCGTAGTGGCCGTAACGAGTCCTAAAGGCAATATTAGGTATGTCGCTTGCCCTAATCTTAACTAATAGTAGCCATATCTCAATTCAATCTTAGAAAACATGGCTGCACCCTAAAGCTGGTCAAATAGATCACCAATACGCTGCATCAGATACTTGTTCTTAATAGTTACCTTGTTCATCTACATGTAATTAATACACATGCACATAGACCCATCAATTTTTTGAGTCATGATGGCACCTACCGTAATCCACCAATAGGCAAGCCAAGCCATAACCCCGAGCGGCAAGCAACGGGTTAACAGGAAGAAACCAGAACCATAGTAACTATCTGAGGGTGTACCAAGCTTAAACCGGCACCAACGGGTAATAATAAGAGGCCAGACGCCGAGTTCGAACTGGTCACAGTGGGTAATAATGAGAGGCCACATATATAGTATATCTTAGAACTCATAGCCAGACGACAGACTTGAATCGAAACTTAGTGAATCAACATATCAGAACCATGGTACCCAGTACCAGAACTCTCAAATAGTATCGCAATTAGTAGCCAGACTAGAATCAAAAATCATAATAATAAGTAACCATCCTATCTTAATCAGTGGCCGAACTCAAACTAGAACTCATAATAGTCAGTAACCATCATATCTGAAGTGGTGGCCGAACTCAAACCGGAACTCAGAATAGTCATTCTCACAGAGTCATCATAACCAAGTGCCATAATCCATACAAATACAAATAAATAGGGACATACCGGCCCCAGACCAAACCCGAAACATAAATAAAGAAGCTAACCCACAATGTACTACAAGGCTAATCTCTGGGTCCTCTGATGTCAACTGCCTACTACTATGCAATATATATGCCAAATCGGGTATCTTAAGTGTACCATAGCAAGGCGAGTCCTAATACTAGGTCAAGGCTAACATTCCCGATCAAGTGTTATGTTATCTGGGGTTGATAGGGCCCAATGGGTTAAATGATCATAACTAGGATAAACCGACCCAAAGGTTATTCTAAAAGAGTATCTCAGGGCTTAACTAAGCCCAATAATGTCTAAGGTTAACTATGCCGACTATGAAGAGCAGTGGGGCCCACAATAGGGTCTCAAAACCAAGTCTGGCCTAAACCTATCCGAGCCTAGACTAAGGTTCCCCAACCCCCAAACAATAGTATTACAATAATAACCAACCTTATAAAGTTCATCTTTGGCACACCACAAGGATAACGGGTCCAAAACAAACCCAAACAGGGCCCTAACAGGCCCAAAAGGCCAAATCATAGCAAGCCAATGCCAATCTACAACTACCAGGCCGAACACTAGCATAATAACATGCAAATACTATAAATAAACTCAGTCTAGGTATAAGGTAAGCCTAGCCTACCTGGACGCTGCCGAATGTCTGCCAAAGCCTGCTAAATAGAAGCCCTCCCTTTTCGAGAGGCCTCGGACTGCTGCCACGCTACCAAAATAATAACCTACATGTCAAAACAAGACTATTGATACCTTTATTGCATTAGGTCGGATAACGATCGAACATCCCATGAGGGGCCCACTTGCGGAATCGCAAAACTGAAACCCTCACAGCATCCCAAATCACCTCGTGACCAATATCACAACAACCACCGCCAAATTCGAGCCCAAACATTACTCCAAAATAGTACCAGCAGCATTAATACCACCAACTATATGAAAAACACTGTAAGGAACAAAGGAAGGTCAGGTAGGTTGGTATGAAAAACATCAGGAAAATCATGAACGATAGGAACAAAGTTAAGCGAAGGACTCTCAGCACTAACATCCTGAACATAAGTAAGGAATGACTGATAACCCCTTGATATCAGTCTCCTAGTCCGAATGTAACAAATAATCCCTATCGGTGCACAGCTAGTAGAACTCTGCCATACAACCGGGGGTATGCCAGGCATGGCTAAGGTAATGGTTATGGCAAAACAATCCAAGACTGCATGATAGGAAAACAATCAGTCCATGCTTAAAGTCAAATCAAAATCTACCATGTCTAACACAATCAGATCAACCTGAGTATCAAACCCTCAAATTGTCACCAAACAGATCTATATACCCGATCCACTACTAAAGAATAACCCACGGGGGTAGCTACACGCAATGGCACTAATAAGGAATCCGAACATAAACCCAACCGAGTGCATAATAAGCAGAAACATATGAAAATATGGAATCGAGATTAAACAAAGCAGAAGCTGGCTGATGGCATACAGAAATCGTACCTATGATCACAGCTTGTGAAGCCTCAGCCTCCAGCCTACTCGATACAGCATACAAATGACCCTGTCCGCTATCGAACTGGGTGCCTACCTGACCACCTACCCTACCTTCCTAAGGAACACCTCTCAAACCTTGAGGACTACCCCCAACTGGCGATGGCACTGATCTGATCAATTGTGCAGTCTGAACTGAAGGCTCAATCATCCCACATCGAGAAAACTCACGGATGAAGTGACCAACAACACACTCATAACATGCCCCTAACTGGAGCCCTAGCAGCGGGCTCGGGATGCTGATCCCCGGCTGTTGCTCCTCGCGACCTAGCAATCTGTAAAAGAGTGTCCCAAATAAAGTTTAGAGACCATCTCAGACCCAACGTATGGAGATGAATCAAAAAGATGAGATTTTTCCTAAAATATATTTTGTAGCCTCCTGAAGATAGGATACATATGTCTCCATACTGATCTACTGGACTCTACTAAACATTGGCTCATGTACAAACAATACCGGAGAACCTAGGGTCTGATACAAGCTATCACGACCTAATAGGCAAGCCAAGCCATAGCCTGGAGCGGCAAGCAACGAGCTAAGAGGTAGAAACCAGAAAAAAGTGAGATGAAAAAGGCATAACAACAATAATAGATGAAAATAGAAAGCACAAGAACTAACATACAATATATACATACTGATACAGAAGAGGAAGAGGACAATGTATATAGATAAACCCCTCTCAAGACCTGGTAAGGTAGGTACTAGAGCCACAACTAACACAACCAGAGTACTAGACAAAAACCAAATATACACAACATATACAACAGTCTCGAGTACAAAAGACTATACATGAGTAGATGAAGTAGGATCATCCTCGGACGACAATAAGTTCACCCTTCTCCGAATCAGTGCTGAGGAAGAAGGATCACGTCACTACCATCGACTGTGCCTGGATCTGTATTAGGAAAAAAGATACAAAAGTGTAGTATGAGTACCGAGAAATGGGTACTCAGTAGGCATCATCGACCGACTGAGCTTAATATAGCATAAACATAACTAAAATACGAGGGTGCATGCTAAGTCCGGGGTAGGAATGACAGAAGATAAATAGCTACCGAGTTGTGCAAATGCGATAAGAAATTAAGAAGAGGCGATACAGAACAATTATTAAATGTAGAAATAAATAGACAAGTCAAACATAACCTAAATGGGCCTCCATAAGCCTAGAAGGCACACTGAAGAAAACAATAATACAATCGTACCCTCATAAGCCGGTGGGACACACAAGAAAAGTAAATACAGAACCGTCAGTAACTTGTGGCTGAACCAGTATCCAGGAACCATAGTAACCATCCAGGGGTGTACCGAGCTTGAACCGGCACCAATGGGTAATAAAAAGAGGGAAGACGTCGGGTTTGAGCCGATCAAAATAGGTAATAACGAGAGGACATATATATAGTATATCTCAGAACTCTTAGCCAGATGCCGGACTAAAATCAGAGCTCAGTGAATCACAATATCAGAACCACGGTACCCAGTACCAGAACTCTCAAATAGTATCGTAATCAGTAGCCGGACTCGAATTGGAACTGTTGCGACTGATACGTCATGGTTACATGGCACTTTCGATGCTTAAAATAAGGAAAATATGCAATAACTTGGGTGTATTTGGTTGGTATGATGTGGTTTATGTCCTACTTTGCAGGAAAACAGGTTTTTAAAGGCAAAATGATCAAAAAGGAAGAATCATGCCCAAAAACGAAGTGTTTGAGGATGAAAAAATAAGAATCTGCACCAAAGTGAGAGTCAAGACACCACTCACGTGACGTGAGTGGTGCCATGAGTCACCTCCCCAGTGTGAAAAAAGTGCCTGATTTTCACGCCAGGCATCCACATGGCGTGGGTCACCTACGTGAAGTGGAAAGATGGCGTGACTTAACTTTTGAAGACGTCTAATTGAGCCTGATTCCAACGACATCAACCTATGTGGCGTGAGTTGGTTCCACGACACCAAGTCATGACACCGTGAAAGTTGTCGACTCTATTATCCTATTTTGCTTAGGATAGGATTAGCTTTGTATCTATAAATACCCCTGTATAGTCCTATGTGCGAGATTCATTGAGAGGTAGCCATTACATTGTTTAGAGAGCTATTTTACAATGTTTTGGAGTTCATAAACATATTCTTGGTTTTGTAGTACAAACCCTAATTCAAGTTTTATTGATAATTGAGATTTTAGTTTTTCTTCATTGTTGTGAGATCATAATTATGCTTTCATCTCTGAATTCTTCTTGTGTTCTTTCAATTATGAGCAGCTAAACCCATCAACTAGGGTTGTGTGAACCATGAGGAATTAAGAAAATCGATTAAGTGCAAGGCAATTTTGTACCGCTGTGTATGCATGTATTGTTGTTTCCTTCGTTGTGATTGCTCTTCTAACGGTTGTAAGCGTTAAAAACTCACCTGTATTCTAGACTTGCTCGAGAGAGAGGTAGAGATTAGGAAAAGGAGATAACAATAGAGATTTGAAGCTTTCAACCTTCATCTAATAACTGGAGCCTTAGCGGGAATGGTTATCAGAGATCCAGGACAAGGGTTAGTAGTGCGACACTCGAAGACCGAGAGGAGAAGAGTGAAATTCGTCTAACCAAGGTCGAGAGACGTTTAGACGAACATATCTTGTCAGATTTTGCATGCCACATAGCGGGATGATTTTGTTAGCACAAGTAATCGGTGGAGTGAACGAATCATTGGGGATCACAGTACTAGTGTATTTCTCTCATTGTCTACAAACTTGATACGACCAATAATTGTTACTGTCACTTTTTATTCATAAACCCCCCCCAGTTTTACTTAATTTCTAATTATTCTGACTAGTATTCTAAATAACTTCAACCTATTCCCTGTGGGATCGACCCCAACCTAGTTGGGTTCTATATTTGACAATCGACCGTATTATACTTCTTAGGAGGCATATTTTTGGCGACATCAAATTTTGGCACCGTTGTCGGGGAATACGATTATGGAGTTGATTATTACTGGTTGGAGTTTATTGGTTTTGCTTTTACATACTTTTGAGGGCATACGCCGGTGTATGCCAAATACTAGGAGTCAAGGCAATCCCCTGATTCCACTTGATCGTGAAATTGAAAGGACTCTAAGAGCTAATCGAAGAATTGTGAATACTGAAGGAGTTCAGGATCCCGTAGCTGCGGGAGACATTCATCACCAACCTATTCAACTAGTTGGTCATGAAACAGCAAAACAAACTACCTCTTGATTGACACGTGAAGAGCAGGCTAGACAAGCTGCTCTTAGATAAGCAGAAAGAGATAATCGAGCAATGCAAGAAGCAACACAGCGACTAGCTGAGGCTAAAGAGCAACAAAGACAACTGAGGGCACAACCGAGACCATATGTGCCTGTTTATGACGATCCAGAAGATGAGGATGTGGCTTATTTTGAGCCAGTTGAGACCGGTACCATCATCCCACCCGAGTTACCTCCGGGCACTAAGTTTGACATTACTAGTGCCATGATCCATCTGCTAAACTTGAAGGGTGTGTTCGCGGGTCTTCTTACTGATGATCCAAACATGCACGTAATGAATTTTGTGGGGGTGGTCTGCACGTCGTACAATCTGCCTGGAGTTAACCTAGAGGCTATTCGGTTGAGGTTGTTTCCATTCTATCTAACAGGAGAAGCTACTTTGTGGTTGGCTGAGTTGCCACGAGGTTCCATCACTACTCGGAAAGAATTGAGAAATCAATTTTTGGAAAGATTTTTCCCACCTTCTAAGATACTGCAGTTGAAGGACGAGATTTATAATTTCAGACAGCTTCATTCTGAAGCACTCTAAGAGACATGGCTGAGCTTCAAAAAGAAGCTGCAGAATGTACCAAATCATAGGATGAGTGGTAGGAATTTACTTGAAATCTTCTACAGGGCTTTGAATGTCAACACAAAGGCAGTTGAAGATACTATCACTGGTGGAGCATTTATAAGTTTGAGATAGGAACAAGCTTCGGAAATATTAGATCGTGTCACTAAGACCAACCGAGGATGGCATACTCAGGAGGCAGATACGCCGGCTGGCACATATGCTATTGGAGCTTTAGTAGCTCAAAGGGCTTTGGATGAATTTGTGGCTCAAGAGGTCGCTCAGTTGAGGACAGAAATTGGTCTTCTGGCTAAACAGATAGCGTCCAGAGATGCTGAAAAGGTGCATGTTGTAGGAGTACAAGGTAAATCACCTAGACATGATGATAGTGAGTCTAATGAAGAAGCGAAGTAACTAGATCAAGAAGTGGCAGGTTTTCGAGCCAAGTGACAAGGGTCTAATCAAGACTCTTGGAACTAAAGGCAAGGGAATCAAGGTCGGAACTATTATGGAGACAACTACAATAAATCAGGATACAGAGATCGAGAACAAGATCGTGACTGGAGATGGAAGGATGATTATGGAGAGAAGAATGGCCTTTATGTACCACCAGGAAGACGTGATGAGGAGTCTGGAAATTCAATGATGGAGGCCCTTCTTGATCAACTGGTTACAAGGTCAGAAAGCCAAGAAAACTGTCTAAAAGAGATCAAGGCAGATATTTCAGGAATAAGTCAGAAGTTCAGGTAGATATCATTGGCACTGAATCAACGTCAGTCAGGCACCCTTCCAAGCAACACCGTCCAGAATTCGAAGAATGATGCTCATTGTATGGCGATCACAACAAGAAGTGGCATGACTCTCATTGAGGCACCCAATCAAGTTGAGGGTGTTCATGCTCCACTGGAAGAGTAGACTAAGGCCACAAAAAAAGTAAAGGAAGCCATAAAGAAGTATGTTCCATTCCCAAGGCTTCCTCCACCTTTCCCTCAACGTCTCAAGAAAAAGGTGGATGAAAATAAAATTGTTACTAGGGAGATCACGAAAGAGGTGAAAAAGCCTTAAACTGGTGAAAAATAGGTAAATGCTGAAACTGAGAAAGAAAAGGAAGCCCCACAAGTGCTATCCCCCATTCCTAGGTCTCCTCCTCCATTCCCTCAGCGATTGAAGAAGAATAAGGAGGATGGAAAATTTTAGAAGTTTATGTCCATCTTGAAGCAACTTTCTATAAACATTCCTCTTGTTGAGGCATTGGACAAGATGCCAGGTTATGCGAAGTTCATGAAGGACTTGGTCACAAATAAGAGAACTGTTAGTTATGAGCCTGTTGATAATTTGCACCATTGTAGTGCAATTGCATCCCGTTCTCTTGTGCAAAAGAAAGATGATCCTGGTGCCTTCACAGTTCCATGCACAATTGGGTCAGTTCACTTTGCCAGATCTTTGTGTGACCTCGGTGCGAGCATTAACTTGATGCCGCTGGCAGTATTTGAGAAATTAGGTTTGGGAGCCCCCGAGCCAACAAAGATGCGGTTATTGATGGCGGATCGTACGATCAAGAAGTATGTGGGCATAATATGTGATGTTTTGGTCAAGGTTGAAAACATCATCTTTCCTGCTGAATTTGTTGTCTTGGACTGTGAGGTAGATTTTGAGATGCCCATAATTTTGGGAAGATCATTTTTAGCCACCGGCAGAGCATTAGTAGATATGGAGCGGGGTGAGCTGAAATTCAGACTGGATAATAAAGAAGTCACATTCAATGGTTACAGAACTATGAAGCAACCAAAGGACATGAGGGTGGTTTTGGAAATAAATATTTTAGATAACCCTGGAGGACAACCCAGTGGGGATCTTGATGAAGTCTGAGTAATCAAGATACCCGCGTCATGTCGCGACGTTAAATCAAGCGCTGCTTAGGAGGCAACCTAAGGTGTCTTACTATTCCTACATTTGTTTTGATTTTTGATTTTGATCGACATTAGACCCATGCACCTAGGGTGCCACAGGTATGTTCCTAACTCCTTTGTTTTATTTTGGTCTAATGCATTGGGGACAATGCATGATTATAAGTTGAGGGTGTGAGATACTTGTGGGTCTATATGTTTTCTTGGGGGTTTTTGTTGCCATGTTTCTTTTCCCTCAAGTGCTATCATAGTAGAATCGGTATGTTTAGGTTTATATTTATATTATTATGTGTTTTTGTGTTTAATTAGGAGAAAAATAGGGGAATCTTAGTGCAGTCTAATTTTGAAGTTGATGCTTTTTGATTATCTAAAGGATACACCTCCTGAAAATTTTTGTTTTCGAAGTGTGTGTGTAGCATGTTAGTTTATGACAGCTGTTGGATCTTGTTATGGCACTAGGATTATAGGCAAATAACTGTAGCTAGCATTACATGAACCGGATAGGTAGTAGTTGATAATACAACCCTGTGCTATGTGTGTGTAAGGTCACTACTTAGTTAACCGTGTGTGTGCGATCCAGAACTTGCATGGTTAGTCTTGCCTAGGTTAGAGTATAGGGATTAGGAAAGGATCATAGGCCGTGTTTGAATAAAGTCCACTTTTAGCCTAAATGCCAAACCAAATGAATAAGTATCCCTTGATCCCGACTTTGAGCCGTAATTTTCCTATTTCTTTCATTAGCCTATTCACCTTCCCATTTTAATTACAATGAACCTGTCTTGGCCCTGGTCCCTCCTTGGACACTGTGTACCTCAACTCAGACAGATCGTCTAAGTTGAGGGTGGCTATTATAGGGGTGTGTAGATTGAGCTGGGTATGAAGAAGTGGTTTAAATAAAAGAAAAAGGGAAAACAGTTTTGGGTGTGAAGAAAAGAAAAAGAAAAAAAAAAGTGAAAAGAGGAGAAAATGCAAAGAAAAAAAAAGAGTTGTGCTGTGAAGTTTGAGAAAAATGACACCCAAAATTTGAATATAAAAGAACGGAGAATAAGAGAGAATAAAAATGAGAAAGGTTGGAAATTGGAGACAAAAATAGTGTAGTGTCAAGGAGGGTTGAGTCACCATATCCATATGTAACATACCCGTCCCTAAGCCTACATTACAAGCCAAGTAAAGTCCTATAGTGATCCTAGTCCAACTGTCCAAAAACTAAGGCGTAGATAATAAGGGCAAGCCTATGGTATTTCATGCACACTGTTTTAACTTCTTTGTGAGAGTGAGTGTTTTGACCTCGTCCCTACTTTGATATTCATTAGTATACTGTGAGTGGATGGGACTTCTTTGATTGTGAGAGTACATGGGTTGCATTATTAGCTGCTAGTTGTTCGAAAAATGTCGTTTGCATATATGCTTAGTTGTTTGTGCATAATCTGGTGCCATCACTTGATCCCTTCTGTTTCATGATAATATGTTGCCTGTATACACACTTTGGTTTTGATTTGCAAATAGGAGGGGTCAGAAAAGTTTTGTGCCAAAGGCAATGTGTCGACTGCCATAGGTCCCTTAGGTTTCTCTTAATCAAGCATCGTATATGTGTGTTTTTGTTTTGTTGGCCTGAGGACATGCAAACGTTCTAAGTTGAGGGTATTGATACGTCATGGTTACATGGAACTTTCGATGCTTAAAACAAGGAAAATATGCAATAACTTGGGTGTATTTAGTTGGTATGATGTGGTTTTTGTCCTACTTTGCAAGACAATAGGTTTTCGAAGGCAAAATGATCAAAAAGGAAGAATCAAGCCCGAGAACGAACTGTCTGAGGATGAGAGAACAAGAATCTGCACCGGAGTGGGAGTCAAGACACCACTCACATGACGTGAGTGGTGCCGTGAGTCACCTCCCCAGTGTGAAAAAAGTGCCTGATTTCCACGCCAGGCATCCACGTGGCATGGGTCCACCTACGTGATGTGGAAAGGTGGCGTGACTCAACTTCTAAAGACGTCTAATTGAGCCTGATTCCCACGACATCAACCTACGTGGCATAACTTGGTTCCACGACACCAAGTCACGACACCATGAAAGTTGCCGACTCTGTTCTCCTATTTTGCTTAGGATAGGATTAGCTTTGTATCTATAAATACCCCTGTATAGTCCTATGTGTGAGATTCATTGAGAGTTAGTCATTACATTGTTTTGGAGTTCATAAACATATTCTTGGTTTTGTAGTACAAACCCTAATTCGAGTTTTATTGATAAATGAGATTTTAGTTTTTCTTCATTGTTGTGAGATCATAATTATACTTTCATCTCTGAATTCTTCTTGTGTTCTTATAATTATGAGCAGCTAAACCCATCAACTAGGGTTGTGTGAACCATGAGGAATTAAGAAAATCGGTTAAGTGCAAGGCAATTCTGTACCGCTGTGTATGCATGTATTGTTGTTTCCTTCATTGTCATTTCTCTTCTAACGGTTGCAAAAGTTAGAAACTCGCCTGTATTCTAGACTTGCTCGAGAGGTATAGAGATTGGGAAAAGGAGATAACAACAGAGATTTGAAGCTATCAACCTTCATCTAATAACCGGAGCCTTAGCGGGAATGGTTATCTGAGATCCAGGACAAGGGTTAGTAGTGCGACACTCGGAGACCGAGAGGAGAAGAGTGAAATTCATCCAACCAAGGTCGAGAGACGTTTAGACGAATATATCTTGTCAGATTTTGCATGCCACATAGCGGGATGATTTTGTTAGCATAAGTAATCGGTGGAGTGAAGGAAACATTAGGGATCACAGTCCTAATGTATTTCTCTCATTGTATATAAACTCAATACGACCAATAATTGCTACTGTCACTTTTTATTCACAAACCCTCCCCCCCCTCCCCCAGTTTTACTTATTTTCCAATTATTCTGACTAGTATTCTAAACAACTTCAACCTATTCCCTGTGGGATCGACCCCAACCTAGTTGGGTTCTATATTTGACAATCGACCGCATTATACTTCTTAGGAGGCATATTTTGGGCGACATCAGTGACCCAGCTATACACGCAAGTGCACGTGATCGTTCAAGTAATATAATGGCTCCTTTAAAAGAGCCGGATATTGAACTCAAGGGACTTTCATCAATAGAAGTCAATTTTAGACGTCAAACAGTAATCAAAAACTAGTGTTGCAAAAAGGAAGAGGGATTTGTTGCTAAAAATTAAATAATTGCGGACTATAAACTACTATCTTCGCTACCATAACTTCAGTTTTCGTAAATATGATTTAAAAGTCAATAAAAAGTATATTCCCAGGGTCAAGGCACTCTGAACATCCTCTCTAGAGTATGAATATCACTGGTTTAAGCAATTTGAGTCGTTTATCTTGGTTATTGATCACAAGGTTAATACAATGATTATATTCGTCTCCAAACTATAACCGTCTATTAGAAATTGGAAACCTAACTACATCATCGAGCGGGGATAGGTTTAACCAATTCTAACGCCTCTAAGCTATCGTCTCGTGTTTGAACAAGAGCGGCGAATTAGGTACCTCTCGGTCCTAACCGCATATCAATCTCTTGGAATCCCTTCCTCGAGTAAAAATCACGCTTCTTATATTCCACGTTCTATCTCTTAGTTTCTCTATAGAGCTCCTCCAGACAATAAATTTATTTCAATGGTGATCAAACATTAAAATAGTAAAATCAAGAATATAAGAATAACCAATAATTGATAAACTCCCTCAAAAACCAATAATATTTCACACTAGAAATTCATGTTCATAGCCTTAACCCCAAGAATGAGGGATTTTAGCCACTCATAACTTGACTTAACATCATAATTTGATTAAAAACCATAAAAAGAAATAAAAAATGAAAAGAAGAAGAATGAAACCTAATTTCAATGCCAAAAAAACGCCCAAAGTAGTCTAATGATGATGGAATAATGATACAATAACCCAAAAGCCCTATTTATAGACAAAAACTCGGGGCAAAAATTTGCCAAAAAGCGGCCCGACACGCCTTTAGGCGCGCCTAGGACTTAGGCAAATTTTTGCCTCTGAAAAGGTGTGCCTGAGCGGCCCGGCATGCCCTTGGGCACGCCCCTCTGCTGTCCACTTGGGTAAAAATTTTGTCCAAAGCGGCCCGGCAAGCTGCCTGGCTCGCGTGGCACTTAGATTCTGATTTTCTTCCTTTTTTCTACTTTTCTTTGCGGATTTGGTTGGATTCTTCAAGTTCAAATCCTTGGATTGCCTCTTATCTTCAATATCCTTCGCTCATATCTCCTCCAAGCCTTGCTTTCCACGCCAAAAACGCTCCAAATAGTCGTAAATTTCACCTACAAGGGTCTAATCACATTCATTAGCATAAAGTCATGTATTCCATCAAAACAATACAAAATATATACTTATTGCTCTCGAAACTAAGGTAAAAATGGTTCAAAGTTGGAAATAAGGCATATAAATACGCCTTAGATCACCACCCCACACTTAAACCTTTGTTTGTCCTTGAACAATAACCATACTCAACTAATGGCGACTTAAGACAACCGACTCACAATAGGTATTCCTGCATAGCTACACAACCACATTCATTGCATTATGCACTTAACACACTAACCTCACTAACAAGTGAATAGCAAATTACATTAAGATCACCTTCAACCAACCTATTTTACACCACTTTTGTCTTCCCCATTCTCTTTTGTTTTGTCCCATCTTTTTAAGCTAGCTTAAGCATATTAGGAAAGGAGTAATTGCTATCAACATATGATTCACTTCTTTTGGTCAATTTTTCTTCTTTTTTTTTCATAACATTACTCCCTACCAACAACACATAAACTTCACACACCCAAAAGCTATTTACTTGGGGCTTCAACTTCACTTTTACCTTCTTCAATTTTTCTCACTCCTTAACATCTTAATTTCTCAACTAAAGCGCTTAGGAATTTGGATCAAATTACAGTTAATTGAAAGAAAAGGATTAAGCTACATATAAGGCTACCAAAGAATAAGCTAAAGGCTCAACGGGGCTAACTAAGATCATGCAAAAAGGGTAGATAAAGTAGGTATAAAATATGGCTATCAAAGAAATGCCTATATCATCTCCTAAACTCAACACCCTTTATTTCGTTTTGTAAACACACCGGGAAAGTTCTAGACATCAATATGCACATGGAATAACATAAAAACCTCACTCACACATGGCACATGTTTAACTCAAGTAGGCTCACTATACACTTTATACGAAGTTATGCACGAGTTCAATATTAAGCAACTTATCAAGTTGACTAAGTGAGCATTAGATGTCTCAACACTTGCTATCATATGACTTTAGCATGTTCCACAATTAAACCAAATGTGTGTGTGTAATTACATAGCAACCAAGAACACCCAACAACAACATGACTAATTTGCTCTTAAGACGGTCGTCATCCATCCATCATAGAGCAAAGCTCTTAATACTATGACTAAAAGAGACTCACTCTAAAAAAAAAATCTTTTTGTGCTTTTCTACGGTTCAAAAGAACTATCCTTAGTAAAAGAACCGAAAACAAAGGCTAAGGAACCCAAATTAAAACAACTAGAAACATACAGAAACACACATATACACATATAAAAAGGAATCCCATAACACCCCACCCCACACTTAAAATATTAGCACTGTTCCCAATGCTACAAAATTAAACAAGGCAAGAGTAGGGTGTAAGGAGCTCTCTGGTCAGTCAAGGAAATTGTCATCCTCTGGCCCACAGATTGCTAGTGGTGTATCATCCGTTTCTACCTCATGATCATCGAAATCGGTCTGGCGGTCACTCTCATCTGTGGGGACATCATCATCCACAGGCTCAACAAAATCTGGCCCAATCTGCAACAATGCCATGGCATGCTCATTAAGAGGATAATCCCTCTCAACTTGGCTCGTCTATAGGACTGAGGGCCTACCCCCAATCCTATGCCGTAGCATCTCCAAACCATACATACGGGCTAAAATCCCGTCATCACGAGCGTGCCGCTCTGCTAGTGTGAGAGTGGGGCCGAGTGCATCAGGTGCTTTGGTTTGGATGACATCAACAGGTGTCGTCACCAAAGGAGGAGGATAATCAAATGCCTCCTCAGCCACTTCGAATGCTCTCATTAATTTAGTCAATACACCGCCAAAAGCATATCGAAGGCCACCCTGTAGGCGAGCTCGGCGCATAGCCAACAGTACCACCAACCCCACATCAATTTCCATATCGGTCATTAGAGCATACACCAAACAGACTCGGTCCCTAGTGACCTCCGTCATGTGGCTACCCGAAATCAAGCAACAACACACAATTTTTAACCAAATTCGTGTCTCTTTATTAAATGAGCATAGGGTAGACTCATGTGGTACCCTTTTTTGTGGTGGCGAAGCCATCTTGCTGTCGAACGTTGGCCACAAACTGTGTGGCGAATTTCTGCATAGGGAGGCCTAACATTCAGCTTGTGGAGGTAGTAGGGACTAGACCGAGTGTGTGCTCCCAATAACCCATTTAGGCTCAGGGAATCCAGTATAACATCCGACCCTCGTACAACCACCGAGCTGGTAGGTGCATCTGGGTTCCAATTAACATACAATTCCCTCACCATATGAAGGTTGCAATCCGTTAGTTTTTCAAAGATGAACCCTATACCCAATTGCACAAATCGATCCAATATTTTAGGTTGATTCCAAGCTAGACTAGCCCTATCAATACACTCATCCGCAAAGTATTTGGCTTCGGGTTGACTTTTATACCAATTTTTGTCGGCAGTAGATACAGCATTTAGCCCATACTTTCTTTTTTGGCCTTTAGGGACTGGGGGAGCCGCTGGGACCTTATTTCCTGACCGTCGTCGCTTGTGTGAACTTGAAGCTGCCACGTTAGATTTTGACATGGTACCTATGACAAAGTTCAAACAAGTATGTCAATTACCCATGTAAACATAGCCAACCAACTCAATGTGTGATGGCTATAAGGGCCACCCCATACTTAATTGCTTAGCACCAAGTCAAAATATATGGGTATAAGGGTACTTAGACTTCCCCTCATCACTTAATGCCCAATTACAAAGTACAACCCATATCCAAATTCAACATTTCCAACACAAGTTCCAATTTCCCATATTTATCAATAGAATGGCTTACTTGTTTTACTCAAGAATTCAAACAAGTTCCATACACTTTCAATAATATGTGGGTTATAACAAGTAATTACAACAAGCAATTTTCTAAATTACTACCATATAAGCTAAACCCACTTGCAATTTCTTCAACTAAAAACAAGATTAATAAGAACAATTGCGCTTGCACTTCAAGTTCATCTTCATGACACCCCATAAATTCCAACAATAGCATTATAAGCAAGTCAAACTACAAAGACATACGGGGCATCACAAATTCGAATTTCAAGAATTCCCCAAATTTTCAACATTCTCATAGCAATTTAGAGAGAGAAAGCTTAAAGAAACATACCTTGGTAGCTTTAATATAGTCTTTCAATCACAATCCAAAGATGAGAA
Source organism: Capsicum rhomboideum (assembly GCA_031232105.1). NCBI lineage: Eukaryota > Viridiplantae > Streptophyta > Magnoliopsida > Solanales > Solanaceae > Capsicum > Capsicum rhomboideum. The sequence goes on along the minus strand of CP124712.1, from coordinate 47,081,030 downwards.
GGTGAGAATCGTGCTTGTGTGGGAAGAGAATGGAAAATTAAGAGAGAAAATTTGATTATTTGGGGAGAAAAATTGGTTTGTGGCATAAGGTTTTTGAAGAATTAAAGGGAATTGGAGATTTAAAAGAGAAGGGGTGGGATGGGTCGTGTAGGTTAGAGGGGTATGGGGTTACCCTTTTTTTAAAAAAAATTCAGCTCAAAAACTTATAGGGGTAGCGGCCTGGCACGCCCCTTGCCGCGCTACCCCGCTGCCTGTCTCGCCTAAAATCTGGGCAGGAGCGGCCTGGCACGCTAGGTGCCGCGCCTGCTTACTGCCTGAGGCCAAAAAATTTTGGGCAGGAGCGGCCTGGCACGCTAGGTGACGCGCCTGCTCACTGCCAAGGTACACGAAATTTGGGCCAGGAGCGGCCTGGCGCGCTCCATACTTAACATAATACCTGGGCGATTTTCCACACTTTTCAACCAAATTTGGGCCTTTTTCAAGTCCCATGACGCAAAACCTCACTCCAAAGCATATCTTACCTTCCCGGCACCTTCAAAAGATCATCAATCCTCCAATTACCTTTTTCTCTTGGATTTCCATGGAAAAATACTCCGTGTGTCTCTGTATAAACAATACATCCTAGAACTAAGTTAGAAAAGAATTTTTTTTAAAAGAAATGGGTTGCCTCCCATCAAGCGCCTTAGTTTTGGTCGTGGTACGACTCTTCTTTTTGTATTTTTACTTTATAATTCCTATCTATTACAATACATTAATGGGTTGCCTCCCATCAAGCGCCTTGTTTAATGTCGCGGCTCGACCAAGCTCAGCTCAATCATCATCAAGGTGAAGCACATCCTCCTTATGCTTCTCTTCTTCACCAAAATAGTTCTTTAATCTTTGGCCATTCACAAGAAATCTAGTACCATCTCCTTTATTCATTATTTCCACAGCACCATGGAAATTGTGCGACTTACCTCAAAAGGACCACTCCACTTAGATCTTAGCTTGCTCCAAAACAACCTAAGTCTAGAATTAAATAGTAGTACCAATTGGCCTGGCTCAAAAGTGAGGTGAAGAATGTGCTTGTCGTGCCATCGCTTCGTTTTCTCCTTGTAAATCTTCGCATTTTCATATACGTGGAAACGAAACTCTTTCAACTCATGTAGTTGCAACAACCTCCTTTTGCCAGCCAACTCCGGATCTAGGTTCAACTTCTTCACTGCCCAAAGAGCATCATTTAGCTTTAGCGACCAATCTTTTCTCTGAGTATTCACAGTCTTTTGCAAGATTTGTTTTATCTCGCGAATAGACACTTCAACTTGGCCACTTGTTTGGGGATGATACGCTGTTGAAACCTTGTGTCTAACACCATATTTAGCCAACACACTCTTCACCCAATAGTTTATAAAGTGTGACCCTCCATCGCTAATAATAGCTCTTGGTGTTCTGAATCTTGTGAAGATATGTTTTTGAAGGAACTTGACCACAACCTTGGAATTATTCGTAGGAAGAGCAGCAACCTCTACCCACTTAGACACATAATCCACTGCTACAAGTATGTATTGATTCCCATTCGACTTCGAAAAAGGTCCACAAAATCTATCCCCTATACATCAAAGATTTCAACTTCTAGGATATTGGTTAAAGGCATCTCATGTCTCTTTGCAATCGTCCCCATACATTGGCATTGGTCACAACTTTTCACAAACGCATGTGCATCTTTAAATAGAGAAGGCCAGAAGAAACATGATTGTAGAATTTTGCGGGCTGTGCGTTCATCACCATGATGACCCCCATAAGGTGATGCGTGGCAACTCTCCAACACATGCTTCACCTCCGCATCAGGAATACATCGTATCACCACTTGATCAGGACCTTGCTTGAATAAATAAGGCTCGTCCCAAATATAAGAACGTGCCTCATATGACAGGTTCTTTTTTTGTTGAGGACTCGAATCAGGTGGAAATAACCCACTTACCAATAGATTTACAATGTCTGCATACCATGGCAACTCATCAACTCCCAAAACTAACAATTGCTCATCTGGAAATTCCTCACAAATACGCCCATTATCAGCTACATGTGTCGATCTCTCAAGTCTAGAAAGATGGTCGGCAATCTGATTACCCCTTCCTATTTTAATCTCCAAATCAAACTCTTGTAATAATAATATCCATCGAATCAATCGTGGCTTAGCATCTTTTTTATTGAACAAGTAACGTATAGTAGCATGATCTGTGTATACAATGACGCTAGTTCCCACCAAATATGATCTAAATTTATCAAAGGCATACACCAACGCTAACATCTCCTTTTCAGCCACCGTGTAATTCACTTGGGCTGCATCAAGAGTTTTAATCGCATAATAAATAGAGTGAAATATCTTTTTTTTTCGCTGCCCAAGAATCGCACCCACTGCAACATCACTCACATCACACATAAGCTCAAATGGTAAAGCCCAATTCGGAGCAATAAGGATAGGTGCCTCTACCAATTTCTTCTTCAAGATCTCAAATACCTTCACACATGACTCACAAAAGACAAATTTAACATCTTTCTCTAAGAGCGTGCACATGGGGGGCGCAATCTTGGAAAAGTCTTTAATGAACCGTCTCTAAAATCCAGCATGTCCCAAGAAACTACGCACCCCTTTCACTGACACCGGTGGAGGTAATTTCTCAATAACTTCAATCTTTGCTCTATCAACTTTGAGCCCCTGCCTTGACACTTTATGTCCAAGAACTATACCTTTCGTTACAAGAAAATGACATTTTTCCCAATTGAGAACAAGATTAGTTTCTTCACACCGAGCAAGGACTCTATCAAGGTTTTGCAAACATACCTCGAAAGAGTTACCGAAGACCAAAAAATCATCCATAAAAATCTCCATGAACTCCTCCACCATGTCATAGAAAATTGCCATTATGCAACGCTAAAAAGTAGTCGGTGCGTCGCATAAGCCAAAGGGCATACGCTTGAAAGCATAAGTGTCGTAAGGGCATGTGAATGTAGTATTCTCGTGATTTTGAGGATCTATCGCAATTTGATTATACCCAGAATACCCATCAAGAAAACAATAATATTCCTGCCCGGCTAAACGATCCAACATCTGATCAATAAAAGGGGTTGGATAATGATCTTTCCTCGTGGCATCATTTAGTTTTTGATAATCCATGCAAATATGCCACCCAGTCACAGTTCTTGTAGGAATCAACTCATTATTATCATTTGTGATCACCGTCATACCACCCTTTTTTGGGACACACTGTACTGGACTAACCCATGTACTGTCAGAGATAGGGTAGACCATGCTCGAATCTAACCACTTAATTACCTCTTTCCTTGCCATTTCTTTCATTACTGGATTCAAGCGTCATTATTGTTGCACACTTGGATTATGCCCTTCCTCCATGTAAATTTTATGCTACACAAACCCGGATTAATACCATGGATGTCAGACATCTGCCAATCGATAGCCTTTTTTCTTCGTTTGAGTATCACCAATGCTGCATCAACTTGTTCCCTTGATAAATTTGTTGCAAGAATAATGGGAAGGGTCTCATTATCACCTAAGAAAGCATATTGAAAATGGGATGGAAGTTCTTTCAATTCAAGCTTTGGTGCCTCCTCAATTGATGGCTTGGGTGGAGGTCCGAGTGGACGATTCAAAGGTTCCCATCCATCCTCTTTGGCATAGATGCCCATAAGGTCAAGAAACTTCACCAATTCAATAGCTTCCGCATCACCAAAAATATCTTGCCCCATCAAAACTCTTTCCACGGGATCTGTAGACAAAGTATGGATGCTTTCAGCCGCCAAATCTATAGCCGTGATAGCGGACAAGTTCTCATAAATTTCTGGTAGCTTCAAAGCCCTGTATACATCAAAGACCTCCACCTTATCATGAGCTCGCATAGTCAATTTCCCTGCTGCTACATCAATGATCACGCCTTCTGTGGCCAGAAATGGACGCCCCAAAATAAATGGGACTTTCGGTCAGGCTCAAAATTCAGCACCACAAAATCAACTGAAAAGATTAACGAACCCACTTGAACCAGAACATCCTCAATAATACCATCAGGTCTAGTCACGGATTGGTCTGTAAGATGCAAAATAATAGTAGTAGGTTTAGGACGACCCAAACCCAACTCCTTGAAAACTAAAGTGGGCATCAGATTAATACTAGCCCCCAAATCGCACAAACCACGAGCACAGACACGATCTCCCAGAGTAATTTTTACAGTGAAGCTTCCAGGATCCTTCAGCTTGGTGGTTAAATGGTTTTGAATGTGAGAGCTATACTCCTCAGTCAATGCAACTGTGGCATACTCAGTCAATCTACTCTTGTTTGCCACAATATCCTCCACAAACTTAGCATACTTTGGAATACCCTGTAAGATATCCACAAGTGGCAGATTAATGTGCACTTGTTTAAGTAATTCAATGAACTTACCAAAGTATTCGTCTTCCTTCTTCCTCTTGAACTTCTGGGGAAAAGAAGGAGGAAACTTTACATTCTGGACCACTTTATCATCTTTGGAGCTTTTGTCAGACTCAACTTATTCGTTTTCAACCACAACTTCTTTCGGCTCCAACTCTCTTGCTGGTGGAACTGTATCCCCTAACTGCTTACTACTACGAGTAACAATAGCACTCACCTACCTCGGGTTAGGATCAGTGTCACTTGGAAGACCTCCTTGATGCCTTGTATTCTGTGCATTTGCTAACTGAATAATTTGCTTCTCTAAATTTTGAGTAGCCAACTGATTGTTCCTCACATCTGCTGCCAGTTTAGCTTGCTCTGCCATAATCTGCTTTAACATATCTTCTACGCTCATATTTCCCAACTTAGCACCCAATTAATTACCATAACCCTGCTGTTGGTTGTATTGTGGTGCATATCCTTGAGGCCTATATTGATTCTGATTACCTCCCTAAGATAAGTTCGGGTGATTTTTACACCCAGCATTGTAAGTATTTCCATAATTCTATGCTCCAACTCCTCTTTGGGAATTACCCACAAAATTCACGAAATCTGGATTTGCACTGCACAACTCGCTAGTATGGTCCCCGTTTTCGCATACTTCACACCACACAGAAACCTGTTGCTGTACTGCATTTACGGGAGCTTGTTGCTGCCCCAAATTCAAACTGCTGAAGTGATTGTTCATCATGTTTTGCATGGCTAAATTTAGGAAGATAATGCAGCGATTGCATCAACATCTAGTTTCCCAGCAACCTTCTTTGTAGAATTTCTAGAGTTATCACTATGCCAATCTGGATTTCCCTGCGAAATATGATTCAACAAAGCATATAATTCATCGTAAGTCTTCTCTAAAGCTTGTCCACCTGTAACTGAATCAAGTAGAATTTTAGTATTGGGGTCGAGAGCCTCAATAAAAGTATGCACCAACACTTCATTTGCTTGGTGGTGATGAGGGCAATCTCTCAACATGGATTTGAATCGGTTCCAGGCTTGGTATAGATTTTCATTATCTCTCTGTCTGAAACTCAATATCTCACTCCTCAGCTTTGCTATCTTTTCGGACAAAAAGAACCTTATCAAGAATTTTCGAGCAAGATCATCCCAAGTAGTGATAGAATTTTTCGGCTCTGCATCTAACCACCTCCTTGTTTCCCCCAATAGAGAAAAGGGGAACAAAGTTAGTCACACATAATTCGAAGACATACCCGCAGGAATATATGTGTCACTGATCTCCAAAGAATTTTGGATATGCCTCTGCGGGTCCTCATGAGCAAGACCTGTAAACTGTCCACTTGAGTGCAAGAGTTACACCATATTCTGTTTAAGCTCATATCTACCTCCAGCTGCTGGTTTTTGAATACTGTAGGTTACATTAGTAGCAAGTGGGATTGCCACATCGTGAACTATCCTAGCTGCCATCACTACCGACGCACGTCTATCCACAACTGAGTCTTCAATTCTTACGGGATCACCCCGTATGCCTTCGTCAGCCAGTTTAAACTGCGGGATCGGGTAATTTGCAGCCTATCTCCTCAATTTGTGGAAGTATCTTTCAGGTTCAGACTGCGCGGTTACCAAATCTTTGTTCCTTGCCAACGTTTAGATGAACTAAGCCTGCAAAATAGGATAGCTAAGATCAAGTTGTCAACACTTGCTAAAAATTAGAGTAAAAACGTCAATAATTGAAATCTATCTATTTGAAAGTCCCCGGCAACGGCGTTAAAAACTTATTGCGACCCAGCTATACACGCAAGTGCACGTGATCATTCAAGTAATATAATGGCTCCTTTTAAAGAGCCAGATATCGAACCCAAAGGACTTTCGTCAATAGAAGTCAATTTTAGACGTCAAACAGTAATTAAAAACTAGTGTTGCGAAAAGGAAGAGGGATTTGTTACTAAAAATTAAATGATTGAGGACTATAAGCTACTATCTTCTCTACCGTAACTTCAGTTTTTTCAAATATGATTTAAAAGTCAATAAAAAGTAAATTCCCAGGGTCAAGGCACTCCGAACATCCTCTCTAGAGTATGAATATTACTGGTTTAAGCAATTTGAGTCATTTATCTTGGTTATTGATCACGAGGTTAATACTATGATTATATTCGTCTCCAAACTATAACCGTCTATTAGAAATTGGAAACCTAACTACATCATCGAGCGGGGAGAGGTTTAACCAATTCTAACGCCTCTAAGCTATCGTCTCGTATTTGAACAAGCACAGCGAATTAGGTACCTCTCGGTCCTAACCGCATATCAATCTCTTGGAATCTCTTCCTCAAGTAAAAATCACGCTTCTTATATTCCACGCTCTATCTCTTAGTTTCTCTCTCGAGCTCACCTCAAGACAATAAATTTATTTCAATGGTGATCAATCATTACAATAGTAAAATCAAGAATATAAGAATAACCAATAATTGATAAATTCCTGCAAAAACCAATAATATTCCACACTAGAAATTCATGTTCATAGCATCAACCCCAAGAATGAGGGATTTTAGCCACTCATAACTTAACATCATAATTTGATTAAAAAACATAAAAAGAAATAAAAAATGAAAAGAAGAAGAATGAAACCTAATTTCAATGCCAAAAAATGCCCAAAGTAGTCTAATGATGATGGAATAATGATACAATAACCCAAAAGCCCTATTTATAGACAAAAACTCGGGGCAAAAATTTGCCAAAAAATGGCCCGGCACGCCCTTGGGCGCGCCTGGGACTTAGACAAATTTTTGCCTCTGAAAAGGTGTGCATGAGTGGCCCGACACGCCCCACTGCTGTCCACTTGGGTAAAATTTTTGTCCAAAGCAGCCCGGCACGCTACTTGGCGCGCCTGGCACTTAGATTCTGATTTTCTTCCTTTCTTCGACTTTTCTTTGCAGATTTGGTTGGATTCTTCAAGTTCAAATCCTTGGCTTGCCTCTTATATTCAATATCATTCGCTCATAGCTCCTCCAAGCCTTGCTTTCCACGCCAAAAATACTGCAAATAGTCATAAATTTCACCTACAAGGGTCTAATGAAATTCATTAGCATAATATCAAGTATTCCATCAAAACAATACAAAATATATACTTATTGCTCTCGAAACTAAGGTAAAAATGGTTCAAAGTTGGCGATAAGGCATATAAATACACCTTAGATTAGGAACTAATGATAATCAGTAACCATCATAGCTGAATCAGTGGCCGGACTCGAACAGAAACTCATAATAGTCAGTAACCATCATATCTGAATCAGTGGTCTAACTCGAACCGAAACTCATAATAGTTATTATCTCGGAGTCATCATAACCAAGTGCCAGAATCCATACAAATACAAATAAACAGGGACATACCGGCCCCAGACCAAACCCAAAATATAAATAAAAGAGCTAACTCACAATGTACTACAAGACTAATCCCTGGGTCATCTGAGGTCAACTGCCTACTACTAGGCAATATATATGCCAAATCGGGTATCTCAAGTGTACCATAGCAAGGGGGGTCCTAATACTAGGTCAAGGCTAGCAATCCCGATCAAGTGTTATATTATCTGGGATCGATAGGGCCAAATGGGTTAAAGGATCATAACCAGGGTAAACCAACCCAAAGGTTATCCTAAAAGAGTATCTCAAGGCTTAACTAAGCCCAATAATTTCTAAGGTTTACTATGCCGACTGTGAAGAGCAGCGGAGCCCACTACAGGGTCCCAAAACCAAGTTTGGGCTAAATCTATCCGAGTATATACTAAGGTTCCCCAACACCCTAACAATAGTAGTACAACAATAACCAACCCTATAAAGGTCATCTTTGGCACACCACAAGGATAACGGGTCCGAAACAAACCCAAACAGGACCCTAACCGGCCCAAAAGGCCTAATCATAGCAAGCCAATGCCAATCTATAACTACCAGGCCGAACACTAGCATAATAACATGCAAATACTATAAATAAACTCAGTCTAGGTATAAGGTAAACCTAGCCTACCTAGACGCTGCCGAATGTCTGCCAAAGCCTGCTAAATAGGAGCCCTCCCTTTTCGAGAGGCCTCAGACTGCTGTCACGCTACCAAAATAATAAACTACATGTCAAAACAAGACTATTGATACCCTTATTGCATTAGGTCGGATAACGATCGAACATCCCATGAGGGGCCCACTTGTGGAATCGCGAAACTGAAACCCTCACAGCATCCCAAATCACCTCGTAACCAATAATCACAACAACCACTGCCAAATCTGAGCCCAAAACACTGCTTTAAAATAGTACCAACAACATTAATACCACCAACTATACGAAAAATGCCGTAAAAATGATAAAACTTACCGAAATAACAAAGATTACACGTCCACAAATACTTCCTCACTAGAACTAGAGCTCGAATAACTTGATGTAGATAAGTAATTCTTCTTATGATGATCAAGTACCGCATCAAAAACATACACCTCTACCCTATATCCTTAACGTGCTCAAGTAAAGTAGTACCTATAATATGCAACATCTCCATATACTTTTCTAAGAGAAAATAGTGAAAGGTGGAGAAGTTTATCAACATTTTGAATTATGAAAAGTTAGTATGACAATGGTTAATTAATTTTAATATAGTGTGTATTGCTTGGTACTATATATATGGCCAAGTGGCTGGACAATAGGCCATGAAACATTGTGTCACCTTACCCAATTTTGTTGTCCACCCACTTCACTTCCATGTGGAGTTGACGTGGCAACACCAAAATACTTTTATCCCGTTACTTATGTACTCGGGTATTGCATAGGTTCGTAGTAAAATAAAAACAACATTTTGAATGTATCATAATTAATAGAAAATTATTTCGAATAAAATCTCTATAAAATAATAACAGTATTTTAACATATCTAGATTTACTATCTTCACTTAAAATATTAATAAATCATAAAACTTTTATAAAGTAGTGTAGATATATCATAACTAAAGAATTTTATAAATATCAAAAACATTTTAGAAAAGTAATTAACTATATATTTTTACCAAATTCTAATTTAATTTAAATGTTTCACAACACGTTCGGTGTTAATAAAATTCTTAAATGAACTACCCGAAAATCGAACTGTCAGTCTCAGCAAGTCATAAATAACTTAAGGCAGTTATACAAAAGCTCTAAATACCGAGAACGCATGAAAACGAGGAAAATGACCGGGAGGTTTATTACAACAACATACTTTTCCACCCTTCGTAAGGCTCTTTCCACTGCTAATGTATCTACAAAATAGAAGTTGTTATTTTAATTTGGTTGAATATAGTAGGCATTTACACTAACATGGGATTTCTCCTATATCGGTATAGATGCTGGAACCTGGTGGTTGTACTGAGCTTGCAACATAATTCACATCCTTATCAAGTACATTGAATAATGTATTTATTTTCCATTTAGTTCCTGTAAAATTGATCAGGTGATGATATTCTTATATGTGGATATGAAACAATATTATCTTGAATCCAAATCTTTTAAGGCATTACCTATTATTTGGTGTTAAGGACTGCTATGATTTGCCATCTCTTGTTAATATATTGTCCAATATTCCCCTAGCCTATAGAGTTCAAATGATTTGATTAAATTTAGATAATTGTAATGCTGTGCTAGGGAATTTTTCCATGGTTTCACTAATGATCAAAATCATTACATTGTTTCACAAGTGGTACGTTAAGACAAGTGGTACGTTAAGAAAGACAATTCCACCGGTCCTAAAGATTACTCAAAAGACAATGAACGATGGGGAGAATGAAATTTTTAATGGTATGCGTACACATTGAGTTTAATAATGAACCGAAACACCTTAAATAACGGGATTGGGTCAATTATAGTAACACTTAATGAAAAATAAAACATCCTTACATTATAAAAGTACATAGAATATTGCATATACTAAGTAAAGGCCATTAATTTTCTTCTTTTTTTATTTTTTATTTGCAGTTGCTCCGCGATCTGCGTTATTCCTTTGTATCCTCTTCCTTCGTTGCAGTAGTGGCTTGTCTTGTACCTCATTTGAGATCAGAGTTACTTCTTTTAGTTCATGTATGTCTTCCATAATCAAACTCCTTCTTGAATTACCATTTTTATCATCAATCCGACTAAGGAAGATGTATTCTTTATTCTTACATAACACCATCTTATGGTAGTATTTGAAATCTTCCTTAGGCAAAATTTTGGAAGTAAGCATAGCAAAGTGTCATAATATCTAATTGAAGGAAATTTTTTTTTACAAAAATCTAGTATATAACACCGTTTAATAAAATTGGGTAGAATGGATGTTCTAACCTTCTCAGTGGTAGATTATATGTATTGATGCACGTTGCATCCCAACAGATTTTGTGCAGCCTCAAAAAGAACAACACGATTGCACCATTCTTCATCACAGACTTCCACTAGCAAGTAAAATCTGTAGTTATTTAAACAATTTAGGATTTGTTCAACCTATATATAAGGATAATTTTAGTAGATGCAACAACTCACCATCTTTCTTATTCAATATACATGAAACATGAGTAATCCTAAAGTTACGGGGGAAATGGAATGTTAGTTAAGATAATGGACGGGGGAGGTTTTCAAGCTATCAGCTCTTTTGAATTGTAAGAAGGTCAACCTGGAAACAGAGATGATAAAAATTTGAAAAACAGAAAAACTTCAGTTATCCAAAGAATTTCTTTCTGGACTACCAAATTTCTGTAAAAGGTACTTCACAGAAAATATGAAAAACAGAACAAATTCACATATCCAAAGGATTTCTTCCAAGATTATTGAATTTCCATAAAAAGTATTTCAGTTTCATGTCCATAAATTTAGAGTGATACACAATGATCGCAAAATGCATTGACGATGTAATGTTAGTAAAGATTATGCATATGGGGGTTGACAGATGGTTAGTCTAATAGGTAAGTCTGTCTATCCGAGATAACGGCTAAAACATAAACATACAAGTGTTCATGAAATCAATTCTCATTCATAAAAGTTTAAGTTATGTTCAGCCTCAAGTTTGATAGTATGGTAATGTTGGTTAAATTTTTAGATGGTTTCTATATACTTCAGTTAGTTCCCACTTGTTTCCACCTTTTCATAGTTTAGATTATACTAATTGCTTATGTATGATTTATATATCAGATGAGAAGCTAAGTAAGGGAGTAAATCAAGAGGGCATTACCTTCTACATGAATCTCATCAATGACCTCCTACAAAATAGTCACATTTCTCTCCAAATTTTCTTTATAAAATAGTAATTTTTTTTTTAACTATCAAGCATGTTGATATTATCATTCGTCTAAATTAACAACAGAAATACAACCTTATGTCACACTCTTTCATTGGGATACACCACAAGCCCTTGAAGATGAGTATCATGGATTTCTTAATTTAATATAGTTTTCTGGAACACTTTCAACTTACAATTTTTTTTCCCGGAGGCAGATGTTGATGTCGGTTTCAAATGTATTAAAGTTTCCAAACGGGTTGATGAAGCACAATTGGACTGGAATGGTGCCTGTTATTGAAATGAAATTGATAATAAGTAAATTTAGTTTAATAGAGGATTGTGAATGGTGTGGTATCTCCAACCTATTACAATAAGTGTACAAACTATAACAGAGGTTGGGGAATAGTGGTGCTTCTACACCTCGGTTCAATAATGTAGTTGGTAGAGGTCAATCCAGTTTAACAGAGAACCTGAAGGGCATGGAAGCTACAACATGTTACAATAGTCTTAATATAGAGTTTTAAACAAAATCTAAATTTACAATTCATTTTTTTCTAGAAGAAGATGTTGAGTAGAAAAGATGGGCAAAGTATTTGAAATAGAACAGATAAATATGAATTGATTTTCTGAGTTATAATTTAAATTTGATATAGGTATCTAATCGACCACAATCTATAACAGAGGATTGGGAACAGTGGTGCATGGACAACCTGGTTCAATCTAATGAGAAGAAAATTATTAAGTTTTACAAAGATCTGAAGGGCAGGACAACAACAACATGTTAAAATAATCGAATTTGGGATATACATAAAATTCTTATTTGTTAAGTTATGGAAGTAGAGTAAATGATGGGGAATTTACCTTATCTTGAATTTGTTCTTGCATTTGAGAACAGACATTTGCAGATTTGAAATTATATCATATGCGAAGCCTTTACGTTTCAAGTGGAGGTGGAGATGTTTGCATATTTGAAAGTATATCATATGCGAATTTGGTTCAATCCAATGGGAAGAAAACTATTCAGTTTTACAAAGGATGTGAAGGGTTGGAAATCAACTACATGTTAAAATAATCGAACGACAACATGTTAAAATAATCGAATTTGGGATATACAGAAAATTGCTACCTTTACATTTCAAGTGGAGGTGGAGACGTTTGCAGATTTAAAAGTATATCAGATGCAAACCTGGTTCAATCTAATGTGAAGAAGACCACTATTAAGTTTTACAGAAGATGTGAAGGGCTGGTCATCCACAACATGTTAAAATAATCGAATTTGGAATTTACAGGAAATTGTTACCTTTACGTTTCAAGTGGAGGTGGAGACTTTTGCAGATGCGCAGCCTAAACATTTCAATTGGAGGTGGAATCCTATTGAGGTTTTGTAGTTGGGAGAGTTGTGTTTGTAGGCGCTTAATCTAATAGCGCATCGCGAGGGTTGTAATTAACATGGGAAGAAGCGAAGAGGAGTATGGTGTTTGTTCAGTCACTTGTGTATCGTTAGGAGGTGTGTTGGGATTTAGTAGGAGTCATTAGGGATTTAGGTATATTGAGGAGGGTAGATTAGTAATTTCACTTTAAACTTTTAGAGTTTATGCTTTTAAGGTAGTGTGTGTGTATATATATATAATGAGGGAAAGAACAAAGTATACAAAATCAACCCCAAAAACCTGATATCAATGGGTACAAGAACTACTAATACAAGAGTAGTACTAAATAAGCATAAATATACAGAACTATCTCTGAATATACAAAATAAAGACATGTTCAAAAGAAGGATATGGCACAACTTTAGATGCCAAGAGCTCAGGCCAAATCTCTGATCAAAAGAGTTCGGAGCGAGTAGAAAGTCAGCAGTGATGACTCGTACTAGGATCTAAATCAGGGAAAAAGATGCAGAAGTGTAGTAGGAGTATCAAGACACATGATACTCAGTAGGCATCATAGGCCGACTGAGCTCAGAAGAACAATATTTATATCTATACTATTATAAAAGCATGAATAACAATGTTGGTTCACCAAAATATCCACTAAAAGTTGATTGACTTATTTGCCCTTTTAAGTTATAATTTCCTCCCATCTAGAAACTTACTCATGGGTATAAATATAATTTTGTCTTAGACTAAACAAAATATTTTTGTATTAGGACTAAGTTTCTCTTTTTTTAAATACAAACTAAATAAAAGTAAAAAAAAACTAAATGATAAAACTAAAAATATTTTGGAGAATTTTACGTCTTCGTTCTTTTAAACACATGAACCATTAATAGGAAAAATGTACTTATTGCATTTAATTCATATGCTCCCCATATAAAAGAGAGAAAAAATTATGACAGTGCCACACAGTCAAGAGATATTTTTCTATAAATATAATAGTCCCTCCGTCTCAAAATAGTTGGCATTTATAGATTTTACACAACTCTTAAGAAAAAATTAATTAGAAGTATGATTTGACTAATATATCCCTTATTAATTCTTTAATCTTAATCTATTTCGTGCTTCTTAATTCTAGAATAATTATTATTAAGGGTAAGGTTGGAAAAAAGTGCTTAATTATCTCTTGATAATTTAAACATGACAATTATTTTGAGACAAATTTTTTTACCAAACATGCCAACTACTTTGAGACGGAGGAAGTGCCTACAACCTATCAATTTTCTTTCACGAATATCTTCCAAATTATGGGTCAAAATTAAATATTACTCTTCGTAATTCATTTTATTTATTATATTTCTTTTTTAAATCTATTTTTAAAACTATAGAGATTTCTATATTTTTAAGAGCTCTTTAGTTCTTAGTTTTTAAATTTGTAATCGATTATAGCAGGTTCTTTCTCTATTTTCTGATTATCATATATTATTTTTAAACTTAGATATTAGTAATCACATCACATGCAATAATACAATATATTATTTTAACATAAGTATTATAATAATTGACGAGTGATATTTGTGCAAAGTACGTACATAGAGACTAGTATAAAATAAAATGCGAATAAAATCTACTGCTATGCATGGTAAGACTAGAAATAGAGCTAATAATACATGATTAATTAAATGAGTAAATACGTAAGCAAGTAACATACATGCAGTATATATAAATAAATAGGTGCAAGTGAACCAGTGCAATGTAGTATGGGATGAGTGCTACGACCAGTGCCTACCGTATACTCCTCGTCCAGCATATATGGCTTACTAAGGTAGGACCCCTGAGGGACTCGTAATAGCCGTATACATTGCCTAGAATCGAATCGAGACTTTCATATCAATATTATTCATAAAATGATCCAGACTCAAATAGAGACTAAAATAATCCAATTCTTTCCAGAAAAATTCCCTTTTTAAAACTAAAGTCCAAATAAAACAACACCACAATCTTTTAAAGTCGAATACTGTGTTTTACATTCAGTCCAACACATATACCATGAATGTGTAAGTACGAATATACGTAAACTTATACATGTAACTAATCAATTAACCAATTCACAGATAGGATAGTAAATACCACGATAATCCAGAGAAAAAACCTCCATAAGGGACATTATAACCAAATTGTGACCTTGCCCGTTAATATTTCCAATCCAAAGGCCCTCACAATCTCACAACCTAAGGGTAAAATAAATAAAGGAGAGGTACTAAGTAACGTATCAAGGAAGACCTCGGCCTAATAAAGCAATCTACCCAATCCTAAATTAAGGTTGCCCAACACTAATCCTGATACTAATCAAGCACCCTACACTAAGGCTCAAGAGTTAAGCAACTACCTAAACTAAGGTCTAAATGTGAATCCTACTCTAAGGCCTCCAAATGGACTAAGAATATCAAAAATTCCTTAATATCACAATCTTAATCCAAATATCCCTTCACCAATAAGCAATTTATGTCAAATATAGCCCAACCAAGCTAATTCTGAAAAAGGAAAAGTCGTAACATACCTGGAGGTTGAACAACATGCTCATAGTCAATCACACTGAGGCCTTTCTTTTTTGTAGATGTAATGATCCAAACCATCGTTATGTGTAAAAATACCTCAAGAATAATTTACGATGAATCATGGGCTCAAAATAGACCTGAGAAAAATTGGGGCCTAAAGGAATTGGGCCAAGAGGCCCAATAATGGACTGGGCTAGTCTACCGGTAACCCTGTAGCGGTCGGTTAACTACTGCAGCGGTAAAAGTCCTGCTGCAGCGGTAATAGGAAGTAGCCCAACCGAGGGATTTTTAAAAATTCTCTCTTTTATTATTTCCCCCGACCGCTGCAGCGGTAAAAGTTCTACTGCAGCAGTAATAGAAAGTAGCCCAGCCGAGGGATTTTTAAAAATTCTCTCTTTTATTGTTTCCCCAGGTTTTCCCCTTCCCCCAAAAACACTCTGAAAAATCTTATCTCCCTAACCATGAGATTTCTAAGGTCAACGTTCATAAGAGCAGTTTCGAGGCACACCCGAAGGGAACTCGATATGGAAATACTTTTAGCATGCGCGAGACAGCTCACTCCCCTCCATAGCAGCATGTTTCGCCTAAGACGTAATCTAAAGTTTATTTTTGTAGCAATTACATTTGGGCTAGATGCATTTAACGTTAATAGTAATGTTAGGAGTATCATACATTAGGCCTTCGAGCACGAAGTTGGATGAATGGACATGTTTAAAAATACGAATGGGCTTGAATATGTTGAATTATTGCATATTATATTAATTTTTGATTGGGATAAGGGATGGACAAAAATATGGGGCGAAGGGACGTAGTTAATTATTTTTCAGGGTTTGAGTATAGTGAGAAGTTGAAGGAGATAGTGTGAAATGGTAAAAATGGGAACTAAGGTGACTCGACTAATCTATAAATGTTATAAATATTTGAATTGCTTTAGGGAACCTTGTACAATTCTAATGTCTTAATAATCACTATTGATGTTTTCCAGAGCTTAGAAGACGAGATAGTGAGTAAAACGGTATTGAGGTTAGTCGGTTTGCAGTGTTGGCATTGCTTGTCATATTATAGTGATCAATGCTTTCCAGAGTTTAGAAGGTAATGTGAAAAACTCGAGGTTAGGATGTGGTTAGAGAAAAAGGTGTACAATAACGTGAACTTAGGTGACGGCAGCCCCGTAAGGGTGTATGGTAAGCTATGATTGTGAATATATATGTGAAGACTAAGGTCACCGAATTAATGAATTAGATGGTTGATGTAACTATAGACTGGATTGACCTATGTTGGGTTGTAGACTGAACATTTATGATTATCTTTGCATGAATTATGATTTATTAATTTCATGCACATATTCATACGCATTGGGATGACAGATTGTGCTATGGGTTGGGTACTACGCTGGTACAGATAAGATATGTGTGATATAGGTACCACACCGATATAGATATGATGTGTTGTGGTATGGGTCGGATACCATGCTGGTACATTGTGATGTTGTTGGTGATGAGGTGAGAAGGGATAAAGAGAGATAATGCTCACCTCTTGCATACATGCATTGTTACATATATTTTGAATGTAATTTATTTTATTATGCTCTCATACATATTCGTATTATGGTGAGCGGTGAAAGATGGTACGATGGTACGTTAGGTCCCTAGTTTGGGATGAGTTGGAGATGAGATTCTATGGTCCTTCTGAGAGGACCAGTTACAGTAGAATATGATTGGTAGGATCTGAAATTTCATGGTATGTAGGGTTGTGATGGCTTTGATAGTAAGTACCAAAGGGACTTGGGTGGTTGTAGATTAAGGGATTATAGGTATTATACAAATGAGTCGGTATTGGGTAGAGAGGTATAGGTTGGAATTAGGTGGTCAATGGATAAATATATACGAAAATATTAGATGATAAGTCCAGGTCACAGAGATACTAAGTACAGGTCATATAGATGCTAAGTGTAGGTCACAGAGCTGCTAAGTGCAGGTCACTGAGATGCTAAGTATAGGTTGCAGAGATGCCAAATGTAGGGTAATAGGAGTTGTTTAATGTGGAATTCAAATCAGAACTTTACTTGATGTTGTGATTTCTCCCTATTTATTTTTTATGTTATTTGTTTCTAACCCTAGTTGGCCGATGACGCTTACCGGTATGTGTGGTTGTACTGATGCTACACTTAATATATCTTCAATCGAAAGTATAGCCATGGTGCAGGTTAGTTGGAGTTTCTATAGCAGTGATGCCGATCACTCAGCAATAGCTCATGTCCTCTCTATTCTGTATGGATGTTGCGTCATAGATCTTGTCTAGTGCTTTTGTACCGGTTTAGGCTAGGTTCTGGGGAGTCACTTATAGTTATTTTCTGCATTTACTTCTCATATTTGATGTATTAAAATAAGTTTTGGAATGAATTAAATGAATAATCGTACTTCAACTTTGACTAGTTAGTCATATGGTGGACATTAAATTGACTAAGTGGTTATCATAGTAATTTTCGCATTGGTTGAATCATGGGATATTCAGGGTTCTCCAATCTGGGGTAAGTGTAGGTAGTTGCCTGGTACGATCTGGTGGGTTAGGTCTTGACAGTAGAGCCTCTGACTACTGCAACACTATCAAAAATATGATCTACTTATTAAGATGAGAAAATTGATACCCATATTGCAATTTTGTATTTCAAGCTAAAAAATTGGGTCAAAAATTGACCCTCAAGGCCAGATAATGAAATTAGAAAATTGAACCTGCAATTATCATCTACTATGGATAAGAAATCCATGTCCAGAAGTTGGGATAATATGGGAATGAATTCGAACCTCAATTTGACCCGAAAGCTTACTTTAATGGTGGAAGCAAAGAATTTCAAGAATAATTATAAGGGTTAAAGACAGGATCGAAGCTATAGAAAGTGAAGGAACATAAAAATGGAGAAATTGAACTTACTAGGTGTTGAAATCTCCAAGAATAGACCAAATTCCCCTCAAACCCGAGCCTCTAACACTTTGAATTTATTTTGGAAATGAAGTGAAGAAGAAGGGGATTATATACAACGACCTCCTCAAAAGCAGAGATTTGACCATAAAAGTGAGTTCTCTTAGGTGATGAATCTTCCGCTTAAGCAAAAGTCACTTAAACTCGGGCCTCTATGAAAGCGGAGGATTGTCCGCAAATACAGACTCACTTTAGCGAGAAAGCTCCACTTAAGAGGAAGTCAATGAGATCATCAACCTCTACAGAAGTGTCTAGCCTACCACATAAGTGGCTCCATTGGTTTGAGCCAAGCTCAGCTTGAGCAGCTGCACTAGATATCAGCTGCATCAGTAGCTTGGCTTAGAGTTCCAAATCCTAAACTAACCTTTAGGATTCATTAAGAGTCTCGTGAATACAAACCAAGTATATTATCCTATCATAAACAACATTCTGAACTCAATAGAATCAATGATATGACCAACAGAGGTCGTTTCGATGAAATTTTGACCAAAGTCAACTCTTTTCTATTTTTCACTAAAATCTACTCAAGAGCTCAAAATGAATATGGTAGCCTCGGCACCTAAACCAAAGGTCCCCCTACCCAAAATCCATGTTCTGGAGCTAATGAAACTATTAGAATTTTCATCTGAGGCCATTTACTAAAAGTTTTGACTGGAGTCAAACTTCTTAACTTTAAGAGCTCTAAAATAGGGAAACTCACTTAAAATCTAACCAAACTCTCTGGAAACTAAACCACTAGTCCCGCCAAGTCATAAATACTCTATATAAACTATAAGAAATCTTTAAATGGGAAAAATGCATAAAAACAAAGAAAATAACCTGGAGGGTCATTACAGAACCGTATGCTTCCTCGTGTTTGTTTCTTCTTTTTCATTTCCCCAGCCTTCTGGAATCTTCTCAACTCTCTCGGAGGCTACACACGCACCCAAAATTAAATTTCATTTTCCTAAAAAATAATTTAAGGCTTAGTAAAGAAAAAAAGAAAAAAAATTAGCTTTGGATTACCTCCCAAGCAATGCTTGATTTAATGTCATGGCACGACGGAGTTATGCTTATCAGATGAGGGATTTTAGAGGGGCATTATCATGTGGTTCTCCATTTTTGTTACATTTTTTTGAGCATGTCTTTGCATCTTTGGACACCTTCCATCAATGTCCTGACTTGGGCGTTCCATGTTTTCCCATGTTAGGCTATATTATCAAATAGCTTAGAAGCTTCTTTGAAAATACTATCCCTAATATCCCTTCCAGCCATAACATTGGCTATGGTTTGGTTGACTGGGTCCAAGCCTAGGCAGAACATCTTAAGTAGCACCTTCTCATGGATTCAATGTTCTATGACATGAGCAATAATTTTTTGAACCTTTTCCATACATCGAATAAGTGCTCACCTTGTGCTTGGTTGAATTAGATCAGGTTGTTCCTGATCTCTTATTTTCTTCGTACTGGGCACCATTCATACAAGAAGGCATCCACCAGGTCATCCCAAGTAGAAATGGTATGTAGTGGTGTGTTCTACCAAGTCTTTGCTTCGCCTGTTAGTGAGTGCCTAAAGATCTTGTGCTTTAGTGTCTTAACAAGGATTTGAGCATATCTCTGAAGTGTGAACACCTGTAGGAAGTTCCTTAAGTGTTGATGGGGATCATTTTTAATAAAATTGTAAAACAATCCTCAGCCTATAAAATCCTATGGATGGCAAGGTCTATTCTCCATGCATCTATCCTAACTTGGTGTTGTACTATTGTGTTAGTGTATGCAATAGTATCGGCCTGGGTTGCAGGCTTAGTTGCTACAATATACAAACATGTATTTGCAGATATCTGTTCATTAGGGTCTGCTATGACACCTGTTTTACACAAAAAGAAAACAAAAGAAAAATAATAGAAAATAATGACTTACTATAATAGATCCTAATTGTAACTTAAGCTTTTACTATGTTCCTCGATAATAGCACCAATTTTATACGCTCAAGATATATCCTAATTTAGATATATTGCGGACGTATATAATAATAGTAATCCAACTAGGTTGGGGTAGAATCCTCAGGAAATATGGGAAAGCTTTTACCAAAGAAAATTACTATCAGTATTCTACTAGAGTTAGAGCCAATTTCAATCCTGTAAAAATATAGAGTATAGTTGTAACTGTTATCTACTATGCAAAAAATAAAGATGCAGAATTTAAATATGCTTGTAGTCTTATGAGAGAAAACTATTGAGAATTGTGTCCCCTTAATGGATTATGTTTGTAATACCCTGAACTTTCCAAAACATATAAAACTAGTTGAACGTCGACAAAAGTATTTAAACTAAAGATAGTAAGGTGGTATTCTAGCTTAAGGTTTAAGGTGGCCAAGCGTATATAAGTGTTAAGTTAAAGTAAAGGGGATTAAGATTTGGAAAATGGGATAAATAGAGTGACCTGCTTGCTTAACTTGATTATGCTAGTAGATGACAAGTAGGGGCATCACCTACTATGACATTTGACCAACTTAAAATGGCCAAGTAGGTACATCACCTACTTGACCAAAATGTGCCTGAAAATGGGCAAAAAAGAGGTGGTCCAAACAGGCCCTTTTAAGATTTAATACCAGCTTGTTCTCTTCATTTTTTCTCTTGAGAAATTTTAGATTTTACCAAGTCTCTCTCAAGCTCCCTTTTAGCGTCAAAAAACCACCCCTATATTCCTCTAAGGTTCTTAAAGTTCTCCTTCTTTTTTCATGCCAACGTAAGTAAACTAAGTCATGTGCTTAACTTAATTCTACTAAGTTTAAGTCATGTGATTAACTTAATTATACTATGTAAGGTTATAAAAATCATGTTTTTTATGTTTAAAGTGTAGGATAGCCCTCTCCAAGTTTGGCAGTCCCGCTTTTCCTTAACTTATATGAGATTTCTCTTCTTCCATGGGTCAAGTTGATGAAAGGTTTAACTTCTTGAAGAATTAGAAGTTAAGAGTATAAGAATCTTCACCAAGAAAGGTAAGGTTACTACCCCAATTTCATCTCTCTTTATGTATAGGTCTATGTGGAGAATTTTATACGTATTGTTATTAAGAACTCATAGGACAGTGATCGAAAGCCTTGAGTTCAATATTTTCTTATTGTGAAGAATTTATGGGACTGCTTAGGGTCTGTTTTACATGTGTTGTTGTTGGGGGCAGCTTGGGTTATTTTAATAAAGGGTGTGTGGAATTGTATTGAGGTAAAACTGAAGAGTGTGGCAATACACCATTTAATCAAAGATTGTGTGAGCTTTTTGTCCACCACATACTTTCTTACTATTTATATGTTGTGAAGCCTAGGGAATGTTAGGATACCTTATATGAAGGTCCACATTGCGTAGATGTGGTGGGAAGAGAAAGTGTGAAAAGGACATCCTTAATTAGAAGGATTATGTGCTTGCTACGCGACCACTATTTTGGTGAGTTGAAATGTCTCAAGTTGGTTGGTTATCTAGTAATATTAGCCTTATTATTTGATATTTATTGCAAATAAAGATTATTGTTTTGAAGGACAAGTTGGCACTTCATAAGTTATACGAATTGGAAATTGAGGTATGTAAGGCTAAAACCCTCTTTCGTTGCTAAGGAATGAAACATCGCCACATGTTTATCTTATATGAGTCACTAAGATCCTAGATTACATATGTAAAAAATATTCACATGTTGGATACATAATTGCCTGTATAGCCCAAGTGTTTCAATTGTTTATTTCATCATATACTTAATTTGGCTCAGATGTTCACATGTTCCTTTTATTTAATATCATTTCCACCATGTTAAGATATAATGTGACCTCATAGAGTCCTTACTTGTTCAATTATATAGTTTATATTTCCTTACTTGAAATGTGATATCCTTTTTGAATCTACCCACATGCCTTATTGTTATATTTTCTTCCTAAATCATTGTTACTGCCTCAAGTGTATATTCACATGTCTCTTACTAGTCTATTGTTCCAAAGCTCAATGGATCATGAAAATAACAATCTCAAATATTAAAGAAATAACATAAAGCAAATTTGTGTATTTATGGGTGACAACTCAGGGGTGGATGCCTAGCATGGACCGATCCTAATTTATGTATTTATGGGTGGCAGCTCAGGGGAGAAAGTCTAGTATGGGTCGATCCCAATTTGTGTATTTATGAGGATAATATTTCAGGGGTTAAAATGCCTAACATGAGTCTCTTCTACCACTAATCAGTTGGTCATTTGTATCACGCGCCTTACAAAATTTATACAATAAAGAAAAGTAAAGAAAGTAATGTAATGTACATGATTCCACAAGTGTAAGCAAAGGTGGCCTTTTATACTTATCTATACATTTGTTCACAATAAATGACGTAAAGCATAGTAGCCCAAGTGTAGAATGTATCACTTGATCACATGATAAATGAACAATCATAAGACACTTGAAAAATGATTACATGGTGTTAATGCATGCCTTACAGTTTCATAAGATAATTCTTAGTTGAGCACATTATTGATTCCTTCTCTTGTGCTATTTATCTGTTACTTGTT
The DNA here is from genome assembly GCA_031232105.1 of Capsicum rhomboideum. Lineage (NCBI taxonomy): Eukaryota > Viridiplantae > Streptophyta > Magnoliopsida > Solanales > Solanaceae > Capsicum > Capsicum rhomboideum. The sequence goes on along the minus strand of CP124712.1, from coordinate 47,057,924 downwards.
AATTTTATCTACTTTACATACCAGTACATATATATATGTATTGATCTCCCTACAATTGGGGTGATGCATTTCTATAAATATAGGACATGTATGTCGCACATCAGGCATTCTCACAAGGCATTATTTGTATATTTAGTTGCATTTGGTGAGCTCCACTCTTATATAAAGATATAGTATGTCTAGTACTCTTTCGGTTGTACTTATAATTATAGTTTGAGTATGTCGAGACCTTGTCTTGATCATTTGATAGTTGTACAGTCATAGACTACATTAGAGGCTTTTTAGACTTTTTAAAGTTGTCATATGTATTTATATCTTCATTTATATCGATTGGCCGATTGGCCGATTGGTCGGTGTTGTATATAGTTTCTCATCAGTAATTCCATTTGCACAGTGGCCCATCTACTCATCATAGATTATTTGTAGAGTATGTGTTCATATGGTACTTGTCCACCTCACTCAGGCTTGGGGCGTGACATATTAGGTTATAGAGATGCACTCAGTCTCTTGCACTATCTCTCAGGCTCTGTCGACGTCATGAATGATTTTACATATGATGCTTCCGTAACTATATGAGTTACTTACAATAAGAGCGACCGATTATGCCATATAAATTCACTTATGTCTAAGATAAATCTATCAAACAAAGTTTAACGCTTCGAGTTCATGCAAATCTTCTTTTTTTTTTAAATCCTAAACTGCTCTTCCGAGTCTAAAGAATAAGATATTATGGCATAGGTTAATGCTTGTAATTACTAAAACTTTTAATTACAAACTAAAAGAAGTTTGATATCCAATAACTGTAATTATATGCAATTATATGAAAACCATAAGAACTCTACAATACCATTGGGTTTCACAACCTTAGTATAGAGATTTAGCTACTCATGCGTCAAGTAAAACAATTGAAATAATTGAAGAAGAACAAACCTACAAATATTAATAAAAGCTATGAAGAATATAAAAACTACGATCATGCAATTGAGATGACAACTACAACTATAATTATGTTAAGTAAACTAATGTCGGCTCTCTTTATACAAAGACCTAATATGTCTATTTATAGAGATAAAAAGCAGGATCCTAACTAAATCAACTTCTACAGCCTCCTCAAGGTTTACGCCCACTTTTGCACTTGCAAATGATTTACAGTTCATAAATTTCACCTTGCATCATCGTTGTTTGTCCATTGGATTTTCTAGAGTCGCATCGTGGATTGGTTTCTGTGGTCATGCTTTTCTTTCACGAGCAATCTTAATGTCTCGCATGATCCTTGGACAATATAGGTCTTCCTTCATCAATTAAGTCGTCAATTCAGTCTATGACTATCTTTCATATCATGATCTGACCCTTGTCTGCAGGTCCTTGAGGAACCATCTCTCTAAAACTTTCCGCGAAACGTTTTGCACTCCCTCTTCTAATTTGTGGTCCACTATAAAGCAAGTAAATCACCCTTTTTTTGGTAGTTCTCTGCAAATTCCTACTTTAAGTTTTCAAGACATTTAAAACCTACTAAATAACAAAACAACATAAAAACATATAGAAATCAAAGTGAAACAGTTTTAAGAACAATGAAAACATTAAGAAAAGGATATAGAATATGTGCTAAATTCTAGGCACATCACCATGTCTCTAGAACCTCGTGGTGCGAGGCAGGCAGGCTCTCCTTAGCCTTCGTGTCGCGAGCCTCATTATCTAACCTTGATTTGCTTTGTACAGGATGACAAACCAAACTCTAAAGTATATAAATTTTTAAATAAGAAAAATATTAGTGGTGAAAGAAATTTAAAATAAAAAAATAAATTATAGAATAACGCTAAATGTCAAAATGACAAAATACAAATTTAAAATAATAATGCAATAGTAGAAAACAAAATATATACTAACTGAATTATCATTTATTTTTTTGTTACGCTTATTCTAACAAATGAAACGCTCAATAATCTTTTATATATTAAATTATTTCACTATATATAATAAACATAAATTACTGATGAAAAGCTAAACAATAAAATTCATTTCTAATCTTATTTAATTAGTGATGGATAATCAATAAATTATCAATATTTTTAATAGCTACGCTCTACGAATAAGTTAGCGATGAAATTTGTAGCTAAGTCCAATTTTTTTAAATTTTTTTGCAATGTTTATTGTCAAACAAGGTACATATTTTGGTTACATGAAAACACATACACTAAATTAGTAGAAGAAAATACACTAAACTAGTAGAACAAAAAAGTATATTCAAAAGAGTAAACTAGTCAAGTAATAACTTTTTTATATTTATAATTAATAAATTTAAAAAATTATTACGAAAAAATTAAAATATTAGAGGGATGGTCTGTGAAACTATTCAATTGCAACAGAATGGTGATGAAACCTATGTCATTATGCCTAACAAAACTCTCATCCTCGAAGATACCGCCTTCCACCCAACCCTATGTACATACCCCCCCCCCCCCAAATCACCACCACCACCAGTACCTCACTCTCCTTTGTCCTCTTATGTAACCAATTCCACAATACCAACAAAAACACTTATATTTTGAACACATAAAGCCTCATTTCTCCTTTTCACAAAAACACAATTTTATATACTTGTCATAACCGAAGTACTTGATAGTGAAGAGCTATCATGTCTATCTCAAGTTTTGTAGCTCCAATTATTGGATCAACCTATATTGGTTTAAAATCCAATAGCTCCAATCTTTTTCCTGCTAAGGATTCAATCACTTGGAGTGGAAAAGCTATCTCCAATGGCTCTAAAACTTACTGCATGAAGGTAAAAGAGAATTCTCATTAACTCCTTTCATAGAAATTATGGTTTTGACTAATGTTGCTAGTTCTTTTATCTAGTTCTCCCTTCTTGTTATTGCAATCTAACATGTTATTGCAAGTCACGGACGAATTCAAAATTTAAACTTTAAAGTTCTAATCATTTTTAGCATTAATATCATTGTATTTTTAAAGTTATGAGCTTAAATTTATTTTTGAGTGCAACTTAGTAAATTTCTATATATAAAGTTATATATGTTTCGGATCAAAAGTATTGGATTCAAATAAATCAGGTGTTATAAGTTACTTTGGAGTACCATTCACTCTTTGGTTACCAAAATGGTTATAGTCTGTGCGGAAACTTTCAAAAATTGCTTATGTTATAAAGTATTCTTATCAAAATTACTTTTTGAAAAAGTACTTTTTGTAGAGTAGCAATTTGTATTTGGCTAATCAACTTGTAAAATACATTTGCACTATTATCAATTAATTGTGTTTGGTCAAGGTTCTAAAAGTATGCTTTTATGAAAATACTACTCCCTCTTTTTAAAAAAGAAGATTTATTTTGATTAGACAAGAAATGTAAGAAAATAAAAAAGAATTTTAAATTTTGTGGTCTAAAATTAAAGTTATGTTAAATGTACCAAAATGTCCTTTAATCATATGGTTTTAAACATGTCATGTAAAATGTTGGAATTAAAGTGTTGCCAAAAAAAGAAAGGGTCATTCTTTCTAAAATGAACTAAAAAAGAAAGTAGTTCATTCTTTTTTAAATGAATGGAGTATCTTTTTTAGCTTCTAAAAAACGATTTCTATTACTATTATATTTTCCTAAAAGTTTGGTCAAAAATCTCTATTCTTTAAAATAATCGCTTTATATATATATATATATATTAAGTTACTTAGGAGTATACCACTAATCATTCATTTATCATTCTCGAGCGATAACATCCTTTTTCTTCACTTTTTCAAGTAAACCCCCAAAGCTCCTCTTTATTTTACTGAGGGATAAAATAACATGATATAGACAATACTAAAAAGATTGTTTTTCCTTTAGGACCTATTTGGAAAGTTATCTTGGGAATTGAATTTAGTGTAATTATATAGTTTGACATGTTTAGTTGATCAGGTAATTACTTAATCAGCATGTAATTTGGTGTAATTGGTAAGGGCTCTCCCCAATTCTCATGGGATCTATGAATTGCTGGTAATTACATGGTGTAATTACAAACTGATTATTTTTTTATTTCTTTCTTTTATTTTTTTCATTTTAATTTATTTTTTATTTCTATTATTTTAAATTCTTTTTTATTTTTATTATTCTAATGTTTCATTTCCTTACTTCTCATTTTCCAACCTTTACTTCTTGTGATTCCATGAAATTGTTCGTATTAACTATTTTTTATTTATTTTATGTTTATTTTTTTATTTAGCATAATTTTGTTAGTATTCTAATTTTTGAATTAAAATAGAATTCATTGTTGAATAAGGTTATAGACTTAGTTTTTCTTTCTTTTGAATCATATTTATGTACGTTATGTTGAAATTTGATATAAGAGTATTATGTTAACTTTTTTATTTTGAATTTTGAACTTATGTTATATTTTTCAGTACCAATTTATTTGTTTTGGTAGTATTGACTTGATATTTCACATTGCAATCATTCTTTTGTTTAGTTAGAATTGATAGATTAATTTTTTGTCAAATATTTTCAGAATTTTATGACGTTATATTTATAATATTAATCTTTTTGTCAAACGTGCATTTCATGATGTTCTTAAAAATCATTTACTTTTAGTTTTTATGATTCATTTAATTAAGATATACTAATTTGAAAATATAAATCAATTATTTATTTATAATATTAGTTAAGAACATATGTTTATTAATTAATATATTTTCAAAAGACACTATATATCTTAAATATTTAATTTAATATCATTTATAAAGGCCCTTATTTGTGTAATATAAATTTTTAATTTTTGATAATTAACTTTTATTTTAAAAATTTAAAATAACGATGTGATTACACTTTTGCAACCAAACAGTACACTTGTAATTACATGTGATTACACTTGTGACAAACAAACAGTTTATTGTAATAACTAGGTTATATAATTACTAGGCTGATAATTATTATCATAGTAATTACACCAATTCCAATTATCATGTGGCTTTTCAAACAGATCATTAATATTTAATCTGATTCAGGGAGGACTTAAAATGCTCTTGAGTTGGAAATGGAATCTTAAATATATTAAGTGTGCCTTGATTGAGATTAATTAACATCAATGTACTAGCATGCTTGATCGAGTTTTTGGGAAACTAAAAGTGCTTTTTTATTTTATTTTAAAAAAAAAGAGGTATTTGGTCGAACTTTTGAGAAAATAAGTGCTTCTGAGGAGAAGCATAAGTTATTTTTCAAAAGCTAAAAAAATAGTTTTTTCCTAAAAGCACATTTTTAAAAACACTTTTAGAAAAATACACTTAAAAATGCTTTTAAAAGTTTGGTCAAACACTAATTACTACTCAAAAGTTTTTTTTACTCCATCTGTCCCAATTTGTATGACTCACTTTTCTTTTTAATCAGTTCCAAAAAGAGTAACACATTTTTATTTTTAGTAACATTTTAGCTTTCCAGACCCCACCTGGTGGGAATACACTGGGTTTGTTGTTGTTGTAGTAACATTTTAGCTTTAAAAGTTTATTGTAACCTTAATAAAATGATTTATAGCCACACAAATATCTATGACTTATTTTAGACGATAAGTTTTCAAAAGTCTTTCTTTCTACCTGGTACTTGTTGCTATTGGTAGGTGGCGGGTATCCCGTGAAATTAGTCGAGGTGCGCGCAAGCTGGTCCGGACACCACGGTTATCAAAAAAAAAAGTCTTTCTTTCTTAAACTCCATGCCGACTCAAACTACCTCACATAAATTGGGACGGACGGAGTAATTTATGTCCATCCCAATTTATTAGCCAAATACAAATTGCTTCTTACAAAGAAACTTTTTTTGAAAACCACTTTTGGAGGAAACATTTTTCAAAATAGATTGATTTTAGAAGTTTGACCGAACTCATTAGTAATCCCATTATGTAAGTACTAAATTACAGTCCAAGTGGAATTATATTTTTCGAATATTTGTTTCTTTGTTTTAACTATTTTACTTATTTTTGGGTGTTGTGAACGAACAGACTTGGAATCCGATCGAAAATAAGAAGTTTGAGACACTGTCATATCTGCCACCTCTATCAGCAGAGTCGATTGCAAAGGAGGTTGATAACATGATAAAAAAGGGTTGGATTCCTTGCCTTGAATTTGACCAGGTAGGATCATTTAATTTACGTGAAAATAGAAACACTCTTCTTGTCCTTCAGTTTGGAAAACGAATTTTATAAAAAGAAATTGAGCATATTAATAAGATAATTGTATGCACCAATCGGTCATACTAAAAAATATAGAACATCTGTTATAGTTTGATCACCAAATACATATATAGACAGGATCCCTTGAATTGTTCATTCCAATTTTCATTTTGATATTTCAACTGAGGCTGATACCTATTGAACACAACATGTTGATACAGAATTCTCATGATATTACACATTTCCATCACCTATCCTTCTCAAATAGCCGGTAGTGATGCTAGAGCTCCACATCAATCTCCTAATGCTAAAATAAATTGAATAAATTGAAGTACAAAAAAAGCTCAACGCATAAATTGTTTGCAGTAATAGTGTGACTTCATGTATGCAATGTTTGAAATAGGTTTGACAAAGTCTTAACTTCAGACAAAAATGTCTGAGATTCAGGTATTTTTGTTTGAAATACAAGCAAAAAGGGCTGAAGTTCAAACAAAAATGATTAGCCTTTAAGTGTGTGCGCCTGGAGTTCAGGCAAAAATGATATAATCAATCACATATATATGTGCCTGAAATTCAGCCATGACTTTGTCAAGACTAACTTCAAACACGCACAATGTGGGTAGACATGTAAAATTTTGCACACTACAAATATGACTTAAATGGTGGTCCCAAGATCGGGTGTACGTACTCTGCGGCAGTTGTCACCTGCCAGCTCTTGAACAACAAACGTTGGACCTAAAACTATCCAATAATCTTTTTAGAGATGAATAGTTCGATTCACATGCCAATTATGAGAGATACGCAATAATTATTGATGATCTGTTGGTAAGGTTAACTTGTCAACTAGACTTATCAATGGGGTTAGACCACGAGGATTTTTGAGATTATAATCTCACTTATTATATTATGGATTGTTGCACTATTCCTACCCTTCAAGGTTAACTGATAGCGTGAATTTACATCATCAATTTATAAAAACTAAACTCATACTAAAATTAAGCTCATACTTTATGTAATGATTCACTAATAATATTTGTTTTGTGTATGCGGTAGGTGGGATATGTACATAGGGAAAATAGCAGCATGCCAGGCTACTATGATGGAAGGTACTGGACACTCTGGAAGTTGCCCATGTTTGGCTGCAATGACTCTTTCCAGGTTCTCAATGAAATCCAAGAATGCAAGAAAGCTTACCCAAATGCTTTCATTCGCTGCTTGGCATTTGACAATGTTAAACAGGTGCAGTGCATGTCCTTCCTCATTCAGAAACCTGCAGCATAAAAGTTGCTTGTTGTGGTATCAGCCAGGCCCCTCCTTAAACTTTTGTAATGGTCTTTCTGTTTGTTCCGAAAACACTGAGCTTAGTCCATGAGGGTGACGGATGCTAGATTTGAACTCCGGACCTAGAGGTTTATGGTTGAAATCATATTTCTTAGTTTTGAAAAATAATGGTATGGCTAAATGCTACTTAAAATAAGGTGGTAAATGGTAATAGCCGTTGAAGGTACCTTTCAATTTTCGAGGAAATTTCAAAAACATGCTTGTGTTGAAAGAATGTTATAAGATTTCCATAATGTTGTTTGGTTTCGTGTTGAATTTGTTGAAAGGGGAATATGTTACTTCAGAAAGGGTACTTGGAACAATGAAAAATAAATTGCAATATATAATATGCAAAAAGACGATCATTTCCGGACACTAGCAAAACAATAGATTTAACGTTAGCCTTCAGAAAAATGATATGTATCCAACTCAGCCAAAGAAACTACGATTACATCATATTGCTCAATAAGGACTCATAACGAAGGGGTGGGAGTGGAATAGTAAAGAGTTCTCCCCACAAGTCCCACAAACCATGAAAATGACCTCTTCAATAGGGAACACTAATTCTCGAGACCAGACGGACAAACCCCCAAAACGACAACAATATTAAACAATAGTAGGATATACCAAGATTCCCTGGACAAAAAAAAAAAAAAAAAAAAAAAAAGAACGTAAACTATCCTATTACTCCTTTAGATGTGAATCACATCATGTGATGGTGCCTGCAAATGTTGCAGGTAAGAGAAAAAGATATGGCTCCAAAAAAAGAGCAAATGGCGACAGTTGAACAACTTTATTAGCAGTACAGATAACTACCCTAAGGCCCCAAGCAAATCCCTTTTCTCCCTATTGGCCCAGTTCTTCCTTTTGGCTTGATTATGAAGACAAGTTTTATTCAATAGCATTCGAGGAACAAAACGCCAAAAAAAAACTGAGGAACTTCGTCATTGTTGAAATTGAAAAGATGGTGGATGGCAATATAAGTTTTTACGGAACTGTTTAGTGCTTGTTTAATCAGAAATCTTGACCGGCTAGAAAGGCACTTAATTACTTGCAATTTCGTCCAAGAATGTTTCCTCATTTTACACTTATTTTTGGATCATAGCGAGGCAGGCCTGAGAAGAAATCAACGTTTGGGTTCCACAGTGCATGGGACCCTATCTTAAGAGATACTGTAAATATTACTTCTGTTTACTTTTTTGAAACGAAGTGCCCAATTTACTCTAGTTTTCTATCACTAAGGCCTCCATAGAAAAGTTCAAGCGGCTCCTTCGTGGGTTTCCATAGATGATTACTTTATAAATCAACACCCAACAATAACAGTTTCATAAAAGAAAAGACCAAATCAATCATATGAACAACAAAATTAACCTAAAGAGGATAATAATGTTCGAAACAAAACTAGTAATTTCAACTTAAGTTCAAAACAAGTAATTTAAACTTAGTTGAAAACAATCCATCTACACAACTGGGTCATGTTGATCACTTCTTGAAGTCACCAAAATAAAGCTTAAGCTGTCACAACAACCAAATAAAAAGACCTCAATTCTAACAATCAATCACTCCCAAGTCCCAAGTGCAACAAATTAGTGGCACAGAATCCTTAAAGGGTAGCAACCTCCCCCCCACCCCACCCCACCCACCCACCCACACACACAAAAAAAAAGGTTTTGGAGAAAAAAACACCAGAAGGGAACCCTTTTCCCAAAAACAATTCCGTTCTCTTTCCTCCTCCTTTCTCTCTCAAGACTAAAAGCATTAATCCTATAATTTATATCACCAGGGGAACGAAAATCAGCCTACTACTATGTGAAAAACCTCATTTTCCATTATAACTAGTTCCATACTGAAGCGAACAACAATCAGATATCATGCACACTACCCCACCTGAGTTAAGAAAACATACGCCCCAAAACTGGGTATGATTCTATAACACAAGAAACAAATTGACAGAATTCACACCATTGGAACCAAGGGGACGAATATTTATAAAAGGTAGTAGGAAAGGGATCAATACAAGACTTTGAGTGCACACACCAACTGCATAGCAAGCAATAGTATAGCCGAATCCAAATGTAAGCTGATTTATGAAGAAGTGTCTTTCATTCGGGAGAGATCTGAGAACACATAAGTGATGGTCCAAATGCATGTTCGCATCAGGAACCACAATGAGATAACATATGGAGTTTAAGGATGACTGCTTTAAATGGGAGAGGGGGCACTTGATTAACCAGCTAACCATTTGGCAGGACCCTGAAGTAACGGTGCATCTGTTACTGCTTGTCTGCAGGCTGCAGCAAACTGTGAAACTATTCTCCAATCACTGATGTCCAATTATCATGATGCTCTGAGAAAAATAGCACATTACTACCTAAACAGACAATTGAAGGACCTTACATTGTCTCCAGTACTTGGACAAAGGGACAGACTCATAAAGAAGCCTGGTAGAAAATGCACTTCCATCTGCAGATAGACCGAGAATCACATTAAAAATCATTATTTGAGTTCTAACTAGAACAAATAAAGAACCACCTTAACATGTAAATGAAGAATCATCAAATAATAATTCCAACAAATAACCCTACATACAGAAAATGCTCATCCAAATTCTGGAGACATGCAATTTTGAACTAACAAACTTTCAATATCAGACCACATGCTAGCAACATGTGAAATCTGTCCAGCCATTGAACATTCCCCATGAAAGCAAAGTCATTACCTATAAGCTTCATCACTTTCCATCCGTGATTATATCACAATACCTTTTAACAGGAACAAAAAACTACAAAATGAGCTGGGAAAATAGATGTCCTTTAGAATACTCCCACCTCTCATTTTTTATGATGTTGTTTGACTGGGCACGGAGTTTAGAAAGAGACTCTTGAAACTTGTGGTCTAAAATTAGCCATAGATACTTTTGTGGCTATAAATCATCTCATTAAGGGTAAAATAGGAAGCTTAAAGTTAAAACCATTTCTAGATATAGAAATGTATTAATTCTTCCTGGACAAACTGAAAAGGAAGTGCGTCACATAAATTGGGAAAGGGGGAACACCATTTTGTTACCACTCTGTAAAAGGCAATTTCTCTCATGTTATTGGAACGTTTATCTGATGAAAGACTATTTTCATTATTCGTCAGTAATATCAGATTTAAGTAAGGTCTCAAAGAAATGAGTGCTTCAAAAATTTTGATTGGTTGAGAACAGAACAAAGACGGCTTACAAGGAGCCAGTAAAGTGTTTAAGAAAAGAAGGATTGCAGAAATAATCTAACATCCAGCTACAGGGTCAAAAAGAGTTGGAATGAGACCAATATATCAGAGTATATCACCTTATCTCCCAAAATACAAACTGTTCTTGATGCTTAGTCAATCAAAATACGAATATAGGTGCCCTAGAATAAGTATTTATATTACTAATCAAGAAAATAAAACAGTCAGGCATTATTCTCTTCTAAGAGAGGTTCAAGACAACTAGACAAGGTGAACCCCTATCATTTTTTTTATTCATCTTAGCAATAGAAGGACTGAACAACATGCTCAAGACTGCTCACAGGAATGAATGGATTAATGTGTTCAATGTGGCATAAAGTCAGACAGACAGGTTGGAAATTACCCACTTACAATATGCAGATGACACTTTGATCTCTGTGATGATGAAGAAAGTCAACTGAGATATCTAAGGGTTATTCTTATCCGCTTTGAAGCCATCTCAGGGATACACTTAAATTGGAAGAAGAGTCAAATTTATCCAGTAAATAATCTGAACAGACTGCAGCAGAAAGCAGAGATTCTTGGAGGGGAAACTGGAATATTAGAAAGGTGTGGGAAAAAATTGACAAGGTGGAATCAACTCTGTCCCAGATGCTCTTCCTACCTACATGATATCTCTTTTTCCTTTACCTGTAAGTGTGGAAAACAAACTGGATGCATTAAGAAGGAATTTTCTATGACAGGGCATTAAAGAGAAGAGGGGTTTCCATCTGGTCAGCTGGAAAAGGTGATTATCAGCAGAAGAGATGGATTCTGCATAATAGGAACCTGAAGAAACAAAAAAATGTCTGTTAATGTAGTTGCTATGGAGGTTCACTAGAGCTATGTTGGTTGGACTCTTAAAAAATGTCATCGCGTGCGTGTTAGATCCTTCAAAAGTAGCGCAATTTTGGAGGATCCGGCATGGGTGTGGCAACATTTTTGGAGATTCCGAGCAATTTAGCACTAGAGAAGAACAAGCATTATGGGGGCAGTGTGATACAAAGTATGGCAAGGAAGGGAGCTGGATGACTAAAGGGGTGACCACTGTGTCAATGTATAGAGATCTATCAGAAATTTGTGGTGGAACTTTAGTGAAGAACTGAGATATAATGTGAAGGATGGATGGTTTGGCTGTGATGATGATTTGATGTTTAAAAATAATGTGAGGGATGGAAGGCAATTTTTGTTCTGGGAGATTTTTGTAGGAGAATGGTAAGCTGAAGCAGCTATTCCCTGATTTGTTTGGTATATGTTTATAAAAGAGTGCAACTTTACAGGAGGTTTGGTCCACACAAGGATGGACTCAACATTCAGGAGAAGATTGCAAAATTGGGAGATGCCAAGGATATTAGAGTCCGTCAAAACTCTGGAGCAGAGCAATGACCCACAGGAGGGTGCAGACACCTTAAGATGGCCAAAGCATAGCATGGCATTTACACAGTCAAGACAACCTATAAAGATCTAAATCAGGCAGACTCAAAACTCACATTATGGCCTGGAAACACATTTGGAAAGTCAAACATACCACATAAGGAGGCATGTTTAGATGGCTGGTTGTTAAGTAATCTGTTTTGACACAGGATAGTCTTAGGAGGAGGGAAATGCAACTATGTTCAAGATGCTACATGTGTGGACAGGATTCAGAGATAATCAGCCATCCGTTTTTACATTGCAGAGTTACTAGGCAACCATGGAACTTGTTCACCAGTCTCATAGGCATCAGTTGTGCAATGCCAGGTAGACCTTCTGATGTGTTGACAAGCTGGAACAATGAAGGAAACTGCAGCAGAAACGAAGGCAAATGGAATATTGTCCCCGCTAGTATATGGTGGACAATATGGAGAGACAGGAATTACAGTTGTTTTGAAGATCAGAGCAGCTCTATACAGAAAATCAAGGAAGACTATATTCTTCCCTTTAATTTTTGGTATAAATCTGAATATATGGATGATCATGTGGCTATTCTAGATATGTTAAGAGTCCTTGTAAGAAGATCAGGATTTTTGGGTTAGTGAATCACTGATGTAATGATGTAACTGCTATTTTGGTTTCCAGCACAATTTGTGCTGATGTTTATATATTATACTGAATCTGTTAACATTAAAAAATAAAAATAAAAATCTGTCAGGTATTAAGTTACCTGTTTCAAAAAAAAATTAAAAAATCTGTCAGGTATTATTTGAGTGGTATTAATGCAGAAGTAAAAACAATTGTCCAGGCAAATCCTGAAATTACCATTTCCTCAATTTCATTTCACATCATGTGAATTGCCTGATGAGGGAAGCGAGACTGAGTTGGTTTGGGCATGTGAAAAGGAGAAGTGTAGATGCCCCATTGAGAAGGTGTGAGCAGTTGGCAGTAGCAGGCGTCAAAAGAGGTAGAGGCAGGTCGAAGAAGTATAGAGGGAAGTGATTAGACAGGACATGGCGCACCTTGATCTTACCAAGGACATGACCTTAGATAGGAGAGGTTGGAGGTCGCAAATTAGGGTAGAAGGTTGGGTGGTAGTTCTCATATTTGTTGTGTCCTACTCTCCATTTCGCATTATTTTGTATTGTTTTGTTGTTATTATTGCACCCACTTATGTAGCCCCGTGTGCAAATTGTTTGGCAAGCTTTAAGATGGGGGTCTATCGAAAACAGTCTCACTATCTCTACGAGGTAGGGGTAAGGTTTGCGTACACACTATCCTCCCCCAGACCCCACTTGTGAGATTACACTAGGTATTTTATTGTTGTTGTTATCATGTGAATTTCCTTGAACCAAAGCTGACCTTTAGCTAGCCGACCATGTGTCAGAAGTCTATATTGACATTTCAATAGGTCAAGCAAGTCCGATGAATACTAGTATCATATAATTGATGAGTATCTACATCGTTAAAGGGGATACTTAACAAAACATGTGTATCAATGACTCACAAATTTGCTAGCAACTAAATCCTTTTATGAGCCGCTTCACAACCTATGGCTACCATACTAACTCCATTTTCCTGTAATACTTCCTAAAGATGGCAAAATTGTATATTGTAGGAAGAAACCCAACCTGCTTATCCATTTAGGATGGGTTCATTAACATATTGGATCTAAATGACTTCACACAACTAATTACCAAATCAACATTCACATTAATTCAAATATTAAAGGTGAACTTGAGAATCTTGACTATTGATCCATAACTTGTGTCGCAATAGTATAAGTATTAGGGGTGGCAATTGAGCGGGTTGGGTCAAATTTGGGCGGAACAAAACGGGTCAAGATCCAACCCAACCCAAATTTGTTTGGGTCAAAACGGGTTAGGTAACGGGTTATAACCCAACCCGCCCAATTTTTACTAAGTTTTAATTGCTTTATTTGTTCTTTTATAAATTTTTAGTACCGAAGTTGGTAGAAAGCAAGGACGACGAGGAGAAGCGAAAGAGAAGGGAGGAGTACAAGTTAGCAAGGAAAGAGGCGAAGTTAGGGGTTACAGCAGCTAAGCCGGCTGCTTTCGAGCGCCTGTATGCGGCTTTAGAGGAGAAAGGTGAGGATAAGAAGTTGTATAGGTTGGCCAAGGCTAGGGAGCGAAGGGGCCGTGACCTTGATCAGGTGAAGTGCATCAAGGGAGAGGATGACAGAGTGTTGATGGATAACACCCTCATTAAGAGGAGGTGGCAGTCGTATTTCCACAGACTGTTGAACGACGAGGGAGTCGAAGGTTTGGTGCTGGGAGACTTGGAATACTCTGACAGGTGTCGCAATTATGGTTATTGTAGGCGTATTAAGGTGGAGGAGGTCAAGAGGGCCATTTGCAAGATACGTAGGGGTAGGGCAACTTGGCCAGACGAGATTCCGGTGGATTTTTGGAAGAGTACTGGCGGGGTGGGTATGGAGTGGCTGACAAAGTTATTTAACAACATTTTTAGGACGATGAAGATGCCGGAGGCTTGGAGATGGAGCACGATGATTCCGTTATATAAGAACAAGGGGGACATTCAGAGCTGCAACAACTATAGAGGTATCAAGTTGTTGAGCCATACTATGAAGGTGTGGGAAAGAGTGATAGAGTCGAGGCTGAGGAAGATCGTGACTATATCGAAAAATCAGTTTGGTTTCATGCCGGGTCGCTCGACTACCGAAGCCATCCACCTTGTGAGGAGATTGGTGGAGCAGTATAGGGAGAGAAAGAAGGACTTGCACATGGTGTTCATCGATTTGGAAAAGGCGTACGACAAAGTCTCCAGAGAGGTTCTGTGGAGGTGCTTGGAGGTTAGGGGTGTGTCTGTGGCGTACCTTAGGTCGATTCAGGACATGTACGCCGGAGCTAAGACACGCGTGAGGACGGTAGGAGGAGAGTCGGAGCACTTTCCTGCTCTGACTGGGTTGCACCAGGGGTCGACTCTTAGTCCATTTTTATTTGCCTTGGTGATGGATGTTTTGACACGACGGATTCAAGGAGAGGAACCTTGGTGTATGTTATTCGCGGACGATGTAGTGCTTATTGACGAGTCCCGGGGAGGAGTTAATGATAAGTTGGAGGTTTGGAGACAGACGTTAGAGTCTAAAGGATTTAGGCTGAGCAGAACCAAGACGAATTACTTGGAGTACGTTCAGTGCTGTGACGCAGGAGGCTGACGTGGTAGTGAAGCTGGACTCCCAAGCGATTCAGGGGAGGGGTAGTTTCAGGTATCTGGGGTCTATGATTCAGGGGGATGGCGAGATTGACGAGGATGTCACGCACCGTATTGGTGCAGGATGGTTGAAGTGGAGACTAGCTTCGGGAGTTTTGCGCGATAAGAAGGTGCCTCTGAAGCTTAAGGGTAAGTTTTACAGAGTGGCCGTCCGTCTGGCTATGTTGTATGGTGCGGAGTGTTGGTCAGTTAAAAACTCCACATGCAAAAGTTGAAGGTAGCGGAGATGAGGATGTTGCGATGGATGTGTGGACTGACCAGGAGTGATAGGGTTAGAGATGAGATTATTCGAGAGAAGTTAGGAGTGGCTTCGGTGGAAGACAAGATGCGAGAAGTGAGGTTACGATGGTTCGGGCATGTAGTGAGGAGGTGCACGGAGGCTCCAGTACGTAGGTGTGAGAGGCTGGCGGGGGATGGCTTTAGGCGGGGTAGAGATAGGCCGAAGAAATATTGGAGAGAGGTGATTAGGCATGACTTGGAGAAGTTAGAGCTTACAGAGGACATGACCCTCGATAGGAAGGTGTGGAGGGCGCGGATTAGGGTAGAGGGTTAGGGGGTAGGAAGGCGTAGATATTAGTAGGTAGGACTGTCTGAAGGAATGCTTGTTGGTATATGCGCCCGTTGCTTTGTTTGGCAGACTCTTGTTCGCGTGCTTTTGGTAATGTTTGTTATTCCCGAATTAATTGCATGTAGTACTACTCGGTGGGTGTCGTGTCTCCTTTAGCACTTATTCGTGTGTTATCTCCTTGTGTTGTTTGTTCTTATGTTTTCTCTGGTATGGTGATTCTGTTCTGAGCCGGGGGTCTTATCGGAAACAGCCTCTCTACTTCATCTGAGGTAGTGGTATGGACTGCGTACACTTTACCCTCCCCAGACCCCACCTGGTGGAAATACGCTGGGTATGTTGTTGTTGTTGTTGTTGTTGTTCTTTATTATGCCAATATATAACATATCAAATAAAAAAAAGTCTTTTTAAAATATTTTAACAAGATTTCTCAAAAATCAATTTGGGCTACATATTAACCCAAATTTTAATGGGTTGAGCTAATAAATGGACAGGTCAATAACCAACCCAAAGTTAAACGGGTTGTGCGGGTTGAGTTTGATTTTGTCACCCCTAATAAGTATGCAGAGCATCAACGTCCCTATGCACTCTCAGGGGTCGTTTGATAGAGTGCATTAGAAAAAAGAATGCATGCATTAGCTTTGTGTATTACTAGTACCTTATTCTTGTTTAGTACACTTTTTCAACCTATGTATAACTAATGCACTCTATCTGGTATTAAGGCGCGTATAACTAATACATGTAAATCCAGGGTATTAGTAATACAAGCATAACTAATACCAACATTACTAATGCAAGCATAACTAATACTCTCTATTTTGCACTATTCTCATACACCCTACCAAACGATTCCTCAATTCTGCTAATGCACAAAAGGTTTCCACCTTTTCCATGGCTATCGGATCTCTTGCACACTCTTCGAAGTACTCCCCCAAAATCATCAAGTGCTTCCTAGACACTTGATTCTTTCTAAGCAATTTTTTCGTGAACATGACACAAGGACAAAGACAGTGCCACAATCTACAATGAGGAAAATTTTAAAAGAAATCTTTTGGAGGGAATATTTCTTCAGATGCACTTTTAGATTATCTAAATCATTTAGAAGGGGTAGCAGAATTAAAGCTTGAAAAACAGCTGCTTACACAACCAATCCCCTCAGTTGAACACGTTGTAAGTATTTGAAGTCTAGTTAGACGCATCAGGCATATAAGGTTAACATTCAAAACTTCAAATGACGATGTTGATAAACATAACTTACTAATACAGTAGGTTTTCACCGAATTACACTGTCTGCCTTTTTTCCCCGTTCTTCATAAATCTTCAAACAAATCCAAAACAATGATACTTTGCTGATATGATTTCTCCCTAATCAAATAACATACAAGCTCATCTGTCCGCAAACATAATAATTCTGTTTGAAATACTAGAATCAACTCTCTAATACTCAAAATTTCACAAATACCCCCAAAATAAATGTACTACGCTCCTTGGTTTATAGAGAAAATTAGAACCCTAACCTGGAAAACTCAGCGGTTGCATTCAGCAGGCAAGGGCCTATTGAACCCACCACGGCGATTCATGTACTGTCGAGGCTGCCGTTTGGTGACTTTTCTAACAGCACCCACATCATTCCCTGCCACTGGCTTTCCTTTAGTAGAATCAAAGCCTACAGGTATCCCGATTTTCTTCATCATCTCAATCTCATCTTCATCCATCATCTCTTCTCCTCCTGCTTCACCAACACCTCCATTCCCATCCTCCTTCTTCTTCTTATTCTTCTTCTGTTTCTGCTGTTCTTTTGCTATCCCATCCACAAAATCCGAAACTTCTCTGCTTCGCCTGTCCCTATCCCTTTCCTTATTCCTATCACCATCATCTTTGTGTCTTTTTCTCGGAGGACTTTCAGCTGAGGGACTCCGATGGCGATGGTGACGGTGGTGACGGTGGTGGCGGTCAGTGGGAGAACGGGAACGAGACGTAGAACGATGGAGGTGACGGTGACGGTCAGTGGAAGGGGAACGAGTACGGGAGCGGGTGTGCCGAGTGGTTCTGATATGGTCAGGGGTATAAGAAGGTTCACGGTCTTCCCTATCTCGTTTCCGATCTCTGTCTCTATCCTTGTCCCTTTCTCGGTCACGCTCACGATCCCTTTCACGATCTCGAGTTCGATCACGGTCCGTCATCGTCCCTTGCAGAGTGAGGAATGGACTAGGGGGTTTTCTTTTCTTCTCAGGCCGTGTCTGGCTGTAAGACCTTTTGGGAGGCGTTACAATTATATTTATTATTTTCTTTTAATTAAACTGCACTTTGACGGCACCCAAAATCGAACCAATTGAATCTAATTAATTACTATACTATCAGATCTCTTTTCTTTTTAATGTAAACAGTAAATTTATACACATACGGAAAAGTGCCTAAATTGCCTCAACTCATTGGAAATAATATAAAAATATCTTTTATCCAACTTTTAGCTCTATATCTATATTACTAGTCAAGTGTGTGTCTCGTGTTAATAAATAAATAAAATTATATATAAAAAAATAAAATTATTTAAAAATAGCAATTAACGTTAAAATAAATAAACACCAAATAAAAGCAAAAAAACAAAACAAAAAAGAGAAATACTTATCAGTGAATATAGTAAATGTTGTTTGAAAATATCTAGTACGTTTGATTAGTAATTCAATAAATACTAAATTTTTGTGTTGATTAAAACAATCAAATAGACAATGTATTGCACTTTCGTTGTAAGATATTGTAGCATGAAGTCTTGCACTTCATGATCAAAATATACGTGACTTGCAAGCATTTAACTCTTTATATAGTGGTAAGAGATAATTCAAGTGATTTTATTCATGTGAAATTTATGAAGTTTGCATATTTTACAATAGGTAGAACAATTGGATGAGTTTGAGGTTCTATGCAAATTTATATATACACTCCTATTAAGAAGAGGTTTTAAAGTACTTATAGCAAAACTTGTCCAACAGCAGATTATTTGATATTTCTTAATTTAAATGACAAGTTTAAGATCACAAGATACGCAACAAAAGTTTACCTCTTTGGCCAAGTCCAAACAAAGATCATATTTGATGTCTCTTCTAAAGCCTTAAGAAGATTGCTTATCATCTTGCATTCGTCAATTACATGCGTTGCTGCAAATCTTTGCCGCTCATAATTTTTGACCCTCTGCTTGAATTCTTGAGGCAACCTTCTTCTCCTCACCCACTATATTACATTCCTCATATTTAGTTACAATACCTATTTCTTTGATGTTGTTGCATG
This sequence comes from Capsicum rhomboideum, assembly GCA_031232105.1. NCBI lineage: Eukaryota > Viridiplantae > Streptophyta > Magnoliopsida > Solanales > Solanaceae > Capsicum > Capsicum rhomboideum. The sequence continues at coordinate 47,038,694 of CP124712.1, read as the reverse complement.
TAAGAATACCTGCGCAAATATGATATCATCCTACACCATAACATACACAAGACATAGACACAATTATAGCAATTGATAAAAACAAATCACCCTATCACTATTAATTAACTAAAAGAAAGACAAGAAAAAAAAAATCACATTGAATGCAGAAAAATAACTTGAATCAAATCATCAAAACAAAATAAAAAAACAACAAAGAAGAAAAAAGGAATGGCAAGTTAGTTAGGGTTAAATAAAGGTTTGCAAAAAGTTACTTAAATAGAATTGTAATTTAAATAAATAATTATATAAGATAGTATTTTGATTGATTTAGAAGTGTACTAAATATTAGGAGTTCTTACCTATTATAAATAAATACATAATAATATAAGGTAGTATTTTAATTGATTTAAAAGTGTACTACAAACCCCAATATTTTAAGAACGAAGATTCAAGTAATAAATTTTCATCCAACATTAGTTGGGATTAGTGACTACTACACGTGTAGTTTTTTTTTTTCAGTACACGTATCGGCATTAATACACAAGATTTATATAAGGTAAATTTTGATTATATGTAAAGCATAATAAATAGGAGGACTTCCTACTTAAATCAAATTAGGGAAAATTTAATTGTGAGATTTTTCAGTTAATAATAAAGTCTTAAATATTGAAAAAATAGTAAATGACAGTTTTATCTATTACGGAGACTTTTAATGAAGGGTAAAAAATTTAAATCACTTTTCTAAGGGTCTTCACACTTTTAATATATTATAGATATCGATATAGATAGATTATAGATATACATTATAGATATAGATATTACTTCCTCTATTTCTTTTTATTTGCTCTATTTAGGTTGAATATATCTTTTAATAAATCTCTTATTCCTATGAAATTAAAAATAATTTTACCAATATACGCCTAATTAAATTTTATACCTCTTTCCAAATTAATAATGATTACATTTATTTGAACAAGGACATAATAGAAAGATTTTGTTCAAACTATTCTTAAAAGATTAAAGGAGCAAGTATTTAAAAATATAAGCACAATCCAAATGAAGCAAATAAAAAGAAATGAAATAAGTATCTATCTATCTATATCTATATTTATATCTATTTATACTATATTAAAAGTGTTAAGGACTTTAGAAATGTTGTTTGAACTTTTAGCGTTCATTAAAAATCCCCGCTAGACAAAATTGTATTTTCATCTTTTCCTTAAATTATTATTATCTGTAATCTCTAATCTACAATCTACAATATATTAAAAGTGTGAAGACCTTTAAAAAAGTGATTCGAACTTTTTGCCCGACATTAAAAGTCTCTTCTTTAGACAAAACTGTCTTTACACTTATTTCCTTCAATTATTATATCATTATACTTATAATATTAACTAGACTCCTAAAATATATAGGAAGGAGAATTAATTAATATTTTCATTTTGCTCGATTAGATAAAGAAAGACTCAATCTATCTATCTATCTATATATATATATATATATATATATATATATATATATATATATATATATATATATATATATATATATATAATAAAGGAGAGTAGTCTTATATGAGGTTATGTCAAGTGGCATCTTAAGAACTAGCCTCATACAACAAAAAACTATTTTGTAGATTATTAATTATTTAATATTTATTCCACATTTATTTCATATCTCTATATATAATAAAGGAGAGTAGTCTTGAATGAGGTTATGCCAAGTGACATCTTAAGAACTAGCCTCTTACAACAAAAAACTATTTTGTAGATTATTAATTATTTAATATTTATTCCATATTTATTTCATACCTATATATATAATAAAGGAGAGTAGTCTTGCATGAGGTTATGCCAAGTGGAATCTTAAGAACTAGCCTCTTACAACAAAAAACTATTTTGTAAATTATTAATTATTTAATATTTATTCCATATGTATTTCATATTCTTGTAAAAAAAAACAATTAAGTTTGACTCCTATTTGATAAAAACTACTAAGATTGACTCATATCGGATGAAAAATAACTAATCTATATTATAAAAATATAAATTATTTTATTACAATTGAGTAATCAAAAAAGTATTACAAGAAAGATCAAGCACTTAATAGAATAACCAATTAGTAAATACTAACCAAACAACTTATATGAAAAGATTATTATGCCCAAAGAGTCATTTCAAAATTAAAAATATTATGAAAGAATGTCATTCAAAATATGTACACAATTAATTTAAATAATATAAATAATAATATTATTTTAAAAAAACTATATTTATGTTTCACTAAAATAGAGTAAATCAAGGAATCTATATATATAATAAAGGAGAGTAGTCTTGCATGAGGTTATGCCAAGTGACATCTTAAGAACTATCCTCTTACAACAACAACAACAACATATCCAGTGTATTCCCACCAAGTGGGATCTGGGGAGGGTAAAGTGTACGCAGTCCATATCACTACCTCAGATGAAGTAGAGAGGTTGTTTCTGATAGACCCCTGGCTTAGAACAGATAACAATAACAAACAAAAATAATAAAAAAAAAAAAAAAAAAGAGATAAAACATCGCTAGATAATAAAAGAAGCAAGACACCCACAGAGTAATACTATAGACTATTTATTTGAAATCACAAACATCACCAAAATACCACGAACAAGAATCTGTCTAAGAACAACAGGCATAGATACAAACAAACACTCCTTCCTACTAATACGGGCGCCTTCCTACCCACTAACCCTCTACCCTAATCCTCGTCCTCCACACCTTCTTATCAAGGGTCATGTCCTCTGTAAGCTGTAACTGCTCCATGTCATGCCTAATCACCTCCCTCCAATATTTCTTCGACCGGCCTTCGTCTTAGTACTGCTCAACCTAAACCCTTTAGACTCAAGGGTCTGTCTCCAAACCTCCAACTTACCAATAACTCCTCCCCTGGTCTCTTCAATCAGTACCACATCATCAGCAAATAACATACACCAAGGCACCTCCCCTTGAATACATCACGTCAAAACATCCATCACCAAGGCAAATAAAAATGGACTAAGAGTCAATCTCTGGTGCAACCCTGTCAAAACAAGAAAGTGCTCTGAATCCCCTCCTACAGTCCTCACACGCGTCTTTGCACCGTCGTACATGTCCTGAATCGACCTAGTGTACGCTACGGGCACACCTTTAGCCTCCAAGCACCTCCACAGAATCTCCTTGGGGACTTTGTCGTATGCCTTCTCAAGATCGATGAACACCATGTGCAAGTCCTTCTTCCTCTCCCTAAACTGCGCCACTAATCTCCTCACGAGGTGAATGGCCTCAGTAGTCGAGCGACCTGTCATGAAACCGAACTGATTATCGAAAATAGTCACGATCCTCCTCAGCCTCAACTCTACCACCCTTTCCCAAACCTTCATAGTATAACTCAACAACTTGATACCCTTATAGTTGTTGCAACTCTGAATGTCCCCCTTGTTCTTATATAATGGAATCATCGTACTCCATCTCCAAGCTTCGGGTATCTTCGCCGCCCCAAAATGATGTTAAGCAACCTTGTCAGCCACTGCATACCCGCCCCCGCCAGTGTACTTCCAAAAATCCACCGGAATCTCGTCTGGCCCAGTCGCCCTACCCCTACGCATCCTATGAATAGCACCCTTGACCTCTTCAACCTTGATACGCCTACAATAACCATAATCACGACATCTCTTTGAGTGCTCCAATTCCTCCAACATGAAACTTTTGTCCCCCTCGTCGTTCAAAAGTCCATGAAAATAGGACTGTCACCTTCTCCTAATAAGGGCATCCTCCACCAACACTTCGCCATCCTCCCCCTTGATGCACTTCACTTGGTCAAGGTCACGAGCCCTCCGCTCCTTAGCCTTGGTAAGCCTATACAACTTCTTATCCCCGCCTTTCTCCTCTAAAGCCGCATACAAGCTGTCGAAAGTTGTTGTCTTAACCGGCGTAACCGCTAACTTAGCCTCTTTCCTGGCTAACTTATACTCCTCTCTACTCATCCGCTTCTCCTCGTCATCCTTGCTCTCAACCAACTTGGCATAGGCCACCTTCTTAGATGAAAACTACTAAGATCGACTCATATCGGATGAAAATAACTAATCTATATTATAAAAGTATAAATTATTTTATTACAATTGAGTAATCAAAAAAGTATTAAAGAAAGATCAAGCAATTAATAGAATAACCAATTAGTAAATAGTAACCAAACAACTTATATGAAAAAGATTATTATGTCCAAAGAGTCATTTCAAAATTAAAAATATTATGAAAAAATGTCATTCTAAATATGTACATAATTAATTTAAATAATATAAATAATAATATTATTTAAAAAACTATATTTGTGTTTCACTACAATAGAGTAAATCAAGGAAGTGTTACAAAAAATTATAATCAAATTATAAAATTAGGAGAAATTTTTGAGAAGTAAATCAGTAATTAGGGAAAAAACAATTGCTATCTTATTTAAATTTTTCCGAAATTATTGAGGTAGTTAATAATAAATTAAATATAATCAAACTATAAAAATATGAGAGATTCACATGAAGTAAAATAACTTTTAAAATAGGAGAGAAAAAGACTCGATAGAAATTAATGTTAGGAGTACTTTTTCTTTTCTTCGAAAAATAGGTCTTATTTTTGAAAAATAAAGAACTAATCAAAGTTTGCCTTATTTTACGAAAATAAAAAACTTTCAAAACTGCATTTGTTTTGTCGTAACAAATTGCATTCTTTTTGGTAAAATTTAATGGTATTCTAATATAATATAAATAAGGAAAAATTACCTATTTGAGTATTTTTTATAAAATATTTATAATTTTTAAATATATTTTTTATTTATTACCTAGATATACCATATTTAAAAAATATTTACCATTTATAGCAATTGTATTATGTATTAAAAGTAAATTATGTATGCAATATAGATGTATTAGAAGTGTATTAAAATGTATTATACTTATTTTGGTTTTAAAAAATGCATTATATATTAAAAAAGAATTATGCATGTAATATAGATGTATTACATTATGTACTAAAAGTGAATTGTGCATGCAATATAGATGCATTATAAGTGTTTTAAATGTATTATGCTTGTTTTGGTAAAAAATCTACACTCTGTATTAAAAGTGAATTATGCATGTATTAAAATTATATTGCTATAAATGGTAAATATTTTCTAAATATGGAATATTTAGGTAAGTTTCCCTATAAATAATATATTTGTAATACAAATCATATAGGAGTCCTAAATCAATTTTTTTTGGTTTATGAATATACTCTTATATCAATTAAAACACGACCATTTCCCAAAAAAATAAAAAATAAAAATTAAAACACGACCATACGCTGCGTTCAAAGCGGTTTTTATCTCTTAGCGTAATAGCCTTCTTGCATCCATTTGTTTCCTCACATCAATAGAATTTTCAAAAAAAATAATATTATGAAATCTTCTATATTCAATTATTTTTCTCCTCTTTTAGTTAAAATTAAAGTTCTATGTTTTTACTGTACCAAAAAATTCACCAACAATCTCGGTGTAATTGAGGTACTTTCTTCTTATTCATAGTTCATTGGTATTTTCTTAAAAGAGTTTGGATGGAATTCTCTGTATTGTTATGTAAAATTGTATGATAACGTGAATCTTCCGATAATTTATGTCTTAGTTGTTTATTATTGCATGAGTTTATGCTCATTGAAAGATGACAAGGTGAATTTATCACACTTTGGTGGTGTTTGATTCGATTTCTAGTTAGCTAAGGTGATAAGGAACCTGTAGGAATTTATGAAATCGAATTTGGGTAAGTGAAACTCCCGAAATTGATCTTAGCGTAAAGGGTATTGTTTGGAATGTCTCGGATTTAAGATGTGTTGTAAAAATGGGATTTTTGGGGTGAAATCAAATATTCTGCCTCGCCTATGTCGCTATAGCATCATGCCCAAAAGCGGAGAAAATTCCGCTATAGCGACGGTCAATGCGGTCAACGACCGCTATAACGACATGTATCGCTACCCCAAAATGATTTATTTTTCTAAAACACGTTTTGGAACGAGGGAGAGGCAATTTTGGGCGAAAATCATCATATTATTATCGTTTGGCTTCGTTAAGGTAAGAATTTCATCCCCGTTAACTAGTAATTGATAATCTAGCCTTAGATTGCTAATTTACGGAGTTCGAGGAGGGTTTAGGGCTGATTTTAGTTATTTTTATGGTGCAAGGGAGTAAATTAAGTATAAGGTTAGTGGGTTTTGATTATTAATAATTAATTTACCCTTGCATTCTGTTAATTCACTAATTAATCCATGAAATTGATAGTTTTAGGTGAATTATGGTAGAAAAAACCTAAAACGGGGAGGGAATGATCATGAACTTAGCCTTAGGGGTTGGGTGTGAGTTATAATTCCCGACGTGGTAGGTCATTTCGTTAATTATGCATTTGTATATATTTTCTAGACCGAGATCAAGCAAAAATTACACGGAAAGGCAAGGCTCAGGCTTAGTTGAGTTGTGCAAACTTAGATTGAGGTAGGTGATGGTATTGCAGTTTAATCCAATTTGTACTATATGTGCATGTTAAATACTTCGTAGTGTGGCTTATTAGTGCATGTTATTTTGTGTGGTCAATTCAAATGATTTTACCTTGTTGTATGATTTTGACCTACCTTATTGTTAAATATGGAATGTTGCGGTATTTGAGACATTCTCACGGATTATTGGTGGAATAAGGTTGGCAGACACTCGTGTTTGGGATTTAGGTATATGGACGGAATTTTCCCCCTGCAGGTCATGGCTAGAGGGTGGTTATTATACCCATAGCATTATGTACGAGGTTCAGGTAAGTTTGACCGTTCCATGAGTGAACCGGATAATATATTTATATGTTTGATGATTGTTTAACTTTTCTTGACTTGTTTGACTTGGGTTGACTGAACTTGACTTGGTTAAGTGTATTGACTTGTTGCATGTAACTCTAAATTACTTATTTGATACTCATTGTGCTAGGTGTAGGTTAGATTGAGCATGGATTAACTTATTATACTATGTTTTGGTTAAATGTTCATATTCTCATCTTGGGTTGGCCAAATGACCCTACCAGTACACTGTTATTTCTTGTGTGCTGATACTACACCTGCTCTTACTTTTATTGAGTGCAACATATTTTTCAGCGACTCCTGCAAAACCTCACTTGTGATTCTAGCATTGAAGTCCGGATTCAAGGGCGAACAACATATTTCGGGCTACCATGAATCCTTCTTGGATGATATAGTCCTTTATTCTGGACTTATGCTTTTCTTTTTAGTTTTTGAGGTTGCATCTCCTTCTTGACAATCTTTAATAGTTTTGGTACGGACGACTTTCGGGTCCTAGGGATGATTTTTGATTAAGTACAATGTTCTGCATTTAAGTTCTACTTATGTTTTGCGTTTAGAATTAAATATTTTATTGATGGATTAGTTCTATTTATTCCTCTAAGTGTTGATTATTGGTTTAGTTTTTGGGGTAGTTGGTTCTCCCACCAGATGAGTAGTGTGGGTGCCACTCATGACGGGTTTGGATCATGACAGAGTGTTAAATTGTTCTTGAAGTTTTGTAATAGTATATAAATTAATTATGAGTTTTTTTCTTTAATGTCAGAAATTTATCAGTAAAATTGGTTCAAGCTCGGAAGAGAGAACATTCAATAAAGATTTGTGTAATTCTAAGATAAGACCCATATGGACAAATAACTATCAGAATTTGGAAAAACCTGGAGTGTGCTTTCTTATTTTTGTCTGCGTAATAGGAAAGGTTAGTTTGTTCACTCATAATATAATTTGGTAGATGATTTTACATTTTTTGCATACTTTACAATTTTTTTACAACTATTAATGAATTATTTGTGAGAAGAGAAGTCTAAGGTTAGAGCTTTAATCTAAGGCTACTCATGAATTTGTTATTTTGACTCTTTAAGTTCTAAATTTGAATATCTTTTTGTATGATCTATTCATAAGCAGTGTTAAAGAAGGTCCTTAGAAATATGTTCCTCTTTATTTGTTAACTTAAAGGATTTAAAAATATGAAGATTTTCATAGGTGGCATTTCTGCTACCATGAATGAAGGATCTGTTGATTCAAACCATTTTTTTCAGTAATAGTCTGTATACCTCCACGAGGTAGGAATAAGATCGGTGTCCACTCTATCTAACCTCCACAGACACTATTTGTGAAATTACACTGAATATATTGTTGTTGTAAGCTTGATATGTTTCTACTACTCTTATAATGAATTGTATAATCTTTCATCAGAATTCTTATGGTTGTTTTGTACTTTTAGAGCTAGAAATTATTACATTTTCTTGGATTTTCATTATTAAGGTGACTGCTTGGGCCATTCATCCCTAACATGAGCAAAGTTGGCGGATAAAAACCATACCCCAGTGGAAACATACTCGAGTGATAAGGCGGGTAACTAGCTTCTCTGCCATATCCTCCTTGGTCTGCCAATTACCTTAATACCTTTTTTATTTTTTTAACTAGGAAACCTAAGCACCGTTTGAAAGACCGACGCCTACAAAACTAAACTACTGCTTTAGTATTTACGAAGAGTCACAAGTATCACTTCGAAACAGTATGATAGCAACATGACAAATTGATCTCTATTTTTGAATGTATATAAACAAAAGATAATCAATTATTGATTTGATGGACATGAAACTGATGTAGTCCTGAGTGATATAATCAGTAGAGGGATAAAACCAAATACACATATGCTTATAGATGGATAGGGATATTACATAAGAGGAATAATGATCTATGTTTTTGAATGTTTTAAGAAGCTGTTAGAAAGTGATACATATAATATTCTTAATATTGAAATTCTTGACAATCATATTCGAAGAGATCTATTTCTCAGTTTTCAACATCATGATTAACCGACCCATGACTCCCATGCTTGTTTTTCTATTTGGGACGATTACTAAAAAGTGTCAGTCAAGGGTAAATATTATTTGCTTTAGCCTATAATTAATCTATTTGAGACGATTATATGCCTTTTAGATTGTATGAAGCATAGATTGAAAATAATATGAGTATCTTTTTTTTTTCCTTTTTTTTTTTTAAAAAAAAACACGAAAGTCGTTTCATTAGACAGCATAAGAAATATCCTACATCAATGTTACAACAACACAATACCAGCTTCAACTAAAAGTTGAAACACCCCGTCAATCGTTTTTATTTTTTAATTCTTAAGAGTAGACATGTAAACAACTTATGACATTTTTACAAAGAGCTAACATCTCCTTCTTATTCATTTGTAGTTGGATTCTCTGATGGAGCATTACTTCCATCTTCACATTCTGATGGAGCACCAGGAGACTTGCGGTATCGCATTTGCTGTTGTGTTAGCTGCAACTTTGGGCGAAGTGCCTCCAGTGGACCTTTGGGCTTCTTATTTGCACCTTGCTTTCCTAGAGCCCAGTTAGCAGAATCAAAATAAGCAATTTTCATGGTCCTTAAAGATCAGAGGTTACTTCTTAGGAATCACTCCATATTTATCACGACCCAATTTCTGAGTCATGATGGCACCTACTATGTCCCACCAGTAGGTAAGCCAAGCCTTAGCCCAGAACGACAAGTAATGGGCGCAATGGCGGAAGAATACAAAAGAACACAAATTATGCCCATAAATATAAAACTAAATAAAAGAGGAAGAAAAACAAAAGGAATCCCATGACCTGGTAAGGCTGGTACAAGAGCCACTAGCAAAAGAATAAGAGTACTAATAGTATTAATACACATGTAGTCTCGAAATGAAAGACTATCGAAAAATAGGGGAAGGAGAGGGGATCAGCTCTGGTTCTAAAAGCTCACCCTATCTCCGAGACCTGTAGATAGTTGGATGGAATGTCAACGACGTTGGCTAGTACTCGGATCTGCACCAGAAAAGATGCAGAAGTGTAGTATGAGTACCAAAACAATGGGTACTCAGTAGACATCATCGGCCGACTGAGCTAAATCATAATAAAATGCAAGGATGTAAAATTAGTTAAGAGAGAGGGGAAAACCTGAGAACATGCTCTGACATAGGTAAATAAATAAAGAAATATGCGATACCGAAAATAAAGTAGACACCACAACCCAACTAGGCCCCCACAAGCCTAGAGGGTACAAACAAGAGAAGACTAATCCAAACGAACCCCCATAAGCCTGATGGATGCAATCAAGGAAAATACCACTACCATACGTATGAACCCTTTCGTACTACAACTCACCGGACTCCAACAAGTATCGTAATACCATCAAAAAACCCATAAACACTGGACTTGAACCGGATTTCCCTCCTCATAACTTACCACAAGTGCCGGACTCAAACCGGTAATTTAGTGTCATAAATAGATAGAGTATGCCGTACTCGAACCGGTCTTTAAATGCCATAAATCAATAGAATATGTCGGACTCAAATTGGACTTTAAACACCATAAATCGAAATAATATGCCGAACTCGAACCGGTCTTTAAACGCCATAAATCTATAGAATATGCCGAACTCGAACCGGTCTTTAAATACCATAAATCGATAGAATATGCCAGGCTCGAACCGGTATTTAAATGCCATAAATCGATAGAATATGTCGGACTCGAACCGGCCTTTAAATGCCATAAATCAAGATCATTAACCTAGCCTTGAACTAGGTCTATGCTATGTAGTCTAAGGCTCAACATTAAGGATAATGTCGTGAAAGAAGGCCTCCTAAGTCTACAAGGAGATAAGTGCGATATCACAACTCCAAAGTATTAATTTACCTAAGGAAAGGGTAAATGGGTTGATTCTACCTCTGAAACGGCCCTCAAATCGGCCAAATAATCCAACGTTTACTAACTAAGCAACCAATCGTAAATTCCAACCCAAAACTAGCATAATATCATACTAATACCATAATTAAGCTCAATCTATAAGTAAGGTAATCCTAGCCTACCTGGACGCCAAAGAAAGCTCGATAAAGTCTGCTAAAGTGGGATCTTTCCCTTTCGAGAAGCCTCCGCACGATGCCACGCTATCAAAAATAATAATCTATTCATCAATATGAGAATAACAATACCCACATTGCATATATATGTGTCGAGTCCAAAATCGAGTCAAAAATCCCACGTGGGATCCGCTTACGGAATCACAAGTTTGAAACCATCAAAACGTCCCTCAAGGCTCAAGGATCATTTACCCTCAACAATGGATAAAATTCGAGCACAATAACATTCAAAATCAACCTATCAATGAACTAGGGTTATAACTTTAAAATGGGAAATTTACAGATAAATTAATGAAAACTTACGATAATATTTGATGAGGAAATGTTTCCACACACTCTCCAACTCATCCCGAACATCCACGTATCGACCCTCTCACCTTTTTAGCTCTCTAGGGCATTTAATGGTGTTTGAGACTTTTGGAAAATGAAGAAAGTCAGGTTTGGCATGTATTTATACTACCAGGGGTCCCTTTCTCGAGAACGCGGGGACCCTGCCTTGAACGCGACCCTGGACCAGAAGGACCCTTCGCGAACGCAAAGGCCGACTTGCGAACGCAATAGCCTAAAGGCTTGGCCTTCGCGAACGCGGCCAAGGCCTTACGAACGTGATGAACTAAAGGCTTGACCTTCACAAATGTGGACAAGGCCTCGAGAACGCGAAGGCCATTCTTGTCCTGCACCAGCTGATGCTGCATCAGCTAAACTTAGCAATTGCCAAGTTTTCGATCGGACCCTCGAAATTCGTTCGAAATCTTGTGAACGCAAATGAACTATGCTACCCTATCAAATTCAACATTCTGGAATCAACGACGTAATCAAATTTCCATCCGGGGTGGTTTCGATGAAATGTGAATCCCACACCCAAATGGCCGTTTTAATCAATTTCTACTCAATAGCCCAAAATGAGTCCGGAAGCCTCGGGACCCAAACCAAAGGTCCCCCTAGCCTAAAATAGACGTTCCAGACCTGATGGAGCTGTCAGAATTGGTATACGAGGCCGTCTACCTAATGTTTAGGCCCGATAGCCAAATTTGAAAAACGTAGATTTCAAAACAGAAAAATGGCTCTAAAAACCAAATGAACTGCCCGGTAATTGAATTGTCAGTTCCAAAAAGTCATAAATGGCTTGGGCCAGCTATGGGAAAGCTATAAATTCCAAGATAATGTGGAGAAGTAGAAAATGACCTGGAGGGTCATTACAATATTTATTTTTAACAACTTCCTCTTCTTGTTGGGTGGATGACTTTTTAGCTCCATCTATGCCTGACATTCTTTCAACCACCCAGATTCAACCACCAAAGGAATTATGGATCTTCCCTTCGTGCTAGCAAAATAAAAATCAATGGATGGAGAATAATAGAGAGGAGAGACAAGGAGAGATCTTCTTTTTCTTTTTCCTTTTATTTTGGCCATGAATTATTTTTATTTTGATGAAATAAAACTAAAACTATAACACAAATATTTAATCATTATCCAAAATAGCTTGAGAAAAATACTATATAATTAACTAAAAAAGCTATATATTCTGTGTCTTTGCAAGTTAAAAAAATATTCATTTACTTTGAATTCAAATATTGTGTCAATATATTAATATTTATCTTTTCATTTAAATGAATGTTACATCTATCTAAGCATTAATTGATAGTACATATAATTCATTGCTATAATTCTAATATTGTTGCATGCATGTAATATATTTAAGAAATTTGTGATTCTTTTCCATACAGGTGCATTAGATAGGAGGATATGAAGGTCACAGATTAGGGTAGAAGGTTAGATTCTTTTTGATTTATGTATCATGTTTTTTGTAATATCGTAGCTTGAATGTGCAATTTGGTTCTTATGTTGTTGCATGTCCATAGTATATTTGTTTTAAGAAATTTATGATTCTTTTTTATACAAGTGCATTAGATAGGAGGGTATGGAGGTCACAAATTAGAGTAGAAGGTTAGCAAGTAGTTATGCTTTGACTTGCTTTTTGGTAGGTTTAGGTTGGTGGGAGTCTGGGAGCATTGTATCTACAGTCCTTTTAGCCTCATACATGTATTTTCTTGCTTTTGATGTCTACCATATATTGTATATTGTGTTTCAGTTACCACATTATTTCGTGCATCATTTCTCTGAATGTTATCCATTGCTTTCCTTGCTAATTGATATATTTTTTGCACTGTTGTATTTCCTTTCGTAATATTTTATTAATACGGGGTACTAACATTGGTATCTTCATTACAATGATTTCTTAGAGCAGAGAAAAGAATAGCTTTATTGTTCTCATAAATCCTCCACTACGTTGTCGCGTAGGTTTTCAAGCATAATAGTTTCATCAGTTTCATTCGCCAGCTTAAAATATATGCAAGTCTCTTTTTACTTCTAATCCATATATATGCCACGATCCAATTTCTCAGGTCATGATGGCACCTACAATAACCCACCAATAGGTAAGCCAACCCGTAGTCCAGAACAATTAGTAACGGACTACCAATAAAATGAAGAAAAATAGCGAAAAGGAATTAAATAAAGAGACAAATATAGATTACAACCCCAAGACCTGGTGAAATCAGTACAAGAACTTCTAATACAACAGAAGTACAAAGTGGAATACAGAGTCAATATATATATATACACACACACACAAAAAAAAGCCGTCTCTGTAATACAAAATAGAGATCAAACTAACAATATAAGGGAGAGCAGGAATACTCCGAACGTCAGGAGCTCACTTGAAATCTCCAATCCGTGGTTGCTCCGCATGATGCACACATCATCGGTAAGAACTTGTACTATGATCTGTAGACTGCAGAAGTGTAGTATGAGTACCAAACACGTGGTACTCAGTAGGCATCGACCGACGGAGCTCCAAAGATAATGCAAGCATAAATAACATGTAAAGAAGGAATATAACTACAGGCAACTATCCAAAAAACTAAACATAATAATGCTAATGGAGCAATAGGATAGTATTCAGGAACTAAAGTGTAATACCGTATATCACTAGCCAATATATAACTGAAGAGTGAAAGAAGGATATATAGTTGAAATACAAGGCCAAATGATACATGTACAATATGAATAGATAAGGAAAGAGAGGGATATATGGTAATTCCATACACACACACACACACACACATACACACACACACACACACATATATATATATATATGTGTGTGTGTATGTGTGGGTGGGTGTACATATATAGGACTAAACTCAATGGCAATATCCTGAGGGAGCCAACCTAACATCTCGAGGTTCATAACCAAGAAGGAAAGCTAATACTAGCATAATCGAGGTCTCTAACCAAAATGAGACTAATCATGAGATAATCTAACACTAACGTATTTTACCAAAGCAAAGAGAAGAATTCAAAAATGTACCAACAATCTCGAGTACCAGTCCATAACCATCATATCACGAACTAACCATAATAACCAATAATAAATTAATTGGCTAGCTCGGGCAATCAATTACCTAACCGGGCCCTCATAAGCCCGGAAGGTCCAAGCAAGCACTTAAAAAATAGTAACCATAGCTTATACCTCTACAGCCCCCCATAAGACCGATAAATATAAACGCCAAATAATCATACTGGTGATAGGCAATTCATATGAACGAATGAATGCAATATAACTAGTAATACCATAACGACTAAGTGTTAAACTGTACCAAGTATATACACCTCCTTCGGCTCGTCAGCTCACAAGGCAGGACCTACAGATATCACCTCTTCCAGTATGTGGTCCCCGGATAGAGGTATCCATTGCGGACTCGAGAAATCTGTATATATTGCATGGTTCCGAACCAGGACTTCTAATAACCATCTTAACCAATCTACTCCATCCAGTACCGGAGATATATATAAAGTATAATAAGAAATGCCAAACTTAAACCAGAACTGAATAAGTGTTTATCTATAAATCCATTATCCGAGATCGAATCCGGGACTAAAACAGTGTAATAATTTAGAAAGGGTTGGAATCTCCCTCGACCGAAGTGCAATAATAGTAGTGAAAAGAGTGGATTAATAACGGACCGAAGTCAACCTCGGTCCAATTTTTTAAAGTAATACGTTTAGTTTTAAAAGCTCATAAACCATGAATGAAGGTGGTACGACTTACATTGTAAAAGAATCAATTTTAATGTGAAAAGTGGAAATAAATCCCTTTTTAGAAAACAGTAGTAAAATCAAGATTTTGATTGAAATCATACCACTAAATGTGCATAAATGCGCCTAAAAGAATGCATGCCATCACTAGTATCCAAACGATACAACCATCAACACCTACGCGTCTATAAATTAGAGCCACGTCCTTTCAAAGGATAGAATACTAACCTGGTGTCCAACTGGTCTTGTAACTATGGCCTCGGACCCAATAATATATATAAATTAACATAATAATAGCACCATAATTCGAAAAACTATGGTAAATTAGCGCGTACCGCTACTAGAAGGAGCTAATCGGGGAATATGGTCCAAATCACTAGATAATACCATAAGTCTCATACTAAGGGATCCTTAATGTCAACCTATGGTCAACCAAGCATATAATCAAGTGTAATAGGATCATACGGCTATAACAGGTATTCTAGGCTAAGAGATTTGTGTCACATTTCTATTCTAACTCCCCTAATTAGGTTATACTAGTCATAAGCCCATCCTATAATCCCTACCTAGCATGCAATCTATATAATACATAATCTCATAGAGAAAAGTAGACTGAAGCCTACCTCGATGACGAACCGCAATCTTGAATAGCCCATGAATCACTCGTCCTTGCTCCACGATCTCAAAATGTTTCCATGCTATCAAAATAATGCTCTACACGTTAATAGGAGTAAAACGATACCCATATTACAATACAAAACTCTGGGCACAAAATTGAGCCCGTGGGGCTAGCGAATGAAATTCCAAAATTGAATCCGTCACGGGGTCTCTTGAAGGACAACGAATGCATACTCAAAAGTTGAACACAAACGGAGTACCAATCGGTGCCCAAACCAGCCCACAAAGTTAAGGAATTCAAGACCTAAATTCTAAAAAATTACAAGGAAGAAGGATGGAATTTGACGGGAAAAAACAATGGAAAACGACCAAGAGGGTTAGAATTAGCTTACCTTAGCCTCAATGGATGATTTACCACTCTTTTCCAAGCTCTAGGGTTCAATAATGGTGGATTGGGACTTAGAAAATGATTAAAAATCTCGGAGAAGGGGATTATATACTACTAGGCAATTGGCCTTCGTGTTCGCGAGGGCCAAGGGTCGCAAACGCGATGATTACCAAAATTTCCCTTCGCGAACGCTAGCAAAGGGACCACGAATGCAAAGAAAATCGGGATGAGCTATCGCGAATGCGAGGCTATAGGTCGCGAACACGCAGTGGAGAAAAGGGTTGGGTTGGGTCGACCCTTCATTGAGAATGTCGTAGAAGGCTCGCGAATGCGATGGTCAATGACCTGACCCTTTGCAAAAATGGCCTACCCCTCGTGAATGCGAAGGGTAAAATGACCCTGCACCAAAAGCTGGGAAACCGGCAAAAGCTAAGTCCTAACGGACTTCGATCGGGGGCTCAAGATTCATTCGAAACCCCGTGCACGCAAACAAACTATGATACCATACGAAATTCGACATTCTGGATTCAACAGAACCATTTTAACTTCCAAAGGAGGTCGTTTTGACACAATGTAGCCCCACACCCATAATTTTATTTTTTATCAAGTCTACCTAATAGTCCAAAATGAGTTCGGAAGGCTCGAGACCCAAACCAAGGGTCCTCCAAGCCTAAAATCAACATTCCGGAGTTGATAGCACTGACAAAATTTTTATCCGAGGCCATTTACTAGGAGTTTGGACCGAGACCAATTCATTAACATCGAAAGCTCCAAAACAGGAAAATGAGCCTAAAATCCAAACAAACTGCCTGATGACTTTACTGACAGTTTTGATAAGTCATAAATGACTTATAGCTGCTGTGGGAAGGCTCAAAATTCCAAAAATATGTAACAATCGAGAAAATGACCTAGAGGGTCATTACAATATTCACTACTAAAAGGACTTTCGTCCGCAAAAGCCAATGGATCGAAAGAGCCTAAAATCTCGAAAGGATGAGGTACTGGGCCTCTATTCCTCCAGTATGACTCCCCAAAAACCCTCTAAGGCAAAGCAACACTACCAAAGGATTTCTTTAAAGGTATCTTTTTTTCCTTCACATCCTAAACTCGCTTCCCAAACAACTAAAAACTCAACCTCAACAACCAACTGGCCTCCAACTGAACCGAACACGGCTGAAGAATGCAATCCTAAACCACTGCATGCCAACATTACACCGATAAAATACAACCACATGGATACTCAACCAGGCTAAAGACAATCCAAGGCATGAATCATACAGTCGACTCCAAATTCCAAATCTAACATTCTCTTATCCTTCCAAACCTAATGTCAACTCTAAACTGCATAAAATCTCTTTGACATCAATTGGGTCCTATCCGCGTAACCACATCACACTAACCTCAAAAGACTGAAGCTGACCCATCAAAAATCCACATGGACTAACATATGAGCAATTCCTCTTAAGGTCTACCTGAAGACTCAAATGATGGTGATCAAAGTCTGCAATCTCTACCAAAGCCACTAGCTAGTCCAGATGACCCTCGAAACCAAAAGTTAAAGAGTCTAAAGCACAAACTATCAAAATTGAACGTTCCACTCCAGAGTGCCCTACCAACTGTGGGTGAAACCATATGCTAAGCCCAACTCGAGTACACTTCTTCTACTGATTAGGCATTCAAAATTTCTGATGAGAATTGAGAAACTAAGGTCAAAGGTAGTAGAAACTAATACCATGTGCCGACGGAGCAACCTCCAAGCATCTATTAAGTACGACCTATCTGAACTGAAGAAAACTGAATCGGTAGGTAATGAGTAGGCCTAGTCAACCTGTCGACGAAGTCTCAATGGAGTCAAATTCAAAACGGAGGCTACAACTAAGTTACACAATCCATATCTGTAATCTCAACACAAAAGCCAAACTACTCGACCTCAACTATCCAAATCGATCCTGTTAATGAGTAAGCATTCATACTCCACCATCTATCATAACTTTTATGCCATTATTTAAAGGAGTCAAAAATCATAATTAGAGCCAATAAGTCTTCACTGATGTCAAATACCCAAATCAACCTTACTATCAGAAATCAAGCATATACCTTAAAACCAATCTCACCTTCATTGACTAAACATACATCCAACGGTTCTCGCAAGGGCTGAAACTGAAATATTGCCTAAGAACATAAACACAGCCGAGGCAATCACATGCTAAAGATACGAGCAATAAAATCCATATCCGCTGATAGCATAACTCATCAAGGCATAAATAAAAACTCACCAAGGCTGCAAAACCACTAATGATAGCCATCTCTCGAGCAACTCAAAAAATACGAACTTAGCCTAAATCTGGTCAAACCAATACTCAATCTATGGTAACAAATACTTACTAACAAATACTTACTCCCAAAAGGCACCCGCTTTGGTCCCCTAACAACTGATACGAAAGTATATACTACCAAGCAGAAGCACCCCATGAAGTCATATTAGGCCGAGCAAGAACCGAGATGAGAAATTTTTGAATTTACCCATTTACACCAACTTTAACTCGGCTGAACCATGAACTACATCGTAGAAGAATAGAGCACCAATCCCAACACAAACACCAAGATCAAAACTACTACTAGGAGATGAACCAGATAAATCAGACTAACAAAACTCAAAATTATCAACAATAGGAGCGGGCTATAGAATTGCCAAAGCTAGAATCACCGCCAAACCATAGAAGGGCAAACCTTCCTTCACTTTCACAATCCACTCAACAACCAACATTACTAGCAAAAAAGGAAAACCAACCAACTCAGGTAGCCATCAAAGCAAAATGGACAAGAATCACAAGAAAAAGAAATACTGACTAGATAACACTAGTCTAGTCATCTATCAAGTAAGGACCAATTAATAAATATCAAAACAATGACAATAATAACAACAATATAAGGGAAAGTGGCACCAAAAATAAAAAAAACAAGAACCAATACCACTCTAAGATAACAACAAGGCCAATATGCCAGGAAAGGGACTTTAAACCAAGTGCTACATCCCAAGGAAATCACAATACTGATCTGCTCAATCCACTACTAAAATATAATATCTATGGGGGTAGTCAAACATGCATAAAATCTACACAAAGGCTTACAATAATCAATATAGCAATATCAAGGCATATAAACACCAATGGGTATAAAACCCCTAACTTAATTCAAATAGATACGAAAAGATAGTAAATCAAAATCACACCTATACGATGGAATCTGGCGTCATAGTCCTTGACCTACCAAAAGAAGTATAAATCTGAATGACCAACTGAAATACTGAGTGCACTACCTCTTCCCAAAGGTACCATATCTCTAAGATACTGATTTGGCTGTACTGAATGCTCAAAATTCCAATGTTGGGGACACTCTCTGGACTAATAACAGTTCTCTCTGCAGTTGTAACAAACCACTGAAGCTCTAAACTGGAAAAAAACATGAGCTGACTGCAACTGGCTGACCAACTGACGCCTGGGGCACTCCCTAGACCAATAAACAATATCACCACAGTCAAAACATACCCCTGGAATTCTCTGATGCACTGAACCTGCCGACTCCGAATGGCGTTATGGCCTGAAGACCTAAACCAAAAACCCTACAATGCTTGACTAGAACTCCGTCCACTATGACTACCACGACCTATCTGAGATCCACCTATAAACTGAGGTGCTACCTATAGAACCTGATAGGCTGCAAATGATGCTGACCTCTGCTGGAAAGATCGCGACCTCCAGTTGAAATACCATTAATAATGTATTACTAACATAGCCTCTTACCGCCACCTCCATATTTCTTAATACAAGCCCTCTCTGTAGTCCTCGAATGATCAACAACCTGAAGGAAAGTAGACCCAACTGCTATCAAATGCTCCGATGCCAAGCGGAGTGGTAAAGTCAATCCCCTAATAAATCCACGCTCCATATCATGGTCTATAGGAAATAACATAGGAGTATGTACTTTGATGTTGCCCAAATCACACGTCCCAAAAAGTATAAAGTGGTCGTTGAATAGAATATAGAACCCAAAAAGGTTGGGGTCGATCCCACAGGGAAAAGTCAAAATCTAATCAATTATGTTTGTCTGAGCAATTGGCAAATAAGTAAAGAAAGGGGTTTTAAAGATTAAACAAACAATAGTATCACGAGAATATTTTATAGGGTTGTAATCAAGGTGAGAAAAGCACTAGGACTGTGTTCCCCAATAACTTCATAACTCCATAGGTTCTGCGTACTTCAGTGAGCTCTTAAGGTATCCGGTATGTAGAATCGATAGGTTATGTATCGTCTAACCGACTATGTTATGCCCCTTGTAGACAACTATCCTTAATCATAAAGTTTAATATGTCATGAGTGTTGCTATGTTTGTAACACCCCGTACATTTCTGAACTTATTTGACTACCTTAACAGTTATGAAATTATTTAAACTTGAGATAGTTGGTGTATTACCCACTAAATTTGTTGGTCTGAATTAATATTGTGCTAATGGGCTCAATTGAGGTCCAAAATTAAGTAAAAATACATAGGCCCAAAAAGGGAGATGATCCATTTAAAAATGGACCAAGTATACTTAGACTTTTTGACCAAATAATTGGCTAAGGGAGACCACAAAGAGGCGGTTAAGGGGGGCCTTTATAAGGCTTAAATTCAGCTTATTTTCAACACATTTCACTTTCCAAAAATTAGATTTTCAATCAAACATTTTTTCCTCTCTCAAACCCTAGCCACCCTAATTTTCTCCAAGGATTTTTGGACAAATCTTCCACTTGCAAGCCTTGGTAAGTGTTTACCCTTATATATTAATATATTATATGCATAATAGGTTGTGAATATCATGTTGGTTATGTTTAAAATGTGTTGAGCAGTTCACTTATTGTGAAATAGTCCACCTCTGCTTAATCGCTAAAGGATTTGCCCTCTATGTGGTTTAAACTTGAAAGGGGACTTAAGGTCTTGAAGGAATTGAATTAGATGGATAAAATTTTAGTATGTTTAAGTGTAGTTCTGTACCTAAGTCGTTACTCCTTGTGTATGACTTGTGTAAATGTTTATACATAATTGTGCATGGAATATTTGGCGTAGTGAAAGGAAAATACTTTCTTGTTATGTTAAAGTGAATTCTGAAACTGTGTGGACTCTTTTTGGTATATTGTTGTGGAAGGTATTTATGTGACTTTATGGAATAAAAATGTGGAGTTGCATTGAGGTAAAAATGTGAAGTATGCACTTGGTGGGAAATCTTGTCGGTTTGTGACGTCTATGTTGATGTGTGGACTATTTTGGTATTGTTGTTGTTATAGGGTAGTAAATTATATTGTAGGAGGGTGTAATGAAGTTATATGGTAGTATAAAGGAAGTTGGAATGATATACCATGTGTTTGGGATGTTGCATAGTTTTTACTTCCAGTCAAGTAGCTAATTATCGCCTTGTGAACTTGTAATGTAATTGACTTTTAATGTGAGATCCATTATGTATTCATATTGTAGAGTAACACTTTAAGGAAGAGCTAAATTGTTGTAGTCACATGTTGGAAAGATAAGGTATGTAAGGTTACTCTTTTTCGTATTCTTTGGCCGTACCTATTGTTCACATTTTTACCGAACTTGTTTCCACTCTGAAATGTTTTAAAGTATCTCATTTCAAGTTTGTTAGAAATTGTTATTTATGTTTCTCTTATTTGTTGACTATTGTTCCAAAGCTCCAATAATGTTATGACCATCGATGTAACAATCTCACAAAAATTAAAGAAATTAAGTAATGCATATTTGGTTGAGTACGGGTGGTGGCTCTGGGGGCGAAAGCCTAACTCGAGCCGATACCGATGGATTATTGGATACAGGGGGCATCTCTGGGGGTGAAAACCTAGCTCGAGCCGAACCTGATTTATTGATTTGTGGGTGGTAGCTCTGGGGGCATAAGCCTAGATCGAGCCGATCCCAATGTTACATACCACTGATCAGTTGGTTCCGGGCATTGCATGATGTATATTGATGTAAAGGTAAAAGGAAATAAATGAATGTAATGTAAATGGTTCCACATATACAGTACGGTGGTATATCAGTGTTATCTATTCACTTTTATTTGATTCCATTTGAGTTTCTATATTTCATACAGTTACTTATAGCCTTACATACTCAGTACATTCTTTCGTACTGACGTCCCTTGGGGGACCTGCCTTACTTGCTGCAGGCACAGGAGCTAGTAGACCTTCACAGTAGGGTACGGGTCATCTGCAGGCTATTGGTGAGCTCCAAGTTGATTCGGGGCTTTTCGAGTCATTTGTATATATTTTTGTACTGTGTAGCAGTTGTATAAGGCGGGGACTTGTCCCGACCTTAGTCATGGTTATATATATTTTAGAGGCTTTATAGACATTGTAAAGTCAAACGTAGAAGTGTCTTTCCCTTTTAGACATTGTGGCCCAACGGCCAAGACTCGTATCTATTTTGAACATCTTTACATGACTTCCGTCATCGATATATTATATCTGTATGTGGCAGAATTTTTGTTCACTTAATGGCATGCATGCAAATGTACACGATCATAGGTTTGTTCTCTTGAGCCTTTACGGCTACGGGTGCCAGTCCGCCCCAATGGGATTTGAGGCGTGACAAAAGTGGTATCAGAGTGGGTCGTCCTAGGGTGTCTACAAAGCCGTGTCTGAGTAGAGTCTCGCTTATGGATGTGTTGTGCACCACATTTATACGTAGGAGGCTACGGGACATTTAGGAGTTGTTTCTTTTCTTCATTTCCTAGATCGTGCAATAAAGCCAAAGTTGTAGGTAGAGTCATATTTAACCACTGAATTTGTTTTATGTTTTTGTTTCTTCAGTATCACAAAATGCCGTTTACAAGGAGAACTAAGGGTAAAGGTAAGAAGCTAGACAGGATTGACGGAGAAGGAACCAGTAAATCACCACCTAAACAAGCTAATCAAGGTGAGGCTGAAGACGAGTTTGCATCGTGGGCTTCTTCTACTCTTCCACCTCCCGAAAAGCCAGGAAGGAGAGAAGTTCCCCCAGAACCACCTGTTAATGCTATTGAGCAGGATTTAAGGAATGTGGTGCAAATATTGACTTGTATAGTTGCTACACAAAATCAAGGACAAGCTGGTCCAACTACAAGTAATGATGGTGCAGATAGGGCAGCTAGTCGGAGGACACATGATTTTCTTAAATTAGATCCTCCCACATTCACTGGGTCAGATCTTAATGAAGACTTACAAGACTTCATGGACCAAATTCAAAGGGCTTTAGATATTATGTGTAACACCCCGTACCTACCAAACCCTACTTGACGACGTTGAATAATGGATTCTTACATGTCGAGAGCCAAAAGTATGCATTGTGTAATGTTATTGATGAGCTAATTGATATTGGGCCTAGTACATGGGATTAGACCTTTTGTGTATCAACCTGTATCCCTTCATCCGACACAATGTGACCCAAGAATACAACTGATTTTAACCAAAACTCACACTTGGAGAACTTGGCATACAACTTACGCTCACGTAGAATCTGTAATACTTGCCGTAGGTGATTTGCATGGTCCTCTGGTGATCTTGAATAAACCAGGATGTCATCTATAAATACCGTGAAGAACACGTCCATGAATGGTTTAAACACCCTATTCATCAAATCCATGAACACAGCTGGTGCATTTGGCAGTGCACGTCACCCCCAGATCCTGTTTTGTATGTTTTCGTAACTAGTCGACCCCCGAAGGCCCATATACCTTTTTTGGATGTAATTATCAACTTTTGATGTTGTTTTAATGTCTTTAAAGTATTGTATGGAGGTGTTTTGGACTGTATTAAGTATGTATGGTTGTTCATATATTGTTATAAAGGAGTAATTATGACGGAATTGTAAAGAGAAAAGCGTAAAGGGTAAGTGTGGTGTGAAATGCTATTGATGTATGATCTTTTGGTCAATATATGTAATGTTATGGTGTTGTTGATATGGAAATGCAGTGGATTGTATTGTAAGGGATGACATGACGTTATATGGTAGTCACATAGTTCATTGTCGTCTTGTACGCCTGTATAGTGACTAGATGCTAATGTAAATTCCGGTATGAACTTGTATTGTAGAGTAAGACGTAAGGAAGAGGCTGTACTATTGTGTTCATACATAGGCTTGTGTATTCATACTTGGAAGTGAAGGTATGTAAGGTTACTCTTTCCGTATCCTTCTGCAGCACATAGTGTCCACCTTGTCGTTGTACTTGTTCCATTATGAAATGTATAGAGGTATCCCATTTACGGTCATTAATTTTTGTGATTCACATGTTCTTTGGTTAATGTTCCAAAAAGTTACAATAAGGTGCAATCACTAATGTGTTAACCTCATAAAAGTAAAGAAATGAAGTAAGAATAAAGTAATGCATAGCGATTGTGTTCATGGGTGTTATCCATGGGGTGAAAACACCTGCATGACGATGATATTTTATCCATGGGGTGCAAACACCCGCATGATGATATGATCTTATCCATGAGGTGAAAAGAATACCTGCATGACGATGATATTTTATCCAAGGGGTGAAAAGAACACCTGCATGATGAGGGCCCAGACAGTATACGGGTGATGTAAAAGTAAAGTAAAGTAAAGGCAAGAGAAAGAAAGAACGTAATGTACATGGTTCCCTACATATACAGAAGGGTGACCTATTCATATTGATTATTCACTTACATTTGTTTCCATTGTATTATTTCTATCTCATGTAGTTATGAGCCGTACACACTCAGTACATTATTCGTACTAACATCCCTTGTGGGGCCTACCTTACTTGCTGTAGGTACAGGTACTATTAGGCCTCCACAATAGGTTGCTGAGCTTTTGCCGATCTTTGGTGAGCTCCAATTGGTTCGGGGCTTTCCGAATGTCATTGTACATTTGTTTTTGGGTATTGTATCATAGTTGTATAAAGCGGGGACTTGTCCCGACTACAGGATGGTTATGTACATGTTTCTGTTAGAGGCTTTGTAGACGGACGTATGTGGGAATGTAAATGTAAGGAATATAAGTCCATTTTGTCTTGATAACCCCATCGGCCAAGTTTCATAGATAATATGTTTTTCATGACTTCCGCATGATTGCATGAGATCTAACATTGTTCATACAGAGACATGCATATGAATATAGTTGAGCAAAGATTGGTTCTCTCGGGCCTCAACAGCTTCGGGTGCCAATCACGCCTCGTTGGAACTCGGGGTGTGACATTATGCATGTATCTAGTATAGAAATAGTTGAGCTTGCAGCATATAGATTAAAAGGAGAGGCTATATTATGGTATGAAGATTGGAAACGATCTAGGGGTATCGGTGCACTTCCAGCTAGTTGGGAAGAATTCAAAGCGGCATTCCTTGATCATTACCTTCCATATGAGATCTGAGAGGCTCGTGCAGACCAGTTCTTAAATCTTTGTCAAGGTAATATGAGCGTCAGAGAGTAAAGTCTTCGGTTTAACTCTTTGGCCAGGTACGCTCCTAATATAGTAGCTACTATGGACGATAGAGTTCATCGATATGTGGATAGATTGGATCTATATTTGGTTAGGGATTGTACTATTGCTGCTTTGAATAGAGACATGGATATAGCCAGGATACAAGCTTTTGCACAGAAGATGGAGGATCAGAGGCAAAAAAGAAGAACACAAGAATTTGAAAGAGGACTGTCAAAGAGGGTAAACCTATGGGATAGTTCATGGAATACCAAGGAGAATTTAGGCCTCACGTTTTTAATAGACCACCTAGACCATCATTTTCTTATTCTACAACAGGTACTCCATCCCAATTTCTAGGGTTTAGAGGCAGTTAAGTTGGGCAAAGTAGTGGGATTTAAGGTTCACAGACAACAGGGTATCAAGAGCAAGGAAGAATGAGCCAATTGAGGTTTTCTTCTCAGCCGTGTCAGTACTGCAGAAAGTTTTATTTAGGTGCATGTCGGCTTGGGACAAATGTTTGTTTCTGGTGTGGTATGTCGAGACACATAATGAGAGAGTGCCCACGGAGGGGCACGAGTAGTATGACGCGACCTACTGGATCGTCCGTTGCATCATCCTCGTCGGGGGTATAGCCTACTGGGCATGGTAGAGGTGTTCGAGGAGCAGCTAATTCTAGTGGAGTCCAGAATTGTACCTATGCTTTAGCGGATCGACAGAATTTGGAGGCTTCTCCTGATGTGGTTACAGATACATTATCCATCTTTTCACATAATGTATATGCATTGATTGATCCAGGCTCTACCCTATCATATGTCACTCCATTGATTGCTAAAATTTTTGAAAGAACACCGGAATTACTAGTCAATCCATTTGAAGTATCTATACCCGTTGGTGAGTCTATTATAGCTAAAAGAGTCTATCGTAATTGTATAGTAACTGTTTGTGATCATGATACGTTGGCTGATCTTATTAAGCTGGAAATGGTAGATTTTGATGTTATAATGGGTATGGATTGGTTGGATTATTGTTATGCCACGGTAGACTGCCGAGCTAAAAAGGTACATTTCCTTTTTCTATAAAAAATCATCCTTCAATGGAGGGGTAATGTTGGAGCACCGAGAGGTAAATTTATTTCTTATCTTAAGGCAAAGAAAATGATATCCAAGAGGTACATATTCCATCTAGTAAAAGTGTAAGATACCGATGTGAAGCCACCAACTCTTCAATCGGTTCAGGTGGTAAATGAATTCCTTGATATATTTCCTGAAGATCTTCCAGGTTTGCCTCCAGAATGGGAAGTAGAGTTTAGTATTGATGTGATTCCAGGTACTCAGCCTATCTCTATTCCTTCGTATAGAATGGCCCCGATAGAGTTACAGGAATTGAAGGAGCAATTAAAAGACTTGCTGGACAAGGGATTCATAAGGCCTAGTATGTCCCCGTGGGGTTTGCACCAGTGTTATTTGTATGCAATAAAGATGGCATATTGAGAATGTGTATTGATTATCGGCAACTGAATAAGGTAACAGTTAAGAACAAATATCCCCTCCCCAGAATTGATGATTTGTTTGATCAATTACAGGGTGACAAATGCTTCTCAAAGATTAACTTGAGATCGGGTTATCATCAAGTAAGAGTTAGAGGAAAAGATATACCCAAGACAGCTTTTCGAACACGGTATGGTCATTATGAGTTTTTAGTTATGTTATTTGGGCTAACAAATGCACCAACAGTTTTTATGGATTTGATGAATAGTGTGTTCAAGCCATTCCTAAATGTGTTCGTGACAGTGTTCATAGATGATATTTTGGTTTATTGACCATGCTAATCACTTACGACAGGTATTATAGATTTTTCGTGATCGTAAGTTATATACAAAGTTCTCTAAATGTGAATTTTGGTTAAAATCTGTAGCATTCTTGGGTCATATTTTGTCGAATGAAGGAATAAGGGTTGATACTCAAAAGATAAAAGCTGTGAAGAACTGGCCAAGACCTACAAGGCCTACAGAGATTCGTAGTTTCCTTGGGTTGGCAGGTTATTATAGAAGGTTTGTTGAAGGATTTTCTTCAATTGCTGCACCTTTAACAAATGTAACATACAAGGCAACCAAGTTTCAGTGGGATGATGCATGTGAGAAGAGTTTCCAAGATCTAAAGGATAAGTTGACTTCTGCACCTGTATTGGTACTTCCAGAAGGCACATAAGGGTATGCGGTATATTGTGATGCTTCAGGAGTTGGCTTAGGATGTGTATTGATGCAGCACGGTAATGTAATGGCTTATGCATCAAGATAGTTGCGACCACATGAGAGAAATTATCCAACACATGATCTTGAGCTAGCAGCTGTGATATTTGCTTTAAAGCTATGGCGCCACTACTTGTATGGGGTTCACGTTGACATATATAACGACCATAAGAGTTTACAATATATCTTTAAGCAGAAGGACCTTAATATGAGGCAGCGGAGGTGGCTTGAACTATTAAAAGATTATGACATTGATATTTTATATCATCCCGGGAAAGCAAATGTAGTAGCCGATGCATTAAGCCACAAAGCAATAGGAAGCACTGATGGCCAGCTCATGAAAAAGCAAGGTATAGTCAAGGATCTACATCAACTAGCCAGCTTGGGGTTCGTCTTCTTGAAACTCCAAATGAAGAAATTATGGTGCAAAATGCTGCAGAATCTTCATTAGTAGCTGAAGTGAAGGAAAAACAGTATGTGGATCCTATTTTATTGCAGCTGAAGGAGAATGTACAACAAGGGTTGAGAAAGGCATTTGATCTTATGCAAGAGGGAGTGCTTCAGTGCCAAAGTAGATTATGTGTACCTGATGTAGATGAGCTAAGGAGACGGATTATGACAGAGGCACATCATTCACGGTATTCTATTCATCCGGGAGCCACCAAAATGTATCATGATTTGAAAGAAATGTATTGGTGGGGTAACATGAAGAAGAACATTGCAGAATTCGTAGCCCAATGTCCAAATTGTCAACAAGTAAAAGTAGAGCATCAAAAGCCTGGAGGTTATATGT
Source organism: Capsicum rhomboideum (assembly GCA_031232105.1). Lineage (NCBI taxonomy): Eukaryota > Viridiplantae > Streptophyta > Magnoliopsida > Solanales > Solanaceae > Capsicum > Capsicum rhomboideum. The sequence goes on along the minus strand of CP124712.1, from coordinate 47,010,085 downwards.
AATGTATAAATCTTCCAATCTGGAAGTGGGACATGATCAACATGGATTTCATCACAGGTTTGCCTCGTACACTTCGGAAATTTGATTCCATATGGGTAATAGTTGACAGGCTTACCAAGTCAGCACACTTCCTACCGGTCAAGACCACCTACACAACTAAAGATTATGCGCGGTTGTATATTAAAGAGATAGTTCAACTACATAAAATTCCAATCTCTATTATATCAGACAGGGGAGCTCAATTTACTGCACAATTTTGGAAGTCTTTTCAGAAGAGTTTGGGAACCCAAGTGAATTTAAGTACAACTTTTCACCCTCAAACGGATGGACAGGTAGAGCGTACCATACAAACACTTTAAGATATGCTACGAGCTTGCGTGTTAGACTTTAAAGGTAGTTGGGATGATCATTTATCTCTTATTGAATTCACCTACAATAATAGCTATCATTCAAGTATCAAGATGGCGCCTTATGAAGCCTTATATGGGAGAAAATGTAGGTCACTGATTGGGTGGTTTGAAGTAGGTGAGACTGTTTTAATTAGAACAGATCTTGTTCATCAAGCTATGGAGAAGGTTAAGGTGATACAACAGCGGCTACAAACGGCCCAAAGTCGGCACAAGTCATGTGTCGATGTTAGAAGAAGGGGGCTAGAATTTGCCATAGATGATTGGGTATTCTTGAAACTGTCACTAAAGAAAGGGGTAATGAGATTTGGGAAGAAGGAAAAGCTGAGTCCACGTTATATAGGGCCGTATAAGTTTGTCCAAAGATTTGTTCAAGTTGCGTATGAATTAGAACTACCCCAAGAACTCTCCACGGTTCATCCAGTGTTTCACGTTTCAATGCTTCGAAAGTTCTTTGGAGATCCATCTCATATTACTCCCACTGAAGATGTACCAGTTACAGAATATCTCACCTATGAAGAATTACCTATTGCTATTCTGGATCGACAAGTTAAGAGGTTAAGAAATAAAGAAGTATCTTCTGTAAAAGTGCTTTGGAAAAATCAGCAAGTAGAAGAAATCATATGGGAAACTGAGGAAATGATGAAGTCTAAGTACCTGCATTTATTTCAAACTGAAGAGAAAGTTCAAGATGCGGAATTGGAGCAATAACAAGTAAGTATATATAAGTATTATGTGTATGTGATAATATGAAGAATGAACTTAGACTTGAGCTTGTTTAGATTGGATAACGTTACTAACATTCGAGGATGAATGTTTCTAAGGGGGGAAGGATGTAACACCCCGTACATTTTTGAACTTATTTGAGTACCTTAACATTTATGAAATTATTTAAACTTGAGATAGTTGGTGTATTACCCACTAAATTTGTTGGGCTGAATTAATATTGTGGTAATGGGCTCAATTGAGGTCCAAAATTAAGTAAAAAGACATGGGCCCAAAAAGGGAGATGGTCCATTTAAAAATGGACCAAGTATACTTAGACTTTTTGACCAAATAATTGGCTAAGGGAGACCACAAAGAGGCGGTTAAGGGGGGCCTTTATAAGGCTGAAATTCAGCTTATTTTCAACACATTTCACTTTCAAAAAATCAGATTTTCAATCAAACATTTTTTCCTCTCTCAAACCCTAGCCACCCTAATTTTCTCCAAGGATTTTTGGACAAATCTTTCACTATAAGCCTTGTTAAGTGTTTAACCTTATAGATTAATATATTATATGAATAATAGGTTGTGTATATCATGTTGGTTATGTTTAAAAAGTGTTGAGCAGTCCACTTATTGTGAAACAGTCCACCTTTGCTTAATCGCTAAAGGATTTGCCCTCTATGCGGTTTAAACTTAAAAGGGGACTTAGGGTCTTGAAGGAATTGAATTAGATGGATGGAATTTCAATATGTTTAAGTGTGGTGCTGTACCTAAGTCGTTACTCCTTGTGTATGACTTGTGGAAATGTTTATACATAATTGTGCATGGAACGTTTGGCGTAGTGAAAGGAAAATACTTTCTTGTTATGTTAAAGTGAATTCTGAAACTGTGTGGACTGTTTTTGGTATATTTTTGTGGAAGGTATTTATGTGACTTTATGGAATAAAAATGTGGAGTTGCATTGAGGTAAAAATATGAAGTATGCACTTGGTGGGAAATCTTGTCGGTTTGTGACGTCTATGTGAATGTGTGGAATGTTTTGGTATTGTTGGTGTTGTGGGGAAGTAAATTGTATTGTATGAGGGTGGAATTAATTTATATTGCAGTATAAAGTAAGGTGGAATGATATGCCATGTGTTTGGGAAGTTGGAGAGTTTTTACTTCCCGTTAAGTAGCTAATTATCGCCTTGTGAACTTGTAATGTAATTGGATTTTAATGTGAGATCCATTATGTATTCATATTGTAGAGTAACTCTTTAAGGAAGAGCTGAATTGTTGTAGTCACGTGTTGGAAAGATAAGGTATGTAAGGTTACTCTTTTCCGTATACTTTGGCTGTACCTATTGTTCACATTGTTACCGAACTTGTTTCCACTCTGAAATGTTTTAAAGTATCTCATTTCAAGTTTGTTAGAAATTGTTATTTACGTGTCTCTTATTTGTTGACTATTGTTCCAAAGATCCAATAATGTTATGACCACCGATGTAACAATCTCATAAAAACTAAAGAAATAAAGTAATGCATATTTGGTTGAGTATGGGTGGTAGCTCTGGGGGCGAAATCCTAGCTCGAGCCGATACCGATGGATTATTGGATACATGGGGCAGCTCTGGGGGTGACAACCTAGCTCGAGCCAAACCTTATTTATTGATTTATGGGTGGTAACTCTGGGGGCATAAGCCTAGCTCGAGCCGATCCCAATGTTACTTACCACTGATCAGTTGGTCCCGGGCATTGCATGATGTATATTGATGTAAAGGTAAAAGGAAATAAATAAATGTAATGTACATGGTTCCATATATACAGTACGGTGGTATATTAGTGTTATCTATTTACTTGTATTTGATTCTATTTGAGTTCCTATATTTCATACAACTACTTATAGCCTTACATACTCAGTACTTCTTTCGTACTGACGTCCCTTGGGGGACCTACCTTACTTGCTACAGGCACAGGAGCTAGTAGACCTTCACAGTAGGGTACGGGTAATCTGCAGGCTATTGGTGAGCTCCAGGTTGATTCGGGACTTTTCGAGTCATTTGTATATATTTTTGGTACTGTGTAGCAGTTGTATAAGGCGGGGACTTGTCCTGACCTTAGTCATGGTTATATATCTTTTAGACGCTTTGTAGACATTGTAAAGTCAAATGTAGAAGTGACTTAACTTTTAGACGTTGTGTCCCCAATAGCCAAGTCTCGTATCTGTTTTGAACATCTTTACATGACTTCCGTCATCGATATATTATATCTGCATGTGGCAGAATTTTTGTTCATTTAATGGTATGCATACGAATGTACACGATCATAGGTTGGTTCTCTCGAGACTTTACGGCTACGGGTGCCTATCCTCCCCAATGGGATTTGAGGCGTGACAATGTTGGCCCCTACCAATGATCCCAATACAAACTTTCCCGTATCATGGCTCAATGCTGATTAAATGAAGATAAATCCAAGTCTTGTTGTTGATCTGCTAGTCTTATTCGAATACCCTTGCTATAGACCAGGATAGAGATCGGATGAGTTACAATGTGTGCACTTGCTAGAAAGAGACCAATTCAAAAGAATCACCAATACATGCCCTTATACCCTTCGATAATCACCTTGTACTTCAAACATTACTTTGTTAATCCTTCATGGTTCCCACAACCCTAGTTGTGAAGTTTAGATACTCATAATTGTATGAAAAATGCAAGAATTCATTGATGAAAACATGAATTGAATCTCACAATAATGAATAAAACCTGAAATCTCAACTTTAATTTGAACTGTAAAAACCAATATTCATAAAATCCTAAGAAAGTTCCTTGAAATCCCAAAAAATAGTGTTATAGAATAATAATAATGCCTAATGCATAAAAATAACCCTAAAAGAATGTTTATAGACTTAACAAATCCTATCCTAAATAAAATAGGAAAATGATGTCAGCCTCTTTGGACGAGAAGAACATACTATCGTGGGTTGAACCCATGATCATCCTTGGCCTGTCGTCTGGTCATTCTTCTAAAACTCTTGCACTTCTTCAAATCTGATCTTCCTCCCACGATCATATGATAGGATGGTACAACTAACATACGATCGTGGGATCCATCATCTGACCATGCCACTCTTGACTCTGCAGGTTGAACTTCCCTCACTTGTCACGATCTTAAGGTATGATCGTGACATTATACCATAATCATATAATCCAATCGTCTGATAGAATCCTGAGTATGAGAACTTGAATCGACTTACGATAGTCTACCCACGATCGTGGTATGGCTCATCTGATGCCTCTTTTTGTCCAATTTTCATATTATTCTTCTCTGAGTTCTTATGGCCTGCAAACACTCAAAAAACACATTAAATCCACAAAATATACCCTTAAACTTGCAAATATCCTTGTTTTAAGCGTCTCAAGTGCCACAAATCTCCGGCACATCAACATCCTTAACTTAAAACGTTTGTATGTCCTCGGGCAAACAAAATCCTAAATAATCTAAGACGCTTAACCTAGAGTACAATAGAGGTCACTATGGCAGTCAACTTTTTCAAAACATGCATACCAACCACTACGTGCATTCGACACCCTCCGTTCTTATTAAAAATAACCAATGCAGTGCATATGCTATACAATTACTAAATACAACAGGATCAGGATATGGCAGTACATTGTAACTAGGTAATCCAACACATTGACCAATACATTTCCTAATCAAGCAACAACTAGATGAAATCTAACACCGGGACTGAATCAAATCTCTCACTCTCACAAAGAAGTTCGGTAGTGTGCGTTTGATACCATAGTCTTGCCCTTATTTTCTACACTTTGACTTTTGGATTGTCGGGTTAGGATTACTATAGGTCTTTCTAGGCTCGGGGACAAGTGTGGTACATTTAGGTACAGTGACTTATTCCTCCTTGGCATTACACTGATTTTGGCTCCACTTCTCCTATTCTTCTTTACTTTCCTCCCTTTTCTCCATTTCTTCCATTTTCTTTTAGGATCTAAGGTGCGACTTTATTTTTAAACAATCTACTATATATATATATATATATATATATATATATATATTTTCGTACCTACGTCCTTTTTCTTTCTTTTTACTACTCAAACTTCATACCCATTTTTTTTATGCACCCCTACACAATAGCCACCCTCAACTTAGGCGATTTGCCTAAGTTGAGGTACATAGTGTCCAAGAAGGGACCAGGGACAAAGAACGTTCATTGTAAAACAGGAAGGTGTCATGGATAGTTTCAAGAAATAGGCTAAGGCTCAAAGTTTGGGTTCAAGGGATACAACATTATTTGGTCGGTCATTTAGGCTAAAGTGGGCTATATCAAACACGGACTATGATCCTTTCCTAACCTTTAATCCTACAAATTTTAGAGAAACTAACCGGGCAAGTTCTAGATCGTACACACGCACTGACTAGGTAATACATCTCACTCACTCATGGATCAGGGTTTTCATCTAAGTTCCTACCTATTCAGTTCATGCAAAGTCAGTCAGGTTGTCCCATTTACAATCCTAATTCCATATCTAGATCTTATCATCGATTTCAGTACAGTCTATGCACACACTACATCGCAAAAATATATTTTCAGAGGGGTATCATTTAAATCTGATTCAAAATAGGTAAGCATGCTTGATTAAGCCTGACTACACCAAGTTCTCTTTTATTACTCTAAGTTACACTTCAATGACTAAACATAACACAGTGACACATAAAAACATAAAAAAAACCCATCTAAACATGCAAGTTCTAACTATGATAGCGTAGCTGAGGGAAAAGAAACACAACAATAAAAATCCTTGGCTGTGGTATAAACCCCACCCCCAACCTTGAAATCATGCAATGTCCCCATTGCACGAAACCACATAAAAAGTAAAAACTAGGGTAAAGGGAATACCTGGGGTGATTTAGGCACTGGTGGAACTCGGGTCATATGGGGATATGACTGGGTCCCTCACAATGACATCAGCAGTAGTGGCCTCGGCTATGGCCGTGACACTCATAGTCTTGTGGGCCCCAATGATGGTAGGGGCACTCAAAGGAACAGATATGGGGGTCGTCTCTGAACCCCCTCCCATAGTATCACCCTTCAAAATAGCTCCCGCAGAGATCTCCTCAGTAGCTTTCTACTTCCTTCTTCTCTTTTTTCTAAATCTCTCTCTCCTCATACCTTGGCTAGACACATCCGCCCTCGGCCTCTTCCTAGGCTCAAGACTTCCATCCTCCACCTCATTGTCATCTAGCTTAATCTGCTGAACATGAGGAGTGTAGAATGGGGTGACAAGTGAGGCAATATCCACCTAAATAGATGCCGTGGAAGGCACAGGTGGTGGTGGAGGTGGAGGTGCTAAATCAACTCTATCAACTAAGGCCTGGATCGCTTGTTTCAACTCGATCAACTCTGTTCGGATAGAAACCATGTTAGGTGGCTGGACTGCGTCAATTCGGGTTATGGGCCAACCCTCCATACTGTCCATTCGTGTCTGGACCTATCGTATAACTTCACTAATCTCATTATCAACATGGGGCCTTACCCTTACTTCTAAGTTTTGGATCCGGGCATTATGTAAGACCTGGTTCCTGAGAATCTCCTCCAACTGAGCAGCTAAAATCAATGTGTAGCTTGTCGGAACCAATGTACTAGGCTGAGAACCTGTTGGTGTGGAGGAATGTGAAGCACCTACATCAGAAGATGACGGTATATCACCACTCAGGGCATTCCTAACTACCTCTGGGATCCTTAAACCTTAAATTGGGTCTACTGGGTTGCGCATGTATTTTATTATACCAGGTATACAGTTTTAGCGAGTTGAAGAAATTTCTCCACTAGCGGAATTTTTAGCACCTCCGCATTTTGCATCAGATGAGTAACTAAACATGAGAATGAAAGGGTGGAGCTACTCTCTAAGGCTTAATCTCTAATCTTTTATACGATAATATGTGGAATGTTTAGCTCCAACCCTGCTATAAATGTGGCTACTAGGTAGACATTAGTCGTACCCAACGTATTTTCATTTACTGTGGGTGCTATCTGGTGCTCACAATGGACCACCATACCTTGGCGACAAACTTGAGACTCTTCTTTGTAATATATGACCCATTTACCCAAGAGGCATTTATGCCAGCCTCAGAAATATATCCCACTAGCCAAGTAAAGTGCATCGTCTTGTCTTCAGCGAATAACTATTTCACCTTCTTCAATTTCGACATCAGGTAATCATACTTCGGAGTCTCTGCAGGTGGTGTAAAATCCTCTCCGAATAAGACCCTGGAAATAGCCTCAACAAAAATATCAACTTCCATTTCCCGCACCATTATCATGTCCAAGCGGGGTTGTTTCTTCATATCTTTGGTCTTGCCATAGGGAGTCATATTCTTGAGGGTCGAGGCATAGTTCATGTATAATTCCTTCATGAGATCTCTACTATAAAGGTGGAGTGGCATTGTCATCCACCCTAATTGGTACCACTAAAAAACCTGCACTACCTCCAGCATCCTCAATAAAGACTCATTCAATATACATGGTTCCTCTTGGATGCTTCTATGTTGGTTCCCATTATCCTTGAGAGCGACCCAGTCCACATAGTATTGGCGTGAGTTTAGAATAAGCCAATGTAGTGGACTGGGCCTCCTCTGACCAGCTTCTGCTGGAGGATCATTGTTTGAAGGTGCCGAGTCTGTCTCCATAGATTGGGACTCATCATCATTATCTTCACTCCTGCCTAGTTGGGTGTCTTCCGTTCCCTCTTCATATAGGGGAATGTTGACGGGAGAGGCTGCTACAACAATAGTAGTGGAGGTGGTGGCCTCTTTGGCCTTTTTCTGATTCCTGGTCTCCCTAGTAGTGATTTGGTCATCGGATGAACTAATGTCATACTCCTTCTTCGACCCACTCACACTTGACCCTCTCCTAGGTACTTGGTGGGGCCCTCTTCTTTGAAATTTATTCTAGGAGAGCCTTGTAGGAAAACACCTTGGACTTGGGTGCCATAGTATCTGTATTTGCAAAACATGTTAGCGCACAGTTCAGTATATGTACAGGTTCAGTTATATAAACAGACGATCCAACCTATGATCGTGTATTGAATGTACGATCGTGCCTTCTGATTGTAGGTTGGTCCAGTAAAATTGTACTTGCAGTATATCTATCAGACGATCACAACCCACGATTGTGCAATGATGGTATGATCATACCATCAAACTGTAGGTTAGACCCCTGAAACCAGTAAATTCTTGTCAAATCAGTCGATCACATACCATAATTGTATGTTGATGTTACGACTGTGGGATGTGTTCGTCTGATGTACTCTGAAGATCATCAACCACGATCCTACAACGATATAACCTACAATCATAGGTAGAAGTCGTGGGTTGTGTTGTAGGACCTCAAACACGACCAAATTTGACCACTTAAAATTTGGACCCATAATTTGACCCCTTTTGACCCCACTTTTAACTAGAATTTTAAAATACATAAACTCTACTGGGTACTCAGACTTTCCCCGTGTTTTTGAAACCATATACACCCCTTTCCATTCCTCCCCACTTTAATCTAAGTAATACATCAACATAATTGAAGTAAAATACCCACAAATTTTAGGTTAACAAGTGATATACTTACTATATGAAATGGAAGTGAAGAAAAATGGATGAAATCCAATTTGAGATCAAAGGTAGCCGTCCTTTTTAGCCTCTAAAATATTTAGGGTTTTCTATTTTTGCTTAAACAAATGCTTTGAAAACATGAGAAGAGGCATGGGAACGATTCCACGATCGTACATTCTTTTCGTATGTTGATGCAAATAGAAAACTTACTTGAGAATATACAACTCTGAAATACGAGTGTGGGTTATACTTACGATCGTGACTAAAGGTCATATGGTCGATGCCCCAATTTATATGGTTTGCAGGAGTATCATCAGACGATTAAGACCACCATCATGCATTCATGTTACGCTCGTGATACCCAATCATGGGATGACTCTTTAATTTGTCATCTTGTAGAACTCCCATCAGACGACTGAACCCACAATCGTATGTTCAAATTATGATCGTACAATCCCTTTTGTGGGTTCAGTCTGGAGTTTTGGTTCAACACCAATTTTTTTCTTTGGTTTTGCCTGTACCAAAACACACGTTACCCTATAAAATTTAATGTACAAAACATGGGTTGCCTCCCATGAAGCGCTTGATTTAACACGACGTGGCTATGTCGGTTACTCAGACTTCACCAACAAGCCCATGGGTTGCCTCTCATGAAGTGCCTAATTTAATGTCGCAGCATGACACAGGTCAACTTGATTACTCAAGCCTCGTTTAAGTTCAAATCACAAATCATTCGGGCCTCCTTTTCTTTGCCAATATAGTGTTTCACACTTTGGCCATTGACTTTAAATTTCATTCCATCCTTATTCTACAATTCAATTGCGCCATAGGGGAACACTGTGACCACTCTATATGGTCCATTCCATTTCGATCTTAATTTACCAGGAAAAAGCTTCAGCCTTGAATCAAACAATAGTACCATGTCTCCTGCTGTAAATTCTCTTCTCTCAATCATGCTATCATGATACAATTTTATCTTCTCCTTGTACAAGGCAGAGCTTTCATATACGCGAAGACAAAACTCATCCATCTCATTCATCTGCTCCAGTCTCAAATTAACTGCATCTTGCCATTCTAGATTCAACCGCTTCAATGCCCATAATGCCTTATGTTCAAGTTTGACAGGCAGATGGCAAGCTTTTCCATAAACAAGCTGATATGGGGATGCACCAATTGGTATATTGAATGCAATCCGGTATGCCTATAGTGCATCATCCAATCTCCTTGCCCAATCAGTTCTAGTGGCATTTACAGTCTTTGCCAAAATGGACTTGATCTCATGATTTGAGACCTCGACTTGCCCGCTTGTCTGAGGATGGTAAGGTGTTGCCACCTTGTGTTTTACACCATATTTCTCAAGTAGGGCTTTGAATAATCGATTGAAAAAATGGGATCCTCTATCACTAATGATAATCCGAGGTGTTCCAAAATGTGAGAATATGTTCTTTTTTAGGAAAGTCATGACACTCTTAACTTTATTATTGGGAAGCGCAATTGCCTCCACCCACTTCGATACATAGTCAAAAACTACCAAGATATACTTCATACCATGAGAACTCATGAACGGAACCATAAAATCAATACCCCATACATCATACAATTCGAACTCATGGATCAAAATCATTGGGAGTTCATGCCATCTTGAGATATTTCCTTGCCTTTGGCATTGGTTACATGCCCTAGCATAATCATGAGCATCCTTATAAATGGTGGGCCAATAGTAACCACATTTCAATAGTAACCACTTTTCAAGAACTTGTGCGTAGTCCGCGCACCTCCATGATGACCCCCAACTAGAGACGAATGACATGCTTCCAATATACTCATCATCTCGACCTCAGGAATACACCTTTGAATCATACCATCTGCATACACCCTAAACAAATAAGGCTCATCCCAGAAGAATTTTCTTACCTCATGCATGAAATTCTTTCGCTGCTAATACGTCATATCTTCTGGAACTAGATCTCTTGCCACAAAGTTGGCAAAATCTACAAACCACGGGATTAAGTCATGTGATGCTGCCAGCACTTACAAGTCCAGAAAAGTATCATCAATTTCAAGATCATCCCTCAGTTTTAGTATGGCCTCCTCTTTAAGGCGTGATAAATGGTTGGCAACCTGATTCTCCATCCCTTTTTGGTCCTTCACCTCAAAATCAAACTCTTGCAATAGAAGCACCTATCTAATCAACCTTGGATTGGCATCCTTCTTTGTCATAAGATATCTCATAGCTACATGATCAGTATGCACAATCACCTTCATTCCAATCAAGTACGACCAAAATTTCTTGAATGCAAAGACCACCGCAAATAGCTCTTGCTCAGTCACAATATAATTCTTCTGGGCTGGATTAAGTGCTTTGCTAGCATAGTAAATTAGATGCAAAATCTTCTCTCGCCTTTGGCCAAAGACTGTACCCACGACCACCCCACTAGCATCACACATAACCTCAAATGGTAGGGTCCAATCCAGATAAACAATGATGGGAGCTTAATTCAACTTCTCTTTTAAACACTCGAATGCCGTTAGGCATGCATCATCAAACACAAACTTCACCTCTTTCTCTAAAAGCTTGCACAATGGATTTGCAATCTTAGAAAAGTCCTTGATGAACCTTCTATAGAATCCCACATGGCCTAAAAAACTACGAATACCTTTCATAGAAATAGGTGGTGGTAACTTTGCAATTACCTCAATCTTCGCCTTATCGACTTCAATTCCCTTTTTTGAAATTCGATGTCCCAGCACTATGCCTTCTTTTACCATAAAATGGTACTTCTCCCAATTCAACATTAAATTACATTCTTCATATCTTTTCAGAACATCAGCTAGGTGTGCCAAGCAGTCCTCAAATGAGTTACCTACCTCAGAGAAATCATCCATAAATACCTCAATAGTATCTTCCACCATGTCAAAAAATATAGACATCATGCAACGCTGAAAAGTGGCCGGTGCATTGTATAGACCAAATGGCATCCTTTTGAACGTGAACATCCCGTATTGACAAGTTAAAGTGATCTTCTCTTGGTTTTTGAGGGCAATGGAAATCTGATTGTACCCCGAATAACCATCAAGAAAACAATACCATCCTCTACCAGAAAGACGGTCTAATATCTAGTCCATAAAGGGCATAGGAAAATGATCCTTCTTGATCCAAGAATTTAACTTTCGATAATCCATGCAAACTCTCCATCCGGTCATCAGTCTCATTGGGATTAACTCATTTTTCTCATTCAAAACCACAGTGATTCCACCTTTTTTGGTACACACTGAACATGACTCACCCACTTGCTATCTGCAATAGGGTAAACCACATCTGTATCTAACTTCAATTGATTCAAATCTTTGATTATCTCACGCTTTTCATTCAACTGACCACTAGAGCTTTCTACTGCCTTACGGCTCAATGCATCAGCTACTACATTTGCTTTGCCTGGGTGATAAAGAATATCAATGTCATAATCTTTTAAAAGCTCCAACCACCTTCGTTGCCTCAAATTGAGTTCATTCTACTTAAAAAGATATTGCAAGCTTTTGTGATCCGTATAAATGTCAACATGAACCCCATTTAAATAATGACGCCATATCTTTAAAGCAAAAACTACCGCTGCCAATTCAAGATCATGTGTGGGATAGTTTTTCTCGTGTGGCTGCAACTGTCGTGAGGCATAGGCTATGACATTACCGTGTTGCATTAAGACACATCCGAGGCCAACCCCAGAAGCATCACAATATACTACATAACCTTCGGTACCTTCGGGAAGCACTAAAACTGGTGTGGAGGTTAATTTATCTTTCAGCTTTTGTAAGCTTTTCTCACATGCGTCATTCCACTAAAATTTTACTGCCTTATGTGTAAGCTTTGTTAATGGTGCTGCAATAGAGGAAAAACCTTCCACAAACCTTCTGTAATACCCTGCCAGTCCAAGAAAACTACGAATTTCTGTGGGTGTCGTAGGTCTTGGCCAATTTTTCATTGCTTAAATCTTTTGTGTATCAACCTGTATGCCTTCATCTGATACAATGTGACCCAAGAACATGACTTATTTCAACCAAAATTCACATTTGGAGAACTTTGCATACAACTTACGTTCACGGAGAATCCGTAACACTTGTTGTAAGTGATTAGCATGGTCCTCTGGTGATCTTGAATAAACTAGGATGTCATCTTTAAATACCGTGACGAACACGTCCAGAAATGGCTTAAACACCCTATTCATCAAATCCATGAACACAGCTGGAGCATTTGTTAGTCCAAATGACATAACTAAAAATTCATAATGGCCATACCGTGTTCGGAAAGCTGTCTTGGGTACATCTTCTTATCTAACTCTGACTTGATGGTAACCCGACCTCAAGTCGATCTTTGAAAAACACCTGGCACCTTGTAACTGATCAAACAAATCATCAATGCGAGGGAGGGTATATTTGTTCTTGATCTTTACCTTATTCAATTGCCGATAATCAATGCACATTCTTAAGGTGCCATCTTTCTTTCGCACAAATAATACCAGTGCACCCCATGGGGACATACTAGGCCTAATGAAGCCCTTGTCCAGCAAATCTTTCAATTGCTCCTTCAATTCACGCAGTTCTGCTGGAGCCATCCTATACGGAGGAATAGAAATAGGCTGAGTGCCTGGAATCACATCAATGCCAAATTCCACTTCCCGTACTGGGGGTAAGCCTGGAAGATCCTCTGGAAATACATCAAGAAATTCATTGACTACTGGAACCGACTGTGGAGTTAGTGGTTCCACATCATTATCTTTCACCCGTACTAGGTGACATATGTATCCCTTGGCAATCATTTTTCTGGCTTTCAAATAGGAAATAAATCTCCCTCGTGGTGCCCCTACATTACCCTGCCATTCAAGAACATTTTCTTGCGAAAAACAAAATCGTACCTTCTTGGCCCGGCAATCTACCATAGCATAACAAGAGGCCAACCAATCCATTCCCATGATCACATCAAAATCCACCATAACTAATTCAATGAGATCGGCCAATATATCATGACCACACACAGTTACCACACAGTTATGATACACTCTCTTTGCAATAATATATTTGCCAACCGGTGTAGACACTTTAATTGATTTAATTAATAATTCTGGTGCCTTTGCAAATTTTGCAGCAATCAATGGGGTAACATACGAAAATTTAGAACCTGGGTCAATCAATGCATATAGATTATGCGAGAATATGGATAATGTACCTGTGACAACATCAGGGGAAGCCTCTGAATTCTGTCGGTCCACTAAAGCATAAGTATGATTCTGGACCCCGCTAGTACTGGCTGCTCCTCTGGTACCTCTACCACGGCCAATAGGCTGCACCCCTCGGCCCTGTGAAGGAAACGATGCTAATGACGCAACAGCCGACCCAACTGGTCGTGCTATACTACCCATGCTCCGCTGTGGACAATCTCTCGCTATATGCCCCGGCATACCACACCAAAAGAAGACATTCGTCCCTGACCGACATATACCTGTGTGCATATGCCCGCAGTGCTGACACTGCTGACAAGGAAAACCTGCTGCCTGTGATCCATGAACCCCACTACTCTGTCCAGCTGAACCACCTCTAAACCCTCGAGACTGAGAATAAACACCTGCCATAGAATGAGAAAACGACGGTCTAGGTGGTCTGGGGAATATACGAGGCCTAGATCCTCCTTGGGACATCATAGGTGGTCCCATAGGTCTAGCCCGTTTGGACTGTCCCCTGTCAAATTCATGCACCCTTCATCTCTGTCTTTGATCTTCCATTTTCTGGGCGAAGGCCTGAATTCTCGCTATATCCATATCTTTGTTCAAGGAACCAATGGTGCAATCCCTTAAAAAATATGGCTCTAGTCTGTCCACGTATCTATGGACTCTATCTGTCATCGTAGCCACCACATTTGGCGCATATCTAGCCAAGGAATTAAATTGCAAACTGTATTCCCTGACGCTTAGATTTCCCTATCGTAGATTTAGGAACTGATCCGCACGTGCCTCCTAGATCTCATAAGAAAGATAATGATCGAGGAAAGCCAATTTAAAATCTTCCTATGTAGGTGGATTTGCACCAATATCACAGGATTTCTTCCAATCCTCGTACCATTATATCACCTCTCCTTTCAGCCTATACGCAACAAGTTCAACTGTTTCGACCCCTGTCACATGCATAACTTCCAAGGCCCTCTGAATTTGATCCACGAAGTCCTGTGGATCTGCTTTTGGATCTGACCTAGTGAATATAGGAGGGTCAAGTTTTAAGAAATCTTGTGTCCTGCGACTTGCCATTCTAGCCGCATCATCATCATGTGTCATTGCACCAGCTCATCCCTGGCTTTGTGCCGCCACTAACTGTGTCAACATATGTACAACATTTCTAAGATCTTGATCTGTGGTATTCATCGGTGGTTCTGCGGGTTCTTCTCTACCAATTGGCTCTTCCAAAACTGGGAAGGCAGATGAAGACCGCGATGATATTTCAGCATTCGCTTCACCTTGACTAGCTTGGTCAGGTGGTAATCTGCTCATTCCTTCTCCAGCAGGCACATCAACCTGCTTCCCTTTACCCCTTCCTTTTCTAGTGTTCGGCATTGTTACTATATCAAAGAGAAACAATTACTATGGTTAGACACGATTCACTTACCACATTGGCTCTATTGCACGATCTAGAATGAAGAAAAGAAACAACATCCTAAATATCCCGTAGCCTCCTACTTATAAATGTGGTGCACAACACATTGATAAGTAAGACTCTACTCAGACACGACTTTGTAGACACCCTTAGAACGACTTTCTCTGATACCACTTCTGTCACGCCCCGAATCCCATCGAGACATGATTGGCACCCGTAGCCGATAAGGCCCGAGAGAACCAACCTTTGCCTATGTTCAATCATATGCATCTCATAATCATAACTACCATTACGTAAGAACATGAAAGACGAATAACGAAAACCATGGGACATATATATATACATATGGAACTTGGCCGTTGAGGCCATCCAGTCAACACAACATATGCCTGTTACACTGATACACCCACATTCATCTACAAAAGCCTCTAACATGAGCATTGACCAAAATGAACTATAAGTCGGGACAAGTCCCCGCTTTACACAATATGTACATCACCAAAACATATATACACTCTGACTCGGAGAAGCCCCAAACTATCTAGAGCTCACCAATGATCTGCAACGATTGGCAACCTACTGTGGAGGCCTACTAGTGCCTGCGCCTGCAGCAAGTAAGGTAAATTCCCCAAGAGGGTTCAGTACGGAATAAGTACTGAGTATGTAAGGCTCAAATAAAACTGTACAATACATGAATATTTCAATGAACTCAAAACATAAGAATAATCAATGTGAATAAGTCACCATTTTGCATTTTGGGAAACCATGTGAATTGCTTTCATTACTTTCTTTACCTCAATGCTTATCTGTCAATACATGTGTCACAATGTACCCGGGCCCCTACTGATCAGCGGGTTTTTACATAACATATCTTCATGTTGGGATCGGGTCGAGCTAGGCTTATGCCCCTAGACCTGCCACCCATAAATCAATGCATCGGGATCGAGTCGAGCTAGGCTTGTGCCCCTAGACTTGCCACCCATAAATCAATAAATCGGGATCGAGTAGAGCTAGGCTTATGCCCCTATACTTGCCACCCATAAATCAATACATCGGGATCGAGTCGAGCTAGGCTTATGCCCCTATACTTGCCACCCATACTTGATCATTGACCACATTTGCATTACTTTATTCATTACTTTGAGATTGATACTAGGATAGTCATAACATCACTTTGAACTTTGGAACATAACATTGTTGGAAACTTTGAATCATTAACCAATGAGTGAGAGACGTGTGAATAACTTGGCAACATAACATTATTAGAATCATAACACCATGGGAACTATTGGACAATAATCTATGAACAAGAGACATAAGTATAATCACTATTGGAACATTGGAACATAACCTTGTTTGAGCTTTTGGAACATTAACCATGATTATGAGACATGAGACTCACAAATGATCCATGAGTAGGAAATATATGACAATGACTATTGATAAACGGATATAGGATACCTTAGCACATTTTGTGATAGGACTAGTGAAATAGCAATGTGGATACTATTTGCCGCAGAAAGATACGGACAGAGTAACCTTACATACCTTGTACTCTCAATACGGATATACAATCCTAGATGTGCATACAATAGTCCCGCTCCTTCTTTATGTGTCACTCTACAACACAAATACATAACAGAATTCACATTAACCAACAACTACTTTACAATTGCATATAACATCAATGGGGTACATGTTTGCCTTGAAATATGTCATTTCCCCTTGACAAAACCATTGATAGAATCATTCTTCCAAAAATCCTCCAATATTCCTAACATTGACCAATACATGATAATCAATACATTCCACCACAACACTTCCCCTTTACACTTTCTTATCCACACCTCATCACAAACAATCCATCAATTCACCTTAATACACTTCATAGCACAAATTGGCCAAAATCCCACAATTTGCACTTATAGAAAAATAACAAGTTAAATAACAAAATAACACCATACATTTTCATATTTTATCCATACCATGATTTTTCATCAAAGGCACAAGTCCTAATTCAAGCTTGAATCCCATGGATCACAAATCTTATACAAGAACACCAAGTACCATGTCCAACATTTCCAAGCAAAACCAACATGATTTATATACTCTTTCATGCATATAATATATTAATCCATAACAATAATCACTTACCCAAGCTTGAAAAGTGATGATCTTGATCCAAAATTGCCTTTGAGTTCTTTAGGGTTTGAGAGAATGTTGGAGAAGTTTGGAGCAAAAATCTAAAAGAACATGAGAGTTATAAGTGAATAAAATCTGATTTTTGGGTCTATTTATAGTCCTTGGGTCCATCCTTATTCATCCTTGGCATTTAAGGCTTCATTTGACTTTGTCAATAGAAGATTGGATCATGTGACCCATGTATTTTGCCTTATTTTGGGCTTTTATTGAGCCCAAATCACTTAACCCAACAAATCAATAATTTTTCATGTTTAAGTCGTATTATACGTATTACAATAATATTCCCACTCATGCTATTCATATCCGTAGCCTCAATCCCAAAAACAAGTGATTCTAGCCACGTTTGGCTTATTTTGACCTTAAGGGCAAAACTGTCATTTTGACTCCAAATTCGTTCTCGAGTAATTTTATCATACCAATATGATATGTCATTCATTTCATGTATATACTCGTGGTTGTAGAATAAACATGGCAAAAATCGGCTTGGTACGTCCCCGGATACCCTTGGGACTTAGAAATTTCCAACTTTTGAAAAAGTGGAAAAACCAAGGTGGCACGCCCTTGGGCGCGCCAACTTTCTGCCTCTGTACTAAATATTTTAGTCCAGAGCGGCGTGGAATGGTCCCAAACGCGCCCCATACTTAGTTTTTTTTGAAAATTCCATTTTTTGACTTCTCTTAGCGGGTTTGGTTAGATACTTCAAGTCCTATTCTTTAACTTACTTCTTAACCTTAATATACTTTGTTTAGGGGTCCTCTTATCCTCAAGTATTACGGGCTCATCATCAAGCACTACAGGCATAGGTGGATCAACAGTAGTCTTACCACTTCGAGTAGTTAGAGCTAAGCAATGACTATTGTTTTTGGGATTTTAGATGGTGTTACTTAGAAGAGTGCCTGGTTGACACTGATTCAATGCGGGAGATATCTGCCCAAATTATTGCTCCAGTTTTTTAATGGCGGTCGCATGAGACTCCACCTTTTGGCTTATCCCTGAAATGTCTGCCCTAATCTCCTTAAGGCAATTTTCTTGACTTTTCGACCCCTTAACAAGTTTTGCAAGCATGGCTCCCATTCTTGAATTTTTAGACTCAGCATCACGGTTCCCTGGTGGAACATATAAACCACTCTTCTCCTTGTAATCATCCTTTCGCTTCCAATTACCATCACAATCTTTGTCTCTATCTTTACACCCGAACTTGTTATAGTTGTCTCTGTAATAGTTCTGACCTTGATTCCCTTACCTCGAGTTCCAATTGTCTTGATTAGACCCTTGGTCCTTGGCATGGAAACACGCCACTTCTCTATCCAAGCACTTAGCCTCCTCTTTCAGAATCAAATTCTTCATACCTAGGTACTTTGCTATGTGCACTTACCGCATTGACTTTTTCTGTATCTCCAGCTTCAATCTATTTGGATAGCAAGCCAATTTTTGTTCTCAGTTGTGATGCCTCTTGAGCCACAGATTCATCCAAAGCACTTTGTTTTGCCGAAGGTAGGATAACATATGTACCTGTAGGTCTGTCTGCTTCCCGAGTATGCCAACCTCGGTTTGTTTTAGTGATCTGATCTAGAATATCCGATGCGTGCTTCCAGCGCAAACTCATAAATGTACCTCCAGTGATGGTGTCTGCTACAGCCTTAGTATTTGCATTTAAACCTCTTTAGAAGATCTCAAGTAGATTCCTACCACTCATCCTATGGTTTGGAACATTCTGCAACTTCTTCTTGAACCTTAGCCATGTTTTGTAAAATGCCTCTGAATGTAGTTGTTTGAAGTTATAGATCTCATCTTTCAATTGCAACATCCTAGAAGGTGGAAATAATCTTTCCATAAATGTATATCTCAACTCTTGCCAATTGGTAATAGAACCTCGTGGTAATTCAGTTAACCACAAAGTAGCTTTCCCCGTAAGAGAGAATGGAAATAGCCTCAACCGAATTGCCTCTTGACTCACTCCAGGAAGATTGTACGAAGTGAAAATTCTCATGAAATTCATCACATGCATGTTCACATCATCAGTAAGGAGGCCAGCAAACACTCCTTTTAAGTTCAAGAGGTGAATCATAGGACTTGTAATATCAAACTTAGTTCCTTCAAGCAGTTCGGGTGGGATAATGGCACTAGTCTCTGCCGGCTCCAAATAGGCTAAATCTTCTTCTAGATCCTTATAGACTGGGGGATACTGTAGTGGTTGTTGTTGCACTCTAGGTCTTCTTTGTCTGTCCTCAAGTGCAGCAAGACACTGTGTTGCATCTTGCATTGCTCGCTGGTCTCTGTCTTCTTGTCTAGCAGCTGCTTGTCTCGCATTCTCATTAGACATTAACCTAAAAGTTATTTGTTCTGCAGTCTCCTGACCAGCCAGATTAAGTGGTTCCTGATTATGAATGTCACCCACAGCTGCGGGATCTTGAACTCTGCCGTTATTCACCATTCTTTGATTATTCCTTAGAGTTCTTTTAATTTCTTGGTCAAGTGGAATTAGGGTATTCCCTTGTCTCCGAGTGTTGGGTATACACTGGTGTGTGCCCTTAGAAAATTAGAAAAGTAACTGATGTAGGCACAACCAATCAATTCCAATAAGAAAAACCAATCAACTCCGTAACCGTAATTCCTCGGCAAAGGCGCCAAAATTTGATGTCATCCAAATTATACCTCCCAAAAAGTATAAAGCGGTCGTTGAATTAAATATAAAATCCAACAAGGTTGGGGTCGATCCCACAGGAAATAGGTTGAAATTTAATCAATTACGTCTGTCTGAGCAATTGGCAAATAAGTAAAGAAGGGGTTTTTGTTAATTAAACGACTAATAGTATCACGAGAATATTTGCTAGGGTTGTAATCAAGGTGAGAAAAGCACTAGGACTGTGTTTCCCAATAACTTCATAACTCCATAGGTTCTCCGTACTTCCGTGATATCTTAAGGTATCCGGCATACAGAATCGATAGGTTATGTATCGTCTAACCGACTATGTTACGCCACTTGTAGACGACTATCCTCAAGCATAAAGGTTAATGTGTCATGAGTGTTGCTATGTTACCCCCTACCAATGATCCCAATACAACCTTTCTCGTATCACGACTCAAGACTGATTAAATAAAGATAAATCCAAGTTTTGTTATTGATCCACTTGTCCTATCCGAATACCCTTGCTACAGTCCAGGGTAGAGATAGAATGAGTTCCGACGAGTGCACTCGCTAGAAAGCAACCAATTCAAAAGAATCAACAATACATGCCCTTATACCCTTCGATAATCACCTTGTACTTCGAACACTACTTTGTTAATCCGTCATGGTTTCTACAACCCTAGTTATGGGATACTCATAATCATATGAACAATGCAAGAATTCATAGATGAAAACATGAATTGAAGCTCACAATAATAAATAAAACATGAAATCTCAACTTTAATTAGAACCGTAAAAACCAATATTCATAAAATCCCAAGAAAGTGCCTTGGAATCCCACAAAATAATGTTATAGAATTATAATAATGCCCATTGCATAAAAATAACCCTAAAAGAGTATTTATTGACTTAACAAATCCTATCCTAAATAGAACAAAAAATTGATGTCGGCCTCTTTGGATGAGAAGAACATACGATCGTGGGTTGAACCCACGATCGTGCTTGGCCTGTCGTCTGATCATTCTTCTAAAACTCCTGCACTTCTTCAAATCTGATCTTCCTTCCACAATCACAAGGTACGATCGTATGTTTGTACGATCGTGGGATCCATCGTCTGACCATGCCACACTTGACTTCTATAGGTTGAACTTCCCTCACATATCATGATCTTTAGGTACGATCGTGACATCATACCATGATTGTATAATCCAATCATCTGATAGGTTCCTGAATATGGAATCTCTAAATCAACTTACAATAGCCTACCCACGATCGTGGCTCTTTTTGTCCAGTCATAACATTGTTCTTCTCTAAGTTCATAAGACCTGCAAACACTGAAAAAACACATTAAATCCAAAAAATGTACCCTTAAACTTGCAAATATCCCTTGTTTTAAGCGTCTCATGTGCCGTAAATCTCTGGTACACCAGTCTTGATGAACACCAACAAACCCAACTCTAGCCTGAGAACCACTCAATGTACTAGGCACCACCACTGACTGTGAAGTATCTATGAAAAGACTCAAAATCCCTAACAAGGTATCTTGAGAAGCTGAGGCGGTCACAAACTCTGCCGTAGCCTGGCCTGGCCCCAGACCTTCTCGCTGACGCTGAAGATCCTCAATATCAATCTCTATCTCCCTACCCCAGCGCTGAGCTGAAACTCTAGTAATACGGGCAGAAGTCCCATTCGTATCTATCTGTCACGCCTTGAATTCCAACGGGGCGGACTAACACCCGAAGCTGATAAGGCCCGAGAGAACCAATCTTCATTTATACTCGTATGCATATCATTAAATGAACAACACTCTATCACATATGGCTACAAGATACCAATGGAGAAAGTCATGGAATAACATTCATTAGATACGAAACTTGGCCGTTAGGGCCATTAAGTCAACAACATACATTCCTTACTTTCCTTCATTTGTCCCACAACGTACGTCTACAAAGCCTCTACATATACATAGACATAACCAACCTCAAGTTGGGACAAGTCCCCGCTTTATACAACATTTACATAATACCAAAACAAGTATACACATGTGACTCGGTAAGCCCCAAACCGAATTGGAGCTCACCAATAATCCGTAGATGACCCGCAACCTACTGTGGAGGTCTACTAGCACTTGTACCTGCAACAAATAAGGTAAGTCCCCCAAGAGACGTCAGTACGAAGAATGTACTGAGTATGTAAGGCTGTAAGAAACTGCATGATACATAAGTACTTCAATGATATCAAGTACAAGTGAGTATTCGATATGGATAAACCTCCGTTCTATATATGTGGAACCATGTACATTGCTTTCGTTATCTTCATTTTTGATCATTCATTCATATCATTATCATTCATATATACTTTCATTCAAGTGATATACTCTCATTCAAGTAATATACTTTCACTCAAATGATATACTTTCTTTGCTTTTACATTCATCCTTATTACCATTCATCTAGCTGATCAGTGGTCCATATATCATTCATCCAGCTGATCAGTGGGCTATAGTACAATCATCCACCTTATCAGTGGGCCATAACATAGTATAATGTATTATATCAACAATCATCCACCTCATCAGTGGGCCATAGTATAATATAATGTATTATATCAACAATCATCCACCTTATACGTGGGCCATAGTATAATATAGTGTATTATATCAACAATCATCCACCTTATCGGTGGGCCATAATATATATATACATATACATTACTTCATTCCTTTACTTGTGTGAGAATGATACCTTGGTGGTCATAAAATCATAGTTGGAGCTTCATACATTAGTGGTTATAACATCTTTATTGGAGCTTCATACATTAGTCAATGAATTAAAGACATGTGACCCAAAATTGGTCAATGAATAAGAATGCATTACTTCTTTTCTTTACTTTTGTGAGATTGATACATTGGTAGTCATAACATTATTGGAACTTTAGAACGTAACATTATTGGAACTTTGGAACCATGTCCACAATTATGTGACACATGAATAACAAGTGATCAATGAATAAGGAACATGTGAATAACAATAGATGACAACCTGAACTGAGATACCTTAGAACATTTCAGAATGGAACAAGTACAATGACAATGTGAACACTATGTGCTGCAGAAGGATACGAAAAGAGTAGCCTTACATACCTTATCTTACCAATATAAATACATAGTCCTATATGTGAAGACAATAATCCATCTCCTTCCTTACATTTTACTCTACAACACAAGTACATAACAGAGTTCACGTTAACAACTAACTACATTACAAGTGCATAGGACGACAATGAGCTACATGACTGCCATATAACGTCATTTCACCCTTCACTACACCATTCACTGCATTACAATACCAACAACACCACACAACATGCCACACATCAACTAAGACATCATAAACCAATAACATTTCACACCAAGTTTATACTTTCCACTTTCCCTTCAATACAATGTCACATTTACCTCACTACGTCACGTAAACACCTTTCACAACAACACATTAAAGACAATCCATAATTTGTACCATTCAAAATACCTCTGGGTTACTCCTTCAAAGTCATTCAAAAGGTACCATAAGTTGATAATTGCATCCAAAAAGGGTATAGGGGCCTTGGGGGGGGGGGCAAAGAGAGATTTAACATACAAAATGAAGTTCTGGGATGACCTGCGCACATGTGGTTGAGGTGCGGCCTCAGGTGACCCTTGGCCCTGTCTAGGGCCAGGTGCGTTGGCATCTGCGCCCGCAGGTGCCCCGTCTGCGAGGGCGGGTGCCCGTTTCAGCCTCCAGGGGTCATTTTAGGGTCCATTTTTGCAATGAATGGTCCATGGCCATAATTAAGCTCCTCTTTTCATACTTTAAGTTATCTTGGATGCCAACTAACAACCATGGTTTCAACATGCACATGAACATCACCAAAACTACATCCTCTTTTCATTACACCACCAATTCCATGCACAATTTTCACAACAACAATTCCAAATGTTATATACAAGGAAAAAGCAAGTTAAGGACATAAACACATCTTACATGTTGATATTTCATCCACACCATTCACTTCCATCAAAACCTCAAGTCTCCTTTCAAGTTCAAATCAGAAAGATGACACATCTTTTAGCAAAAAGGAAAAGTGCACTACCAACACTTTGAGACATAACCATCATAATCTACACAATCTCTCATGCATATAATATACTAAATCACAAAAGTAAAAACTTACCCAAGCTTGCAAAGTGATGATCTTTTACACAAG
Source organism: Capsicum rhomboideum (assembly GCA_031232105.1). Classification (NCBI taxonomy): domain Eukaryota; kingdom Viridiplantae; phylum Streptophyta; class Magnoliopsida; order Solanales; family Solanaceae; genus Capsicum; species Capsicum rhomboideum. The sequence goes on along the minus strand of CP124712.1, from coordinate 46,985,656 downwards.
AGATGGTTGCCTTAGGGTTTGAGAGTAGAGAGAAAAATATCTTTTTGGTGGAAGTCTAGAATTTGGCATGTGTGTTTTATTGAATAAAATCTGATTTTTCCACATTATATAGCCCCTCATGGCCATCCTTAGCCACACTTGGGTCAATAATTGAAGTGTTTACTTGGTCAACATTGAGAATGGGTCATTTTCCATTTTTGGGCCATGTCTTTTGTATGATTTTGGGCCTCAATTAAGCCCAACAACACAAGATTCATTTAGCCCAACAAATTTAATGTATAATACCTCAACAATATTATGTCTAAATAATTTCATGAATATTACGGTAATCAACTAGGTTCAGAAATATACGGGGTGTTACACTATCGACAACCTCTAGGTATCCGACTGGGAAGGAGTGGAGTCAAAAGAATTACTTAGAGGTTCATAGAGGTACGGACACACGACAAGGAATCAAGGAATAGAATTTTCTAAGAATACCCTATAGCATCCCGAAGATAGGATATAGACATCTCCTTACCGATCCGTAGGACTCTACTAGGCACTTAGTTCTTATACCAATAACACCGGTGAACCTATGCTCTGATTCCAATTTTTCATGAACCAATTTCTAAGGTCATAATGGCACCTACTATAACCCACCAGTAGGTAAGCTAACCCATCGTCCAAAACAGCTAATAACGAACTACCAATAGAAATAAAGAAAAACAACGAAAAGGAATTTAATAAAGAGACTAATATAGATTACAACCCCAAGACCTGGTGAAATTAGTACAAGAGTTTCTAATACAATAGGAGAAAAAAGTGGAATATAGAGTCAATATATATATATATACACACAAAAAAAAATCGTCTCTGAAATACAAAATAGAGATCAAACTAATAATATATGGGAGAGCGGGAATACTCCGAACGTCAGGAGCTCACCCCAAATCTCTGATCCATGGATACTTCACACGATGCACATATAAATGGTGAGAACTCGTACTATGATCTACAGGTTGTAGAAGTGTAGGATGAGTACCAAACACGTGGTACTCAGTAGGCATTGACCGACTGAGCTCCAAAGATAATACAAGCATAAATAACATGTAAAGCAGGTATATAACTACAGGCAACTATCCAAGAAACTAAACATAATAATGCTAATGGAGCAATAAGGATAAACTATCCTATTCTAACACTATTCAAGAACTAAAGTGCAATATTGTATATCACTAGCCAATATAAAATTGAAGAGTGAAAGAAGGATATATAGTAGTAATACAAGGCCAAAGGATACATATACAATATGAATAGATAAGGAAAGAGAGGGATATATAATAATGCCATATATATATATATATATATATATATATACACACACACACACACACTTATAGGACTAAACTCAAAGGTAATATCTTGAGGGAGCCAACCTAATATCTCGAGGGTCATAACCAAGAAGGAAAGCTAATACTAGCATAATCAAGGTCTCTAACCAAAATGAGACTAATCAAGAGATAATCTAACAATAACGTATTTTACCAAAGCAGAGACAAGAATTCAGAAATGTACCAATAATCTTGAGTACCAGTCCATAACCATTATGTCACGAACTAACCATAATAACTAATAATAAATTAATCGGCAAGCCCGGACAATCAGTAACCTAACCGGGCCCCCATAAGCCCGGAAGGTCAAAGCAAGCACTCAAAAAATAGTAACCATAGCTTATACCTATACAGACCCCATAAGACCGATAAATATAAGCGCCAAACAATCATACTGGTGATAGGCAATGCATATGAATAAATGAATGCAATATAACCAGTAATACCATAACCACTACGTACCAAATCGTACCAAGTATATACACCTCCTTTGGCTCGTCGGCTCATAAGGCAAGACCTACAGATATCACCTCTTCCAATACGTGGTTCCCGAACAGAGAAATCTACAGGGGACTTGAAAAATCCGTATATACTGCCTGGTCCCTAGCCAGGACTTTGAATAACCATCATAACCAATCTACTTCGTCCAGTACCATAGATATATATATAAAGTATAATAAGAAAGGCCGGACTTGAACTGGAACTTAATAAGTGTTTATATGTAGATCCATTTCTCGAGATCAAATCTGGTACTAAAATAGTATAGTAATTTACAAAGGGTCGGAATCTCCCTCGACCAAAGTGAAATCGTAGTTGTGAAAAGAGTGGATTAATAACAGACCAGAATCAACCTTTATCTAATTTTCTAATGTAATACGTTTAGTTTTTAAAGCTCATTAACCATGAATGAAGGTGGTACGACTTCCATTGTAAAAGAATTAATTTTAAACTGAAAAGTGAAAATAAATCCCTTTTCAGAAAATAGTAGTAAAATCATAGTTTTGATTGGAATCGTACCACTAAATGAGCATAAATGCGCCCAAAAGAATGCATGCCATCACCAGTATCCAAACAATACAACCATCAACGCCTACGCATCTATAAACTAGAGTCACGTCCTTTGAAAGGATAGAATACTAACCTGGTGTCCAACTAGTTTCATAACCACAGTCTCAGACCCAATAATATATATAAATTAACATAATAATAGTACCATAATCTGGGATACTACGATAAATTAGGGCATACCGCTACTAGAAGGAGCTAATCGGGGGATATGGTCCAAATCACTAGATAATACCATAAATCTCATATTAAGGGATCCTTAATGTCAACCTAATATCAAACAAGCATATAATCAAGTGTAATAGGATCTTACGACCATAACGGGTATTCTAGGCTAAGATTTGGGTCACATTTCTATTTTAACTCCCTTAAATAGGTCAATTAACTATATACTAGTCATAAACCTATCCTATAATCCCTACCAAACATGCAATCTATACAATACATAATCTTATAGAGATAAGTAGACCGAAGCCTACCTTGATGACGAACCACAATCATGAATCGCTCATCCTTGCTCCACGATCCTGAAATGTTGCTACACTATCAAAATAATACTCTACACGTTAATCAGAGTAAAACAATATCCATATTGTAATATAAAACTCTGGGCCCAAAATCGGGTAAAAAATAGAGCTATGAGGCCCGCAAATGAAATTCCAAAATTGAATCCATCACGAGGTCCCTCGAAGGACAAGGAATGAGTGATCAAAAGTTGAGCACAAACGAAGCACAAATCGGGGATCAAATCAGCCCACAAAGTTAAGGAATTTAAGACCTAAATTCTAAGAATTTACAAGGAAGAAGGATGGAATTTGACGGGGGAAAATAATGGAAAACGACCAAGAAGGTTAGAATTAGCTTACCTTAGCCTCAATGGATGATTTACCACTCTCTTCCAAGCTCTAGGGTTCAATAATGGTGGATTGGGACTTAGAAAATGATGAAAAATCATGGAGAAGGGGATTATATACTGCCAGGCAATTGCCCTTCGTGTTCGCGAGGGCCAAGGGTTACGAACGTGACGATTACCAAAATTTCCCTTAGCAAATGGAAGCAAAGGGACCATAAATACAAAGGCAAAAAGGATGAGCTATCGCGAACACAAGGCTATAGGTCGCGAACGCGAAGAGGACAAAAGGGCTGGGTCAGGTCGACCCTTCATCGCGAATTCAGTATAAGGCTCGCGAATACGATGATCAATGAACTGACCCTTAGAAAACTTGGACTATCCCTCGCGAATGCGAAGGGAAAAATGACCCTGTACTAGAAGCTAGGAAACCAGCAAAAGCTAAATCTTAATGGACTTCGACCGGGTGTTTGAGATTCGTTCGGAACCCCGTGCACGCAAACGAACTATGCTATCATACCAAATTCAACATTTAGGACTCAACGAAACTATCAATACTTCCAACAGAGATTGTTTTGATAAAATATGGGCCCCACATCTATAATTCCATTTTTCATCAAGTCTACCCAATAGCCCAAAACGTGTCCGGAAGCCTCGGGACCTGGATCAGGGGCTCCCCTAGCCTAAAATCAATATTTCGGAGCGGATGGTGTTATTGGAATTCTCATTCGAGGTCTTTTACTAGGATTTTTGATATGAGACCAATTTCTTAACAGCAAAAGCTCCAAAATAGGTAAATGAGCCTAAAATCCAAACGAACTGCCCGATGAGCAAACCGACAGTTCTAGCCATTGTGAGAAGGCTCAAAATGCCTAAAACCTGTGGAAATTGAGAAAATGATCTGGAGGGTCATTACAATCTAATAATGTTATTTGTTCATTTTCTATGTGTTAGCTTCAGTTTGATTTGTTAGGATTTTTAAATAGTCTTATTTAGAATTTTATTTTTCATTATCTGAAAAGTTGGTGATGATCAGTTAAAATTACGTACAACACACGTACCCTAAACTAGTTATAGTAAAAGTGTGAAGGACCTTAGAAATCTTAATTGTACACAAAAACATTTTTTTTTATCGAAAAAACTAAAACCCTCCATTTAATTTTTTTTTGTTCGTGCAAATTCTTCATTTAGCTTTAGGAGTCACTTTTGGGATTACAATTTATTTATACTATTTAGTATTATTTACCTTAGTCATCTTCTCTTAATTAATTACGCTTATATATATATTGTCTTTTCTCTATTAATTAGGTTTATACATATTCTACCAAAAAATACATACTGCATGGGCGGGGGTTTGGGTGCGGGGGTTAGATTTGGGTTTTAGTAATGTTTGTCATGTCAATATTAACCTATTATAGAAAGAATTTTGTGTTTAAGTTGTATACTTTAATCTATATTCTTGGGTTTCTTCTTAATCAAAATTACATGTCCACTTGATGTTGGATCAAACTTAGGAAAAAATTACAAATTTATGATTTTTTACTTGTGATTTGTGGTAGGTTTTCTTAAATTTTACTATGTTATTGAAGTTTACAGTAATAAATTACATATCATGTATTCTTGATAGAAAATTTCTAATTGAGAAGCCTTTTGTGAAATCTTAATAGAATATGTGATTGAAGAGACAAAATTGCTTGTGATTTGAGGTAAGTTTTCTAAAATTTTAGTATGTTCTTGGTGTTTACAATAATAAATTATCATATATATATATATATATATATTGATAACCGTGGTGTTCGGACCAACTTTTGCGCACCTTGACTAAATCCACGAGATACATGCCACCTCTCACCAGTAACAAATATCAGGTAACTCTGTCCACCAAGTCTAGTATAGATGAAAAGAATCACCTAATATTTTTTGTCTTTGCTGGGATTCAAACCTGAGACCTCAGGCTTTCAACCCACTTCACTAACCACTAGTCCACACCCTTGGTTACTAATAATATCATATATTCTTGATAGAAAATTGCTAATCAAACTTAGGAATAGGGATGACAATAGGGCAGTGCAAGGGTTTAACGGGGTTGGGCAGGGCAGGGTGGGTTAAATCTATTAGTTTTAAAATTTTAATAGGCCAGGGTAGGGGTGGGTTGTATTGTATTCTCATCATACAACTGAGATTTGCACCAGCTCAAATTACACAATTTTGCTGTGATGGCGTGCACATGTTCACTTGTGGGAATAAAGGGTATTTGATCTGTACACATGAATTTTTCTCCAATTTGAATTTCCCTCTATGATGTTGTTGTCGTCTTCACTTTACCCTTTCCTTTCCTCAGTAGCATATATTTGTGTTCTTTCTCTATAATAAATTTTTCTATACTTTCTTCTTATTCTTTTTTTTGGATCTGATGATTTTTATAGAATGGGATTTGGGGAAAAAAGGCTGATGGAGCTCTATTCCTATTAATGGTGGTTTGTTTTAATAATTTTATACTTTATTGTATCATCTTCTCTTAATTTTTTTGAGTCCTTTCATAAAAATGTGGAGAAAACAAATTAAATCTTAAATGGAGCAGGGCGGGGCAAGGTAGCACAAAATGTAGGAAAAATTCTAAACGGGGAAGGATAGGATGGGTTAAAATCTTAGTGGGTCAAGGCTTGCCTCGCCCTAACTAGCCCTATTGCCATCCCTACTTAGGAAATCAATATTACAAATTTATGATTTTTTGCTTGTGATTTGAGGTAAGTTTTCTAAAATTTTACTTTATTATTGAAGTTTACAATAATAGATTATCATGTATCCTTGATGTATAGTTGCTAATTAAGAGGCTTTTCGTGAAATATTGATAGTATTTGTGATAGAAGAGACAAATTTACTGGTGATTTGAGGTAAATTTTCTAAAATTTTAGTATGATCTTGATGTTTAGAGTAATAAATTATCATAAGTTCTTGACAGACAAAGGAACTGGTGATGAGGGAGATAAAGAAGACATTAATAACACAAACGTCAAGAAGCTCGAGTCCTTGTAATTGGTGAAGGAGGACGATAATCATCAAGCTAGGGGTGAGCATAACGATAATCATCTAGCTGAGAGTGAGCATGATTTGAGGACAGGGAGATCACCTAGTCTGAAGCTGATGCTGAACTAGAAAAGAGCCTGAACCAATAGATGAGGAAGACTATTCAAGTTGCCAATAGGGGGAAGAGAAACTTTGCCTCGAGGAATATATACAAGGATAAAGGTGGGAAATCCTCGCAGAGTTAAAAGGTATGTAAGCAATTAAGTGACTGGTGAAGTAAAAATATATGTGCCATATAACATTAATCATTAGCAATTCAAGTTTTGTATTAAATAATTTGGGATAAACGTGCAACATACGTTTTCATAGACTAGTAACACGCCCTTTATTTAATATGCCAAAAGTAAATTAAAAAAATTCATTAATGACATTTTACTCTCCCATTGGTCCTAATTAAATTAATTTTAGTAACCCACCTAAAAATTCAAACCCCCAATTTTATGACCCGAACTGGTTACACTTAACCCAATATACCCCAACTCATTCTTTCATCGACATTTTACCCAAATCCAGCCTTTTGAACTTAGATTAAGTGTTTGAATATTATTTGAGAGAATACATAATTAACCCCCTGAAGTAAGATCATTTTACTAAAAAGACACTTGAACTTTGGGGGGGGGGGGGGTCCTGTTACCCCCTTCTAACAATTTTAAACTAATGTTATTACTTCCTTTGTTTCAATTTATATGACTCACTTTTTTTTTAGTCAGTCCCAAAAAGAATGACATATTTCTATATTTAATAATAATGCAATTTTAAAATGTTTATTTTATCCTTAATGAAATGATTTATAGCCACACAAACATCTTAGACTTATTTTAGACCATAAATTTCAAAAGTCTTCCTTTCTTTCTTAAACTCCATATCAAGTCAAACTAACTCTCATAAATTGAAATGGAGGGAGTACATTCTTTTTTGGCCACCTATCATAGAGACTGTATGCACTCTCTTAAAGAGAGTGAGAAACCAAAAAAGTGATTAAAATTATATTTTTATGAATTTCTTTTACAAAATATGTTTTTTCATTTTATTATTTTATTTTTTCTTCTTCAAAAGTTTGTTGCCATCATTGTTTCATCTCCATCAGCACCCCCACCCCCCGTGTCTTGCCCAACCCATTTATGATTTTATCACTTTAAAATCTAAAAAATTTCCTTACATTTCAATCAATTTTGTACCCATTAAATTTCAAGATAATTAGGAGGCATCATTTAACTTTTTATTTAAAATTCAATCTGACTCCTTACAAAATTTGAGAAATTCATTGGTTCTTTTCAAATTTCATTTTCAATTTTGCTAAAGTTATATAAAAAGAAAGATAAATTAATTAATGATATCTCAAAACTTTGGATTTGCTCAAATAATAATAATAAAAAGAATATGAATGATGGAGAAGAAACATGTTCTACAAAAAGAATGATGAAGAAGCCTCCATTTATATAAAAAAGAAAAGAAAGAGGAGGGGGAGGGGGGAGGTTAGATATTGAAGAAGAAGAAGAAAGAATAAAGGAAACAATATGGGAGAAGAAGAACGTACAGGGGGTGTGGTGTGTATGATAATAGAAAAGTTATAAAGTTAAAAAGAAATTAAAAAAATAAGTTAAAAAGGTAAAAAAGAGGAAAAGATTTATGAAATAAAAAATTAATTTAATCAGCACGTGTTGATTGACGAGTGTGGCGTGATTAAAACTTATTTTTAAAAATTGGGACTGATTCAAAATGGATGTAATAATGTTAGTTCAAAATTATTGAGAGGGGTAATAGGACCCCCGCAAAGTTTAAGTGTCTGCTTAGAAAAACAGTATTACTTTAGAAAGGTAATCATGCATTTTCTCCTTTATATCGTTATTCAAAAGTGGAAGTGCTTCAGAACATCTTCTGGTGCAAACCAGAAACATCATTGAGTATTGTTCAATTATGTTTTAAATTATTCAAATATGATTTCTTATTCACTGTACTAGAGATGATTAGTGTATAGTGAAGGAATATCTAAAATGTGCATTTATGTGCAAGAATTGTCTGACTAATTGAAGTTAGTACTTTTATTTTCACCAGTTACAATTCCTTCCATTTCAATGTGATTTACGTTTGAGTATTTTTAGTTCTTTAAATGTTAGTTAAGTAATATTCCTGTTAATAGCTTTTACTATATTGCCTAACAGTTACTATATATATATGCTCTTCTACTATCTATTTACTTCTACTATTAATATATAAGTGGGAATAACCACACAGGTGATGGTCGACATGCTTGTCGACCAAAGTCAATGTTGGAATTTCACTTAAATTTTGCTGGAATGTGTTGTACTTTCAACATTGAAAGTTGAACTTCTTGATCAAATGGGACTATAATTGAAATCTAATTCCAAGACTATCCTTTGTACTACTTTTGAACATCCATTTTTGCTCCTGATTTTCACCTTTATTTGCATAGTTATATGTATGTTATTTTGGTAAAATTTAAAAAGTTTGATGGCAATTTTATACTCAAAAAAGCAACACAGATGGTATGAATTGGCAATCACTGAATCTTTTCTGAAAGCTTGCTTAGAGTCCCACCTTGGATATTTTTTGAAAGTTTGCTTAGAGTCTCACATATTAAAATACTTTAGCATATTACATTTAGCTATTAAAACTTAATTCCCTACCTTTATATTTTTTGCAATTGTGGAATCCTTTTCGTCTACTCAAAAATAACTTTACTACTCCCCCATCCATCTTAATTTATTCAATATGCTAAAAAAAAGTTATTCAACTTTACTTATCCAGCTTAAAAAATTAAGAGATAATTTATCATTTTGTGTCTATTTTGCCCTTGTTATTAATTGTTATTCATTTCTCAATACTTAGATGGCGTATAATTAATAAGGGTGATACAATAAAATTACTTTTAAATTTATTACATATGGTGTGTAAACTAAACATGGACAAGTAAAAATGGACGTTGGGAGTGATTTTATGAAAACATTACATAAATCCCCAGACACCCTTACCATATATACTTATTCTTTCACTACTATAAAATAATTATGTAATATACCACATATTGACTATTTGACCACTCTAATAATAGATACATCGGTAATCTTCAACAAGCTGCAACTCTCCCACCAAAGGTGTCGCAGATCTCGCCCATGTATCTACCTGATTTCTTTCTTTCTCCAAATTATGCAAACTGATAATAATTGTGTCTTCCCCTATCTTTATCTTTTACGTTCTTCTCTTTTCTCCCTCTATGTCTCCGCCACCGCTAGTGTAATGATCCTTTCGATCGTTACGCTATTGCCTAGCATGAAAAATTCAGTCTAAATTTTTTCTCGGATGAAAATTTTGAAATTTCAAGCTAGGTTAGTTTTAGAGGAATTTCAAGTATTGTATGGTCTAGGTGAATCTGGCAATTGGTGGTATAGTGTTTCATGGATTTAAGATGATATTGTGATAGCCAAGAGGTTAAGTAATCCATAGAAACTTTCAGAATGGAAATTGGGTTAGTAGAACTCCTAATATAACATTTGACGTAGAAGGATTAGTTCGTAATATCGAAATCTAAGCTTTGTGTTGTAAAAACATCAAAACTGCAAACAAGTCTCGATTTTCTACCTTGCTCCCGCTGCAGCGGGTAGGAGAGCTGCTATAGCAATATTGATACCGCTATAGCTGGAGTCTATTTTGGTCAGTGCCTCTACGACGGGAGGATCCCGCTATAGCGACACCTCTATAGCAAGAATCGGGCCGCTATAGTGGGCTTGATGCAATAAAATAGCAAAGTTCAGAGTTAAAACTTTATTTTCACTCCAAAACCTTCAGAGGTCGGGTTAGGGCAAAAATGGGCGACTTCTGGTGATTTCCATCAATTCCCACTCCCAAGGTAAGTGAATTTCATTCTCTCTAACGTATTTTTAATACCCAAATCCTTAGAATTCATAGGGATTGATCATGATGGGGTAGTGGGTGTAGCCCTAGGTTGAAGAACTTTTTATGTTGTGCTTATAAAGGGATTAGAAGCACTTGATAATAATCTAGAACGCTTGAATTATAATTCCTATACTAGATGGCGGTATGGTATGATTTGAAGAAAAACTATTGGTGGTGCGGTATGAAGCAACACTATTGGTGGTATGGTATAAAGAAAGACATTATTGAGTTTGTGGCTAAGTGTTTGAATTGTCCGCAAGTGAAGTATGAGTTTCAACGACCGGGTTGTTCTATGCAGAGGATGCCTGTTCCCGAGTGGAAGTGAGAGCGAATCACTATAGATTTTATGGTTGGTCTACCCCCAGCTTTGGGGAAGTTTGATTCTATTTGGGTGATTGTGGATAGGTTGACTAAGTTTGCATATTTTATATTTGTGAGGGTAAGCTATAATGCACAGAAGTTGGCCAAGATCTACATTCGAGAGATTTTTCAGTTGCATGGTGTGCCTATCTCCATAATTTCTGATAGAGGTACTCAATTTACCTCAAATTTTTAGAGTTCTATGTAGAGTGAGTTAGGTACTTAGCTTGATATGAGCACAACTTTTCACCCTCAGATGGATGGCCAGTTAGAGCAGACCATTCAATTATTAGAGGACATGCTTCGAGCATGTTTTATGGATTTTGGTGGTTATTAAGACCAGTTCTTGACTTTAGCAGAGTTTGGTTACAACAACAGTTACCATTCCAGTATTCAAATGGCGCCTTTTGAGGCTTTGTATGGAAGAAGGTATAGATCCCCATGGGATGGTTTGATTCTTTTGAGGTTAGGCCTTGAGGCACCTATTTGTTGAGAGACTCAATAGATTGAGTTGGATTGATTTAATAGAGGCTTGTGGATGCCCAGAGTAGGTAGAAGAGTTATGCTAACCGCCGAGTTCGTGATGTAGCATTTATGCTTGGTGAGCGGGTTTTGTTAAAGGTATCACCCTCTATTGCATTTTTTTAAAAGTGGGGAATGAAAATATTTTTTGGTTTTTAAACCTTCAATTTTTACTGCGTGTTACTACAGCAGCGGATAATTACTGCTACAGAGGTTTGTGCCCTTCTCACGGAGGTTGCTACTGTGGTTTTCATTACCACTACAGCGGTTACTTTTTCTGCTGCAGTGGCCCAAAGCAGAAATTCAAGAACTCTCTTCAGTTTTGCTCACTTTACAACACATACCATAAATCAGAACATTGTGAACCAACCCATCCACGATAAATGCTATAACCAAAGTTCTAAAACTCTATTTCAGGTGCCGGAAGTTGCTACGACCTCCTATACTCATTTGCTATCCAACTATCACATCAAAATCCTTTATTACCAATCACATTAATACCAAATTTCATTCAACTATTGCATTTTCAAAAATAAGCCAATACTAGACTAGCCCTGAATTCCTCAAAATTTCACTAAGGAGAGTCTAGGTGCAATTTCTAACTCCTATTTCAGAGTAACGACATTTTGGATCATCACACAATGTCAAATGGTCATGAATAATTATGATAAGATGGTTTCCAACAATGAATTGGTCATGATTGATATTGAAGAATTCTTGGTGATTTGCCAACCAACCAAGCCAAAAATTATGCAAGATGCCAAAATTAAAGAAACGCTACTAGAGTTCCAAGGAAAAGCTAATCAAATCCTTTGTGAAGACTCTAGTTCATTTCGGGTGGAGAATATCAAGAAAGATGCAAATTCATAAATGGAAAGGCTTAAACCTTATTCCAACAATTTTACGATGTTGTGCTTAGTGGATGTGATAGAAATCACCAAGCAAATAAAGAATTTAGGAGATGAGGGACAAAGTTCCTATATTTTGGAGTTTGTCACACCAATAAGGCAAAATTATATTCCTCACTTGAAGGCCAAAAAACGTAAAATGAGATGTTCGAGATGTGGCCTATTGATTTTCTAACCATTGCCCAATAAGCTTAAATAAAATTTTGATGTGAAGTTGGGTAAGAGATTCAAATCTTCCAAATGGAGAGATCGAGTTGGCCTCATTGCTTTCTTACATTTGTCCCATGAGCTTTATCAAAATCTTGATGTAAAGTTGGGTAGAAGATTCAAATCCTTAAAGTAGAGAGTAAATGGTAAGGTTACTTGTGTCGTGTCGTGACGTTAAATCAAGCACTTTATGGGAGGTAACCCATTGTTTTCAAAAAATTTGAAGTTACTTTTGAAATTTTACCTTCTTAGAGTATCTTAGGATTTTGTTTTTGACTATCCACAAAATTTTAAAGTTTTTAGAAGTGATTTGAACAGGTTTGGATGCAAAAAATTGATTGGAGTGAAGTTCGGAGATGTCCTACATTGAAAATAGGACTTAGCGCTCTTTTCGGGAGTGCTTGGATCGCCAAAATCTTTAGCACATCACCAAAGTGGTAGTGAACATCGCAAAAGTTAACAAACAGTTAATGAAAAAATATGCAGTGATGTCGCCTACACGACACTTTGGTTGCTAGAGCGGGATTGACTTAGAGATACATATATCACTAAGGCAGAACCGCCTAAGCGGTCCTTTAGTACACTAAAGTGGAAGCGGCAGAAATTATATGAACCGCTACAGTGGTATAGTGATGCCAGAGCGATGTTTTAAGGTGGTGGTTTCATCGCCTAGGCGGTCATCGATTGATTTCTCCAAAATGGTAAAGTACATTCACTCTTTCACCCCTTTATTTCACACTCAACCGTTCCCATGCCTTTTTTTCCCTAAACTTCCACCATTAATAATTCAACCTTTTCAATTCCCACACACTGTACATACTCAATAAATTAGCGAATTCACCTCAAGAATTCAAGGAAATCTATCAAAGGGGAATAAAAGCTGAAAATTGGCACTTTCAGCTTGCTCCAAATTAAGGTGTGTTTTCTTTTAATCTCCTTATTCTTGCTTGAAGATTCATGGTAAAAAATGGAACCTCCCTGATTTGCTCAATGTTGGGTTGAAAAATTTAAGAAGAGTTCATGTTAGGGTTGATTTTTTTTGTGTCAAAATAGAATGAACTTAGGGTCTTAAAATTGGTAGATCTTGAACTTAAGAACATGTATGCTTGATATGTAATAGTAAATTCAGAAGTCTAGAGAATAAATTTTTCCAAAAACCATGTTTAAATGAAATTGAATATCATAAATTATGGTATTATTTGTGAAGAAAACAACTTCTCTAAAGCAGAACTTTGTCCGTCTAAGCGATGTCGCCTGAGCGGATAATGTTTGACCTAAGTCAAGCTTGACCCCACCTGAATATCTGCTAAAGCGAAACATTAAGAGCTAAAGTGATTCCGCCTAAGCGAGGATTCTTCCGCTCAGGTGATGACTCCTACAAAATTTCATGGTCGCTAAGGCGGCAATCTATCTGCTAAGACGAGGTCGCCTAAGCGACCTTTCCATTACCTAATCGATCCCTAGTAGAATTTTTCCCAAAACTGTAGCTTTGAAATTGATGCTTCCTGAGCCTTTTAGATTGATTCTTTAGATCAAATGAAGTGTTTTGAATTGCTAAACATGAATCCACTTTCCTCCTAACATTTTTTTGTATTTTTAGGTACTTTGAACGATCAAAATGGCATAAAATCTCGATAAAAATGTTGGTTTGGGCAAAAAAATCATAGAAGAAACTCAGGATTAGTAGTATGATACTTACAAGTTCAAATCTCGTGATTGCCAGATGTGATACTATAATAATTTACTCGAAAAAAAGTTGAGACCGAAAAGGGGGATAAAGGAGGATCGATTGGTCAAAAAGCTCCTTGATTTCTATGGAAGGATGGAGACCCAAGGGTGGACGTGTTTAATACCTGGCCCATACAAAGCCAATGAATAATGGGTGCGGAAATTCTATACCAACCTCAAGTGCACCGACTTTAATGAGCCCCAACTCATGATAAGGTGTAAGGTAGTATGATTTGGGCCGGAGTAGATAAATGACATCTATGGGCTCACAAACCATCCACTTGATCCAATGCAAGCCAAGAACAATAGTTCGGGTAGCTAGGTAGCTTCAAAATAATGTCCCCTGGAGAAGACGATGAGTTGGGCTAGAGCCATGAAGAGTATATAAAGGGGAGTACTTACACAGATGAGGCTAGGATGTGGTTGAATATCATTTGTAGTTGAGTATCCCCTTCTGGGAATACTTTTGATGTCCCGCCTCACAGGGCTCGGATAATGGCCTGCATTCTTGATAATATCCAAGTGAATGTTGGCCATTGCATTTTGATTGAGCTGAGGGAGTACATGACTGAGGATGGCCCGAGTTTGATGTTCCCGTCTTTGATCACAGAGTTGTGTAGATAGGTAGGAGTGGATGAGAGATTTACTTAGGGTTTTTCACCATTCAATCCACCCTAACTCCCAATAGAAAAAGATTAAAAGGACAACTTCTTGCCTAAGAATCATAATTCAACCATTCTATACTCTTATCAAGTGTTTCTAATCCCTTTATAACCACATTATACCAAGTTCTTCAACCTAGGGTTACACCCCCCCCCCACCATGATCAACCCCTATGAATTCTAAGGATTTCGGGATTAAAAATACGTTAGAGGGAAGGAACATCACTTACCTTGGGAATAGGAATTGATGGAAATCACCAGAAATCACCCCTTTTCTTCCTAACTCGACTTTTGAAGGTTTTGGAATAAAAATAATGTTTAAACACTAAAAACTGCTAATTTACTGTATTGAGCCCACTATAGCATCCCGATTCCCACTATAGCAGCGTCGCTATAGCGGGAACATCCCGTATTAGCGGCACTGACCAAAATAGACTCCCGCTATAGATACACCAATCCTCCTATAGTGGGATCGCTATAGCGACTCTCCTTCCCACTATAGTGGGAGCGAGGTAGAAACTCGGGACTTGTTCCCAATTTTGATGTTTTGACAACACATATGATAATGACCATTGATAACCGGATATAGAATACCTTAGCACATTTTGGGATGGGACAAGCATAATGTCAATGTGAATACTATTTTCCGCAGAAAGATACGGACAGAGTAACCTTACATACCTTGTATTCTCAATACGAATATACAATCCTAGAGGTGCATACAATAGTCCCGCTCCTTCTTTATGTGTCACTCTATAACACAAATATATAACGGGATTCACATTAACCATCAACTACTTTACAAATGCATATAACATCAATGAGTTACATGTTTGCCTTTAAACATGCCATTTCCCCTTGACAAAACCATTGATGAAATTATGATTCCAAAAATCCCCCAATATTCCATACATTGACCAATACATGATAATCAATAAATTTCACCACAACATTTCTCCTTTACACTTTCTTATCCACACCATATCACAAATAAACCATCAAATTACCTTAATACACCTCCTAGCACATATCGGCCAAAATCCCACAATTTACACTTTTAGAAAAATAACAAGTTCAATAACAAGATCACACCATACATGTTCATATTTTATCCATACCATGCTCTTCCATCAAGACATCAAGTCTCTTTTCAAGTTTAAATCACAAAGATGGCACATCTTTCACCAAAAGCAAAATTACACTATTCACCACCTTACCAACATAACTATCATGATATACCTACCATCTTAAGCATATAAGATATTAATCCATGAGAGTAGGAACTTACCAAGGCTTTCAAAGTGATGATCTTTACCAAAGAGTCCAAAGGAAATAGTTGCCTTAGGGTTTGGAAACTAGAGAAATGTTTGAGAAATATCTTAAAAGGCATGAGAGTGTTATATGAATAAAATCTGATTTTTGACTTTAAATACACTCTCAAGTCATCCTTATCCATTCCTTGGCATTAAATTCCATGGTCCCTTGGTCAAAGTGGAAGAATGGATCATTTTGCCCTTTTGGGCCATGTCTTTTATTCCATTTTGGTCCCTAATTTTGGGCCCAATTGCACATGTTAGCTTAGACCATCAACTTTAATGTATAATTCACCATATATCTCATGTTTAAACAATTCCATAATGCCACGACAATATTCTCTTACGAGATTCTCATTCGTAGTCTCAATCGCCAAAATAGGAATTCTAGTCGCCCATGGCTTCATTGAACATTTTGGATAACTATTTATATTTCATGATTTGATCATGTAGGAGTATGTAGGAGTGTATTGAAGTATTCTAAGCTTTAACAATGCTAAAAGAACTCCAAATAACCAAAAGAAACCATATAAGAATCGACGTAGAATTGCGTTGCGAAACGAGCCCGGAAGGGCACATTTTTTGTGCCATGCGCCACTGCTGCAAAGCAAGGCAGTGGCGCAAGAAATGAACCCCCTTTGAATCAGGTGGATTGCGCCACCCCCCCGAAATAGGGAGTGGCGCAAGTTTCAACACCTTGCTGAATTTTTCGGCCACTTCTTCAATACTTGCATATCATCCAATACCTTATCAAAACACTACAAAATACTTACTTAGTGATCTTAATAATCAAGTAAACATGACTCCAAGTCACCAAATGAGGTTGGAATGTGTACGGGGTATTACACAAATGCTCCACGAAATCACAAAACACCTCCTACGAAGGTCTAATCGCACATATTAGGTCCGATATCAAATGTTTCACTAATGACACTATAAAACACATACCCATGGAATCTCAACACCTAGGTAGATATGACCCCAAGGTATCAAATAAGGTTAGAAAAAGTACGGTGTGTTACATTCTTCCCCCCTTAGAAACATTCATCCTCGAATGTTAAGAACATCGTCTTATGTACAACAAATGCATCTCTATAGTAACATACGCATACATATACACGTAATGCTTTTATATACTTACTTGTTATTAGTGCACATCCACACTGTGAACTTCTTCATTCATTTAAAATAGATGGGGATACTTGGATTTCATCATTTCTTCCGCTTCCCATGTGATCTCCTCTACTTTTTGATTTCTCCAAAGGACTTTTATGGATGCGACATCTTTATTCCTCAATCTCTTTACTTGTCTCTCTAGAATAGCAATGGGTACCTCTTCATAAGTAAGATCCTCCGTAACTTGAACATCCTCGACGGAACAATACGAGATGGATCTCCTATGCATTTTCGAAGCATCGAAACATGAAATACCAGATGGACTGTGGAAAGTTCCTGGGGTAGTTCCAACTCATATGCAACTTGCCCAAATCTTCTAATGATTTCATATGGCCTATGTAACGTGGACTCAATTTCCCGTTCTTTTCGAACCGCATTACCCCTTTCATCGGTGACACCTTTAAAAACACCCAATCACCTTTAGCGAATTCAAACCCTCTTCTTCTAACATCGGCATATGACTTGTGATAATTTTGAGCCGTTTGTAACCGTTATTGGATCACTTTAACTTTCTCCATAGCCTGATGAACAATATCTGGCCCAAGTAAAGCAGTTTCACCCGCTTCAAACCATCCAATTGGTGATCAACATTTCCTTTCGTACAAGGCTTCATAAGGTGCCATTTTAATACTTGAATGATAGCTATTGTTATACGCAAATTCAATAAGAGGCAAATGGTCATCCCAACTACCTTGAAAATCTAACGTGCATGCTCGTAGCATATCCTCAAGTGTCTGAATAGTACGTTCTGCTTGTCCATCTGTCTGAGGATGGAAAGTTGTACTCAAATTCACTTGTGTACCCAAACTCTGCTGAAAAGATCTCCAAAAGTGCGCTGTGAACTGTGCTCCTCTGTCTGATATAATGGAAAGTGGAATACCATGCAATCGTACTATCTCTTTCACATACAACTTCACATAATCCTCAGTTGTATAGGTGGTCTTGACTGGTAGAAAATGTGTTGATTTGGTAAGCCTGTCCACTATGACCCATATAGAATCAAACTTCCGTAATGTACGAGGCAAACCTGTAATGAAATCCATATTAATCATATCCCATTTCCAGACTGGAAGATTGATACATTGCATGTAACCTCTCGGTTTCTGATGTTCCACTTTCACTTGTTGACAATTCGGGTATTGCACGACAAATCCTGTAATGTTCTTTTTCATATTTCCTCACCAATACACTTCTTTCAATTCCTGGTACATTTTAGTAGCACCCGGATGAATAGAATAGCGCGAATGATGTGCCTCTGTCATAATTCATGTCCTCAGCTCATCTACGTTCGGTACACATAATCTCCCTTGACATTGAAGCACCCCTTCCTGTGTAAGATCAAATGCCTTGGTCAAATTCTACTGTACATTTTCCTTTAGCTGTAATAAAGTAGAATCCGCAAACTGCTTCTCTTTCACTTCAGCTATCAAGGAGGATTCTGCTGCATTTTGCACAATAACCCTTTCATCTGGAGATTCAATAAGTCGAACTCCCAAGCTGGCTAGTTGATGTAGATCTTTGATTATCTCTTGCTTTTCAGTCAACTGGCCACTAGTGCTTTCTACTGCCTTGCGGTTCAATGCATCAGCTACTACATTTGCTTTGCCTGGATGATAAAGAATATCAATATCATAGTCTTTTAAGAGCTCTAACCACCTTCGCTGCCTCAAATTGAGTTCCTTCTGCTTAAAGAGATATTGCAAACTTTTGTGATCCGTATAGATATCAACATGAACTCCATATAAATAATGATGCCATATCTTTAAAGCAAAGACCACCGCTGCTAATTAAAGATCATGTGTGGGATAATTTTTCTCGTGTGGCCGCAACTGTCGTGAGGCATATGCTATGACATTACCGTGTTGCATCAATACGCATCCGAGGCCAACCTCGGAAGCATCACAATACACTACATAACCTTCGGTACCTTCGAAAAGCTCTAAAACTGGTGTGGAGGTTAATTTATCTTTCAACCTTTGGAAGGTTTTCTCGCACGCATCATTCCACTGAAATTTTACCGTCTTATGTGTAAGCTTTGTTAATGGTGCAGCAATAGAGGAAAAACCTTCCACAAATCTTCTGTAATACCCTGCCAGTCCAAGAAAACTATGGAATTTTGTGGGTGTCGTAGGTCTTGGCCAATTTTTCACTGCTTCAATCTTCTGTGTATCAACCTAAATACCTTCATCTGACACAATGTGGCCCAAGAATGCAACTGATTTTAACCAAAACTCACACTTAGAGAACTTGGCATATAACTTACGCTCACGGAGAATCTGTAACACCTGTCGTAAGTGATTAGCATGGTCCTCTGGTGATCTTGAATAAACTAGGATGTCATCTATAAATACCGTGATGAACACGTTCAGAAATGGCTTAAACACCCTATTCATCAAATCCATGAACACAGCTGGTGCATTTGTTAGTCCAAATGACATAACTAAAAATTCATAATGACCATACCGTGTTCGGAAAGCTGTCTTGGGCACATCTTCTTCTCTAACTCTGACTTGATGGTAACCCGACCTCAAGTTGATCTTTGAAAAACATTTGGCACCCTGTAACTGATCAAACAAATCATCAATTTGAGGGAGGGGATATTTGTTCTTGATCCTCACCTTATTCAATTGCCGATAGTTGATGCACATTCTCAACGTGCCATCTTTCTTTCGTACAAATAATACCGGCGCACCCCACGGGGACATACTAGGCCTAATGAAGCCTTTGTCCAGCAAGTCTTTCAATTGTTCCTTCAATTCACGCAATTCTGCTGGAGCCATTCTATATGGAGGAATAGAAATAGGCTGAGTGCCTGGAATCACATCAATGCCAAATTCTACTTCCCGTTTTGGGGGTAATCCTGGAAGATCCTCTGGGAATACATCAAGAAATTCATTGACCACTGGAACCGACCGCGGAGTTAGTAGTTCCACTTCAGTATCTTTCACCCGTACTAGATGACATATATAACCCTTAGCAATCATTTTTCTGGCTTTCAAATAGGAAATAAGTCTTCCTCGTGGTTCCCTTACATTACCCTGCCATTCAAGAACATTTTCCTGAGGAAAACAAAATTGCACCTTCTTGGCCCGACAATCTACTGTAGCATAACAAGAGGCCAACCAATCCATTCCTATGATCACATCAAAATCCACCATGTCTAATTCAATAAGATCGGCCAATGTATTATGACCACACACCGTTACCACACAATTACGATATACTCTTCTTGCAACAATATATTTACCGATCGGTGTAGACACTTCAATTGATTTAATTAATAATTCTGGTGCCTTTGCGAATTTTACAGCAACCAATTGAGTAACATACGAAAATGTTGAACCTGGGTCAATCAATGCATATATATTATACGAGAATATGGATAATGTACCTGTGACAACATCAGGGGAATCCTCTGAATTCTGTCGGTCCACTAAAGCATAAGTGCGAGTCTGGACCCCACTAGTACTGGCTGCTCCTCTGGCCCCTCTACCATGGCCAACATGCTGTACACCTCGGCCCAGTGAAGGAACTAATGTTGATGACGCAACGGCCGATCCTGCCGGTCGTGCTATACCACCCACACTCCTCCGGGGACACTTTCTCATCATGTGTCCTGTCATGCAGCACCAGAAACAAGCGTTTGTTCCCACTCTATATGTACCCGCATGAATACGCCCGCAGTGCTGACACTACTGATGAGGAAAACCTGCTGCCTGTGATCCGTGACCTCCACTACTCTGCCCAGCTGGACCACCTCTAAACCCTCTAAACTGAGAGTGTGCACCTGCTGTGGAGTGAGAGAACGATGGTCTAGGTGGTCTAGGAAACATACGGGGCCTAGATCCTCCTTGGGACATTATAGGTGGTCCCATAGGTCTAGCCCTTTTGGACTGTCCCCTGTCAAATTCATGTACCCTTCGTCTCTGTCTTTGATCTTCCATTTTCTGGGCGAAGGCTTGTATTCTAGATATGTCCATGTCCTTGTTCAAGGCCGCAATGGTGCAATCCCTTACCAAATATGGCTCTAGTCTGTCCACGTATCTATGTACCCTATCTGTCATCGTAGCCACAACATTTGGCACATATCGAGCCAAGGAATTAAATTGCAAACTGTATTCCCTGACGCTTAGATTTCCCTGACGGAGATTTAGGAACTGATTCGCACGTGCCTCACGGATCTCGTAGGTCAAGTAATTATCAAGGAAAGTTGTTTTAAATTCTTCCCAATTTGGTGGATTTGCACCAATCTCACGGGATTTCTTCCAATCCTCGTACCACAATATTGCCTCTCCTTTCAATCTGTACGCAGCAAGTTCAACTGTTTCTACCTCTGTCACGTGCATAACTTCCAAGGCTCTCTGAATTTGATCCACGAAGTCTTGTGGATCTGACCCTGTGAAGATAGGAGGGTCCAGTTTCAATAAATCCTGTGTTCTGTGACTTGCCACTCTAGCAACATCATCATCATGTGTTATTGGACCAGCTCGTCCTTGACTCTGGGCAGCCACTAACTGTGTTAACATATGAACTGCATTTCTAAGATCCTGATCTGTGTCATTCATTGGTGGTTCTACGGGTACTTCTCTACTAACTGGCTCCTCCGGAGCTGTAAAAGTAGACGGAGACTGCGATGAAATTTCAGCATTTGCTCCACCTTGACTAGCTTGGTCAGGTGGTAGTATACTCATTCCTTCTTCAGCAGGCACCTCTACCTGCTTCCCTTTACCTCTACCTCTTCTCGTGATTGGCATTTTGACTATACCAAAGAAAAATAATTACCATGATCAGATTCAATTCGACTTATAATACTGGCTCTATTGCACGATCTAGAAGTGAAGAAAAGAAACAACATCCTAAATGTCCCGTAGCCTCCTACTTATAAATGTGGTGCACAACACATTGATAAGTAAGACTCTACTCAGACACGGCTTTGTAGACACCTTAGAACGACCTGCTCTGATACCACTTTTGTCATGCCCCGAATCCCATCAGGACGGATTGGCACTCGTAGCCGACAAGGCCTGAGAGAACCAAGCTTTGTCTCTATTCAACCATATGCATGCCATAAGAACCATAATCACATAATAGCTATAGATACCAATAATGGAATTCATGGAACATGATATATATATATATATATATACATATGCGAAACTTGGCCGTTGAGGCCACCAAGTCAAGAATAACATATCCCTTTTACATTTATACACCCACATCCGTCTACAAAAGCCTCTAACAAATGCATTGACCAAATGAACTAAAAGTCGGGACAAGTCCCCGCTTTATACAACATGTACAACACCAAAACATATGTACAACTGCGACTCGGAGAAGCCCCGAACTAACTGGAGATCACCAAAGATCTGCAACACTGGAAACCTACTGTGGAGGCCTACTAGTACCTGCGCCTGCAGCAAGTATGGTAAATTCCCCAAGAGGGGTCAGTACGAAGAATGTACTGAGTATGTAAGGCCATATGAAACTTGTAAGATATGAAAATATGTCAAGAACTCAAGTTCAAATGTATAACCAATATAGATAAGTCACAATGTAGATGAGTCACTATTCTGTACTTTGGAAACCATGTATGTTGCTTTCATTACATTCTTTGTATCTTTACTTCCCTGATTATTCACCTTTGCCTTTGACCTGTGATACCCGGGCCCCGACTGAACAGTGGGTTTTAAACATAACATAGCGTTATGTTGGGATCGGCTCGAGCTAGGCTTATTCCCCTAGAGCTGCCACCCTATGAATCAATGTATATATCGGGATTGGCTCGAGCTAGGTTAGTACCTCTAGAGCTTCCACCCATACAACATTTTAGGTTCGGCTCGAGCTAGGTTATTACCCCTAGAGCTACCCCCTGTCAGGATCGGTCCGAGTTAGGCTTATGCCTCTAGGACTGCCCCCTGATCCAACAACCTCGGGATCGGCTTGAGCTAGGCCTTTTGCCCCCAAAGCTGCCACCCATACTTGATCATTGACCACATATGCATTACTTTGTTTATTACTTTGAGATTGATACCATGATAGTCACAAATTTACTTGAAGCTTTGGATCATTAACCAATGAGTGAGGTACATGTGAATAAACATTGTTGGAAACATAGCCTTATTGGAAACATAACACCATTGGAACCATTAGACAATAATCAATGAATAAGATACATGAGTAAAACCACTATTGGAACTTTGGAACATAACATTGTTGAGCTTTTGGAGCATTATTCATGAATATGACACACGCGATTCACAATTGATCAATGAGTAGGAAACATATGATAATGACCATTGATAACCGAATATAGAATACCTTAGCACATTTCGGGATGGGACAAGCATAATGTCAATGTGAATACTATTTGCCGCAGAAAGATACGGACAGAGTAACCTTACATATCTTGTATTCTCAATACGAATATGCAATCCTAGAGGTGCATACAATAGTTCCGCTCCTTCTTTATATGTCACTCTACAACACAAATATATAATGGGATTTACATTAACCATCAACTACTTTACAAATGCATATAACATCAATGAGTTACATGTTTGCCTTTAAACATGCCATTTACCCTTGACAAAACCATTAATGAAATTATGATTCCAAAAACCCTCCAATATTCCATACATTGACCAATACATGATAATCAATACATTTCACCACAACACTTCTCCTTTACATTTTCTTATCCACACCATATCACAAATAAACCATCAAATTACCTTAATACACCTCCTAGCACATATCGGCCAAAATCCCACAATTTACACTTTTAGAAAAATAACAAGTTCAATAACAAGATAACACCATACATGTTCATATTTTATCCATACCATGCTCTTCCATCAAGACATCAAGTCTCTTTTCAAGTTCAAATCACAAAGATGGCACATCTTTCACCAAAAGCAAAAATACACTATTCACCACCTTGCCAACATAACTATCATGATCTACCTACCATCTTAAGCATATAAGATATTAATCCATGAGAGTAGGCACTTACCAATACTTGCAAAGTGATGATATTTACCAAAGAGTCCAAAGGAAATAGTTGCCTTAGGGTTTGGAAACTAGAGAAATGTTTGAGAAATATCTTAAAAGGCATGAGAGTGTTATATGAATAAAATCTGATTTTTGACTTTAAATACACTCTCAAGTCATCCTTATCCATTCCTTGGCATTAAATTCCATGGTCCCTTGGTCAAAGTGGAAGAATGGATCATTTTGCCCTTTTGGGCCATGTCTTTTATTCCATTTTGGTCCCTAATTTTGGGCCCAATTGCACATGTTAGCTTAGACCATCAACTTTAATGTATAATTCACCATATATATCATGTTTAAACAATTCCATAATTCCACGACAATATTCTCTTACGAGATTCTCATTCGTAGTCTCAATCGCCAAAATAGGAATTCTAGTCGCCCATGGCTTCATTGAACATTTTGGATAACTATTTATATTTCATGATTTGATCATGTAGGAGTATGTAGGAGTGTATTGAAGTATTCTAAGCTTTAACAATGCTAAAAGAACTCCAAATAACCAAAAGAAACCATATAAGAATCGACGTAGAATTGCGTTGCGAAACGAGCCCGGAAGGGCACATTTTTTGTGCCTTGCGCCACTGCTGCAAAGCAAGGTAGTGGCGCAAGAAATGAACCCCCTTTGAATCAGGTGGATTGCGCCACCCCCCCCGAAATAGGGAGTGGCGCAAGTTTCAACACCTTGCTGAATTTTTCGGCCACTTCTTCAATACTTGCATATCATCCAATACCTTATCAAAACACTACAAAATACTTACTTAGTGATCTTAATAATCAAGTAAACATGACTCCAAGTCACCAAATGAGGTTGGAATGTGTACGGGGTATTACACAAATGCTCCACGAAATCACAAAACACCTCCTACGAAGGTCTAATCGCACATATTAGGTCCGATATCAAATGTTTCACCAATGACACTATAAAACACATACCCATGGAATGTAAACACCTAGGTAGATATGACCCCAAGGTATCAAATGAGGTTAGAAAAAGTATGGGGTGTTACATTTTCATCATCCTAGGATTTCGATTTCTTAAACCTCATGGATTTTATTTGAATTAGCATAAACAATAGTGATTCTAGTCCCATTAGTATTTTCTAGCACCCTAGGATCATTATATACTGAAATTATACATATTCCCACTATGTTTTATCAATTTCTATGAACTAGGTTTAAACCCCAAAATCTACCATTAATCCATTTTCTAGTGATTTTCTAAGGTTACATGAAGTAAATTCAAGTCTATAATGTAATTACTTACCTCCAACGAAGAAAAACTCCACCAACCCTCTAAAAATCGCCTTCCCCAGAGCTCTATTGCATTTTTTTTTAAAAGTGGGGAATAAAAATATTTTTTGGTTTTTAAACCTTCAATTTTTACTGCGTGTTACTACAGTAGTGGATAATTACTGCTACAGAGGTTTGTGCCCTTCTCACGGAGGTTGCTACTGTGGTTTTCGTTACCGCTACATCGGTTACTTTTTATGCTGCAGTGGCCCAAAGCAGAAATTCAAGAACTCTCTTCAGTTTTGCTCACTTTACAACACATACCACAAATCAGAACATTGTGAACCAACCCATCCACGATAAATGCTATAACCAAAGTTCTATAACTCTATTTCAGGTGCCGGAAGTTGTACGACCTCCTATACTCATTTGCTATCCAACTATCACATCAAAATCCTTTATTACCAATCACATTAATACCAAATTTCATTCAACTACCGCATTTTCAAAAATAAGCCAATACTAGACTATCCCTGAATTCCTCAAAATTTCACTAAGGAGAGTCTAGTTGCAATTTCTAACTCTTATTTCAGAGTAACGACATTTTGGATCATCACACAATGTCAAATGGTCATGAATAATTATGATGAGATGGTTTCCAACAATGAATTGGTCATGATTGATATTGAAGAATTCTTGGTGATTTGCCAACCAACCAAGCCAAAAATTATGCAAGATGCCTAAATTAAAGAAACGATACTAGAGTTCAAGGGAAAAGCTAATCAAATCCTTTGTGAAGACTCTAGTTCATTTCGGGTGGAGAATATCAAGAAAGATGCAAATTCATAAATGGAAAGGCTTAAACCTTATTCCAACAATTTTACGACATTGTGCTTGGTGGATGTGATAGAAATCACCAAGCAAATAAAGAATTTAGGAGATGAGGGACAAAGTTCCTACATTTTGGAGTTTGTCACACCAATAAGGCAAAATGATATTCCTCACTTGAAGGCCAAAAAACGTAAAATGAGATGTTCGAGATGTGGCCTATTGATTTTCTAACCATTGCCCAATGAGCCTAAATAAAATTTTGATGTGAAGTTGGGTAAGAGATTCAAATCTTCCAAATGGAGAGATCGAGTTGGCCTCATTGCTTTCTTACATTTGTCCCATGAGCTTTATCAAAATCTTGATGTAAAGTTGGGTAGAAGATTCAAATCCTTAAAGTAGAGAGATAAATGGTAAGGTTACTTGTGTCGTGTCGTGACGTTAAATCAAGCACTTTATGGGAGGTAACCCATTGTTTTCAAAAAATTTGAAGTTAGTTTTGAAATTTTACCTTCTTAGAGTATCTTAGGATTTTGTTTTTGACTATCCACAAAATTTTAAAGTTTTTAAAAGTGATTTGAACAGGTTTGGATGCAAAAAATTGATTGGAGTGAAGTTCGGGGATGTCCTACATTGAAAATAGGACTTAGCGCTCATTTTAGGAGTGCTTGGATCGCCAAAATCTTTGGCACATCACCAAAGTGGTTGTGAACATCGCAAAAGTTAACAAAAAGTTGCTGAAAAAATATGCAGTGATATCGCCTACGCGACACTTTGGTTGCTAGAGCGGGATTGACTTAGAGATACATATATCACTAAGGCAGAACCCCCTAAGCGGTCCTTTAGTACACTATAGTGGAAGCGACAGAAATCACATGAACCACTACAGTGGTATAGTGATGCTCGAGCGATGTTTTAAGGTGGTGGTTTCATCGCCTAGGCGGTCGTCAATTGATTTTTCCAAAATGGTAAAGTACATTCACTCTTTCACCCCTTTATTTCACACTCAACCGTTCCCATGTCTTTTTTTCCCTAAACTTCCACAATTAATAATTCAACCTTTTCAATTCCCACACACTGTACATACTCAATAAATTAGCGAATTCACCTAAAGAATTCAAGGAAATCTATCTAAGGGGAATAAAAGCTGAAAATTGGCACTTTCAGCTTGCTCCAAATTAAGGTATGTTTTCTTTTAATCTCCTTATTCTTGCTTGAAGATTCATGGTAAAAAATGGAACCTCCCTGATTTGCTCAATGTTGGGTTGAAAAATTTAAGAAGAGTTCATGTTAGGGTTGAATTTTTGTGTGTCAAAATTGGATGATCTTAGGGTCTTAAAATTGGTAGATTCATGGTGGAGAGGTTATCTTGACTCCAAGCCAGCTGAATCTCCACGTGTTACTTAGGCACAGTTCTCCGAGGTGTTCTTGGGGAAGTATATACCCCACAGCATGTGTGAGCGTCTTTGAGATGAGTTTTCCAGGTTGAGGTAGGGTCTACGATAGTAGATGAGTATGAGGCTAGATTCCATGACTTGTCCAGGCATGCTATGATTATCCTACCTAACGAGTATGAGAGGATCAGGTGTTTTTTCAGGGGATTACGGTCATCACTTCACAGAGCTACATAGAGTTTAGTGACTTCGAGAAAATCATTTGCTGAGATAGCTAAGCATGTGTATTTAATTGAAGAGATAGATCATGAGGCCCAAGGGGGCAGTAATAAGAGACCCTGATTCCAGGGTAGTTACAATGGTAGTCCAAGTAGCTCACAGTTTAGAGGCCGCGAATTTCAGGGTAGGTACCCTCAGCAGCAACAACAGTCTTTTCAACGACAAGGTCAACCTAGTAGGCCCGTACAGTTAACCTTGCAGATTTT